>JAWQEG010000040.1:1935000-2535000 GCA_033782935.1 Petrolisthes cinctipes
CGAAAACATAACAGAATGGAGCACAAGTATACAGACAAATATTACATTATGACCTACTTAAATCCACCAAAACGAGGGTGGCGTACCAGAAGTTCCTCCAGAACCTGGTGGTTCAGCAGGTGTCGACAAACCACATCTAGTGGCAGGCCCCGGGGCAGCAAGTGTCGGACAGTGGGGCAGGCCAGGCAATAGTGCTCTACAGTGTTAGCACGAGGCGCTCGACACAAGCGACACTCAGTGAAGGGAGGCTCACCCTGCATTCCAGCAACCTGCCACGGTGGCCGGTAGCCAAGCCTCAAGCGAGCAGAGACTACATTGTGCCTCCGAACCATGAGGCCTCGACCACGGTAGGAATATTTGTGATGGCAGACAGACTCATAATGTGTGATGGAGATGCTGAAGGGCCTCTCTGCATCCCTGCGTCGCCGTACAGGGAGGAGAGCAGCGGAGCGGACTTTAGAGAGGTAACATGTCAGGGAGAGAGGACGTCCAACACCACGAGGAGGCAGATGGCAGGCTTCCTTTGCGAGCCTGTCAACTGTACCATTGTGATGTAAACCTACATGGGATGGCACCCATAAAAATTTGACAGTCAAGTTACGATGACGCAATAAGGACAAAAACGATAAAATCTGCTGAACAACAGTAGAGTGTGTGGGCTGAATACTAGAGAGAGAATGAAGGGCAGGTCTGGAGTCACAAAAAATGGCAGCATTCACTCCACGTTGACAAACAAGACTAACAGCATCCAGAATGGCATACAGTTCACACAATGTGGTTACAGAGACGACGGCCAACCCAGCCCCCTGGAGGTGACTCCATGTCAGGTGAGAAAACGGCACAACCTGCTGCACCATCCACTTGCAATGAGCCATCAGTGTAGAGGCAGTATGGATCTGTGATGGAGGACGTCACTGTTTCTATGTGTTCCAGAGCCAACTGCCGCTGTAGAGAAGGCAGTTCCGACTTGGAAGTAGGTGTGAAGCTCACATCAGGTGTTGGTAGCATCCACGGAGGGGGTCCTGGGGGGACGTCGGCCACCATTATATCTATATTAAGACTACGGAGGATAGAGGAAACAGACCTTATAAGAGTACGTCCAGCAGGCAGTATGGGAGGGACCGGGTAGTTTGGTCTAAGAGAAGTCCTGACTAACTGAGAGTAATGGGGTGAAAGATGTGGGAAATGGAGGCACTTGACAGTGAAGCAAGTAACATTAGAATAAATTCTCTCCACTAACGGGGGAAGACGCAACTCACGCTGCATGTTCACTATCCTGGTCGACATTGGACAACCGAGAATTATTCTCATTGCTCTATTCTGAAACTTTTCTAAAGTTTCCAGAGTAGCCCTAGGAAGTTGAATCAGAGCAGGGGAGAGATAATCAACAACTGAACGGATAAAAGCAATATAGATAGTCCTGGCTACTGGGATGGAGATGCCCGAGGAGTTGTTAGTGAGCCATTGAAGTGGCGTAAGTCGGCGCTGGAGACGACCCAATAAGTCCTGGACAATGGGATGGTCTTGAGGTCTGGCAGGGACAATTGGCCAAATATTGACTGGTGCGCCCAGGTAGCGATACTGGGAACACATGGGAATGACAATCCCTCCAATGGTGAACACTGGCCGAGCTTGAGGAAGGCGGCAGGTGAATATTCTGCTCTTATCTGGGGAGACAATAATGCCACAGTGAGAGGAGGACACAGAGAAGGAGTCAAGAAACCGCTGGAGATCCCTTGGTGAGGTAGAATGAACACAGATATCATCAGCATAGCACGTAATTGTAGTTCCAGGTATATCAGGGAGAGAAGTGAGCAGCCGATGCATCATAATATTAAATAACAATGGGCTGAGAACACCCCCCTTGAGACGTACCAAGGTGAAAACTGCGCAAAGGACTGAGCGCACCACTGAAAAACACACGGGAGGTCCTGTTACTCAGGTAGCCCCGAATCCACCGTAGTAGATTACCCTTTATCCCAAAGTCAACCAGTTGATCCAAAATGACGTCTCTATTAGCAACATCGAAGGCACTTCGAAGGTCAATGAAGGCCACCACACTGTCCCTACTAAGGCGAGTGTACAGGTCGACTAGGCAGTGGTGTGTGCTCCGCTGGGGTAGGAAACCAAACAGCCATGGAGAAAGGCGGTCTTGCAGTCTGTACATGAGACGATTGAGTAAGATTCTCTCCATAACTTTACAAAAACAGGAAGTCAGGGAAATAGGCCTGAACTTCGCAGTGCCGGGCTTAGGGATGGGTATTATTGTGCTGCTGGTCCAGGCTCGTGGTACACAACCATCACGAAGACAAAGATTGTACAGTAGAAGTAGAGGGTTCCCAGGAACTTGTTGAAGTAGGCGCAGCACAGCATAAGTAATACCATCATCACCAGGGGAAGAAGCTCTACCCCGAGAGAGAGCACGGCGCAACTCCTCCTCAGTTATCACCTCTGCATCATCGTCATCATCTTGCAACAGAGCAGACATTAGACGTAGCCGATGGACCGCAGCACGGGAAGTGAGTGCATCTTGTATGTGGATGGGTAGACTGGTTGAGGTAGATTGTTCTGACCAGGCATCGACAAGTTGTTGGGCATAGTCGGCGGGAGTGTGATGACGAGCAGTGGCCGGTGTCTTTTTAACAACCCGACGGATGAGGTGCCACATAGAAGCCACACTTGTGTGCTGGTTGATGCTATCCGTGAACCGCTGCCAAGACTCAGTGTGAGCAGACTCCTGCAGGGCAACTAAAGCGTCCCTAGACATCTGGTAACGATGGAGCAGGTCAGGGGTTGGGTTGGCTTGAAACAATTGGCCATCACGTTCAGCCTCCTCCTTTGCCTCCTGTATACGTGCATCCAGCGTCCAGGATTGGGCAGTATGGCGATGCTGGAGGTGTGGCCGGGAGATGTATAGCCTATAAAAGTCATTAGTAGCAGATACAAGATCAGAGTACAACTGTTCAGCTGATGATATGTCAAATGTAGGGAATACATGGGCCATAAATAAGATGTAAGTCGGGCAATATTTAGGGCGAACAGCAATACGCAAACGAGTGGCTGAATCACTTGACCCAGCAGTTAAAGAATAATGAAACCGAAGAGCGATGTGATCAGAGAATAAGTCTGGCACGGAGGAGCACAGGACCCGAGATGCTATCAGGCCAGATGAGAGGATGTAATCCAGAGTACCTCCCCGGCAATGAGTGGCACCGCCAGTTTCCCAGCGTGTCAGATGATGCTTGCGGATGTATGAAAGGAGACGAACACCATTACGATTAATAGAGCCAGAACCATCACCCAAATCAGAATGCCGAGCATTAAAATCTCCCATATAAACCATACCACGCACTGTTGGAGAAGGAAGAGCCTCAAGAGTGAGTCTAGCTGGGGCAGAATAGACATTACATAGTTGTAGTACTCCATTCTCAGGTAGAACCTCAAATAGCTGAAAGGTCATGTCAGGATCAGTGGAGGTACGGAGAAGGCGATGTGGCAAGGAGCTATGTATGTAAGTCAGGAGACCATTCCTTACCAGATGAACATATGGCACATAACCTGAGAGAGGAGGAGCTTGCCCAGCAGCGAGCGGCCGTCCTGGAAATGCTTCCTGGAGAAAAATAACACTTGGATGATGACGAAAAACATAGGCCTTGAGTTGAGTGAGCTTAGCATAACTGGTGATACCACATACATTCCAGGAGATGACATCCAGCCGGCAATCACTAGCGAACTCTGTATTTGGAGGTAGAAGTCCGGTGAGTGGGGGCAGATGAGCGACCTGGAGAAGAAGATGGACCAGGAGAAGGGACTGACTCGAAAAGCTTTTCAAGGCGAGATGCAACAGTATCCATCTTTTCGGTAAGGGTAGTGACAGTTGAGATGATGGCCTGCTGAGCCTCGACCAAGGTGGAGAGTTTGGAGTCATTGGCAGCCTGCGCGGCAACTAGCCCATCAATCCTGGCTTCAAGGGCAGAAAAGCGGTTCTCGAGAGCCGTACATCGTGCCATGAGGGTAGCAACAGACTTGCGGAGGGCCATGTCTGGAGGTGAGGCAGGGCTGGTAGGAGGAGCAGACTGGGGAGGTGGTGGTGGTGGCAGTGGTGGAGGTGGAGCAATAGTAGTGACACGAGCCTGGACCTGACGTCGAGTACATCCATGCCACACGTTAACCCCTGGCTGAAGGCATCGTGGACACTTCCATCGAGACGTATCCTCAGGAGGTGAAGGCTCAGAGGTGGAGGCAGCAGGACGTGATGGTTCGCCCCTGACAGGACACGTCTTGGAATCATGGTCGGCAGCACACCATGCACACTTCGGCCTGGCAGAACAGTACCGGGAGATATGCCCCACACCCCAGCACCTGTAGCACCAAGGCTGGTCATTATGAAGTTTCCTCACCTCACACGGTGGAAGACAAGGGAGGAAATCAAAGGAAATCTCATTTGGAGGTGGATCAGGTTGACTCCAGACAACAACAATACGGCTAATGGGGGAACCATCTTGGAAAAAACGACGGGCAAAGTACACACCAGGGTATCCTTTGGCAAGTTTCGGGTCAACATCAATAGGAAAACGGGTAAGGATGTAGCTGGGGAACTTACGAGGCCTCTCGGGTGAGTCTTCAAGAATGAGAGGCAGAGACAAAAATTCACCAGCCTTCACTCTATCAATGATATCCTGACGCTTCCTAGAGATGTAGACAAACCGGGAGGTGACAGCAGCCATCTTCACTTCAGCCAGTTAACGCTGCAGCTGGAAGGCCCTGTTGACATCAGACAACCAACGCAACTTTGTGTCCGTAGATGGGTTCCCAGAGAAGGAGAGCTTGACATAGGCATTTCTTGGGGCAAAAGCAGGAAGGTTGGACGAGGGCAAGGAGTTGGTATACAAAGAAGAAACACCATGTTGAGGCAGAGAAGGTACGTCATGCACAGCTGAAGCACCCTTGGCAGTCTTGGCAGCCAGAGGCAAACAGTCCACACCATCGGAATCCTGCAAGGAGTCGGACGAGGCATCAACGGGTCGCTTGGTAGAGGTTGAGGAGGTGGAAGGCTGCAACCTGAGCTGCGGAATGACCGAGGAGAGGGGGGGAGGGTTGCGAGAAGGCAGCTCAGGCCAGTGATCCTCGATAGGAGACTCATCTTCCTCCGACATGGCCAAGTCGGCCTCCAGGCAGGAAGCCACATCCGAATCCACGCTCTCCATTAGGCCAGGCAAGGCCTAGATGGGAAGCGAACAACTGAACACACACGAACACACACACACAGAACCACAATAAAAAAAATAAACCACAAACAACAATACCACAAACAGCAAAACCACAAAAAAAACGAGATAGAAAATATAAACAACCCCTATAACACCACAGACACAACAACACACAAACAAGAACGTTGAAACAAGACAAACAACAACACAAACAACAACACAGGCAGAGCGCCAGGAACACGTCTTCACTCCAGGAAGGATGGGGTGAGACGAGGGAAAGGACTATGGAAATCTTGTAGATACACCTGCTCTCCGGTGTAGCAGTTCTCGATACAAGGTAGGGCAGACTTCAAAAGGATTGATTGAGCTGATGCAGTGACCCGTATTATCTGGACAGGGTGCTCCTCTCCGCCGTGACCAAGGGACACGGAACTAATGGCACGAAAAGGCTGGAATGGATCAGAAAAATTAGTGGATGTTACATTCACAACATTAGTTGAAGCCCGGTGGTGTTGGTTGTTGTGTCGAGATGTTTCTGAAGGTTTGAAGCTCGGTAGAGTTAGTTGTTGTGTCGAGATGTTTATGAAGGTGTCGTGATGTTTCTGAAGGTGGCGAGGCCATGACACCTCCCCCCTTAGACGTTGTTACTGCAGGGAAGTGACGACGTTGAGTTCCTGGTCCTTAGAGACGGCTTAAGGTGTCTGCTATTATGTTATCGGATCCTTTAACATGGGTGATGGTGATGTTGTATGGTTGGAGGAAAAGAGACCATCGGAGCAGTCGTTGGTTGGCGAATTTGTTACGATCCAGGAATGACAGAGGGTTATGGTCGGTGAAGACTCTTAAGGGAACACCCCCAGGCTGAACGTAGCAGTCGAATTTCCTCACCGCTTAGACGATAGCCAACAGCTCATTTTCGATGGTACTGTATCGGCATTGTTGGGAGTTCAGCTTGGCCGAGTGGTAGGCTACAGGATGGAGAACTCCTTCGCTTTCCTGTAGGAGGGCAGCACCAATGGCGTGGTCACTGGCATCTGTGTGAAGGATAAAGGGTTTGGTAAAATCAGGTGAAAGTAGTATAGGGTTCTGGGTAAGGAATGTCTTAAGTTGGGAAAAGGCGGCCTGGCAGCTGTCTGTCCAGGCGAATGGTATCAATCCACTAGTCAGTTTGGTGAGTGGTAGTGCGGCCTGGGAGAAGTTCGGGCAGAACCTCCGGTAGTACCCTGCCATGCCCAAGAAACGCATCAGAGCTTTTCGAGTAGTCGGGACAGGATATTCAACGATGGCGGTGATGTTGGCTGTCTTGGGACGGACGTGGCCATGGCCCACCTCATGCCCCAGATACGTCACCGTAGCCTGGCCAAAGGTGGTTTTCGCCAACTTCACCGTCAGGTTGGAGTCGTGCAGACGGGACATCACTGCTGATAGTAGTTGAAGATGTTGCTCCCAAGATAGGGAACATATAAGAATATCATCGAGGTAAACTGATACTCCATGTAGGTCTTGCAATAAATAATTCATTGCCCTCTGGAAAGTGGCCGGACTGTTTCTCATCCCAAATGGCATAACCTTGTATTCGTACAGTCCGGAGGGAGTAATGAAGGCAGATACGAGTTGTGCATTGCTAGTTAAAGGTAACTGGTAGTAGCCCCTTAGTAACTCCAGTTTAGTGATAAATTTAGATTGACCCACCCCATCAATCAGGTCATCTACCCTTGGGAGTGGATAAGCATCTGGGATGGTGACAGAGTTGACCTTCCTGTAGTCGGTGCACAGCCTCATCTTCCCGTCTTCCTTGGGCACTAGAAGGCAAGGTGAGGCCCAAGGGGATTGGCTGGGACCAGCTAGACCGTGGTCCAACAGGTACTCCACCTCCTTTTGCATCAGGTCTCTTTTCTGTGGAGAAAGTCTATACGGATTCTGATGGACAGGAGAGGTTCCAGGCATTAGTTTCACATTGTGGCAGGTAAAATTACAAATCCCAGGGTTATCACTGAATACTGCTGAGTGTTGGTGTATAAGTGTGGTTATGTCCTGTGATTGGTTTGGTGTTAGGTGTTTCAAATAGTATGGAAGATTAGCCAAGATGTCAGAATTTGTTGTAAGTGTGATAGGGTCCATGCTTAGATTTGACAGATCGGGTTCCTGGGTCACTGGATGAGTCACACACTCTACATCCGTTGTACCACAAGAAGCAATAGGTATTACAGAGTTGGTTTTAAGTACAGATACTGGTCTCAGGGGGTCGGGCAGAGAGACTGGGTCCTTGTATGCTTTTAGTAAGTTGATATGAACATGTTAAGTTGTTTTCCGACGGTCTGGAGTTTCAATGACATAATTACAGTCTGAAAGCTTTTTTAGAATTTTATATGGTCCATGATACTTGGCACTTAATGGTGAACCAGAGACAGGAATGTAGGCTAAGACCATGTCACCCTTTTTGAATTCTCTAACCACTGACTTTGTGTCATAATAATTCTTCGTGATTGTCTAAGCATGAGTCAAGTTCTCTTTTGCAAAAGCTCGAACTTTCCTTAATTTGTCAGTTAGGGAGGTGATATACTGGTTACCAGATACTAATTTACTAGATGGGGCAGTAATCAGATGGTCTTTAATAACCTTAAGGGGTCCCCTAATCTTTCTCCCATATAGCAACTCAAATGGGGAGATACCCAGGGATTCAGAGGGAGTTTCACGGATAGCAAACATAAGGAAAGGTAGGCCCTCATACCAGTCTCTGTTAGTCTCGTGACAAAACTTACGCAGCATGTTCTTCAATGTTAAATGGAATCGCTCTAACGCACCTTGGGACTGTGGATGATAGGCTGTAGCTAAGGATTGCTTAATGCCTAACTGCTTCAGGACCTCACCAAAGAGTTCACTCGTGAAGTTGGAGTCTCAATCTGTTCTCGGCTGGTGATTTTCCTCTCCCTGGTGACGGTGATATAACTATTGATCTCCCTCCTCTCTTCGATTTGGTAACTACATTACACTCGTAACATTGTCCAGAAAGTCTTCTTTTATGTAAATTATGTAATTATCTGTAATTTTGTGTGTTTTGTTATTTGTGGGAAAACTGGGGAATATATTGAGTAAAATTCATTCAATGTCTATCTCATCCTTCTGCTTTTGTGTTGATGCGTTAGTATCTCGTGTAATTCCCTTAGACAACCACTAACGGTCATAATAACCGATGTTCCTCGAATAATCTCTCATACAATGTCTCTATTACAATGAAGGAGGAATGGGTAGTAGGTTATTCATTTATATGGAGTATATGAAGTACAAGTACAAGGCAGTAATGCAGTCAATAAACAAGGTAAGTAGGACAGTCAAATACAGTTACAACGTGTGTGTGAAGGAAGCTTATGGTGTAATACATAACAGTGTGTGATGGACTAGTGAGTACATGGAATTTTGACCAAAGAAGGGGTCAAGGTGTATACAAGGGTCAGAGGTTTCTACAGAGTCAAAGATAGACTTGTATTACAGTCAGCTCCAGGGACGGAATGAAAGATTAACAGTTTACACAACTTATATAGTTGTAAAGTCCTGTGTTAAGCTCAAAAACTAACATACGGATGCATGGGAGTACATAGAGGCCTATAACTCTTGTAACAGGTTGAGGACAGCTACGCGGGACAGATAATTATAAACAGATCGATACCACTTATTAAGGAAGTAATATAATAATAATGGATTAATGATAATATTAGTAATGATAATGATATTAAGAAAGAAAGGTAAATTTGATCTACACTTGTGTTTACTACTAAAGTTATAAACATAAGGCACATAAGACTGTCTGGAGCAGAAAATGTGCCGTGAGCTGCGTGTTTGACACCCGTGGTCTATGCAGTTAATGTTACATAACTCCGGTTACCAGGGGAGGCTGCGGCCTATGATAAACAGTCCAGTCACATGAATAGAATTGAGGAGTACTCAATTACGGAGATACAGGAATCTCAGGCAATACTTAAGCAACCTTTCTTCCTTCACGTCACTCATGTGTACCAAGTCAATGCATGGAGTTGTGGTTTTCGATGGATTGATATATATGTGATATATTGGGGAATGTAGTGTTTGTTGGGGAATGGACGTTGGTACATTGAGAGGATCAGCACACATAAAGTAAGTACACAGCAGCCCATATCGCTAGTCAAGGTGATCATGGAGATTACTCGAGTGAAGTACTACGGATTGCCAAAATTTGGTAGTAGCTTCCAGTAATTACAGTTAATATTGAGTACAGTAAGCGGCTTACATTCACGTCAATAATATGGTCAGTGAAACTTGCACTGGTGGAGATAGTATTGTTGGTCGTGAATTGTGGTTAATTTTTAGGTGTCTGTATTTCTCACAGGAGTTGTAGCCTGAGTGAGATGACACGTATAAAAAATGATGGCTTATCAGTGAATGAGGACTAAGCAGGAGTGCCTCTGAGCATCATTTGGGATTTGTGGGCTCAACTGAAATAGTACTCTTGTGTGTACTCATATGAATGTCAAACATGTGGTTAGACATGCTCTGTCTCCTACTTATGCAAAGTCAAAGTCAGTCACAGCTAAAGCTATAGTTATAGTTACAGTCACAAGTTACAGTACTCCAAGTTGCAGAAGGTATAATGCAAGTTTAAAAGTCAGGTGGCATGACAAG
Organism: Petrolisthes cinctipes; assembly: GCA_033782935.1. Classification (NCBI taxonomy): domain Eukaryota; kingdom Metazoa; phylum Arthropoda; class Malacostraca; order Decapoda; family Porcellanidae; genus Petrolisthes; species Petrolisthes cinctipes. The sequence goes on from JAWQEG010000040.1 coordinate 1,944,867, forward strand.
TTTCACAAGAAATGTAGATGATCAGGATTTAAACGGCTTAGGTAGCACAGTACAGGGTTAGTTAGAACCTTGAAATATTTTGTATCAACATGTGCTATTCTATGTATGTAATTGCCATGTCAATTGCAAGTGTTTATGCAATTTCAATGTCTTGTGATATATGTTGTTCATCATGAATGATGAATGCTAAGTATTATTGTTGTTATTGTTGAAGTTTTTCAAGCTGTCTGACCAAGCAGCCCGAGCTCTTGTCATGTATACTTTATTCTTTACAAGTTTGAATATGTATTTGATGTATTTGATGTGTTTACCAATATTCCAAACAAATGTCCAGATTTTCATGTAAGGAGTTTGTCTTGTGAACAGGAGGTAATATAAGACAGCCAGGGATATATATATTGAGGAAGGAGATGTAGAAATGGTAAAAACGCCAGAGAGATTGAGTAAGCTACCGCTTAAATTCAAGGGTCCCTATATTGTAAACAGAGTACTGGGAAACAAATTAGTAGTTCATGAATAACGTAGCAGATACTGATCACAGGGTACATGTAGATTGTATCAAGAAGGTTCCTAGATAGATGATTCCAGTGAAAATTGGGACAGTGTTAGAATATGAGACAGAATTGCAACTAAAATCAGGAAAATATCTTGCACAATTATAACAAAATAATTTTTCACAGATGATCATGAGGACATTGGGAGGTTTCTGCGTGGTGTTGGTCACGACGCTCATGGGTATACAGGGTACGGACGACCACATAAAAACGGGTACCCTAGAGGTGCAGTCATAGGGGGCGCGTGGAGGCCAGGTTAGAGGACATGGTAGAGTGTTCCACTATTCACATCAGGATAGTTACTATCCAGTAAGAAGTTAGGTGTCTCCCGGACAGAATAAATGGTCTAGTCATGCAGTGGCAAACTGCGTAGTAGTAGTAGTACGTACCCTAAAGGAGAGGGATAAATCACGTATGGGGGTCCGGCGATAAGGGTAGGATGAGGCATTATGACAAAAAGACGAGGGGAGGAAAATGCCTAGAGATTTAGAATTCTCAATAGTGTCGGCGATCAGTAGAAATAATCACTTAGCAGTAGGAAATGTAACAATAGGGGGAGTTCCGGGGGCACTCTTGATTGATACTGGGGCAGTAGTCAATCTATTATCAAAGGAAATCTATCAAAATATTAGAAGACATCATTCTGGTAGGAGATATGCATTACAACAACCCCAATACTCAGATAATGAGATTAAAACGGTAGGTTATGTAAGGGGCTTTGAGGAGAAGTCAACCCAAGGGATCACTAAACAAGATAGACTATGCGACACTTCGAGGGAGGAAGTCACGCGTTGGACTGTTGTTATTGCTGTTGTACCTGATGGCCACAGGTTGCAATCGCAAGAAATTATTCAGTTTAAGGCGTGTTTGAAAGGAGTGAAAGAAGGAATAGATGTGGTTTGCATGTCTGAAACATGTAAGATAAAAGAGGGGTCGCTAGAGTCTACCTTGTCTACAGTAAGGTCAGGGGGTGAGACTGTGGTACTGGCTGTAAACAATACAGGAGTAGAGATTGAAGTTTAAGCCAGGCAGTCAATTGTGTGATTTTCTTGTATACCATGGTACGGTATTAGAGCCAAAGCATAACCTACCAGTTGTGAGTGTTGTTGGTTGTATTAATGCGTCTCCTTCGTTGGAATTGAGAAATCAAGTTAAGACTGGGGGAAACTCAGAAGGTAAAGAGGAGTTGTTACAGTTACTTCAAGGGTATAGGAAGGCTATAGCTCTTGCAGGGGAATCATTAGGTAGTACAGACCTAACTTCATATATCATTATATTAAAGCGAGAGGCTCCACCCAGTTATATAAAACCATATAGACTCCCACATTCTCAAGGATAAATAGTAGACGAAACTGTGACAGATATGTTAGAGCAAAAGTTTTAGGTTTGAAGCTAAAACTTAGTAAGTGGCAAGTGCGAATTCCTGAAACAAAAGATTAAATATTTGGGGCATGAAGTAGAGGAATCGGGAATACATGTGAATTAGTATAAGATAAAGACTATTTTAAGGTTTCCAACACCGAGCAAGGCAGATCATGTGCGATCATTTCTGGAATTAACAGGGTACTATAGGAGTTTAGTACATCAGTTCTCTAGCAAGTCACACATCAGGAGGCATATGCCATAGTATGGGACTTGAACCATTTTCGTCCTATTATATTTGATTACTCAATTACAGTTTGTACTAATCACCGTCCATGCCTCGAGTTGTTCAAGGGGAAGAATATGACCGGGAAGTTAGCACGATGGCACTTGACTATTCTGGAGTTCAACCCTACTTTCAGTTTTGTACTGGGTAAGATTAATGTAGTTGTAGATGCATTAAGTCGCAAGACTGTGAATTCAGTAACCACATTCAATACAATATCCCCACACAGATTAAGGAAAGAGCAAAGAATGGACCCTATGTAAAAAATGGTAATTTTTGGTCTAGACTCGGGGGGGAAGAGATTGATGTTCCATGGTTGCCTCGGTGAACGACAGATTTTATCCTTCAGGGTAATATGGGCAATAAGGTAACTGTAGTTGAAGGGGAAGAACAGTACAGAATAGTAGTGCCAGAGTCTCTTATAGAAACAGTATTAAGGCTTCTTCATGATGCTCCTCAAGCAGGTCATAGAGGGAGGGACTCGTGTTTAAGGGAAGCTAGATAAAAGTATTTCGGGATGAAGATGCGTAAAGACATAGAGAATCATCTTAATTAAGGAATGTGTGTCTTGTGCTAGGAATAAGGGGACTACGTGACCACCAGCTCCTCTGCAAATATTTCCAGTTCCTGTGAAGCCTTGGGATGTGGTTGCAATAGATGTGTTGAAGTTACCTGCTAGCCATTAGAGATTCAAGTATTTGTTGACATGTATGAATCTTTTTCAGCAGAATTGTGATGATAGCTCCTTTACTATATAAGACATCTTAACCTAGGGAAGATAAACTCTAGAAGTAATTTTAAGTTACAACCCAACAACTAGGTACTACACTACATGGTTAGTTGTAGGGATGTAGGATTAAGGAATTGTATGAATTTTTATCATATATTAATCCCATGTATAAATATTAAATTTAAGGAGATCTCATATCTTATCCATTGTATCATTAACCAGCTCAACAATTTATTTTTATTTTTTATTATAAGTCATCAATTGTATATATTTCATCTTGTATATATTGTATATATATGTTACCATGTCAAGAGTCAATCTAATAATCAGGAAGGCTAAGCACTGTTTAAAAGTAAATTTAATGGTATTGTGAACTGCAGGGACGCAGTTGTTTCAGCGTGGCCGAGCAATGTATCCGCGCCTGTGTTCACGTTCGCGATACATGATACACCAATGGTTGGTGGAATATACCGTAACGGCTGAAAGCAGTTCAAACCAGTTTCACCAGACACAACATCCTGTGAAATGTGCTGATCTGACAGCATGATAGGAAGTTTCCATGCTGAGCTACAGATGGCTAGATTCACTCTGTAATTATCTGTATGTTAATCTCTATGCTAAAATCAACTGCATATTGTCATCTTGTATGAAGAGAAAAGGACAATATATAATTACTCACATTATTCTTATATAAACTTGTATCTAACACGTCTATATTTCATGTATAAGCTAGGCATTGTCAACACCATCGTTGCAATCTGTCACGCATGAAGGGTGTGGTACGTGAGGAAGGATCGAGAGAAGAGAGGCGCACTTGGAGCCCGGCCATGGGCTAGACCGCTAGGGAGGATGGAGTCCTGCCCTTAGCGAGAAGATTCACCTCCTACATAATCTTAGAGAGACACAAGATATCTGGTATAACCTGTCATCTGTAATCTGATATACTTCAGTAAATAGAGACAAGTCCACGAGTTTACTCTAAACCTTGAGTAATTAACTTAATTCACCAGGAAGACTAGAGTGGTAATTCAGACAATGGTGGTAAGTTGACTGAAGCCAGAGGTCTACATCAGGGTAGTAATTGAAACCAGCCCAACTGATAAATGAGAGTTCCTTGGCAGGTATTTCCACAAGCTGAGGTGGACGACCCACGAGTACATGATGGTGACAGTTGGGTGGGGTCTCCACAGGCGTGAAGAGACTCACCACTGTTACACCATTCATTTGGTGTCGACAGAACACGGAAGCAACAGATACCAGTTATAAGCCATCACTCAATTGGAGTAGAGTGCGGCACCAGGGGTTGCTTCTGAAGGTGGGAGAGATCTTTGAGTCTCATTGGACAGCTACCGCCTGCCTCAAGCTGGGCAGCCCCCAGCCAGTAAGGTGCTGTCCCACCACGGTCTGCTTTCTCCATTGGGTGCATGGGGATTAGGAGAACATCTGACAAGCAGATCATCAACTACTGCACCAGGCAACAATAAAAGAATTTCAAGAAAGAGACCAGCTCTAAAACTGGAATGTTCAGACAATGATGCCCGGCTTTTCTTAAGACCTTCAGGATATCAGTGACGCCAGGAAAACAACCGTCATCAACGACGAGCTCATAAGACTGAATGTCGACATTGCCACTCTGCAGAAAACACGACTAGCCGATGCAGATGCACTGAAGGAGAGTGTCTACACATTTTTCTGGCAGGGGAAGAGCTCTGATGAGCCCAAAGTGTATGGAGTAGGATTTGCTGTAAAGAACAGCTTGCTGAGTATGGTAGAACCAGGCAGCGGCGGCTCCAAGCGACTGCTAACTCTCCGCCTTAACACCACTGAAGGCCCCGACGCTGTCCCCCACTTCGGATGCCAAGGATGAGTTCTACGAGAACCTCGCATCTACCATCAGGAACATCCCCAGCACTGAACAACTTGTTCTCCTTGGCGACTTCAATGCCAGAGTGATTGCAGACATTGACTCATGGCCTTCTTGCCTTGGACCATTTGGAGTTGTAAAACTGAACGAGAACAGACAGCGACTGCTCGAGTTTTGTGCCTTTCACAATCTGTGCATCACCAACTCCTTCTTCAAGACAAAGCCTCAACATAAGGTCTCCTTGAGACACCCACGCTCAAAGCACTGGCACCAACTGGATTTGATCCTGGTTAGGCGTGCCACCATCAAGAATGTTCTTCACACACGCTCTTACCACACCGCAGACTGTGACACAGACCACTCCCTGGTATGCTGCAAGATCAGGCTGCAACCAAAAAAGTTCCACCATGCAAAAAAAAACGGGGATGCCACACATTGATGTCAGCAAGATGACCCAGCCAGATCTTGTAGATCGGTTCACAGAGGCATTTGGGAAGGAGTACGATGCATCGCAGCCCGGAGACACTGCCACAGAGAAGTGGGAAACTCTGCGAGACACCATCCACCGCATCGCCCTGGCTTCCTTTGGGACGAAAACCTCGAAGTCACACGACTGGTTTGAGGCCAGGGCATCAGAGATGACCCCCGTTATCGACGCCAAGCACGCCGTACTCGCCGAGTACAAGCGGTCACCCATTGCGAGGAACCTGCAGATGCTCAGGGCTGCCAGGAGCAAGGTCCAGCACATTGCCAGGCGCTGCGCCAACGAGTACTGGACAGAGCCCAGTGAGTCGATCCAGATGGCTACTGCAACGGGCAACATCAGAGGGATGTACGGTGGTATCACGAAGGCACTGGGACCAACTCAGAGCAAGACGATCCCCCTCAAATCCGCAACTGGGGAAATCATCACTGACCAAGGCCAGCAGATTGATAGATGGGTGGAACATTATTCCGACCTCTATTCCAGAGAAAACACAGTGGCCCCTTCAGCCCTTGATGCCATTGAGTGCATGCCAGTCATGGAAGAGCTCGATGCAGAGCCAACCGTGGATGAACTCAGCAAGGTTATTTACAGTTTGGCAGCAGGAAAGACACCAGGCAGTATTCCTCCAGACCTCTTCAAGCACTGCAAGACTACCCTACTGTAACCTCTGCACGAAGTCCTCTGCCAGTGCTGGGGAGAGGGAGCTGTGTCGTAGGGCATGAGAGATGCCAAGATTGTTACTCTTGTCACGAACCTGCAAACACTCGACAACTAGGAGTCGGCTGTTTCCCGTAAACTACCTAGTTTGTACCACTGTTGGACGTCTCCTCAAACTGGTTCAAACTGACCCAGACTAAATCTACCTGGTTGCGCAGGTGTGAGGGCCGTATCAACCAACCACAGACCAGCTTGCATGCTCTCAACCAATTGGAAACATGGTTACATTCTCTCAACCTATCAGAGACTTGGTCTCCAGACTCAACCAATCATGCTGTCAATAGGAGTATATATAAGCTCTGCCCTCTGCGGACAAAGACAGTGAAGACATAGACTCTCACTCCATTGCATACCATCTCTGTTCTGTTCTTGGAGCTGTGTACTATTGTACTATATTTTGTTTAACTTTAATCAAGTTGTGTTCTATTATTTGCTGTACTAATTGGTGTCATTTGGTGTCTGTTAATGTTAACGTCATTACTATTATTGTTTTTGTCGTATTGTAAATATTGTAATTATTTGGTGATAGTAATAACATACATGTTAAATTCATTAGTCATTCGTTTACATTATTCTTTCTGAGCAAACATCCATTGAGGAAGTGGAGTGAGGTTCCCGTTTCATTTTATTAGTTGTAACTCCACTGACTACAGTAACATATTTACTAGAGTTATAACTCAAGCTGTTCACAACCCCTAATCTTCCCCTAGACATAAACGAGCCAAAACTGGGGTTGTAACAGATTTGGAGGCCTGTCCTAAGATATATTTCACTCTAATAATTGCATTTCTTTTTTTGATCTGTAACTTAATTTGTTTATTGCTTAAGCCTACACTTCATTTTCAGGTTGATTTAGATACGTTTTTGCAGTATTCATGTTTTAAGATTAATTATAGTCATCCAAATCCCCTCAGTGGATGAAGCATACAAGAGTTTGAGCAGAGATGGTATTGTAGCAATCGTTCCCTCATCGGCTATAAAGCTTCATTCGCACAGCGAACCCTACCTTATTGTCAAACTCCTAAAGCTCACACCTTAGTCTTACCCATCATTATATCGGGAGACATAAGGGATCGATCTCTTTTAATCATTGTCCTGGTTACCATAAGCAAATCGTGGGGTGCTTATGGAGAGATCCGCTTAGTTGTTATACCAATAGGTCCTCTGTCACAAATCGTGACCGTAATCATAGTCCTGATTACCTATCCTCTCCGTCACAAATCGTGACCGTAATCATTGTCCTGATTACCTATCCTCTCTGTCACAGTCCGTGACCGTAGATCTACCTACCTACCTACCCTACTCTATCACATGTGATCACCTTTTACCCTTAACATTTAATTATCGTGAATCATTCACCTTGTCTTTGTGATATTTGATTTGTTGCAAATTTCAACATGTCATTTAATGTTAAGAAATTTGAACAAAACCCTGTCAGAGGACTTGACTATTTTAAATATGCCAACAAGGACGAAATTACTTATCTTCTGTGTAGATGGGAAATATCATATATGAGTTCCTCTACCCGTGATCAACGTGCAAAACTCGTCCTAAATCATTTGTTTAACTCAGGCATATTAAAACAAACTGATCTGGACTAGGAAGATTCGACCGAGGAGGGAGCTAGTGCTCGACAAACGGACACAGAACAGATGGTTACTCCCGAGATACTAAAACTTCAGCTTGAACTGGAAGAGAAGAGAAATGCAGATAAAAAAAGAGAACGACAATATCAGCTTGAACTAAAAGAAAAAGAACGACAATATCAGCTTGAACTAAAAGAAAAAGAACGACAACATCAAGTTGAACTGGAAGAAAAGAAAAATGAAGAGAGAGAAAAAGAAAGACAACATGAACTCCAACTAGCTCATCCTCAGCTTCAAAATGTTATAGCTGGAGATAGGACTCTTCATGAGTTTGATCTCACCAGAAACCTTAAACTAGTTCCTGCCTTTATAGAGTCTGATCCAGATGGATACTTTGAATTGTTCGAAAATACAGCTGTACATTTAAACTGGCCAGAAGAACACTGGAAGTGGCTACTGCAACCAAAGTTGACTGGAAAAGCTGCACAGACTTATCTGGCACTCCCAAAAGACTCGGATTACGCGTCCATTAAGCAAGGCATTCTTGATGCATATCCTATCACGGTGGAAGGATATAGACAAGCATTCCGTAATTATATGAAACCTCTAGTAACTACTTATTTTGAATTTATTACAGAAAAATTCAAACGGTTCGATCAGTGGGTGAAAAAGGCTGAGATAGCCACCTTCGAGGAACTCAGAAATCTTGTTGTTTTGGAAGAATTCAATAGGCGTGTGCCTCATCACGTCATGGTACACATTGCAGACAAGGAGGAAACTGATCCAATAAAGGCCGCCAAATTGGCAGATAAATATTCCCTCCTGAACAAAGCTGTAAGTCCCCGTGCACAACGAAAAGTGTTCAACCCCTCTTCATACAACACGGTGACCTCTTCTACGTTTCGCCCCGTAGGGTCTACTGTAAATACACCAATTCCCTTGTATTGTTATTATTGTAAGAAGGAAGGACATAATATAAAAATTTGTAAGAATTCCAAGTTTCGTTACTCAAAGCTTAACGTACCTTTTACCAACCCTAGTGTAGTACCAAACTCGACATTCAACAATTCTAGATTTAAGTTCGACCCTCCAAGGAAACCTGTTGCTCATATAGTCAACATAGATTCTGCAGATGACCCCTTTGCAGAATTTAAAACTTGTGGTACCATTGCTCTAACTAGTGACTCCCCTAAAGTACCGATTAAGATCCTCAGAGATACAGGTGCTTCTCAAAGTTTGATGGTCCGAAAATGCTTGCCAGATGTAAAAGGGAATGTCACTGGTGATAAGGTTTTACTACGGCCACTCTCCTCTGTCCAATCTACAGTTGAACTCGCTAAGGTACATCTTGAGAGTGACTTGGTAGTGGGAGATGTGAATGTGAGATTGGTTGATACCTTACCATTAAATGATGTAAACTTTATTCTAGGTAATGACTTAGCAGGTGGATTAGTGGTACCCAATGTCTTGGTTCTAAGCACTCTAATGAACATCTCTCCGACTACTGCCCTCGACAAGGAACAACCTGATTTATTTCCGGTATGTGTGGTAACTCGTTCTCAGGCACGAGCTGAGGACTACTGTGATAAGGCAAGTGACAATTCTCTAGTTGATTTTGGTTCACAATCCCTGTCAAAAGTAAATCTAATCACAGCACAAGCTCAGGATGAGACTCAAATTTTGTCGTAGTCAAGCTGTGAATACATTGAAGGACGTTGTGAAAACTCCTGGATTTTATTATGAGGACGGTGTATTAATGCGCCTTTATAGATCACCTTGCTTGTCTTCAGCTGATGTCTGGACGAATATCACACAGGTAGTTGTTCCTTGCATCTTAAGGCAGTCCTTGCTAGAATTAAGTCATAATGGTATCAACGGCCATTTTGGTGTGTATAAAACCTATCATAAGCTTTTAGATAATTTCTACTGGCCAAACATGAAAGATGATATAAAAATGTTTGTGCAGTCTTGTCACATATGTCAAATGGTAGGAAAGGCAAATCAACCCATCCCACCAGTCCTTCTCCAGCCTATACCTGTAACATCTGAACCATTCGAACGTATCATCATAGATTGTGTGGGACCCTTACCACGTACCAAGAAGGGAAATCAGTATTTTTTAACAGTGATGTGTCCCACCACTCGTTACCCTGAGGCTTTCCCTTTGAAGAACATCTGTGCAAAGACCATAGTCACTCATCTTAATCATATGTTCACTCGGGTTGGCATTCCTACAGTTATTCAGTCGGACAGAGGTTCCAATTTTACTAGTAAATTATTCACAGAGGTACTTAACGAACTTGGTATTCAGCAACAGTTGTCCAGTGCATATCATCCAGAATCACAAGGTGTGTTAGAGCTTTGGCATCAAACAATGAAGATCATGCTAAGAAAATTTTGTCTTGAACATGAACGAGATTGGGATGATTCTCTGCATTACTTGTTGTTTGCTCTTCGAGAAGTGAAACAGGAGAGTTTTGGGTTTTCTCCTTTTCAACTATTGTATGGTCGACAAGTACGAGGTCCCTTAAGAGTTGTGAAGGACAAGTGGTTAAACAAAAATTCCACTTCTCGGGAAACTGTCTCAAACTACCTAGCTAACTTACGAGCTGTACTCTCTGAAGTACGTACTTATGCCCAACAAAACTTGGAGACAGCTCAGGTAAAGATGAAAGAAAACTTTTGATATAAAATCTAAAGAGCGAACTTTTAAAGTGGGTGACAAGGTTTTAGCTTTCATTCCTACCCAATCAAATCCTTTGTCAGCAAAATTTTCTGGCCCATACAGGGTTGAACGAGTTCTCCAACATAACGACTATGTAATCAACACTCCTGATAGAAGGATGTCAGTGACAACAAGTAATTCATGTAAATCGCCTGAAGAAATATAATGTAAGGTCTGATGAGGAGGAAAATTCTAATGTCATATTATGCATCAATAGTAATACTCGTCATGATGGTAATGAAAATCTCATAACGAGTTGGTCATCCCTCAAAAATTCGGAGATCATCTCTAACATTCCTACTCATTTCGACTCACTCAACCTAGAACAGCAACAAGAACTAAAGTTTTTCTTCACTGAATATTCCAAACTATTTACAGACTTCCCCAAGAAGTGTCCCTACATCAACCACGAGATTAAGCTCATCCCTGTTGCTCATCCCATCAGAAAGCCTGCCTATCGGATTGGTCCCAAGAAAACTGAGTTGATGCGCCAGGAAGTAGACTACCTCCTACAAAACCACCTGGCCATCCCCAGCTGTTCCCCATGGGCATCACCTTCAATCCTGGTACCAAAAGGAGGACGACGTGTAAGGTTTTGTACGGACTATAGGCAAGTTAATCTTCTTACTGTGCCTGATGCTTATCCCCTACCCCGAGTAGATGATCTGATTGACAACGTGGGACAAGCGAAATACGTATCAAAATTAGACTTGCTACAAGGCTATTATCAAGTGCCTCTCACTCCGAATGCCCAACAGATTTCTGCTTTTATTACCCCTTTTGGGTCATTCGAATATACAGTAATGCCATTTGGGCTGCGTAATGCACCTAGTACCTTCCAACGAATGGTGAACGGGATCATCGGAGACCTCCCTGGAGTTAGTATCTACCTAGATGATATCCTGGTAGTGGCAGACGACCTAGACCAACATCATGATAGATTGGATAGGGTTTTAAAGTCTTTAACTGACTGGAACTTAACAGTTAACTTGACCAAATCAACATTTTATTCAGCCTCTGTGACCTACTTAGGACACATTGTGGGTAATCGAGAAGTTAAACCTAAGGCAGCCAATGTAGAAGCCATCCTATCCTTTCCCATCCCAGCTACTAGGAAAGAAGTTCAAAGATTTTTAGGTATGGTTGGTTTCTACCGCCGGTTTTGTCCCAACTTTGCTTCCATTTCTACCCCCTTAACTAGACTAACAAGTGGTAAAGTTAAATTTCAATGGGATAGTAACTGTTAGAGAGCCTTTAATTCCCTTAGAGACTTTTTAACACATGAACCTGTGTTGCATGTGGATGCATGTGAGACTGGAACCGGAGCAGTACTGCTGCAACCTCAACCCGATGGAATTCTACACCCTGTTTGCTACCACTCGTCTCAACTGAAACCACATCAACGCTCCTATAGTACGGTCGAGAAGGAATTGTTGGGGATCATCAATGAACTCCAGAAGTTTCAGTGCTACCTGTATGGAGTGGAACCCTTGCTCGTCTACATTGACCACAACCCCTTAGTGTTCCTCCATAGGGTACGACACACCAACCAACGCCTTCTACGATGGTCCCTCTTCCTTCAACAATATCAAATCGAAATCCAGCACATCAAGGGTACCGACAACATCCTGGCGGACACCTTGTCTCGTGTTCGCCCTTCAGCAGCCTCTCCATAAGTCTTCTCCCAGAATCCTTATCTTTTGGGGGAGGTGTCACGAACCTGTAAACACTCGACAACTAGGAGTCGGCTGTTTCCCGTAAACTACCTAGTTTGCACCACTGTTGGACGTCTCCTCAAACTGGTTCAAACTGACCCAGACTAAACCTACCAGGTTGCGCAGGTGTGAGGGCCGTTTCAACCAACCACAGACCAGCTTGCATGCTCTCAACCAATCGGAAACATGGTTACATTCTCTCAACCTATCAGAGACTTGGTCTCCAGACTCAATCAATCATGCTGTCAATAGGAGTATATATAAGCACTGCCCTTTGCGGACCAAGGCAGTGAAGACATAGACTCTCACTCCATATTTACTAGAGTTATAACTCAAACTGTTCACAACCTCTAATCTTCCCCTAGACATAAACGAGCCAAAACTGGGGTTGTAACACTCTATACAAGAACAAGGGCGAGAGGAGCAACTGCAACAACTACAGGGGCATCTCCCTGCTCAGCATCATGGGCAAAGTCTACACTCGGGTCCTCCTTATCCGACTGCAGAAGTGGAGGAGCGTGTCTACCCGGAATCACAGTGTGGCTTCCGGGCTGAAAGGTCCACGGTGGACATGGTCTTCTCCCTTCGTCAACTACAAGAAAAGTGTAGAGAGCAGCGGATGCACCTGTACATCGCATTCATCGACCTCACCAAGGCCTTCGACCTTGTCAGCAGAAATGGTCTTTTCAATGCTTTCAGAAAGATCGGATGTCCCCCAAGACTGCACAGCTTAATCGAGTCCTTCCACTCCAACATGAAAGGGACTGTGCACTGCAATGGCAACCTCTCCGAGCCCTTCAACATATGCAGCGGGGTCAAACAGGGCTGCGTGCTTGCCCCAACTCTCTTTGGGATCTTCTTCGCTCTCCTCCTGAGGCACGCATTCGGCACAGCACAAGAGCGAATCTACATGCGGACCAGATCAGATTGCAGGCTCTTCAATCTTGCCTGCCTAAAAGCAAGGACAAAGGTCCAAGAAGCCCTCATCAGAGACATGCTGTTCGCTGATGATGCCACAGTGGCGATACACACCCAACGGGAACTGCAGCTGCTGATGGACCCCTTCTCCCAGGCCTGCAAAGACTTCACGCTGACCATCAGTCTGAAGAAGACCAACGTCCTGTGCCAAGACATACTTGCACTACCAGTCATCACCATCGACGACTATGAGCTCGATGTTGTTCACCAGTTCATGTACCTTGGATCCACTATCACCGATAACCTCTACCTTGAAGCTGAGATCGACAAGAGGATTGGGAAGGCAGCCACAACATTCGCTCGCCTCACATCAAGAGTGTGGACCAACCCCAAGTTGACCGTGAAGACGAAGATGGCTGTGTACAATGCCTCCGTCCTCAGCACCTTGTTATACGGCAGTGAGACATGGAGAAAAAGCTCAACTCCTTCCACCTCAGAAGCCTCCAACGCATACTCGGCATCTCCTGGCAAGACAAAGGTGACCAACACTGACGTCCTGCCTCACGTTGGCCTCCTCATCATGTACACCCTGCTGAAACAACGTTGGCTGCGTTGGCTAGGTCACGTTTGACAGATGGAGGATGGCCGAATTCCAAAAGACATCCTCTACGGAGAGCTTGCCACAGGACAGAGAAGCATTGGCAGCCCGCAGCTGAGGTACAAGGATGTGTGTAAGAGAGATATAAAGGCGCTTGACATCAACACCAACTCCTGGGAGGATCTCGCAGCCGACCGCACCAGCTGGAGAAGCACGTTTCACAAGCAGCTGCTGACTGGTGAAGAGAAGTTGTTTGCTGTGGCAGCAGAGAAGCGAGCTTGCAGAAAGGCAACGACAACCAACAGACCAGAATCAACACAGACAGTCGGGAAAAATAACAGACGAATATATTTACCCATGGTCAGTCATGACCGACGGAGGCTGACTAGATATACCCAGGAAAGAGGATGCAGTACATTTCTTGCTATTTATATCTATCTATATCTATATCTATCTCAGTGATCCTCTTAATTTCAACATAGATGAGTATAGGTCACACTGGCTGCCAAGGATGGATAGTGGCCTTCAGTTGGGTTTGACATGGCTACTGGCGTCCTTTTAGTTTAGGATGATAGTGTTTTATGTTTCTAGTTCACTATTCCAGTTCATGTTACCAGTCCATATTTTTAGGTTCACACTGGCTGCCGAGGATGGATAGTGGCCGCCTGCTTGTTCTGACGTGGCTACTGGCGTCCTTGGTGTTTATGACATCCTACAGCGGTATCCTAACGTCCATGCTGACTGTTCCTAGGATCACCATTCCCATAGACTCCCTCGCTGACCTCGTGGCCCAGTCTGACTTGCCCTGGAAACTGGAGGCAGGAGCTATGATGTTCAATATATTAGCCGTAAGTTTAATGTTTTAGATGCAAGTTCAATGTTTCAACCGAAAGATTAATGTTTTAGCCATGGGCTGATAATGATTTCTTATTGATTTTCAAACAATATGCTTCTTTTCAAATCATATTTTCCAAAAGGAACTAGGACCAGGGGTATGATGATTATATATGGTCAAATGGGTAATGTATTGCAATATAGAAATGCTGTATGAGAGATTTTATGTCTAAGACATTTTAAAAAAATACGGAGTAATTATACGGAGTTGACGATAGTGATGGTGATGATGATAAGAATGAAATAACAAAAACAATAACAATAATAACAAAAGCAATTATAAAAACCGAAGACATATACCCCAAACATTTACACAACCATTTGTACTCTAAGTGTACGCTACTTAGTGTTAATCTAAGTACATGTTGTTTTTTAACTATTCTGTCAATTCAGTGATTATACTAATTATCATACATCTCGATGACAGGATTCTACAAAGCCAGAATACCAGGAGACTCTGAAAAGAATGAATGGAACTTTCTACAGTTGTTGGGCTTCCAGAGAAGACCTCGTGGAAGGAAAATTCGCTGCCATATGTGACAAAACCTCTCAGAAGAAAGTCATGTCTTGGGATTTCAGGTAAAGCACAGTTGAGGAAACTTGCATAAACTTATACATCTTGGGTCACAATGCAACGAATATTTATTGCACTACCGTAATTAATAATAAAGCAAAATATAGAGTTGGATGTATATGTCAGACCTAAAATAGTCGCTGTGATTTATCGCTGTAAATTTGCTCAATAAAAATATTTTGTTAAGCAAATTTCACAATGAGCGAAATCTGTGTTGTGCTGGTGCCACATCTACGATTATCCTTCGTAAACTTGCCAACAAATAGGAAACCATTCTTTCAAGTTGATACATATTACAAAGATTACTTATTCTTACAAAATGTTTATTTAACGAAACAGATCACCAATAGTGAGGTACTGTGTTTACTGACTGAGTTCTGATGATTTATTGTAGCTTCCAACACGTCGTCAACACTTAAACTAATTTAAGTGGGGAATATCTTTTAGGTAAAATGGAGGGCTATTGATTCCTAGAAATTCTGCCAGGAAACAAATAATTTCAATGCCACTAATTAAAGATCTGTTACGGGATATAGCTTGGAGGATTCAGTAGCACTGTTATTAACCATCAATTATTACTCCCTTTAACTCCTAACCAAACTTAACCTTACCAAACCCAGCATAACCTCACCCTAACCTAATCTAATTTAACCTAATCTAACCAAACTGAACCTCACCGAATTTAACATAACACAACCCGACCTAATCCAATCTAACCTATACTTAACTTAGACCTTTTCTGTCTCTCCCAGCACCACGGGCCAGTGTCACCTCTACATTACAAGTGAAACCATTTACTTCAGTCAGATGAGCATGGCATTTAGGATCAACTCATCGTATCTCGAAGGCACTGATCGTATGTGAGTAGTTCTGAGCACATTATTTGGTAATTATAATTGAATCAAGAAGAAAACCTTTGGGCAATATTCTTTCATACTCAATTCACTTCTCCCCTTCGTTCTCTGGCAGTCCTTAAAGGATTCAGCCACAGCCACTCCCCTTCAATTTAACTTTTCCCTTTGTTTCCTTCTTTTTCTTCCGTTGTTATTGCTCCACCTACTGTATCTATCACCTTCTGCCTACAAAGTTTTTCAGGACTAGGGTAGTATTCTTTCATCATCAACTCAATTCTCTCCATCATTTTCTTTCTCTCTTGTGCATTCCATTCCGGATTTTTCCTTCGTGATCGTTGATCCACCTCTCAGTTCGGCAGTTTTTGTTTCCAGGTCTAGAGCGGTCTTCTGTCAATTGCAATTCCATTCTCTCCATTAATCTCTCTTTCTAGTATACAGAAGTTGGTGGACGGTGGGCTGCTGGACCACTGGTTATATCTGGAACAGACCAACGCCACCGTATGTTTACGCCCTCTCACCTCAGATCTCAGACAGACCAGTCGATCGCTCTCTCTCCAGGATTATCTCGGTCCTATCTTCATTCTCCTCGCTGGTGGGTGTGTCACTGTTAGGGTCGTATGCAAAAATATTCGTCGTGTTGACGATGGCGTGGTACCGGTAAGATGGATTTACGAACTGTATACCGGCTCGGCACTACCCTCGCCAACAGCTCGGTTACGTTAGGTAAGGTCAGGGTTCCCATGGTCAACCTCATATGGGTAAAATGAGCTGGAATAGAGAGAATGTCCCATGGTTAGTTTTATCTCAACAACCCAAGCGTAATTTTTCAACTTTTTTAGCGTTTTGGAGGTGCCGATAGCCCATACAGTTCGTTAAATTGCTGCTGGTACCACGCCATTGTATGTAAGGATATCCGTGGTGTTGACGTGGCGTGGTACCGGTACGATAACTACTTGTGTTGTGTCTATGGGGTCATCGTACCTGTACCATGCCATTGTCAACACAAGGGATGTTGATGGCTACGACCCTTCTACCAACTAAAAGTAATTGTTTTGTTTCTTTATTTGGAGGGCTTTGATGACTTCAACAACCTATCTAAGAAAACAATTTATCATCTCTGATACTCATAGGGGATCTGTTTTGTTTTGAAGTATTGTTTAGGGCAGTGGTTCTCAACTCGTGGTTCATGGACCACTGATGGTCCATGATGACTTTTCAGTTGGTCCACAGGGCTCTGTCCGAAGCACGTCCTGAAACGCCCGGGACGTTTGTATACTGGACACCCTTAAAGGCCGGTTCACACTGGCAAAATTTTGGCCACTTTCTCCCGGAAAGTGCTCCCGGGAGGTGTTTCCGGCCTCTTTTCCCGAAATTTTATGCCGTGATGGAGAGACCGGCATGTCGGTCGTTTTTCACCGGTATCGCGGCCGCTTGCCGGGATTGGCGGGAAATCAAACCTGCGAACCAATCAGAGAGCTGCACTGCAGGAAGACTAGTTTTCTATGATCTTACGGAATTAATTTACAAGTAATACTAATTTAAACATGTATTCTTCAATACAATATCCACTACTGATCGTAAATTCTTTTCTTACAAAAGAAAAACTGAATTGCAATGTGTGTTCTTCATTTAATCCGCAAACTTCATGCAAAGTAATAAAACTTTATACAAATTAATCACAATTCCTTCGTAGAATTATGAGCTGATTATGGATTTTCCTTCAAATTCTTTTCAATACTCTTCAAATTCTTTTCAGTATTCTTTAGGCGAGCAAATGCCTTTTCATCTTGAAATCTAAATATGTTTCTCATTATCATGGGTACTTCTGGTTCATAGAATATCTTGCATTAATGAAAAATTGAGAGCAGCACATCTCATATGTGTTTGGCAGTCCATCTTTGTTTGTAAACAGAGATGCCGCGCCACCGCCTCAGTGGTTTCAGTGCATGTGAACCCCTTCCCGGGAAAAAACGCCGAAATCGGCCTCTTGTTCGCCGAAATCGGAGACAACAGATGCCGAGATTAACCCGAGATGCCCAAAACTTTGCTCTCCCTTGAATTTGTTTTGCTTTACATTCAAATACTGCGGTCATAATGTAAACTATAATCATGAAATACCGCAGAGAGATGACATTCAAAATTCTATTGGTCTACGACATTGTTTTTATAGGGTTAGTGGTCCGTGGACAGAAGCGAGTTGAGAACAGCTGCTTTAGGGGATTCGGTAACCCACTAATCTAACTTCACGAGCTTCCCCCGTATTTATTTTGGTTAAATACGAAGGTTATAGAGTCCTCCAAACAATGTCAGAAAAATAGACTTCCTTACTATACGAAAAAGGGATATGTATTGTTGCACTGTTTGGAGGAACTAGACGCCCTCGAAATCAATCAAAATATATCACGGCTTTAGAAGACAGTATTATACGTTTCACTCTTGTACAATGTGTAATTCCAACATAGAATTATTTAGGCTAGTATTGCCTGTAGTGATGTGGTTATGTGGGTAGTATGTATGTACTTTAAGGGTATAAACATTGACATAACAATGATCATGATACTGTATTTATATGTACTATAATTAAAGAGTAACATAATAATAATAATAATAATAATAACACTGCATTTATATGCATCGTGACTAAACAATGGCATAACAATGTCAATATTAATACTGTATTAATCTATATTGTGTAAACAGGTTGGACGGTGGGTACGAATATTCTTTTATTGGAAAAACTGGTTAGTTACTTCAACTCTGCCAAGCCACGAATACGTCAAGCCGACCGGTTAGACGGAAAAGTTGCCCTAAGGACGACGACTATTACGGGAAAGTTGGCCTAATGTCGACGGCTATGGCGGGAAAGTTGGCCTAATGATGATGATGATTATAGCGGAAGAATTTGCCAAGGGTGTGAGAATTTTTGAGCTTACAGTCGAGTAATATTGTATCTGTATATAATTATAATTTGAGGATGAGGTGGTTTCAGTCAATTCCGTTTATTAATAGTAACAAACTCAAAACATTAAATTTTCAAGTGATAATCACGGGCCTTGCAAGAGTCACAGGAGACATAAAAAAAAGATAAATATGTAAATATAATTAGAAAAACCTATGTACTTTAATGATCATAAACTTTGAAACAACTGTAACCACGAACATAAAGTCATTCTCATTAATCATTGTAACACTGCATTCTACATGTTTACTACAGGGAATGTTGCCAGACGATGCCTTGGCCATCAACTACCAGTGACTTTTGCCACTTTCATTTTGTCACTTGCACATGACACGAAACGTAAATGGATTGTGTAGATTTGTATTCGATTCCTACAGGGTCTTCTAGACCTTTTAATAAATATTATAACATTAGATACGAGGATCATTTCATTTGTACTAGTGATTTAGGCTGTTATTTATGGTGCTAAGAAAAAAATATTCAACACTATCATGTTAATTTTAAAGCCTGTATTGATAATTTCTATGACGATTTTATTATGTAACAGATTTTAAAATACTATTAATTTTGACAGACCTACTTAGTGAGTTCTCTACCATCTCCCTCCCACACCTCATACTTTTCCTGACCTTTACCTGACTTTTACCTCATATCCATATAGCCCAATCACCCATATACCAGGTAGCCCCAAAAGTGGGCCGGTATGGGTATTTTATAGAAATAAAGGTCACTCTTAATATAAAATCTTCCTGGTATGCTACTGAGAAGGACCAAAACCTCAGCTCTGCTTCAAAACCATAATATTGACTTGTGCTGTACTTCATGAGTAGGAAAACGGTTCACTGCTTAGAAATGAGCCTGAAACATTTTTGTGGCGAGGTCAGTAATGAGATCATACAAACTTGTAGTGCAAACTATAAAATGATATATGAATACAGTAATAAAAAAATCTGCGACTATCCACATGGTCCCGGTAAGTAATGCAGCCGAAGCACCTGCACTGTCCCAACTAATTCACATATTCCCCCCCGCCCCCACTCACCCAGGGAACCGATTTATCTTGGTGGGAAGGCTTGCGTCTCTGAGACCTGGCGAGCTAGACTAGAGGGGGCTCCGGCCCCTGCTCTTCTCCAATTTCTGGGAGAGAAGGCTTCCCATGCTAGAAAGGTCGCCAGTGAGAAACCAGACTAAATGGTTCCCATGCAATTGGCTGCCAGTAAGAGTCATCGGTAGAGGGACTGCCCTCTAGGGACAGTCCTATGTTGGATAGTTGGTTGTCTGTGGCGGGAGAAGTTGGGGAAGGGTGTTTCAGCACAGTCGTGGGTAAACCTTTGAGCCATTAAGCCTGCTTTTTAAGACGAGTGGTTCCGTGGGGGACGAGGTACCCCGCCCACGGCGATCAGCGCTCGGTCTCCTTATCTGCCCGGTAGATGATAGCTCTTGGCTGCTGGGACCCTTCCCACAATAATAAGTTATATGGATATCATTAAACCTTCTCCTCTTCATCAAGCGGTGGTCGACCAGGCCCTCGAGACACCACTCTCTGGTCGTGGTGGTGATGGTTTTCAGAAGCCTGGGGCTCGTTCTCCCAATGCAATTGTTATGGACATAAGAAAACCCTGCAGGTCAGGTGTTGTGTCGTCAAAGCTTGCTGGTTGTCTGGATACTTTAATGTTAACAGATGTATTTGCATCTCTCTCTTATGTTGCCATTCTCTTAATTTTTAAGCGTTTTGAAGTAGTTCTCCGTACCCGTCTCAGTTACGACAGTGACTGCCGATCCAATCGGTGCTTTATTGTCTGTGGGGTATACTAATTTTACTGTTCAGATGATGCGGTCAATAAATGTAGGTGACAGTGACAATGACTACTACCCCAGCATCTTTGATGACTATGTACAGCATGTCCCTAAGGAGCTCCGTGTTCCTACTCCCTTTTGGTTTGTGACTTACCACAGGGAGGGGCGTAGTAACCTCATCCACGCTTCTAGGTATCTGGAAAAAGAAATTAGATTGCCACCTATGGACTACAACAAAAAATTTGGCAAGTGTGTTTTAATCAGAGCCAAAGGTCTTTGTCACAATCTGCACTGAATTTACCTAAAGTAACACAGGTGAACTCTCTGGCATAATACAGAAAGAGATAATACACCTTTAACGTTTAACAATATAATTCAATCACAAACCATATTCAAAATAACCTTAAACCCTACAACAACACGATTAAACTACCTTAAATAATTATATATCTTCCTCGTAAAGTATCCTTAATTTCTACACTATAGGATATATACCCTTAACGGTAATTTGTAAGGGAATTGGTTGGATTTGATAAATGCGTAGATACGACCCACCAATTCTGACCTGGTTATTCTTGGTCTCAAAACTGATTGTTGGCTGAGTATTCATCCGTCATAGGTCAAATATACAATAACGCAAACTTTTGAACAATATAATTAAACATTAAACTTATAACAATACCTCAATACTCACTCATACACCACCACCTCAAACATACACTCACTCAAACAAGTACTTAAAATTATAAAATACAAGAAAATATGGAGCCCACAACACAAGGCTGCACACAGCTCACACCACCCAGTGGACAGATGATACACTGGGCCGCACTCCTAGAACCGAAGACAGCACACAGGGGTTTCAACATATATATACATAAGACGGTAGTTAGTTAGTTAGTTAATTTATTGGCAAAAGAACACATATTACATAAACAAAAGAAAATCAGTACACTCACGAGCACTAATTTCTGCTCAGGGTTTGGTCCTTCCTTCCACTCCCTACCCTGGACAGAGGGAAGAGGGGGATCGGAGCTGGGGGAGAGAGTTTACCCAGCCTTCACCCCTCCCAACTTCCCCCACCTTCATCCTCTAGTTGTCAGTTAGTGATTAGCCATAAAATTTCCCTGTGTAAATGATGACTCTTCTAAAACAGTATCGTAGTACACACTGTGAATGGCCAAGACGATCTCATGTCAGTCTTGCTTATTTACCTTTGTAATATAGTCGTAAAGTCCCAGTCAAAAGGAAAGACAAGTAAAAAACACACACATTCTCTCTCTCTCTCAAAGTCAAGTAGAAGAGCAAGAAGGGAAATTAATCCACCGGATTTATATCATTCTGGAAACCATCGATGAAATTAACGCTATGACAAGATATGCGGAAAGAGATTTAAAACCAACAGTGTCTTTTGTTAGAGTACAAAATAACGTAAACACCATTCTTGGTAGCTAATAATTCTATCATCAGGCCTTCCTTTTAACACACACACACACGCACACTTAGATAATTCACTTACAGAATGAATGATATAATTTAGTTTCATTCAGACAAATAAAGTTCTTTTCCTTATGCTTCGGGGTTCATATAATATGAAGGCGAAGCTTTGCTGGAAGCATCATATCAGAGGGGTGCACCAGTTGCACGCGGGCCATATAACGGGTAAGAATGTTGTGCTTTTTATTGACTTATAACTCGCTGTATAATAAATAAATTATATATATATTTATTGATTTTGTAATTTTATTCTAGTTTATGAAACGCCTGATGATAGGCCTGATGATAGAATTGTTAGCTACCAAGAATGGTGTTTACGTTATTTTGTGTTCTACCAAAAATCACTGTTTCTTCCTGCCGTTCGAGCTTATTGTATTCCTGATCCTGATTCCATTTGCCTGGTGCAGGACCGTTCGCCATTCCATACGTCGAGGTTGGTGAACGACTGGATTGCGACTTGTCCTAAAATAAGACTGATAGAGTGGCCCACAAAGGGATGCGACTGTAATGTAATAGAAAACTTATGGGCAATTATGGTGCAGGAATGGGAAGTGGAGGAAAAAACAAAAATGAGAAAAGCTAAAGAAGTGTGGGAAGGAATTCGTGGACGGGACGTCCCGACATCTGCTCTTGTCTGGTAGATTCTCTCCCATCACGCGACTGCAGTTTGTGATAGACGCAGCGGGAGGTTGGACAAAATATTGATTAATTTTTGTTCTATTCAATTGTATTTCAATTGTGTATTTTATACATTCCATTCCCGTAGGGAGGTATTGCCTGTAGTGATGTGGGCAATACTTTATGGGTTTTGGCGTCCCTTTGGCCCCAGCCACTAGCTTTCAGATGTTCAAGTTTTCCTGTTTTTTCTATTTCCTTCCTGTTTCCTGCCACACCTCTCTATCACCTTTTTCTGGCGCTAGGTGACCTTGCTGTTGCGGCGCCTCATATCAATAAATCAGTCAATATGTATTCCATTATTACATAATAGGCCACATGAATAATTTAACTTTTATTGTACGAAACTTTTTTTTTTTTTTGCCAATAAAGATATTTATATATATATATATAATATTTATTTATACCATCATGGTGTTTACGTTATTTTGTGCTCTACCAAAAGACACTGTTGGTTTTAAATCTCTTTCCGCATATCTTGTCATAGCGTTAATTTCATCGATGGTTTCCAGAATGATATAAATCCGGTGGATTAATTTCCCTTCTTGCTCTTCTACTTGACTTTGAGAGAGAGAGAGTGTGTGTGTGTTTTTTACTTGTCTTTCCTTTTGACTGGGACTTTACGACTATATTACAAAGGTAAATAAGCAAGACTGACATGAGATCGTCTTGGCCATTCACAGTGTGTACTACGATACTGTTTTAGAAGAGTCATCATTTACACAGGGAAATTTTATGGCTAATCACTAACTGACAACTAGAGGATGAAGGTGGGGGAAGTTGGGAGGGGTGAAGGCTGGGTAAACTCTCTCCCCCAGCTCCGATCCCCCTCTTCCCTCTGTCCAGGGTAGGGGGTGGAAGGAAGGACCAAACCCTGAGCAGAAATTAGTGCTCGTGAGTGTACTGATTTTTTGTCCAATAAAGAATTAATTTATTTCCTATTGTAGAGGACATTATTTGAATTATTTATAAGTGCTCAACACTTCAAATACATAATTTACACATTTCCTTTATGCGAGAGTTATCTTTCATTAAATCGAAAACATTAGCAAAACTAAGCATGTAATATTTTTCACGGACTTGAGCAGTCAATGGACACTGTAGCAACACGTGTTGTTCAGTCTGAACTTGACTGTCGTCACACAAACAAAGCCTCTGCTCGGCAGGTGTGCGACTCTACCTGCCCGTTTCTATTCTAAGATTATGTGACATCAGCCTCAGTCTTGAGAACGATTCGCGTTGGTAGTCAGGCATATATAAATCAGTCCTAGTATATACTTCATGTACAGTCAACATCGGGTTAAACTCGGTTTTGTATGTGATAATCTTTGTTGCACTGTCTGGTTTGCTTTTTATAAAATGTCTTATTTTTTCCAGTGGGTCATTATCAAACCTAAATAACATTTCTCTACACAGAAATCTATAGCCAGGTGTGTTTTCTTGTCTGCACAGTTCATATACAGTACAAAAGAGTTGTTCCATATCCATAGAGTCTAGCTTAGATTTTAAGAAATTGTACCTTCTTTTCTTCACAATGTCAATTACAGGTGAAATACCACTTTCAATCATACACAGATTTATGCTTGTATTTTTCTATACCCCTAATAAGCACTTAACCATCATGTTGTATAGTCTTTCCAAGATTTTAAACTTATTGGTCAACCACGACTCACTACTATACGGTCAGCCACGACTCACTACTATACAATAACGCTGATGTCACCGCCGCATCAAACACTTTTTTCTTATATACAAATCGCATTTTCGTGTTTGCAGCACAAAAAATTGAAAATTTGTTAAGCACTGCCTCACTCTGTGTCTGGTGTAAATTCAACACCTCGTCCATCTTAGCAGTGTCCGTAAACCAGGCGCCAAGGTACAAGTACCTGGAACCATAGCTCACGCTTACCCTACCTACTCTGATGTCACGCTTATCTCTCTCTTCACCGTTGATAACAATTTTTTTTGTTTTCTTTTCGTTAATATCCATTTCATAATCACTGCAATAACGCCACACAATATTAATCTTTCTTTCACACATTTCCCTACTTGTTGCTTGTATCACAGCATCATCCATTAAGAGCATAGTGTGTAAATCACCCAAGAAACCATCTGTTTCAATTTCATTTTTCAGCATTTTCAAAATGTTATCAATATACAATGTAAACAACAGACAACTGGTCAGGGCCCCTTGGCGAACACCAATGGATGATTCAATTACTGCAGACTTCATAACGTTTTCAGTACAAGCATACATAGCTCTTATTTCCCTAGTCATTATCTTACCACATCCTAAATTCTATAAACACTCAATAAGTGTTCCCCTAGGGACCCGATCATATGCCTTGCTAAAATCTACAAGGACCACATAAAATGTTCTTTTCTTGTACTTCACATAATCACAGCTTAAAGCAGTACTTTGCTCAACACAGCCTCTTTTCTTTTTGTGCACCTGCTTGACATTTGTCTATATTCCACCATAATTTAAGTCTATTCAGGTACACAGGGGCAGAAACACAGAAACACTGCACTCAGGGCCGCAACACAGTAGACACACTGCACCCAGGGCGGCAACACAGTAGACACACTGCAACCAGGGCCGTAACACAGTAGACACACTGCACCCAGGGCGGCAACACAGTAGACACACTGCAACCAGGGCCGTAACACAGTAGACACACAGCACCCAGGGCCGCAACACAGTAGACACACTACACCCAGGGCTACAACACAGTAGACACACTGCAACAGGGCCGCAACACAGTAGACACACTGCACCCAGGGCCGTAACACACTAGACACACTGCACCCAGGGCCGTAACACAGTAGACACACTGCACCCAGGGGCGTAACACAGTAGACACACTGCACCCATGGCCACAACACAGTAGACACACTGCACCCAGGGCCGTAACACAGTAGACACACTGCACCCAGGGCCGTAACACACTAGACACACTGCACCCAGGGCCGTAACACAGTAGACACACTGCACCCATGGCCACAACACAGTAGACACACTGCACCCAGGGCCGTAACACAGTAGACACACTGCACCCAGGGCCGTAACACAGTAGACACACTGCACCCAGGGCCGTAACACACGAGACACACTGCACCCAGGGCCGTAACACAGTAGACACACTGCACCCAGGGCCGCAACACAGTAGACACACTGCACCCAGGGCCACAACACAGTAGACACACTGCACCCAGGGCCGCAACACAGTAGACACACTGCACCCAGGGCCGTAACACAGTAGACACACTGCACCCAGGGCCGTAACACTGTTAGTAGCCGCCTAGCAGCTCCTTTTCGTCCACCCACCACAGGTTCCGTCACCATAACTAAAAACCCCACTGACAAAATCAAGAGCACCAATGACATTCTAGATAATATTAAAATACACTGCACTTAATATATATACGAACTGGTAGTACAAAACTTATACACAGTATACATAGACAGCCACCCAGCATACCACATCAAATTAGAAATATGGGGCGAGAAAAGGAGGCGAGAGGGTACACTTACTCTAGCGGAGTTGGGCTCAACTATGACTTGGTTGAAGCCTCGAAAAACTCTCTACGTGTCACTTAACCGCTCACTCAGTTGGACCATTCCCTCCTTTCCTGCTCCACTAATCAACTTCTCGTTAACGAGTTTTAAATATACAAAACTACCAGTGTAGCTGAACTTATCCCTTACATATGCCCTCATTCAGCTTTATATTACTACACAGTAAAATAAAGTAAAAACAAATGGGATATAGTCAGATACACTGTTGTAGAAAATTACGTTCTACTCAAAATATCAGCAATGACATTTTCCTTCCCTGGTATATATTCAATTTTATAACTATATGATTGTAATGACAACGCCCATCGCATTAATCTTTCTTTATTGGTCTGCAGATTTCTAATATAAGTGAGTGGCTGACGATCTGTTTGCACAATAAATTCTTTCCCTATTAAATAGCGATTGAAATGCTACATTCCCCAAACTAGTGCCAAACCTTCCTTTTCTATTGTTGAATACCTTCTTTCCCGATCCAACAACTTCCTCATCAACAACTTTCCGCAACTGTGCAGGGACCGGGTAGGGCTTCTTAAAAACTGGTATAGAAGAGCTTAAGATGATCTCAGGAACAACAGAGTTCGTCTTCCCAGGTACATCAGATAATACGTCAGGGTATAAGTCTATTATTCCTCCAAGGTCACTCTTCTGCTCTGGGGATAATTCAACATTAATGTTGCATTCAGTTATCTCTCTCCCTCCCACCATATTTAAGTCACCCTCCTTTGTGTCATCCAGTTCAACCAAACTCATGCCAGTAGCTTGAACGCCCGCTCCACTGTTCACTGAGCACGCCTGTAGAACTTTTTTTTAGCATGTTTATGTGATATAGCTTTAGTTTCCCATTAACCTTTATCACATAATCCACCAAATTTCTCCCTCCTACCACTTCATATGGCCCCTTTCATTGCATGATGAGCTTATTATTACTGCTAGGCAATAATAATAAAACTTCATCTCATACTTCAAGTATACGTGGCCTTGCTTTCTTATCGAAATATTTTTTATATTTGCGAGAGCTTACCTTAGCATTAGCGAGTGCTACTTCTGCACCCTCCTCCAGCCTTTGACGTAGTTTACGGACGTGCTGGTATGATGTCCGCAATTCCTTTTCTAATTTTTGATTTGTGAGCAGCTCGTGAAGGATAGTCAGTGGGCCTCGAACATGTCTGCCGTAAAGTAGTTCAAAAGGGGAGAATTTTAGGGTGTCGTTAGGAATTTCCCTATATGCAAACAGGACTGCCGGAATATAACCATCCCAGTCCTCAGGATGGTCAATGCAGGTCTTTTTCAGCATGGCTTTGAGCGTTCCATTCATGCGTTCCACGCACCCGTTCGAAGCTGGGTGATTATGGACACGAGTATATTACCTGTATGGAGAGCAATCTATTAATTTCTTTCATTAAGTCAGATTTAAATTGCGAACCATTATCGGACAGAATTTCGCTAGGGACACCCACACGAGAAAATATTTCCACAAGGCTCTCTGCAACTGTAATGGTATCTATCTCGAGTAAAGCAATGGCCTCAGGGAACCTTGTGGCACAGTCAATAACTGTTAAAATGTATCTGTGACCTCTGTCTGACATGGGGACAATAGGGCCAATCAAATCAATTGCAACCTTGGAAAATGGTTCAGATATCAAAGGTGTAGGAGCGGTGGAGTGATTTGGGCAAGACATGTCTGGAGAGGTATGTGTAGTGTTGGTAGGGGTAGCCATGGAAACGAAAGTGAAAGTGTAGGAGTGAAGAGAGTGTTGTGGCGTGTGCGGAGGCGGTGTGGCGCGTGGGTTGATTTGATTTATTTATTGATGCCATTAGGCATCTGGCGGCGCAACAACAATGGTCATATACCGCCCAACATAAAAAGGTCATCTACATCATTAATAAAATATGTACAAAGATTAAATAATTTTCACTACCTCGAAAGGGAGAAGCAGCATGCATAAAACCCACGTCTTCTAAAAAATCATATATTAATGAAATAACCTACTTAAGTTAGATATATAAAAGAATTGAAATATTAACGAAAGAAACATTAAACTTTAACTACCTAAAGATTAATAGCCATAAATACAATAAAATTCACAATTTGTGGAGAAGGCCAGCCTCCTCCACATAGGAGAGGGTGTTCCCTCTCACACTACAAGCCTCCTCCCCGAGCACCTGGGAGAGACTGTAAGAACCGTCACCCTTCCGGTACTCGGAGAGGTGCCTACGACGAAGGTCCCCAAGGCTGGGACACTCGACAATAAGATGCCGTACTGTCAAAGGGACTAGACAATCATCACAGTAGGGAGGGCGAGCCCTCTCCATTAAAAAGCCATGAGTCAATAATGTGTGGCCAATGCGGAGACAGACAAGAGCCGTCTCCCACCGGAGGGACAGGCCACTGTAGCTCCACAAACCAAGGCGCTGGCGGATGTCGCGGAGCTTGTTAGCCCCGACGGCATCTCATCTGTTCTGCCAGCAGGAACGAGCGGTAGCATCTATGTAGGGTGGAAGGTCCACTGCAGGAACAGGATGACGCCTGGCTGGAGACCGAGAATTGGAGACCGAAGCCTTAGCCAGGGCGTCAGCCCGCTCATTCCCATCAACACCCACATGGGCCGGGACCCAACAAAAAGTGACTTTGCGGCCACGACGACCCAGGAGGACAAGCCACTCAAGAATGGCCAACACCAGGGGATGGGAAGAGTTAAAATTGCACAATGCCTGCAAGGCACTACAGGAATCGCTAAAAATAGTAAACGAAGGCTGAGGGAGAGTAAAAATCACTTAGAGGGCATATAAAATGGCCGAGAGCTCAGCAGTAAAAATGGACATGACAGAAGGGAGCCTGCCTCCACGTCAAAAGCCAGGAAAGACAACTCCAAAGCCAACTCCAGCATCAGACTTTGACCCTTCAGTGTACACAGGGAGGGACTCCCTGGGAGTGAAGGCCTGTTCTAAAAAGAGGGAACGAGCCACTGGAGGAGGAAGAGATTCCTTCTTGTCTGTAAAGCAGGTGCAGGGGAAAACTACTGGAAGAAGCCATGGAGCCACCATGGGATCCCTCACAGGACAAATCTGGAAGTCATCTATGCCCATCTCCTCCATAGCCTTCCTGACCCGGAAGCCAAAGGGCCATGGTGCACGAGAATGAGAAAGGTAGTACTGAGACATGATATCAGATGACACCGCCAAGCAAGGTAGGGAGTCAGGAAGTCGATGTAATCGATGCCAACAACGAACCATCAAGGACTGGCGACAGAGATCATGAGGTGGCTCATTAGCGTCCACCAGGAGACTGGGGATTGGGGACGACCTGAAGGCTTCGGTCGCCAGACGTACTCCAGCATGATGAACCGGGTCTAAAACTCTGAGACGGGCATCGGTGGCAGAAGAGTACACCTCACACCCATAGTCGAGTTTTGACCTAATAAGAACATGGTATAGGTGGAGGAGGGTGGCCCGATCAGCCCCCCAGGATGTATGGCTCAGGACCCTCAACAGGTTAAGAGCCTTGAGGCAAGAGTCCTTAAGTGTACGTAAGTGGGGAACCCAAGTCAAACGTTTGTCAAAAAGTAGACCCAAAAAGCGAGTCTCCTCAACACATCGTATCCGATGACCATACATGAATAAGTACGGATCCGGGTGGACGCTTCGGATGCAGCAGAAGTGCATAGCAACTGTCTTGGAAGGAGAAAATCGAAACCCATGAGAACCAGTCCAACGTGACACCCTGTCAATGGCAAGCTGCATGCGCCGCTCCGCCACTGACATATGGGAAGCAGCAAACCAGACTGCTAGGTCGTCAACGTACATCGAGTTAGCTATACCGTCTGGAAGGGATGAGGCAATGGCATTAATTGCTACTGCAAACAATGTGACACTGAGGATGCTTCCCTGGGGGACACCCTCCTCCTGTGCAACAGATGCTGAGTGGGTTGTACCAACCCTCACAGAAAAATGGCGACCACTGAGAAACTCCTTAAGAAAGCGTGGAAGGTGACCCCGCAGGCCATATAAATGGAGTTGCTGCAGGATGCCATATTGCCATGTAGTGTCATAGGCTTTCTCTAAATCAAAGAATACACAGACAAGGTGTTGATGTCGTGTAAAGGCCTCACATGCAGCAGCTTCCAACCTGACCAGAGCATCTGTAGTGGAACGGTGTTTACGAAAGCCAGACTGGGACGGAGACAGAAAATCACCCCGTTCCAAGAAGTATACCAGTCTGACATTCACCATCTTTTCAAATAGTTTACAGAGATAGGAGGTCAAGGCAATTGGTCGATAATTAAGGGCAACACCAGAGTCCTTGCCCGGCTTGAGAAAAGGAAGGATGGTAGCAACCCTCCACCCAGAAGGGAAGACACCCTCCAGCCAGATTCTGTTATATTAAGCTAAAAGAAATGAGATCGCCTCTTCAACCAAGTGTCGTAACATTGCATATGGGATGTTGTCTGGCCCAGGAGAAGTGTCGCCGCAGAGAGAGAGAGCAGAATGCAGGTCTCTCAGGGTGAATATATGGTTATAACTTTCATTCTCGTTCCCTGAGAAATCCAGGACAGTACGCTCTTTGGCTCTTAACTCATGCCTGACAGCCAGAGGTCGAGAGTCACGGCTGGAGACCTTTGCAAAAGCCTCCGCCATGGTATTGGCCAATGTCAAACCATCCATGATCTTAATTCCATTGACCTTAAGTACACGTGTAGAACTAGGAGAAAACTTCCCCGCCATCTTACGGACTCTTCTGAACACTTGGGTGAGTGAAGTTTTAGTATTAATTGAAGACACATAGGCCTTCCAAGATGCACGTCGGGCCTCTTTTAAGACTCGTCTAGCCCGAGCCCTTGCCCGTCGGAAGTCCTCTAAAAGAGTTGGGTCCCCACGATTGCGATGAAGGCGAGAGAAAGCAGCGCGCTTCTCCCGCACAGCATTGGTGCAGACTGGTGACCACCAAGGGACAGGACGTTTGGGAAAGTAGCCAGAAGTTCTAGGGATAGAGTTGTGAGCAGCAGAGTGGAGCATATCAGTGAAATATGTTACAGCCTCGTCAGAGCTACCGAAATTGGCTACAGAAGAGACCGAAGAAGTTAGCTCTCTAAAAAACTGCCAGTCAGCCTTCTCTAATTTCCACCTAGGAAGACGAGACTGTGGTTCGTACCTGTTACCTTCTAAAAGTATAGGGAAATGGTCACTGCCATATAAGTCAGGCAACACTCTCCAAGTAAAATCCAACAGAGCAATGGGTGAGCAAAGGGAAATGTCAATGGCGGTAAAAGTCCCAGTAAGGCTATTAAAATGTGTCACATTTCCCGTATTTAAAACCCCTAATCCCTCATCCTTAATAAAAGAAGCCAATAAAACACCCCTGGGGTTGACCGAACTGTCACCCCACAGAGGATGACGACCATTAAAATCACCCAATAAAATAAAGGGAGATGGAAGGTCCCGTACAAGATGGTTGAGATCACCCCTCTCAACTGTAACACTGGGAGGAAGGTATAGACTGCACACAGTGTACGGGATGTCCATAAAAACCTTAACTGCAACAGCCTGGAGCAGAGTGTCAAGCTCCAGGCTCGTACATGGAATATCTCGGCGAATTGAATTGGAATAAAATGCTGAGTATGCTGGAGGACTGGCAGGAATGTAGTCCCCAAGCATTGTCTCTTGGAGAGAAACACATGCAGGAGAGAAGCTAGAGAGAAGAACGCGCAGTTCCTCCCAAGAAGCACGCAAGCCACGGCAAATCCACTGAAGGACCTTGAACGGTGTTACTTTAGTACTGATTTTTGGGCAGCCTCAAGGAGGTACTTCCCACTACCACCTCGACCTGAGGGTTTATTCAAACAATAAGATTTGTCTAATCCTGTGCCACTATTAGAAGAGCGAACCCGAGGAGTAGTACTTGGGGCAGTAATTGGGACCCGTAGACGAGTCCCTGAAGCATCTGATATGTTAGAAGAAGATGAAGGTATATGAGCTGGGATATTCTTTGAAACAATTACATTGGCATTGTCCTGTATAGCAGTGGTATCACTGACACAGGCAGATACATCAACATCCATAATACAGGTGGTAGAATCACTCCGCTGCTCAAGCTGAAGAGAAACTGAATCTTTTGAAGTCACAACATCCGTGGCATCCACATTAACTTCACGCCCCTCTGATGATCCCGAAGGAAGCTTGCGAGGAGGAACTTCTGTTGAATCAAGAGATTCATCAGAGCCACGAGAACGCTTCTGGTGAAATTGAGAGGAAACTATGGATGAGTCCACAGAGATGGTTGCCTCACAAGGTGGAACATCTATAGAGTCAAGTGCCTCAGAGGAACCACGAAGGCGTCTCTGTGGCAGTTTAGGTGACTTCAGTTTCCTTTTTGGAGAGCGTGTGGCAGCGTGAACCTCTACCACATGGACACCTTTAGCTAAAGTCTGAGAATTGTCATCAGTTGAAGGGTCACCAGAATGAGTGTCTGATAAAGTTTCCAAGACAGAGAAACTATTATGTAGAGTAACCTTAGAAACGTTCTCATTAGAGCAAAAAGCAGCTGCCTCTTGAGAGGGTTGAGAGGGTGCTGCAACCAATTTAGGGCGAAGGGAGGAGGCGTATGTCTTCACACCACCATCCTTCTGTCGCCTGAAGTTGAATTGCCGTCTGGCACTACCTATGCTAATGAATTGAGTATTAGCCAAGTGGAGGATATCCTGCTCTAGTAGGTACATCTTACATTGGCGAGAACGCAAGGGGTGAGCATCTCTGCAGTAAAAGCAGTAACTCACTGACCGACACTCAGAAGTAAGATGTGAGTCAAGAGCAGAACAATTACCACACCGGGAACGGTTGTTGCAGTTTCTCTTCCCATGACCAAACTCATAACAACAGAAACACTGTAGGGGACGCTCAAGAAAAGGCTTCACCTCAAATGAGGTGGGGTTAATGTTAAAGCGATCTGGGATATGCGAGCCATAGAAAGTGAGGATGATCATATTTTCACTGCCTTTCATCTTCGTTACTCGTTGGACACTGTCTGGGAACATAGCGAGAATGTCCTCTTCTGAGAATTCATACAGGTCCTCATTATATATACGCCCCTTGCTATAATTAAATGTTCGATGTGGTTTAATAGATTCAAACATGCTATCAGAAGGACAGGGGAGATTGAGGAGCATCATGGCCTGTGTAAGATCTTTGGCTCTGATTAAAACGCCCTTACCATATTTCTTTATGTGGCCCATTGGCAATAATCCAATTTCTTTCTCCAGATACCGGGAAGCATGGATAAGGTTACCACGTCCCTCCCTGTAGTAAGCCACAAACCAAAAGGGTGTAGGAACCTGACGTTCCTTTGGGACATGCTCTACAGAGTCATCAAATATATTAGGGCAGTAATCATTGTCACTGTCAACTACATTGATGGACCGCATCATCTGAGCTTTACAATGAGTATCCCCCACCGTCAGAGAATCTTTTTGCCTCAAATGCTGCTTTGGCAGCAGTATTGAAAGTAATATAGCACCGATTAGACCTACAATCACTGTCATATGTGATTCGGATTCGAAGGACTACTCCAAAGCACTTAAAAATGGAGTGGATAGCGCCATAGGGAAAGGATGCAAGTACATTCGTTAACATTAACGTGTCCAGATCGCTAAAAGGGTTCTTCGACACAACACCCGACCTGCTAGGTCTACTCTTATTTGCAGCTTTCTGCATATTACCACGACCAGAGAGTGACGTCTCGAGAACCTGGTCGACCACCGCTCGAGGAAGAGATTGGGGCTTTTCTGTATCCATATATCATTGATTTGTTGTTTTTGGCCCCAGGAGCCAAGAGCTACTACCTACCGGGCAGATGAGGGGACCGAGCGCTGGTCGCCGCGGGCGGGGTACCTCTTCCCCCACGGGGCCACTCGTTTTAAAAAGCAGCCCCAATGGCTCGAAAGTTTGCCCACGACGGTGCTGAGACCCCTTCCCCAACATCTCCCGGCCCAGACACCCAACCATCCAACATAGGACGGCCCCCTAGAGGGCAGTCCCTCCGGAGGGCAGCGCTGTTGGCTCGTACTGGCAGCCTAATGCATGGGAACCATTTAGTCTGGTCTCTCACTGGCGACCTTACTAGCATGGGAAGCCCTCTCTCCCCGAAATCGGGGCAGAGCAGGGGCCGGAGCCCCCTCTAGTCTAGCTCGCCAGGTCTCAGAGACACGCAAGCCCCCCCACCACGTCAAGGCGGTTCCCGTTGGGGGGGTGTGGCGCATGGAAACTTACGAATAATGGACGTAGGTGGGGAGGGCTAGGACATTGGGGTGTGTGAGCTGTGTGGGGAGGGCACGTAAAGGCAGACCAACGAAGGAACGTACAAATCAGGGAAAGAATGGCCACGGAGGTAAGGAGAGGGGACGAAGGGGGAACGAGAAAATGGCGGGGTAAGGAACACAGAAGGAAGAAAACGGGGCGAACGAAGGGGGGAAGTAAGTAGGCGAGACAAAGGGGTAGAATAAGGGGTTGGTGGGTGGGGTTGAGGATGGATTGGAGGACAAAGGGTGAATGTTTTACAGGGTAAGGAGAGGGTACGAAGGGGGAACGAGGAAACGGCGGGGTCAGAAACAGAGAAGGAAGAAAATGGGGCGAGGGAAGGGGGGACTTAGGTTGGCGAGACAAAGGGGTCGAATACGGGGTTGGCGGGTGGGGTTGAGGATGGAGTGTAGGACAAAGGGTGAATGCTATACAGGGGTACCACGTGGGGGTAGAGATGAAAAATTACTAGGGGACACACGGGTAGTGGAGGGCGAGGTAATATTAATGGTGATAATATGGGACACAAAGGGGCGGGAGGAAAGGAGTAACACGTGAGGGTAGGAGGTAAGGTGGTAGGTCAAGGAGGTGGTAAGGGAGAGAGAAAAAGACCGAGAAATGAGTAAGGGAAAAGGGATCAGGGGCATGGAAACGGGGCGAGAATAAAGAGGAATGGGATACGACGGAGAGGAGGGGGTGGAAGGTAGGAGTTGGTGGAAGTGAAACGTGTAGGACACGTGGGCGAGCGACAGGGGAAATGGGGGTCGAATTACGTTACACAAGGAAATGGAGGGGTATGAACACTGGGGACAAGATAACAAACCAAAACAGGGAGGTAGAGTGTAGGTGTATGTGTAAATACCTCGTGGTGGCAGAGAGAGTGGTAGGGCGTTGCGAAGGTCGTAGCTCGTAGGTGGAAGGTGGTAGTTGTGGTCGTGCTCGTCGAGTGGAATATTTTGCAACACGTAGGGTAGAGTGAAGTTGAGCAACACACGTGGACGTGGAGTGTAGCGTGGAGTAGCACGTGGACGTAGAGTGGTGTGGCTTAAGTGAGCGTAGAGTGGCGTAGCTTGCGTGGATGAAGCGTAGCGTAGGTCGTAGCACGTAGAGTAGAGTGGTGTAGCTTACGTGAGTGGCGTATAACGTGGATGTAGAGTGGTGTAGCTTGCGTGAGCGTAGAGTGGTGTAGCTTGCGTGGATGAAGTGTAGCTTAGGTCGTAGACCATGGAAGTAGACCAGGGTAGCTTGCTTGGAGTAGGAATTGTATGGTATTCCGAGTTGTAATTTCTGGGGTCATCAATTGTAAACACTTGGGACAGTGTTACTAAAAAAAAAAAAAAAAGTGCATACAGGAAATGACAAAAGGTATAATTCTAAGACATATATTGATTAATTTTCCCTTAACGTAGCATTAGTAGTCATATATAGACAACTTTGACTGCCTTAACTGCAGATTGTATGCTGATCAGTTATTCACCAGTCAGGTCCTTTTACCACCTATCATTGTGATAAAGTCATGTTTCCGTGGAATATGATATGGGTAGGAAATTGCCAGTTCATGTGATAAACTTGGGAAGTTGGGTACCGTAAGTGGTGAACTTTGTAAAAAAAATGTGCTTGACTATAGAGTTTACTACCTCTATGGTTCTGCTAAATAAAGGAGATTACACTTGGTGTCGTTGGCATCTGCTTGTTTAAATCCTCCTTTTTTAATTATCTAAATCAGATTGGGTAAAACCCTCACTATTCAAGTGATATAGTTGTGACGATTCAAGCATCATGTCGATAATCATTGCTTTTATAAATTAACATATTATCATCAAACAGATGTAGGCTGTCTGAGGAAAAAAGGATTATTACTGTTCATAACACACAACGACAAGTTATCAAAAGTCATATATCTCAAACCTAATTAACACACTGAAAGATCTGAATCGTAATCGGGAAGTCGGAGATTCTATTTATCATGTGGGATATCATTGAGATATGGTCCCGCTTTGGAATTCCACTTGCGCCGTCCAACATTTCCCCCACTCACCTCCCAAAAACAGATTCTCCTCTCCCTCCACCCCCAATACCCCTTGAAACCTGTCGCGTAGAGAAGGGGCACCCGGGACATAGAGGTATCGAGGAGGGTGGGTCATAATTATTTGAGGCGATAGTATGTACCTAACCTTACCTGACCTAACGTAACCTAACCGAGCGCGTGCATGTATTCTGTTAGAGTGTTTCTATACGACCGAGTTGTGTGTCACAAAAAAAAATTAAGGGAGGCATTTAAATAGGTTAAAAATACGCCAAAATATACTATGGCAATCATCCTATTTCAAAAATTATAAACATACATGAAAAAAAATTAAGTGAAAAAGTAGATGAAAAATCACGTGATCACGAAATGGCCACTGGTGAATCGTGACGTCATTTTTCACATGGATTGAATTTGTTTTCTCCGCGAATGGAAGCTGTATAACTCGACACTCCAGTGTATATTTTTGAGCTCCAGATATGTTTTTGGCAAGAAAAAGAATCACGGGTGCATCCACTATGGCTACATATATTACTGCACAACGATGGTCTGGAGAGCGAAGCGTTGTCGGATATAAATAGTATGACGTCATCGCAATATGGCATCTGATTTTTTCCAGCCGTGAAATTTTATGTTAACATATCTCTATCAACGCACTTTGTACATTAAATTTAATGAGACGTATACCAGAAACTTCCAATTACTTGGCACAGTGCACAGGCAATGCTTCCCTAGAACCGGCAACTAGTCTATTGAGAGGAGAGAAAACAAGCACAAAGGAAAAAGAAGGACATGAGGGATAATTGAAGAAGACCTAGCAGTATAAGTGTATGCATTATTGAATTGAACTTTGATGTATAAAAACATGTGCTTATCGTAACATTTAGAATTAACCCCCGGCTAAAAACAACAAAAAGTAACAACAATAAGATATTGTTGTATCACCACCACAGCCCGTACACATTTAGTCTAGGGTGAGAGCTGGCATCTGCCGCATGAGCTCAGAACCCTCTTTCAGTCCACGTCACAGAGCCACCAATCTCAATTTCGATTATTTTCAGGAGAGTAGATCTATACGGGAGAGTTGGAGTCTTTTGAGCCCTCCGAAACCTTACCTGTAAACGAACAACACCAGTTTTCGTGGTTTGTTTTGTGGCACAGTTTGGAGGAATGGGAAGCCTCCCTCCAGTTCTCTCCTTCCCCTCAAGATCTTTACCACGCTCAACCATACGGAGGCATATGCATAATTTAAACCACACTTCTATCAAGGAACTAATCAAGAAGAGGCCAAAGCTGTGACCACCAAGTGTAATTTGTGGAAGCTCTAACAAAAGGGAAGAAAGGTTGCCGTGCATAAATGAATCTTTGCAGACGAAGCCACGTCACCAGCAGTCATTAAGGCGGAGTCAAACATAGGTTCCTTTTAAAACCAAGGTGAGGGGAGGAGACCTTCACTGTCCTGCTGTTGCTGTCGCTAACACCGCAGCTGTCACTGTCCTGCAGTTGTTGTCTCTATCACTGCTGCTGTCACTGTTCTGCTGTTCCTGTTGCTAACACTGTTCTGCTGTTTCTGTTACTGCGTCGTCAGGTCAGTGTTGTCTTTGGTTATTTATTTATTTATATATATATATATATATATATATATATATATATATATATATATATATATATATATATATATATATATATATATATATATATATATATATATATATATATATATATATATATTTCTCTCTCTGTTGCTGTTACTATGTTATTTGAGTGGGATGGCTTATACTGGAGCTTATGATTACTATAGAAATGAAATTGGACCGCCATAGGAAGGGAAGATCCTGAAGGACGAGGGAGAAAGTGATAGAGAAGTGGGACAGCAAGCATATATTTCTAGAGTTTAGTTCAGCCAACAGTATGTTCTATCTTATTCACTATTTTAATTGCATGATGCCTTTTTAAGAGGAGATTATTATGTTGACGAATTGGATGGTCTCTGCTTCCTTCAAACAATGCCACGAAACAGATCTCTTATTAGTACCATTGAAGTTTGGTGGAATTAATAGCCTTCAAATTTAACAACACGACTGTCCCGTTAAGGGACAGACATTTGTGGGCAAATTAGAGTCCTTCTGTGTCCTTCAATCTAGAGGAAAAACATAAAAATATAAACAGACTACCTCAGTAAACGAGTATTGTATGGACGAAGAGATTGGGATGGATTAGAACCCGGCACTGATTTTAAACCGTATCATAGACTCGCACTGTACTTTCAATATTTAATCTCTGACCCACCTCAGGAGTAGGGAACATAGACTCAGGAGTCTTTCTAAATGACATGTCAAGAGAGGAAACATACAAATGAACACACAATATCTACTGTGAGAAGGAGAGGTTCGAACACCCTTGATTCAAATGTCTAGTTGTCTTTCAATGATATTTTATCTATCTATCTCTCTATCTATAGCCCTGACGCCTCGTTCTCTCTGGGAACTCACTCAAAGGGAGTGGCCACAGCAGAAGTGTCTCCAGTTATCCCTGTTTTAACACTCCCTCCTTACCCTTTCTCTCCCATACATACTCTTCCACTCTGGTCTGCCATCTAACCGGAGGTCTGCCTCGCACATCAGGTCCCACAATATCACTTACATACACCTTCTTTACACCTCCCCACCTTGCATTCTCTTCACATTTCCAAACTATCTCAATGTATTACGCTTCACCCTCTCAACCACCTCTCACTCATACCACATATCTCATACGCACTATCATTACTTTCTTCATCCCACCTCGTCAGTCCACATTCCCCTCTCAAGTAACTCATTTCCACTGCACCTATTCTAGATTGTTGAGCCCTACTCCATGTCCATGTCTCTGATGCATATGTCAGTGTTGGCAGGATTATACTATTAATTTTCTTAGTCCCCTTTTCACTTCCATACTCACACTTCTACCCTTCATATTCCTCCCCAGTAATCCTTTGACCTGTTTACCACTCATTGCTCTCTCTCTAATTTTTCTTTCCATACTTCCATGTTTACACAGAACTGTTCCCATATACTTAAACTTTTCACTTCCTCCATCATCTCACCCCCTAGAGTCAATCACTTCAGTTTCTGCCCTCTCAAATACCATCACCTTACTTTTACCCACATTCACCTTCAGTTTCCTTCGTTTACACACGGACTGAAACTCAACTACCACTCTCAGCCATCAACACAATGTCACCCGCAAAATTAATAAGCCTGCCACCAAGGACCAATATTCTCCATTCATTGTCAGCTTCGCCCCCAGGCCATTCACTTTGGCTTTCATCTATCTTATACAACCATCCATATATATATTGAACAGCCATGATGACATAACACACCCTTGTCTCAACACTACACTAATATTAAAACTCACTTAGATCACCCTCTAACCGCACATATGCTTTTGCCTCTGCATAAAAGGCCTCAATGACTTTTAGCAAATACCCCTCAACACCTTTATCATAGCTCTCCTGTCAACCCTATCGTATGCCTTCTCCACGTCCATGAAGGCAGCATACAACTTCCTACCCTTCCCAATATATTTGGCCACTGCTGATTTTAAAGCAAATATTTGGTCCACACATCCCTTTCCTTTCTAAACCCTCCCTGCTCCTCATTAGCTTTCTTCCCTATTACTGCAATCAGTCTTTCAGTTAGAACCTTCCTATACACCTTCCTCGGTACTCTAAGAAGGGTTATTTCCCTATAACTACCACACTCTTCCTTACTCCCCTTCCTCTTATACAAAGACACAATTATGGCTCTCCTCCAATCCTCTGGCACCTCTCCCTGCCTCCAAGCCAATGTACATATAAGCAACATCCACTCCACCACTACCTCCCCCCTACACTTTTACATTTTAGCAGTTATCCCATCCAACCCCAGGGCCTTTCCCATCTTTAACTTTCTTTTAAACATAATGCATTTTGTCAAAGTACACGAAATTGTATCCACCATAACATAATTGTTGCTGTAAATATAATATATTTTTCCACAACAACTATGTAAAGCTGTAAATTATTTAAGCAGCCTCCCCCGCCAGGGCTAGTAACAGAAGACTTGCTTCTATCACCAGGTGAGAGTCATACTGTACACCTACCAAGGGGCAGGTAAAAGATAAGATTAGCTAGGGTCAGATGAACTCCCAGGATAACCAGATAAACAGACTACCTGGCTACGGTCAGGCTCACAACAGATAACCAACACATGTAGCTATAGATAGGCATTAAGATAACCAAATATCACAAACTACTTATCACCATATGCACCTGGAGATAGGAGCAAGGGTCAGTTCAGCTACCTGAGGCAGCTGATGTTTACTTAAGTTGACTCAGCTACCCAAGTAAATCATGACTCACCAAATTGGCAATATTGGAATCCAGACTTTCCTGGTAACTCCGGTAGAGAATGTATTTAAGCTGAGGAGTTAAACTAGTAGGTAGGATACTTAAACACTGACTCCAAGGGCTATAGACTAGTCTCCACAGGGAGAGACAATACAATATAAGACAAGGCACATTATTATTATTCCCTAGTGATATATATATCTATATATAAATAAACTAAGTCTGTTTAAATTGTGAAATATCTATCTACCAATAAGAAACACCTACCTCTACCACTTTACCTAATACATCAACTCCAAGAATTACACACAAGAAAGGTGCCAGATTCTGCCAGAGTTCAAGCCTTCAGAACTGGTACAATACCATTGTGCTACCCAGCCCCTTATATAGAGTATAGTGAGTGAGAGAAGTAAAGTAAATACATTTGAGAGAGTATTTTGATGAATGCAGTCACAGTATACTGAATATAGAATTCTAATATGACAACATTCTGTTAACTCCAGTATTTCTGAACACGGATTTCAAACGAATTCATGATAACCAACTAAGCACAGATGGAAAAGGAATTTATCTCAAAACTCAATGTGCACTGGTCTTTGTGAAAGAAAATATACTACTCATTCTAGTTATCTTGCCAAATTTACCAATGTTATAAAGTAATGAATAAGTTATTGCTTGTCATTATGTAAGTAAATATTAATTATGAACACCACTACAATTTTACATTTCCCTTAGAAACTTTGTGGTCACCTGCCCACCAGCCTGCCTACCAACACTTAGTTATATTCTCGTCTGCCTGCCTGCTTTTTTTTTCAATTTATATTTATATTTACAGTGCTCGACAAAAGTCTGTACCGGGTAGAGTAGGCCGGCACAGACTTTTGGCGAAAAAAGAAAGACCTATATCTTTGGGAGGAAAATAATTGAAAAGTCAACTGATGACGTGTTATTTTCCCTGAGAGGAGGTACTTACTGGAGGATAGCTATTTGTGCTGTCACAGTTGATTTAGTGTTCGCTGTCTATTCGTAGGGTTTGGTCAGTCAAGAGCGAGCTCTCCTTTTTGTGACTCTTTCTTTGTCATATACTGTGTGTTACTACCTAAGAATGGCTAGGAACATTCCGTTGAAACAGGATACTATTGCAAAGATAGTTGCTTTAAAGGAAGCAGGCCATCAAACTAAAGAAATAGCCAATTCAACTGATGTTTGCCATCGGTCTGTGAGGAAATAGGTTTCTCGTTTTCGTCAT
This sequence comes from Petrolisthes cinctipes, assembly GCA_033782935.1. Lineage (NCBI taxonomy): Eukaryota > Metazoa > Arthropoda > Malacostraca > Decapoda > Porcellanidae > Petrolisthes > Petrolisthes cinctipes. The sequence continues at coordinate 1,987,172 of JAWQEG010000040.1, forward strand.
TCCTACCCACGAAACTAGGTCTGGAAGGCCTACGAAAGTGTCAGTTGGTGCCAGGACCATATTGAAGAGAGACATTGAAAAGAACCCTCGCACCTCAGCTCATATTGTCAAGGAGTCCAACCCTGGAATTTTGGGAGATGTGTCTGTGCATACGGTGAGCAGGCACATTCACTGTCTTGGGTACACAAGCCACCGCCCTGTAAAGAAACCCATCTTGACTCTTAAGCAAAGGCAGCGTAAAGTTGCTTTTGCCAAGGAATATCTTGCTTGGCCTGATGAAAAGTGGCTAAACGTACTGTGGTCGGATGAGTCAACCTTTTCTGTTACTTATATCACAAGTGCTAACATTTACCGCCGTAAGAGGAGTGACCCACTTGACTCTCGTTACATTTGTGGGACGGTAAAGCACCCAGACTACATATTGGTTTGGGGTTCTTTTTCTGGGAAGGGTTTAGGAAAACTTGTTGTTCTACCAGCTAACATCAAAGTGAATCAGTTTGTGTACTACGAGCTTTTAAACGACTATCTTTGTGAGTCATTTGAACAGGTTGGTGCCAGCATTTTTCAACAAGATGGGGCTCCTGCACACACAGCCAAATCAGTGCTTATTTGGCTAGAAGACTGTGAAGTGCCTTTCATTAAGGATTGGCCAGGTTATAGCCCCGACCTGAATGCAATTGAAAATCTGTGGCACATTGTGAAAAAAGATCTACAAGGCAAGGATGTCAGCTCCCTACCAAAGCTAGAAACTGCTATAAGGGAGTAGTGGGGTAATATAACACCAGATACTCTATGTAACCTTGCATTATCCCTACCTAGACGCTTAAAAGAAATTAAAGCGCGTTGGGGAAGGCCTATGAAGTATTAAAAGGTGAACCATATATATTATACGTACAATTTACTCCTTTTCCACACGTAAAAACATCTTGACTATCGCACTCGGTTGATTTTCTTTACACCCGGCACAGACTTTTGTCGAGCACTGTATACAAACAATTTATCAATATATTTATGTTAGCTATACATATCTCTATATACAATTACAAGAGTAAAAAATATATTGTCTTACTACATTTTTTATCATTGTTGGGTGTGTTGAATAGTTTTATCTTTGTATATTTTCAATAATGATACAAAAAAAAAAAGTTGTAGTTATTTTAGTTACTGAATTACCTAACTGTTCACCATAAGCCTTCACGCTAATAGATACTTTGTGTATGAAATAAATAGTAATAATATTTTAAGTTTTAATGCTATTCCATATTAGTCCCCTCACATCCCTGCATTCTTCTCTTAACCCCCACCCTCCACTAAGGCTAGCAGTGGACTAACATTGCCACATGCAACCTGATATTATAACGGTAATAGTCTAGCGTTTGTCCATATTTCGACTCGAGGTTTTCAGAATGCAATGTTTTATAGAGTGTTTTTAACGAATTAATTATTCAAATCCGTCGCAAATCAGTGTTTTGGGATATATCCCTCCCCCCTCCCCTAACCCAATCTCCGAAAACACCTCATTTTCGCCATATTTGAACTAGATTCGTCTGAAAAACACTACAACGCATTAAATAGAATTAGGTAGACCTCACCTGACCTAACCTAAACTAATCAGGACTGCGGCAAACTACCGGGACCTAACCGGGGCAGACTACCAGGACGATGAAAACACACGGTGGCCATCTTGAATTGGTATTACGGTACCTCTTTATTGGAGAGTGCCGGTAAATAGAGGCCTTATTACACGTTGGGCAGTTCACTGATGTAGTTATACTCCATGAACAAGTGAAGAGTCTAAACGGGCTTCATTATTCTCAAAACAGTACTGAAGAATACGTTCGGGGACAGACGGACACAAGGTACAAAGGGAAGCCATTGTAAACAAGCACACTGATTGGCTGTAGAAATTGAGGCGCATTAATCAAGCACCAATATGACTGCTGTACACACCGCAAATTAACGACAACTGATTCATTTAAGGGTAGTTGTAATAAGAAAGCTATGCATTTGCGACTAAAATAATCTATGAGGAAATTACGTACACTCTACAAGATTTCCACCAGGACCACCCCCTTAACTTGGCAAGGCTATCGTAGCAACAGTGTTTCGCTTGTGTGAGCTAATGTTAATATACAGGAAGCTAATTCGAATCGGCAAAGCTTAATCTGCCGTAGTTCCATATCGATAATTGTTATTGGTATTCCACTCAGCATAACATTGTATATATATATATATATATATATATATATATATATATATATATATATATATATATATATATATATATATATATATATATATATATATATATATATATATATATATATATATATATATGCGTAATATCGATAATTGTTATTGGTATTCCACTCAGCATAATATTATATATATATATATATATATATATATATATATATATATATATATATATATATATATATATATATATATATATATATATATATATATATATATATATATATATATGCGTAAATCCCAAGCTCTTTCGTGTATTCACATCTTCAGGGGAAATACTGAGTGTAGAAAAATGATTGCCGAGAGACACCTTATATACCGATACATTTAATAACTAACTGGCAACCTGAAGGTATTGCCACTACGAGTTCAAAGCAATACACATCCATATGGTGCTACAAGGATTTACCTGACCCAACCATCATCAAACCTGACATGACCTCTAAACCTAAGATTATCCTCAGTCATTAAGGAATAGCAGTTGGACTTATCTTATTAACAATCTTGTCTATGATGAAACTATCCAACTTGTACATACCATTGCTTAAGTTCATATTAATATTTTCTGTGTGTTTAATCAAACTTGACTCTATGATGTTTCTATTTATGGATGAATTACAAGACATGATTGACGAAGCATTATCCCAGTCAATACAATGATTATTGTCTCTCATATGAATAATAAAGCATTAGATTCTTGTCCGGTCCTAACACTTTATTTATGCTGTTTGACCCTGGTTGAAAGATCTTTTCCAGTTTGTCCTATATAGAACATATCACATTCTTTACAAGGTACTTTGTAGATACATCCACATGAGGAATTGGGTGAATTTTTGATCAACATTTTCTTGACTGTGTTATCATTGCAGAAGGCAACATTAACATTCCATGTTTTTTTTTTTTTTTTTTTTTTTACATATAATGAGTGGAGGAAAGGAAAAAACAAATAAATAAATGGTTCCATTTGCCTATTGGCATCCTCCACTCATAAAATATTTAAAACAACTGGATTTAAATTGCTGGGGGTTATAACTTGCTGGAAAACATTCCCTTAGTAGAGAATTCCACAGGGAAGTAGTACGGGGAGTAAATGAATTTTTGTAAGCAGTTGTCCTGCAACGTGGAGGAGTCAGTGTGAACTCATGCGCATTCTCAGCTGCCCTAGTCCTCCGTGGGAAGACGCGAAGGGGTGGTATAATCAGGGCAAGTTCATCCGAACATTTCTTATAAAAGTATCTATAAAATAGTGCAAGGGAAGCAACATTTCTACGTACTGATAAGGGAGGGAATTCATTAGTGATCATAGGATTATTGATCAGTCTGATAGCTCTGTTTTGAATTTTATCTAATTGTCTTAACACCACCGATCCACAACCAGCCCACAGAGGTGAACAATATTCCATCTGGGAACGCACATGACTCTTATATATTACTGCTAACTGCTCGTCAGTCAAATAATTACAAGCTCTGTATAAAAGTCCCATCTTTCTAGATGCAGTTTTGGCAATGGATTTTACATAGGGAGTCCAACTGAGGTTTTCATTTAAAGTTACACCAAGGAGATCAATGCTGTGGGACTTGGGGATATTTGTATTATTTAAAATAATGTGAGAATCTTGATTATCTGATCTATTTGAGAACGGGATGTATTTAGTTTTATTTGCATTGAAAGAAACTAGGTTGTTTTGTCCCCATTCAAAGATCTTCGTTAAGTCTTCATTTAATGAAATTGAAGTGGCAAGTTTGTATTCTAAAATATTGTGTTGAGTAAAACTATCATTAAATGAGAAGGAACAGTGAATAGTTGAATCATCAGCATAGGAGTAAATTGAATTCTGAGTAACTGACAAAAGATCATTAATATGAATGAGGAACAAAGTTGGAGCCAAGACCGCTCCTTGAGGAACACCAGCATTAATGGGATGAAAGTCGGAATACAGACCATCTACCATCACACGTAATTTTCTGTTACTAAGATATGAATTAATTAGGGGAACAAAAGATTGAAGGCCATAATGTGGAAGCTTAGACAGTAATGATCTGTGCCATACTCTGTCAAAGGCTTTAGATATATCAAGGCAAATTGTGTGAGTCTCTCCATGTTTATCAGTTGATGTTTTAAGAAGATGAGGGATTTGGGCAAATTTATCACTGTAGGGTAATATCAGTAAGTTTTTATTGTCACGGGGTAGGGGAGGTTCAACCCTATAAAATGATGTTCTTGCCAAATTTAAGGCTTTATCCAAAAATGGTTTGGGGTATTTTAATTTTGTTCCAATGTCAGAGATAAATCCAAATTCTTCATCCATGAACTCAGGACTACATACATGTAGAGCACGTAAGTACATGGAAGAGAAAACAGACAGTTTGACTTTATCGTGGTGTGCAGAGTAAAAATGAATATATGACAAAATATTTGTTGGTTTCCTGTAAATGCTAAATTTAAAGGTGTTGCCTACCCTGTGAATCAGGCAATCCAAAAATGGAAATTTTCCATCCTCCTCAATTTCAGTGGTAAAATTAATGGAAAGGACTAAGTTGTTAGGCAATGGCAGAAAGTTATCTAGATTTTCAATACAAGCCAGAGGCAAAGTACGTCATCTACGTACCTGTACCATACAGCATTACTGGGTAAAATGTTATTAAGCAGTTTCTTCTAAAAAAAATCCATGTACAAATTACTCAAAACTGGGGAGTGGATTGCCCATTGCCATACCAAATTTCTGCTCAAAATATTCATCTTGAAAAACAAATTTACAGTCTTTAATGCATAGCTTAATCAATTTTAAGATAGCATTCCTTAATGACTGAGGATAATCTTAGGTTTACAGGTCATGTCAGGTTTGATGAGGGTTGGGTCAGGTAAATCTTTGTATCACCATATGAGTGTGTATTGCTTTGAACTCGTGTATATATATATATATATATATATATATATATATATATCACTCGGAAAATGAGTAATTATGAATTACGTATAAGCTTATGCATTTCTCCTACCCTCCAATGAGGGACCTACAATAACCTCAATTTACACGAACATTACTGTACTGGGTCGCAGGTAATGCTTACAAGCATATATTAGGAAAATGTTACACCTTTTGTATTTGTTTAAGAATGATAAAATTATTAGTTTCTGGGATCGTATATTGTGTATTCCTATAATAAGTAGCCCGTATTTCGTTAATCATAGTTACATGCTTGAGTCTCGCCCCAACTTTACTGGAGTGAAGACATTCTCCTGGCACTCTGCCTGCATTGTTGTTTGTGTTGTTATATGCTTTGTTTCTGCATTCTTGTTTGTGTGTTGTTTCTGTGGTGTTCTAGGTGTTGTTTGTCTGTTCTATTACGTTTTTTTATGGTTTTGTTTGTGGTTTTCTTGTTTGCGGTTTGTTTGTTTAGTTGTGTTTCTGTGTGTGTGTGTTCGTGTGTATTAAGTTGTTCACTTCCCATCTAGGCCTTGCCTGGCCTGATGGAGAGTGCGGATTCGGATGTGGCTTCCTGCCTGGAGGCCAACTTGGCCATGTCGGAAGAGGATGAGTCTCCTATCGAGGATCACTGGCCTGAGCTGCCTTCTCGCAACCTTCCCCCCCCCCCTCTCCTCGGTCACTCCGCAACTCAGGCTCCAGCTGTCCACCTCCTCAACCTCCACCAAGCGACCCGTTGACGCCTCATCCGACTCCTCGCAGGATTCCGATGGTGTGGACTGTTTGCCTCTAGCTGCCAAGACTGCAAAGGGTGCTTCAGCTGTGCACGACAAACCTTCTCTGCCTCACCCTGGTGTTGCTTCCTTGTATACCAACTCCTTGCCCTCGTCCAACTTTCCTGCTTTTGCCACGTGAGATATCTATGTCAAGCTCTCGTTCTCTGGGAACCCATCTACAGACACAAAGTTGTGTTGGTTGTCTGATGTCAACAGGGCTTTCCAGCTGCAGCGTGAACTGGCTGAAGTGAAGATGGCTGCTGTCACCTCCCGGTTTGTCTACATTTCTAGGAAGCGTCAGGCCATCATTGATAAAGTCAAGGCTGGTGAATTTTTGTCACTGCCTCTCATTCCTCAAGACTCACCCAAGAAGCCTCGTAAGTTCCCCAGCTACATCCTCACCCGTTTTCCTGTTGATGTTGACCCGAAACTTGCCAAGGGATACCCTGGTGTGTACTCTGCCCATCGGTTTTTCCAAGATTGTTCCCCCATTAGCCGTATTGTTGTTGTCTGGAGTCCTCCCGATCCACCTCCAATTGAGATTTTCTTTTATTTCCTCCCGTCTTCCACCGTGTGATGTACGGAAGCTTCATAATGACCAATCTTGGTGCTACAGGTGCTTGGGAGTTAGGTATATCTCCCGGTACTGTTCTGCTAGGCCAAAGTGTGCATGGTGCGCCGCCGACCATGATTCTAAGACGTGTCCTCTCGTGGGTGAACCATCACGTCCTGCTGCCTCCACCTCCTGAGGATACATCTCGATGGTAGTGTCCACGATGCCTTCAGCCAGGGGTTAACGTTTGGCATGGATGTCGCCTCCACCAGTGCCACCATCACCTCCCCAGTCCGCTCCTCCCACCAGCCCTGCCTCACCTCCGAACCTGGCCCTCCGCAAGTCTGTTGCTACCCTCATTTCTCGATGTACGGCTCTTGAGAACCGCTTTTCTGCCCTTGAAGCCAGGGTTGATGGGCTGGTTGCTGCTCAGGCTGCCAAAGATTCCAAACTCTCCACCTTGGTCAAGGCTCAGCAGGTCATCATCTCAACTGTCACCGCCCTCACCGAAAGGATGGATACTGTTGCATCTCGCCTTGAAAAACTTTTTGAGTCAGTCCCTTTTCCTGGTCCATCATCATCTCCAAGTTGCTCATCTGCCCCCCCCTTACCGGCCTTCTACATCCAAATACAATATTCACTAGTGATTACCAGCTGGATGTCATCTCCTGGAATGTATGTGGAATCACCAGTTATGCTAAGCTCACTCAACTCAAGGCCTATGTTTTTTGTCATCATCCCAGTGTTATTTTTCTCCAGGACGGCCGCTCGCTGCTGGGCAAGCTCCTCCCCTCTCAGGTTATGTGCCATATGTTCATCTGATAAGGACATACATAGATCTTTGCCACATCGCCTTCTCCGTAACTCTTCTGACCCTGACATAACCTTTCAGCTATTTGAAGTTCTATCTGGGGATGGAGTACTCCAATTATGTAATGTCTATTCTGCCCCAGCTAGACTCACTCTTGAGGCACTTCCTTCTCCAAAAGTGCGTGGTATGGTGTATATGGGAGATTTTAATGCTCGGCATTCTGACTTGGGTGATGGCTCTGGCTCTATTAATTGTAATGGTGATCGTCTCCTTTCATACATCCACAAGCATCATCTGACACGCTGGGACAAAGGCGGTGCTACTCATTGCCGGGTAGGTACTCTGGATTACATCCTCTCTTCTTGCCTGATAGCATCTCAGGTCCAGTGCTCATCCGTGCCAGCTTTATTCTCTGATCACGTCGCTCCTCGGTTTCATTATTCTCTACCTTCTAAATCAAGTGCTTCAGCCACTCTTGACCCATGTATTCCCTACATTTGACATATCTTCACCTGAGAAGTTGTACTCTGATCTTGTATCTGCTACTCATGACTTTTATAGGCTATATGTCTTCCGGCCACACCTCAAACATCACCATACTGCCCACTCCTGGATGTACGTATACAGGAGGCAAAGGAGGAGGCTGAACGTGATGACCTATTGTTTCAAGCAAAGCCAACTCCTGACCTTATCCACCGTTACCAGATGTCTAGGGACGCTTTAGTCGCCCTGCAAGAGTGTGATCACACTGAGTCTTGGCAGCGATTCACGGACAGCATCAACCAGCAAGCGAATGTGGCTTCCATGTGGCACCTCATCCGTCGTGTTGTTAAAAAGACGTCACTGCTCGTCATCACACTCCTGCCGCCTCTGCCCAACAACTTGTCGATGCCTGGTCAGAACAATCTACCCCTGCCAGTCTACCCATCCACATACAAGATGCACTCGCTTCCCATGCTGCTGTTCATTGTCTACATCTAATGCCTGCTCTGTTGCAAGATGATGACGATGATGCTGAGGAGATAACTGAGGAGGAGTTGAGCCGTGCTCTCTCTCTCTCTCTGGGTAGAGCTTCTTCCCCTGGTGATGATGGTATTTCTTGTGCTGTGCTGCGTCTACTTCAACAAGTTCCTGGGAACCCTCTACTTCGATTGTACAATCTTTGTCATCGAGACGGTTGTGTACCACGAGCTTGGACCTGCAGCATAATAATACCCATCCCTAAGCCCAGCACTGCGAAGTTCAGGCCTATTTCTCTTACTTCCTGTTTTTGCAAGGTTATGTAGAATTTTTTTTTTAATTGTCTCATGTACAGACTGCAGGATCGCTTTTCTCCACGGCTGTTTGGTTTCCTTCCCCAGTGGAGCAGAAACCACTGCCTAGTCGACCTGTACTATCGCCTTTCCAGGGACAGTGTGGTGACTTTCGAAGTGCCTTCGATGTTGCTAATAGAGACGTCATTTGGGATCAACTGGTTGACTTTGGGATAAAGGGTAATCTACTACGGTGGATTCGGGGCTACCTGAGTAACAGGACCTCCCGTGTGTTTTCCAGTGGTGTGCTCAGTCCTTTGCGCAGTTTTCATCTTGATATGACTCAATGGGGTGTTCTCAGCCAATTGTTATTTAATATTCTTATGCATCGGTTGCTCACTTCTCTCCCTGATATTCCTGGAACTACAATTACATGCTATGCTGATGATATCTGCGTTCATTCCACTTCACCAAGGGATCTCCAGCGGTTTCTTGACTCCTTTTCTGTGGCCTCCTCTTACTGTGGCATTATTGTCTCCCCAGATAAGAGCAGAATATTTACCTGCCGCCTTCCTCAAGCTAGGCCAGTATTCACAATTGGAGGGACCGTCATTCCCGCTACCTGGGTGCGCCAGTCAATATTTTGCCGGTTGTCCCTGCCAGACCTCAAGACCCTCCCATTGTCCAGGACTTGTTGAGTCGTCTCCAGCGCCGACTTACACCAATTCAATGGCTCACTAACAACTCCTCGGGTATCCTATCCCAGTAGCTAGGACCATCTAGATTGCTTTTATTCGTTCAGTTGTTGATTACCTATCAATTGCTTTGATTGAACTTCCTAGGGCTACTCTGGAAACTTTAGAAAAATATCAAAATAGATCAAAGAGAATAATTTTCGGCTGTCCAATGTCGACCAGGATAGTGAACATGCAGTGTGAGTTGCGTCTTCCCCTATTAGCCTAGAGAATTTCTTCTAATGTTACTTGCTTCACTTTCAATTGCCTCCATTTCCCACATCTTTCACCCCATTATTCTCAGTTAGTCAGAACCTCTCTTAGACCAAACTCCTCTGTCCCTCTTATACTGCCTGCTGGACGTACTCTTATAAGGTTTGTTTCTTTTATGCTCCGTAGTCTTAATATAGATATAATGGTTGCAGACGCCCCCTCAGGGCCCCCTCCGTGGATGCTACCAACACCTGATGCGAGCTTCACACCTACTTCCAAGTCGGAACTGCCTTCTCTACAGCGGCAGTTGGCTCTGGAACACGTAGAAAAAGTGACTTCCTCCATCACAGATCCATACTGCCTCTACACTGATAGTTCTTTGCAAGTGGATGGTACAGAAGGTTGTGCCATTTTCTCACTTGACATGGAGTCACCTCCAGGGGGCTGGGTTGGCCGTCGTCTCTGTAACCACTCTAGATCAACATTGTGTGAACTGTATGCCATTCTGGATGCTGTTAGTCTTGTTTGTCAACGTGGAGTGAATGGTGCCATTTTTTGTGACTCCAAACCTACCCTTCATTCCCTCTCTAGCGTTCAGCCCACACACTCTATTGTTGTTCAGCACATTTTGTCGTTTTTGGCCTAATTGTGTAATCGTAGCTTGATTGATAAATTTTTATGGGTGCCATCCCATGTAGGCTTATATCACAATGGTTCAGTTGACAGACTCGTAAAGGAAGCCTGCCATCTGCTTCCTCGTGGTGTTGGACGTCCTCTCTCCCTGACATGTTACCTCTCTAGGGTCCACTCCGCCGCTCTTCTCCCTGCACGGCGACGCAGAGATGCAGCATCTCGATCACCTATTATGAGTCTGTCTGTTGTCACAATTATTCCTACCGTCTTCAGGGCACAGGGTTCGGAGGCACAATGTAGTCTCTGCTCGTTTGAGGCTTGGTTACCGGGCACTGTGGCAGGTTGCTGGGATGCAGGGTGAGCCTCCCTTTACTGAGTGTCGCTTGTATCGAGCGCCTCGTGCTAACACTATAGAACACTATTGCCTGGCCTGCCCCACTGTCTTACACTTGCTTCCCCCGGACCTGCCACTTGATGTGGTTTGTCGATACCTGCTGAACCACCAGGTTTTGAAGGAACTTTTAATATGCCACCTTTGTTTTGGTGGATTTAAGTAGGTCATAATGTAAATTTTTGTATGTGTGTATGTGTGTATGGTTGTAGTCATTGGATTCTCATGGGTCCCACCTACCCGTAAGTATTGTTGTCTGCCTGTTGATTGACGCCACGGCACATTGAATAAAAAGAAAAGAAAAAAATCGTTAACAGTACATTCTTATCTCTGTACGGTGTTTCACATTTCAACTTCAAACCATATCATATGACTTACGATTACGCATGCTAAAGATCATAAAACGTATTAATGAAAATAATACAGGTTTTCACGAAAATGCTATAAAAAATAACATAGTACTCACGGAGGTATTCTGAATCAAATTAATTCTCTTTTATTCGGCACTTCCGAATTAAATATAATACAATTTTGTTATTACGAACTGTTTTATAAAAAGTTCATTTGCTGTTCCCACTGTTAACTTGGAAATAACAAAATATATTACTGTTAGTGTGGATACCGTGTCCTCATTACTGAAAGTGCAATAAATATTTTCTTTCTGGCAGACGTAATCCGAAATAATTGAAGTGATAATGATATTATTTTGACACTGTATTCAATGTTATATTTGGTGTTCAAGTGTGTAGTCATGCAGGTGTCTACAAAAACGAATAAATTTTAATAAATTTTGTTTTACTTGGGGAATAACACATCAATGATATGAAGCTTTGCCAATTCGAAATAGCGTCTAGTATATTCACATGAGCTCACACGAGCCAAGCGCTCTTGCCACGTTATCCTCGCCAAGAGAGGGGGTGGTCCAGGTGGAAATCTTGTAGAGTGTACAGTCGCGGCAAATAGTCCTTGACCAGTCAGTGATGGATAGCCGTGACCAACATAGGAGCGTCCGAGAACTCGAAACATTTATACCCATACTATCATCAGGCAGCTGACTGAAGAAACGAATCCACGTGTTCACAGTTCGAAACAGCTGGCCTCACCTTTCCATCACAGGCTGGTCAAGGACTATCTGCTGTGACTGTACATGCATTAAGAAATGTATCTGACAGAACTAAATTGATGGTAGTGATTATGGACAAACGCTTGACTAATATCATTATAATTTTAATCTCCATCTTTGCTACATTGCGTGGTGTCTATTTGGTTTCAGAAAATATAATAATAGCAGAATTAGTACAGAAAAGTAAGTAACATTCTATCGACAATTACTAAAAAAAAAAGTTTCCACTACTTCGACCCATAAACCACTAGCTGGGGTGCCCGGCTGCGCTCGGGTTTATATAAAAACTGATGGCAAGTATTAACTAATACATGAAATAATGATCAATAACAATATACTCCCTTTTTAAAAGTCCCAATAACATTCAGTTGACATTGCAATTAGAAAAATGAAATAATAAAGAGTACACTATTTATACAAATAAAATTCACGTCCGCTGACTTGCATATTGTTAACATAAATCACAGTTCTTGGTTTCCTCATATTGGAAGTCTGCACTTACCTCTGATTACGGTGTTAATACTTCCGGGTAGACGATGTTCGTTGTTTTACCCTCTGGTGCATGGAAGTAAATGTGTTGTGGCTATCCGACTCTTGAGCAACCGATTCCAAACTCAGACCAGCAGTTTTAAACGACTGACCCTGTGCTTGTTGATGGTCATTGCAAAGCTGACTCGAAAAGGTTCGAACTGCAGCCGCTTAAACTGAAATAAAGTGTCTGATGGAATAGTTGGGCTCATTTAGGCAGGTTTAAGAGCATTTTGCTCATTAAGCTCATTTGCTCATTGAAGATGACATTTGAGCACAATACCAAGCCCATGTTCTTCTTAGGGTAACAATACCTCTTTGTACCAAGTTGCATGTCATTGCCAGCACGGTTTGTGGAACTTTTTAGCCCATTTTTGGCAATTTTGAGCTCATTATGCTTATTTGCACATTGAAGATGATGTTTAAGCACAACGATATCTAGCCCATGTTTTTCCTCGGGTAACAATACCCCTTTCTGTCCAGCAGTATTCGCGGCCATAGTTGGACAGAAAGACACACACTCACAGACAGTCAAACAAATCTCTACTTTATATATGTCTTTTCAGCTTGAAGGCCCGAGACTGACAAAATTTTCCTGTACATTTGGCGCGCGTTTTTAGCGGCTCGAACGGAAAAAATCCATTCAAGATTCTGTTCGAGCGGTACATATGTCGCGCGATTTTGGCAGCTCAAACGGAATATTTCCGTTCGAGCTCTTCTTTATGGTTTTAACCGATAAATAGAATATTTACACATTTTAACGTAATTTTTACGTCAAGTTACGCCATGTTACGTCATAAAAACCTTTGCCGGTTATGCTGATTCAGAATATATAGTTTTGGGAGTGTAACCTTTTTTTTTAGCGGATTTATAGTCGATGACGTAATTTTTACGTCGAGTTACGTCATGTTACGTCATACCAAAACCTTCGCCTGGTGATGGTGATTCAGAATATATATAAGTTTTGGATGTAGGTGCAACCGTTTTCGAGTTATAAGCGTACAAACAGAGACGGTTTGCCATTTATAGTATAGATTATGAGGTGAATCGGGCCTCACTGCCTGGTGCTGGTCTTTTCCTTATTAATTTTTGTAGACCGACTCGGGCAAATTATCATAACATCAGAGTTTGCCATTAATTTAATAGAAGGTAATATGCAGCTCCTATGAACATTAGCACCACGTATATTGTACGTCTGTCCTTTAAAATCACATATTATAATAGCGGGAAACTTGTTTGGCATAAAATGATAAAAGTAATGTTAATCTGTCAGTGTTTCAATCTTTTACAATTTTACATAATGTTATTGGAAATAATATATACAGCAATCTTTTTTGTAACAGTCAAGTTATTGAGGATATAATAAATATATTAGATTTATCAAAAAGAAAAAGTAAATAAAATAATTGAAAGACAGCTAGACAACAATGGTTATATTCCCCACACATTGAATCAAGGGTTTTCGAACTTCTATTCAGAGCGTTGTGCGTTCGTTTGCACGTTACTTCCATTGACATATCATCTAGAATGACCATGAGTCCATATTCGCTGATACTGAGATGGGTCAGAGATTAGGGTTGATTGATTGATTCATATTAGGCTCCGCAACTGCGATGTCATATGGCGCCCAATGTGATTGGAAGGTGGGACCGTAGGCACAAACGGTAACAGATGTGAAATGATAGATTGATGATTTAATAATGATAAATGATGAAAACCCAGCAACACTTAACTTCTTTATTCTGAGAGTGCTGAACTGACAAGTGTGTTGGCTGGCAGATGGAGAACTTGCTTGCTTGTTGGATTTATTGGCTATCAACAAGTGAGATACAGCCAAAGGTCATTAAGCCAATGGTTCAATTTTATTTTATCAATCTATATAATTATAAGATCATAAAGATTAGTCTCCCTAAGAAATTTTAGCAGTTTACTTATTATTGCTTAATTATCTGCCAATGTCTTATTAACCCTTAATTCGTAACAGTGCTAGTGGCAGCCAGGGACTTGCCACACCACATCCATCTCAGATTCTCAGCCAGCACCAGTCAGTGTTGCTCTTTTTTTTTTTTTTTTTTTTTTATTCATTGCGACGTAGCGTCAGTCAACTGGCAGTCAACAATACACAAGGGTAGGCAGGACTCATGAGAATCCTATGACTACACACACACACACACAGTCCAGTGAGACACCACCCAGTGAGGACGTGTGATGGGTGGCTCTGACTTTCACCCTTAATCACACGCCAAATTGAGTGAAATCAATCAAGTGAATTATATATTACTCTGAAATCAGACAAGATATATACGGCTCAGGTTGCAAAGTGATTAAGTGATTTCTTGAAAATGGATCCAGTAGTCCTAAAAACTCTACTTGAATCACAGCAGACGGCGTACAAGGACTCTATTGATATCCTTGTGAATCAGTTCAACTCCAGAGTTGCAAGCCTAGAAGACAAAATAACTGATGTAGTAAAGAGCCTTGAATTTAGTCAAAAGGAAATAGACGATTTAAAGAAGGAAATAATGGAGGTAATCAAGGATAAAGAAGAAGACAAAAAACGAATCTCGGAGCTTGTGGTCCGAAACGTAACTCTTAGTGATCAGGTTGTTTCTTTGGAGAAGAGGTTTAATTACCAAGAGGATTATAACCGCCATAATAACCTGAGGATCAGCGGGGTCCAGGAACGCGATGATGAGACCTGGGTAAAAACACTGGACATTGTGAAATCTCTATTGCAGAACAAACTTCAGTTGCCAGAGCTGAACATCGAGCGAGCTCACCGGTGGGGAATGCGACAAGGTGATACGCCACGATCGATCACTGTACGCTTCACACACTACTCGGATCGTGAAACTGTTATAAGGAACGCCAGGAAGCTGAAAGGTACTCATATCTATATTAATGAAGATCTCTGTACTGTATCCCAAGAGCTTGTTAAGAGTCAACTTCCTCAGCTTAGACAAGCAAGAGCTGATGGCAAAGTCGCTTTCTTCAGATATACGAAACTCATCATAAAGAACAGGCCTATAGTGAACCGGACATCAACTGAGAAGCTTGAGGAGGATAACGAGGTGGTGGGGGAACGGCCGACAGCTGATCTTTCGCAGACCTTGACTCGGGGTCGTGGTGTGGAATTCGGTGCCTTTCTCACAGACATGAGGTCACGGAGAGGGTCTGTTGTGAATGGTAATGATGGTAGTGAAGCTGCCACCATAACAACACGGGGAGCTGGGGCTGCCACATCATCATCTGAGCCCTCCTGTGCAACTGGTATGACTGAGAAAATCGCTAAAAGACGTAAGAAATAAGTAATCTGACGAAGTGAGGAATAGTTTAACTTTCTATTAAGGTAAAATGATTGATTCTATTGACAGAAATAATATGAATAGTATTGATCCCAGTTTATTGATAAACAATGTGAATGAGTACCCATTTGCAAACTTGGATAACGGTGAATTAATTACCCTATTTAGTAATAACACACCAACTTCTAATATTGATTACTTGAATACCTGTATATTTGATCCCCTAAAATTTAATTATGATAAGCATGATGATGATGATGTGAATTTTTTCTATAATATGAGAAACTTAACCATACCACAGTCAAAATTTATATTTATGCCTGAGTATAAAGCTCAGAGGTGCCTCAATGATAAGTTATTCACAATTTTGTCCATGAATATAGTAAGTGTAACTTCTAATTTGTAAAAATTGCAGGATCAGATATTATACACCCATGATATTAATATTGATGTTATTGGTCTCTCTGAAAGCAGACTTGACAGCACCATTGCCCCACTATTTGGAACAAGTGGATACACGATGCATTATAGTCATCGTAACCGGCATGGAGGGGGCGTCGTCATGTATGTCTCAGATAGATACAACTCCGCTATTATTAAGGAAATGACAGTGTGTGAGCCTTATTTTGAAGGTGTTTGTGTTAGTCTGCGCAGGGGAAGGGATGATATTTTTCTTGCATTAGTTTACAGGCCCCCAAATAGCAATATAAATAATTTCTTCCATAAACTTAAAGAAGTCCTTGAATTTATTAATAATAATACTTTCAAGGCTGTATACCTGTTTGGTGACTGGAATATAAATTTATTGAACCAAGATGAGAGGACCGAAACAGAAGTAATTGACTTTGCGACACCCTATAGAGTGGCTGTACCAACTGGGACGAAATGTGAGATAACCTTAGGGGGTGAGAGGATGGAGGAGGTGAGGGAATTCAAGTATCTGGGAACAGTTCTGTGTAAACATGGAAGTATGGAAGGAGAAATCAGAGAGATAGCAGTGAGGGGCAGGCAGGTCATAGGATCACTGGGGAGGATTATGAAGGGTAGAAATGTGAGTATGGAAGTGAAAAGGGGACTGAGAAATAGTATAATCCTACCAACACTGACATATGCGTCGGAGACATGGACATGGAGTAGGGCTTATCAGTCTAGAATAGGTGCTGTGGAAATGAGTTACTTGAGAGGAGGATGTGGACTTACAAGGTGGGATGGAGAAAGTAATGAGAGTGTGTATGAGAGATGTGGTATGAGTGAGAAGGCAATTGGTATTGAGTGTGGAATGGTAGAGAGAGTGAAGCGTAATACACTGAGATGGTTTGGACATGTAGAGAGAATGCAAAGTGTGGAGTTTGTAAAGAAGGTGTACGATAGTGAAGTTGTGGGACCTGGTGTGAGAGGCAAACCTCTGGTTAGATGGCAGAACAGAGTGGAAGAGTATGTGAGAGGGAGAAGTGTGAGGGGGGGAGGGGGGATGGACCAAGTAAGGAGGGAGTGCTGGAACAGGGAGAACTGGAGACTCTTCTGCCGTGGCCACCCCCTTGGTGGGAGTTCCCAGAGGGAGCGAGACGTCGGAGCTATAGATAGATAGATATATGATGCACATGTCGATGAATTTATAATGCTGATGTATAGGTTTTCTCTGTTACCGGCAACCACGAAACCAACCAGAGCCATACGGGATACAGCCTCACTCATTGATCATATTTGGTCCAATCAAGCAGAAATGAACCAAAGTAACACAATAATCTACACTGATATCTCTGACCATTTCCACATACTATCTCAATTTCACTGTATAACTTCAAACGAGCCTTCCTCAAAATTTGTAAATAAAAGAATTTTTAATAATGTTAATGAGCTGCGGTTCGCTGAGGGTGTCTTGTTGGTTGACTGGAGTGATGTAGTACTTGCTTCACAGTGTCCTGACCTTGCTTATAATATGTTTTTTGATACGTTTAACAAATTATTCCGTGAGAATTTTCCTCTTAAACGCATACAAGTCACTAATACATCAGGAAAATGTCCTTACATGACAGCTGGCTTAATTAAGACAGTGTGTTAAAGAAAAACATCGCTTAGACCGATTAGCAAATAAGTGGCCAATAACTTACAGGGAGACATACAGAGTCTACAGAAATACCTTAACTAAATCATGAATGAATGAATATTTTAAAAATCAAGTTCTTAACAATCAGGGTAAACCCCAAAACACATGGAAAACTATAAATACTTTACCAAGTGACATTGATATCGGTGTGGATGAATCTGAAACTGCTAATACTTTTAATCACCATTTTCTTAATATTGTTAAGTACTCTACTAGTGACGCCAACACAGAATATAGACAGTACCTACACAATCCTCCTAACTATTCTATGATTCTATCACCTTGCCAATACTCGGAAAATACGTCATACATAAACTCTCTTAAAACTAATGCTGCAGGCTATGATGATATCCCCTGTAACCTTTTGAAGTTAACTGCAGATTATATTACAGTCCCTCTGACTTATATAATTAACTTAAGTTTTCATAGCGGTAAATTCCCAGATAAATTAAAATATGCTAAAGCAATACCATTACACAAATCAGGTAGTAAAAATGATATGAATAACTATAGACTCCTTTCGATTCTACCAAGTTTTAGTAAAATGTTTGAAAAAACCATACGTACACGACTAGTAAACTATCTGGAAAACAATAATTTACTGTCCACCTGCCAATATGAATTTAGGGAAAAAAGGTCAACCGAAACTGCTCTCTTAAATTTTGTCTCTAATATATACATAAATTTGGATAAAAAATTGTATGTAGCTGGTGTATTTTTGGACATTGCCAAGGCTTTTGACTCGCTGAACCATGCCATCCTGCTTGATAAACTTCCTTATTTTGGAATCAGGGGAACCTCACTTAAATTATTTAGGAGTTATTTATTGAATAGACAGCAGTGTGTTTACTGCAATAACAAGTATTCTGATTTCGAAGTGATAATTAATTTATATTAATGATCTATCTAATATTAGTAATAATATAACCTTCACACTTTTTGCCGATGACACTAATTTTATTGCTACAGACAGAAATTTAGAATCCTTACACAGTAAATTGAACATTGAATTGCATAGTATTAATAAGTGGATTACAGTCAATAAATTGAAGCTTAATGTCAAGAAGACACACTTATTAGTATTCCAACAGATCCCTGAGTATTGATCTAGCACCTATATATCTGGATGGAGTGGTGGTTGATCGTGTTCAGTCAACAAAATTTTTAGGTGTAGTAATTGATGAACACATAAACTGGAAGCAGCATATCAGTGGACTCTGTGTAAATGTATCCAAAATATGTGGTATTTTACATCGTATTCGTGATAAATTAACAACTGAAACCTTGATATTAATTTATTATACTTTATGTTATTCCAAACTCATTTATTGTGTCTCAGTGTGGGGTTGTACCTGGCCCTCATTTCTTAATGATGTCTCCAAGGTTCAGAAGGCTGTTCTAAGGGTTATTACATACAAGGCAAATCTTTAAAATTAATGAATTTTTACTCAGTGCATAAATATTTTGTAATACTCAGCATTTTTCGTTTGACTGAGAGTAACTTTGATAATGAATTATTTAAATTACAAAATCACAATAGAAATCAATTAAATTTATTATGCCCTGCTTATAGAGCAACATTAGTCTATAATTGTATTTTGTGCATAGGCCCAAACATGTGGAATTCCCTACCATTTAATTTAAAAATGTGTTTGCAGTCAAGCTCTGTAGATAGCTTCAAGTTCAAATTAAAGAAATATATATTAAGTCTGCAAAATCTTTAGGCTATCTATAAAATTTTGCTATCTTGAATATAGGTGATGTTTTGGATGTTGTATTGTTGGCTGGTATTACATTGAAATGTATCATACTATTTTGTAGATTATTTTTCTTTCTTTTTTTTACTATTGTTTCTGTGCTGTTTTGTTGATGTGATTGTGTGTTTTATTTGTTATATATTACTAATTTTGAAGTTACATTTTTGGGGTACATATTGTTTTTTGGTGGTGATACTGTTCTGTTTTAGTGGTGTGTTTGAATGTTGCTTGGTTTTATATTAAGTTTACTAATTTTGTTGATCCATTTTTCTAAATGTTTACCACCGTTTAATTTTTGCTACTATACTGTACTCAATTTTGGAATATTATGTTTCTGGGTGGTGATATTAAACTGTATTTGTATGTTTTTATTGTTGCATGCCTGATATTGTACTATATGAATTTGCAGGTACCGTGTATCATACTAATTTGTTTGTGATATTGTCTTTGTTGATGGTGATATTTTCCTGAGTTGTGTATTCTTTGTTGCCTGTTAATACTATGACATAACCTTTATGTATATATTATCTAGACAAGCTATAGACTAAGTTTATTATCTAGATCTGCTAATGAGACTCGTCTCAGCAGACCTTACCATGCGTTTTTTATACATTATTATAATCCAATTTTTTGTAAATTTTATGGCAATAAACATTTGAACTTGAACTTGAACACACACACACACACACACATCACGAAAACATAACAGAATGAAGCACAAGTATACAGACAAATATTTACATTATGACCTACTTAAATCCACCAAAACGAAAGTGGCGTACCAGAAGTTCCTCCAAAACCTGATGGTTCAGCAGGTGTCGACAAGCCACATCAAGTGGCAGGCCCCGGGGCAGCAAGTGTCGGACAGTGGGGCAGGCCAGGAAATAGTGCTCTATAGTATTAGCACGAGGGGCTCGACACAAGCGACACTCAGTGAAGGGAGGCTCACCCTGTATCCCAGCAACCTGCCACGGTGGCCGGTAGCCAAGCCTCAAACGAGCAGAGACTACATTGTGCCTCTGAACCATGAGGCCTCGACGACGGTAGGAATATTTGTGACGGCAGACAGACTCATAATGGGTGATGGAGATGCTGAAGGGCCTCTCTGCATCCTTGCGTCGCCGTACAGGGAGGAGAGCGGTGGAGCAAACTCTAGAAAGGTAGCATGTCAGGGAGAGAGGACACCCAACACCACGAGGGGTCAGATGGCAAGCTTCCTTTGCGAGTCTGTCAACTGTATCATTGTGACGTAAATCTACATGAGATGGCACCTATAAAAATTTGACAGTCAAGCTATGATGACACAATCAGGCCAAAAACGATAAAATCTGCTGAATAACAGTAGAGTGTGTGGGCTGAACAATAGAGAGGGAATGAAGGGCAGGTTTGGAGTCACAAAACATGGCAGTATTCACTACACGTTCACAAACAAGACTAACAGCATCCAGAATGGCATACAGTTTACACAATGTGAGCTAGAGTGGTTACAGAGACGACGGCCAACCCAGCCCCCTGATGGTGACTCTATATCAGGTGAGAAAACGGCACAACCTGCTGTACCATCCACCCGCAATGAGCCATCAGTGTAGAGGCAGTACGGATCTGTGATGGATGACGTCACTGTTTCTATATGTTCCAGAGCCAACTGCCGCTATAGAGAAGGCAGTTCCGACTTGGAAGTAGGTGTGAAGCTCACATCAGGTGTTGGTAGCATCCACGGAGGGGTCCCTGAGGGGACGTCTACAACCATTATATCTATATTAAGACTACGGAGCATAAAGGAAACAGACCTTATAAGAGTACGTCCAGCAGACAGTATGGGAGGGACAGGGGAGTTTGGTCTAAGAGAAGTCCTGACTAACTGAGAGTAATGGGGTGAAAGATGTGGGAAATGGAGACACTTGACAGTGAAGCAAGTAACATTAGAATAAATTCTCTCGATTAATGGGGAAAGACGCAAATCACGCTGCATGTTCACTATCCTGCTCGACATTGGACAGCCGAGAATTATTCTCTTGTTATATTCTGAAATTTTTCTAAAGTTTCCAGAGCAGCCCTACGAAGTTGAATCAAAGCAGGGGAGAGGTAATCGACAACTGAACGGATAGAAGCAATATAGATGGTCCTGGCTACTGGGATGGAGATGCCCGAGGAGTTGTAAGAGAGCCATTAAAGTGGTGTAAGTCGGCGCTGGAGACGACCCAATAAGTCCTGGACAATAGGATGGCCTTGAGGTCTGGCAGAGACAATCAGCCAATTATTGACTGGCGCGCCAAGGTAGCGGTATTGGGAACACATGGAAATGACAGTCCCTCCAATGGTGAACACTGGCCGAGCTTGAGGAAGGCGGCAGGTGAATATTCTGCTCTTATCTGGGGATACAATAATGCCACAGTGAGAGGAGGCCACAGAGAAGGAGTCAAGAAACCGCTGGAGATACCTTGGTGAGATGGAATGAACACAGATATCATCAGCATAGCACGTAATTGTAGTTCCAGGAATATCAGGGAGAGAAGTGAGCAGCCGATGCATCAGAATATTAAATAACAATGGGCTGAAAACACCCCATTGAGGCGTACTAAGATGAAAACTGCGCAAAGAACTGAGCACACCACTGAAAAACACACGGGAGGTCCTGTTACTCAGGTAGCCCCGAATCCACCGTAATAGGTTACCCTTTATCCCAAAATCAACAAGTTGATCCAAAATGACGTCTCTATTAGCAACATCGAAGTCACTTCGAAGGCGAGAGTACAGATCGACTAGGCAGTGGTGTGTGCTCTGCTGGGGAAGGAAACCAAATAGCCATTGAGAGAGGCGATCCTGCAGTCTGTACATGAAACGATTGAGTAAGATTCTCTCCATAGTCTTACAAAAACAGGAAGTAAGGAAAATAGGCCTGAACTTCTCAGTACCGGGCTTAGGGATGGGTATTATTGTGCTGCTGGTTCAGGCTCGTGGTACACAACCGTCACGAAGATAAAGATTGTTCAGTCGAAGTAGAGGGTTCCCAGGAACTTCTTGAAATAGGCGCAGCACAGCATAAGTAATACCATCATCACCAGGAGAAGAAGTCCTACCCCGAGAGAGAGCACGGCGCAACTCTTCCTCGGTTATCTTCTCTGCATCATCGTCATCATCTTGCAACAGAGCAGACATTAGACGTAGCCGATGGACAGCAGCATGGGAAACGTGTGTATCTTGCATGTGGATGGGTAGACTGGCTGGGGTAGATTGTTCTGACCAGGCATCGACAAGTTGTTGGGCATAGTCGGCGGGAGTGTGATGATGAGCAGTGGCCGGTGTCTTTTTAACAACCAGACGGATGAGGTGCCACATAGAAGCCAAACTTGTTTGATGGTTGATGCTGTCCATGAACCGCTGCAAAGACTCAGTGTGAGCACACTCCTGCAGGGCAACTAAAGCGTCTCTAAACATCTGGTAACGATAGAGCAGGTCAGGGGTTGGGTTGGCTTGAAACAATAGGCCATCACGTTCAGCCTCCTCCTTTGCCTCCTGTATACGTGCATCCAGCGTCCAGGAGTGGGCAGTATAGTGATGCTGGAGGTGTGGCCGGGAGACGTATAGCCTATTAAAGTCATGAGTAGCAGATACAAGATCAGAGTACAACTGTTCAGCTGATGATATGTCAAATGTAGGGAATACATGGGCCATAAAATAATAAGATATAAGTCGGACAATATTTAGGGGGCACAGCAATACGCAAACGAGTGGCTGAAGCACTTGACCCAGCAGGTAGAGAATAATGAAACCGAAGAGCGATGTGATCAGAGATTAAGTCTGGAACGGATGAGCACTGAACCTGAGATGCTATCAGGCCAGGCGAGAGGATGTAATCCAGAGTACCTCCCCGACAATGAGTGGCACCGCCAGTGTCCCAGCGTGTCAGATGATGCTTGAGGATGTATGAAAGGAGACGAACACCATTACGATTAATCGAGCCAGATCCATCACCCAATTCAGAATGCCGAGCATTAAAATCTCCCATATACACCATACCACGCACTTTTAGAGAAGGAAGAGCCTCAAGAGAGTCTAGCCGGAGCAGAATAGGCATTACATAATTGGAGTACTTCATCCTCAGGTAGAACCTCAAATAGCTGGAAGGTCATGTCAGGATCAGAGGAGGTACGGAGAAGGCGATGTGGCAAGGAGCTATGTATGTAAGTCAGGAGACCATTCCTTATCAGATGAACATATGGCACATAACCTGAGAGGGGAGGAGCTTGCCCAGCGGTGAGCGGCTGTCCTGGAAATGCTTCCTGGAGAAAAATAACACTGGGATGATGACGAAAAACATAGGCCTTGAGTTGAGTGAGCTTAGCATGACTGGTGATACCACAAATGTTCAAATAGATGACATCCAGTTGGCAATTACTAGCGAACTCTGTGTTTGGAGGTAGAAATCTTGGGAGCAAAAAAAACACTCTTTAACCGGGTACATGCACACACCACTTACTGCTGGACCAAAATCGTAGTGGTTGGAAGGAAAATAGCGCTTGTGTTATAACGATAGAACCAAAAATGGAATAAATTTGGAAATAGTCTCATTCTCTTTCCTAGCTAATTTAACCTTAATATAACTCAACCTGACCAAACTTAATCTAACCTAACCTAACCTAACCAGGACCTAACCTAGCCGAGCTCGTGCATGTACTGGGTTAAAGAGTGTTTCTATGCATCCGGGGAGTGGGGGCAGATGAGCGACCTGGAGAAGAAGATGGACCAGGAGAAGGGACGGACTCGAAAAGCTTTTCAAGGCGAGATGCAACAGTATCCATCCTTTCAGTAAGGGCAGTGACAGTTGAGATGAGGATCTGCTGAGCCTCAACCAAGGTGGAGAGTTTGGAGTCATTAGCAGCCCGAACAGCAGCCAGCCCATCAATCCTGGCTTCAAGGGCAGAAAAACGGCTCTCAAGGGCCGTACATCGTCCCAGATCCGGAGGCGAGGCAAGGCTGGTGAGAGGAGCAGATTGGGGAGATGATGGTGGCGGTAGTGGAGGCGGCGCAATAGTAGCGGCACGAGCCTGAACCTGGTGTCGAGCACATCCATGCCAGACGTTAACCCCTGGCTGAAGGCATCGTGGACACTTTCATCAAGACGTATCTTCAGGAGGTGGAGGCAGCAGGACGTGATGGTTCACCCCTGACAGGACACGTCCTGGAATCATGGTCGGCGGCACACTAGGCACACTTCGGCGGGGCGGAACAGTACCGGGAGATATGCCCAACTCCCCAGCACCTACAGCACCAAGGCTGGTCATTATGAAGTTTCCGCACATCACACAGTTGAAGACAAGGAAGGAAATAAAAGGAAATCTCAATTGGAAGTGAGTCGGGAAGACTCCAGACAACAACAGTACGGCTAATGGGGGAACCATCTTGAAGAAAACGATGGGCAGAGTACACACCAGGGTATCCCTCAGCAAGTTTCGGGTCAACATCAATGGGGAAACGGGTGAGGATGTAGCTGGGGAACTTACGAGGCCTCTCGGGTGAGTCTTGAAAAAGGAAAGGCAGAGACAAAAATTCACCATGCAGCCTTGACTCTATCAATGATATCCTGACGATTTCTAGAGATGTAGACAAAATTCATCGTTCTTTTTTTTTTTTTTTCCTTCCCCCCTGTCTTGGTGTGTCAAACCATTTCATGTTTGGTTTTTTACTTACAGTTCAGCTGACAACCTGCATTCTCCATACATGAATTTGCTGTATAAGCTGTTTGTCCACCCTGGCTTTGTATAGTTGCCAGATCCGCCTCAGTATTTACAATTTTGTTAATTTATAATCTCTGCAATTTATTACTCATTATCCTCATTTACTTATATGTGATTATTTACTCAAACACAAGTTCATAAATAAATAAATAGGCAGTGATGACTTCCGGTGAAGCTGTGTGATAGACGTCTGCTCTCCTTGAGGTCTAGCGTGTGTTTGTGTGTGTTGTTATTGTTGTTATTGTTTTTAAGTGTTGTATGGAAGTATTGTAGATGTGTGTTTTTCTTGTTCTTGATTTGTTTTAGTGTTTTTCTTGTTACTTTGTTTATGTGTTTTTTATTTCTTCTGGGAGCCAGCCATCCAGCCAGCCAGCCAGCCGACCACACCAGATGCCTTGAGATGCGTAGTATGGAATCTTACCCACCAATCATTAAAGTCGCAGTGGACCAAGTAAGAGTACTATGGTGCAAAACAGTTCATTCCCTCTGCTGGCCACAATATAAATTAAGTGAACACACTACTGTTGGTACATTAGAGATCCATGATTCCTACAAAATATGACTGGAAATAGGACCAAATTGTCAAAAATTAATGATGCCCTATTGCTTGGAATAGTTTGGAGGAATCAGTTGTTCCAGAAATACCAACGCTGTACTACCCTTTTAAGTCTCTGTGGTTCGAACGATTAAACAACTGAGGATGATAGATGGCGAACTTTGATTTGTTGTTCGAACCATAGGCAGGATATTCAGTCCTATTGTGGCAGGCTGGAAGGGCTATTGAATAACACTGAGGTGATTACTTTGCTGGGATAGATTGAAGGAATCTGCAGCCCTCCAATTTACCGAAATGAGATTCTTCCAATATTCACTGAATACCTTCTATGCTTAGTCTCTGCATTCTTCCACATGTATTCTTACTCCTTACCTGCATTTTGCACCATACAAAGTTGTTTATTGTAGTATGATCGTCCTTTTTCATACCAAACTGCTCTCTACCTCTCCCATGCTTGTCTTAGTGACCAATAATCACTATGGGTTTCGTGCTATAGTTCTAAATGGAATAGTGGTAAAAATCTCTGAATACCTCTACACATCAAATCTTACACATTGTATGATCGAAAGAGTAACATATTACCTTGTTTGGCTGACCTAAGGTGTATGTGTGTGTGCTGATTATAATTATACCCGATTATAGTCATCCTCATATTCCTTGTCCTGTGTGTGTGTGTGTGTTTTAATTATAAATGATAATATACACCACATTACTGTCATCCTCATTTTTCTAGTCCTTCTACTTCTGCGACTATGGTGCTTGGTTGATATCACTGCTGTGTATGTTGTTACAGCAGATGTTATATAAACTTTTATGTATTTAATTCTTCTTTATTACATGTAATATTACTTTAAATTAGCCCAGAAAATTATTATTAAAGCCCTATATAATATACATATAATACACAATAAACAAATATAATAAACACCCTAATAAGAAATAATTAATAACCAGATCACCTTAGCCTACAACAACAAAATAACAAAACAAAAGGAGACAACTAAGATAACACAAATTTAAAATGACTCTTAAGAGTGGTTGCAGTCCCGATCAGTCGCTCAACATTAAGGAATTAACCACTAGCACAAACCGAACCCCAATAGGAGGGCAAGAGATTGTGGGAGTGTTTTCGTGGTGAGTCCCACAGGAGAACTGTCCACTACAAGCCACACGTAGACTCTTTTAGGCTTTGTTCCTGATGGAGATGAAACTTGATTCGCTACAGTGTGTTTGATATAGAAACTTGAGGCTGTTCGAATGGTAGTTATTAAAATAATGGTCATTGAGATGGTTGATGATTCGAAGAAAGATAAGGTCGGAACAATGTATTTTTGTGTGTGTGTATATATACATATATATATATATATTATATATTATATATTTATATATATATATATATATATATATATATATATATATATATATATATATATATATATATATATATATATATATATATATATTTATATATATATATATATATATATATATATATATATATATATATATATATATATATATTATATAATATATATATATATATATATATATATATATATATATATATATATATATATATATATATATATATAAATATATATATATATATATATATATATATATATATATATATATATATATATATATATATATATATATATATATATATATATATATATATATATATATATGCGTAAATCCACAAGGAAGGAAAAATAAACACGGAGTCCCAAGCGCTTTCGTGTATTCACATCTTCAGGGGAAATACAGAATGTAGAAGAATGGTTTTGCTTGCTTGTTGGATTTCTTGGCTATCAACCAGAGGCATATAGCCAAAGGTCATTAAGCCATTGGATCCATTTTATTATATCAATCTATATAAGGTCATAAAGTTTTGTCTCCCTCAGAAATCTCATTAGTTTGTTTATAATATTCTTGTCATCTGACAGAATATTTTCTATGGTGAAATCCATTTTTTTAACTTGAAAATATTGTTTAATTTTTCTTCTTTGATGTTCATAATCTGTACAAAAAATTATTACGTGACTGATGGACATTACTGTTGTGCATGCTGGGCACATGGGAGGAAATTGTCTATTGACATATGGTTCTAGGTGGGTTAACCATGTGGCGTTAACCCTTAGTCGGGCCAACACCACCTCGTCCCTGCGACTACGCCATGATGACGTAGCCCAGGGTTCAATAAGTGTTTTTACTTTATTACTGATGTTTAATCTGGTCCACTGCCTTTGCCACAGGAGATGAATTCGAGACTTAATGAGGGAAACAAAACACCTGAGATCCGTACGGACTATGCTAAGGTCCAGATCAACAGTTGACCCGGCTAGTATATCAGCCTGTTCATTGCCATAGATACCATAATGTGAAGGTACCCATATTAGCTTGATTGATTTATTGGCACAAAACAGCTTACTAATGATATTACCCTGTATTTCGTTGTTAGTAGTATTCAAGGATTTAATAGCTTGACGTGAACTTAATGAATCAGTAAAAATAACTATCCTATCGTGGGTCGTCGATAGGGCAAAATCCAAAGCTTTATTAATAGCAAAAAGTTCAGCAAGAAAAATAGATGTATGAATCGGCAGTCTGAAACTTAACTGACATTCAGTCGACCATACACCTGCACCCACACATTCATCAGTCTTGGAGCCGTTGGTATACAGATGGAAATATGATAGATGTTGAAGAATGATCTCATGAAACCTCTGGTGTACCTCCACCTCCGGCACCCGGGATCTAACCCCTGGCAACCAGGAATCCACAATAGTGAAGGGGGGTGTTACCCAGGGTGCAATATTTACTAAAACCAGGGAATCGATTGTTGATAATTCTATACCGACACACTTTACGAGGTCGTGGAGTCTTGCTCTGAGGGACCTCACGCCAGTGCCCTCCGGGGCCGTGCGACGCCCAGGCGGATAACTCGGCCCTTCCCGGCTGCAAATGCCTCACCAAGGCATTACCGGGAGGATGACTCGGCTCCCCGGGTACCTGAACTTGGGGCCTGGTCCCCATTGGCCTCACGCCAGTGCCCCTTGGGGCGCAGGGGTTCCCGGACGGACGACTCGGTCCCTCTGCCAGGGGCCTAGCGCCATGGCCCCCCGGGTGCTGTTGCCGTAGCAAGGCATTCCCGGGAAGATGACTCGGCACCCTGGATTTCTTAGCACAGTATACTAACAGTTGTTGATCTCGTCTCAATCGGAGGGGAGGCACTTGTGACTCCACCTCTAGACGCTCGATTCGAGTGCAAGGTAGGGCTCCAAGACACACACGCAAACACGCATTCTGCACAACATCCAAACCTTTCAACACAGACTCAGATGCCGAACCATACACTATTGACCCATAATCTACTCTAGATCTAATCAGGGATTTATATAGCATTAGCAATGACTTCCTATCTGCTCCCCATTGAGTACCAGAAATGCACTTCAGCAAATTGAGTGCTTTTAAACATTTAAATTTTAACTGACTGACATGGACTCGCCATGTCAGTCGACTGTCAAAATGCAGTCCAAGAAATTTAGTAGAATTTTGAATAGGTAGGGGGTTGACACCCATAGTCAGCCTGACGTCTGGCTTCTTCATATGAGTTAAAATAACCCCTATACTCTTTCTTACTGAAAACTTAAAACCCCACTGGAGGCCCCAATTGTGAATCAAATCCCGTGCCAATTGGATCCGAGTTGCCGAAAACTCTGCATTACAGCCGGAGTGCCATATCGCACAGTCGTCGGCGTACAGTGAGTATTTAAGATTTCGAGGAGGAGCTGGTAGAATGTCATTGATCATACATAGAAACAAGGTCGGAGACAGAACACTCCCCTGGGGGACCCCATTTGCCTGGACAAATATGTCCGAGAAAGTGACTGTGTCCGAAAAAAGCTTGACAGAGAAAGTTCTGTCAGAAATGAAATTCTTAACAAAAAAGGGCAGGTTACCTCGTAATCCCATCGCATATAGTTTCCTGAGGAGGCCATGTCGCCAAGTCATGTCGTAGGCTTTTTCAATGTCTAAAAATACTGCAATCAAAATTTTTTTTTTGGCAAATGCCTCTTGAATTTGGACTTCCAGGTTCACTAGCTGATCGAGCGTCTGGCGACCTTTACGGAAGCCACACTGCTCGTCAACCAGCAAATTCCTGGAATTTAAAAAATGCAATAGCCTACGATTAACAATTCGTTCCATGACCTTGCATAAGCAACTTGTGAGCGCAATAGGGCGATACGATGAAGTCGATCTGGGGTCCCCCCCCCCTCCTTTCGGTATGGGAATGACATGTGCAAAGTGCCACGAGTTTGGAAAGGTGTGACCCCTCCAAATCTCGTTAAACACTTGCAACATCTTGATCATGGAATCATGATCAAGATGCTTTATCATCTCATACAGAATCTCATCGGGTCCTGGGGATGTCCCACTACAGGCTTCTCGGGCTTGGACAAGCTCTTGCATTGTTAGATCACTGTTGTAATCTAATTCATCTCCTGTGGCAAAGTCAATATGCTGCAGCTCTGAGGCATCCTTGATGAGCAGGAAAGCTGGATGGTAATTTTCAGAGCTGCTAGCAAAAGAGAACTGCCTGGCGAGGGGGTTAGCAATGTCTCTAGGTTCGTCATAATTGATGTTAATAAAAGAGATGTTCTTATTTAATTTTTTTACAGTGGACCAGACTTGGGAAATTGATGTTTCACTGTTGATACTAGAGACAAAGCATCGCCAGGAGTCTCGTTTGGCTTGTCTGATGGTTCGACGAGCCCCAGCTCTCGCAAGTTTATACTTGCGAAAGTTCTCATCACTAATGTGATTTTTGAAAAGCCTGTAGGCTCTATTCCTCTCACACAGTACCCTGCAGCAATCTGGCGTCCACCATGGAACTCTATGCTTTGCGCTATCTACAGAAGTCTTAGGAATTGTTGCCATTGCGGCTTTGAGGATATTATCTTGAATATTATTTACTTTATCATCAATGGTTTCTCCAACAATTTCAATATTGACACCCTTTTGTGAATGACACCCAGTCTGCTTTTTTTCGTTAAATTTAGGTGCTGAAGGCTCTTTAATAGTGTCGCTTTTAAATTTAATCACAATAGGAAAATGGTCACTTCCCAATGAGTCATCAATGGGTAGCCACTGGCAAGAGGCTGCAATTGATGGGGAGACCAGAGATAGGTCAAGGACGCTAAAATTACCAGTATTATCATCAACTCTCGTCGGACTACCGTCGTTCAGAAGAACCAAATTGGAATCACTGATTAGCCTAGCCATCTGTTCCCCCTTTCTGTCATCCTGCAGGGAACCCCATAACGTATGATGAGCATTAAAATCTCCTACAATTAATTTTCTACAGGGCAGACTGTCCTGTAGATCAAAAACATCATCATAAGTTACTGTATCAGGAGAACAGTAGACAGAACAGATAGTCAGGTAGGTGCCACCGAATTTTACTCTGCAAGCGACTCTTTCCAGAGGAAAATTACAGGGCACATCAGTGAAAGGGAGGTTATGGCGGATGTAGATTGCCACTCCACCTCCACCCCTCCCCCTACGTAATTGACCTGTAGTTCCGAAGCTGAACAACCTCGTCTTCGACTTGGTCGTTCAGATGAGTTTCCTGAAGGGCAATTATATCGGCAGCGTAAGAACAAGCCAAAAGTTTGAGTTCATTTAATCTACCTCTAAGACTTCGACAGTTCCATTGGAGTATGGTTAGCGCGAAAATTATCGCTGTTTATGGGGTTTCTTGGAGCCTTGTTCGTCTGGCCGAACCTTTTTGTGCTGGGAGGGAAGACCCTCTTCCTCCCCTGCACTTCCCGGGGACCTCCCGCGGGCAGGTTTCGCGACGGTAGTCTCCATCGCCTGTTCCTCTCCATGAGGTACAGAGCCAGTCCTCGAACGGCTCGTCTCGCGACGAACCGGACGACTCCCGGATGTAGGCTTCATGGGAGTCACCTGAGCGAGAACATGAGATTTTGAAGCTGATACGGTATCATCAGCTTTGTGGTGCTTCTTTTGCTGGGTTGATTCAACAACTTCTAATTTCTTTGACAAACTGTCTACTAGCAGCGTTAATTTACTTACAGTATCCTTTAATTCTTTAATTTCATTATCTTTAGCTTGGATAGCCACGTTAACATCTGTTATAGTTACAGGAGCAGTTGTGCCAGTCATAGCTGCAGCATAGGAAACTGTGGGAGTTTGGTTAACCCCCTCCACCTTCCTCTTTGCCTCACCATAACTAACATCATGAGCCCTCATGTATGCCATTGCTTCAGTCTCCACTTTAAGGCTCCTGCAGTCACCTGCACTTGCCTGGTGGGGGCCGCCACAATTAGCACACCTGAAGACTGTCTCTGAACACAACTCAGTCTGGTCCTGGAGTGGCGGTGTCTACGCCGTGGGACCACCCCCCAAGGCTCCCGAGGAAGGAAGCTATTGGGGCCAAACCGTCACAACATCCCCCCGCCCCCCACCAGGGGGCGCGAATCCCTGGGAACGGCTTCGGTCACCCGGGCAATACCACACCCTCACACAACACACACAACTACACATTTTTTCATCACCGAGGAATGATTCTCCGGCTGTCATTTCTCGGCTTCTTCTTCTAGCCGGAGACATTGAAAGCAATCCTGGACCCATAAACAAATACACATGTCCGACATGCTCTAAACCCATCACATCAAGTAGGCAGACAAAGGTTTCAGTTCAATGCAACTCTTGCAAGAACTGGACCCACTTATCATGTACAACATTAGCATTCATGAAACACTACACAAACACATGGACCTGTTCCACATGTCCCTCACCCCTTCCATCACTCCCACCTCCACCACCCTCTCCATCACTCCCACCTCCATCACCCTTACCAACACCCACACCTCCATCACCCTTACCAACATTCCCACCTCCATCACCCTTACTTCCAACTCCAACAACACCTCCACCTCCTTCCCCCCCACACTCTCCTCTCCCCCGTGCAGCAGCACCTAACACACACCGCACACATAACATTAACATACTTCAACTAAACATAGATGGCATAAACACAAAAAAACAAGAACTCACACACTTCATCATACAACATAATATACACATTGCCATCTTACAAGAAACAAAACTACGCAACACAAACAAAACACCTACATTCACCAATTTCACCACCATCAGACAGTACCGGGCCAACGGCAATGGCGGTGGACTCATCACCCTAGTCCATAAATCCCTTAATTACATAGTAACCAGTGCGGAACTCAAATCCCTCCTCCCGCGCCACGACACCACCACAGAAATTCAAAGCATTAAAGTCCGCACTGGTAAATCATCCAATATCTCAATAGTTAATTTATACATCCCCCCCCCAAACCAGCCCAACAGTTCCCCAAAACTTCTCCCCCCAGCTACATCTGATCACCAACCAACCTGACCTCATCCTGGGTGGTGATTTCAACGCCAAGATGTCGGCCTGGTACGTCAACAACCCCGACACAGACAGAGGGCTTGAAATCCTTGCACAAACAGACAACCTCATCTCATTAAACAACCCACATCAACACACTCATATCCCTCACCAAGCCCTCTTCCAACCATCCTCTCCCGACATATCCTTTTGCTCTCCCAACCTCGCCCCCAGAACATCATGGAGAGTGGTCAGAACCCTCGGCTCTGACCACCTTCCAATCATAATCACCACTAAAACAAGAATCACCCCAGTTGGCCACAGACACACATACACAAATTACAAAAGTGCCAACTGGGAAACCTTCACTATGGAAACAGAACAACACTTCGAAACACTGAACAGTACACCCATCACAAACATCAACACAGCTGTTCAAAAATTCAATACAATTATACAAAACGCAGACAAACAGCACATCCCTAGAGGTAACAGAAGAAAACACAACCCCAACTTCACAACAGAAATTCAAGACCTCATCAAACAACGTGACACTCTTAAACACACATCCCCAACT
Source organism: Petrolisthes cinctipes (assembly GCA_033782935.1). Taxonomy (NCBI): domain Eukaryota; kingdom Metazoa; phylum Arthropoda; class Malacostraca; order Decapoda; family Porcellanidae; genus Petrolisthes; species Petrolisthes cinctipes. Next base: position 2,020,827 of record JAWQEG010000040.1, read on the forward strand.
CCTCTTACACAACACACAATAAACCAAATACAAGCACTAAATACACAAATAAACAACAAAATTAAAGAACAAAAAACACTTAACTGACAAAGTTTTGTCAACACACTTAACCACACAACCAACACCAGCAAACTCTACAAAACACTAAACAGCATCACACTGTCCAACAGCAACACTACACAATCACATGCAGCCATCACAACAACAGACACTATAACCTTTTAACAAACAAGCAAACACACTCATCCAACATTTTTCGCACGTCAGCCACCTTCACCCTCACCCTGAAGACAGACGAGTCATTAGACGCAAGAGACGTTTCCCCACTGACCCAGACTACACACCATTCACAAATCATCAGACAAATCACATCATTCACAACATAAAACACTCACCTGCCTGTGGTCCAGACAACATCAGTAACATACACCTTAAACACCTTGGACCACAAGGCATACAAGCACTCACTAACATAGCAAACTACAGCTACTCACACAACACATTACCCAACATCTGGAAACATGGAAACATTATCACCATCCCCAAACCAAATAAAGACCCCACACTACCCTCATCACACCGTCCCATCACCCTCCTTTGTACCCCCTCCAAAATCACTGAGCGCCTCATCATTAAACTAATCACACCACACATCCCTCTTGCATCTTCACAACATGGCTTCAGACCGCTACACTCAACAAACACCCTTCTTACAGACCTCACACAAAGAATTTTTGACGGCATCAACTCAGATAGACCCCCACACAGAACACTCTTAGTTACATTAGACATTAGTAAAGCATTTGATGCCATCCCCCGCCACAACCTCACAAACAAAATATACAACACAAACATGCATAATAACACCAAAAGATGGCTGGCCAGCTTCTTGGGAGGAAGAGTAGCCCATGTTACATTTGCTGGTCAGTCATCTAACATTAAAAATTTCACCAATGGTGTCCCCCAAGGCTCTGTACTCTCACCCACCCTTTTCAACCTATACATGCACGACATACCAACACCCCAGGCACCACAAATACACATAGCCTCCTACGCAGACGACATAACACTCACATGTACACACAGAAATGCAGACACAGCCACCCTCATCCTCCAACCCTACCTCAACACACTCAATGCCTGGTTCACCACAAACAGACTTAAAATAGCACCCACCAAGTCAACTGTCACCCTTCTCACCAACTGGAACGCAGAACACCGCTACACACCACACCTCACCATAAACAACACACCTATACCACACACACACACACCCAAAATACTTGGCATAACATACAATACATCCATGACATTCAAACAACATATTACAAATGCATGCAAAGACTTAAAGCCCTCAGATCACTTGCCAGCACAACATTCAGACATAACAAGGAAACCACAACCACAGTATACAAACAATATATTCGATCAGTGATGGACTATGCAAGCCCTGCCTGGGCTTCAAACCTCACTGAGACTCATCACAACACCCTTCAAACCATACAGAACAGAGCCCCTAAAGACAATCACAGGCTGCACAGCTACCACACCCACAGACCACCTACACTATGAAACCAAAGTCCTCAAAATCAAGGATCACCTTGACATGAGAGGCACACAAACACTTGCTGCAGCCTCCACAAACCCACACCATCCACTACACTACATGGCACAACACCCACACATGCCAAGGAACATCAAAACAACACCCAGTACACGATACCATACACAAATACTATCATCTCTTACACCCTGCCCACCCCAAACCAATCTCCAGAAACACATCCATACTCAAATCACTCATCAATCCATCCAAACACTCAAAAACAACACTCAGCTGCATGCACGACCTCCTGACATCCACCCATCCGAATCCTCCCTTCCCCGTGAGGACAGAGTCCACCTGGCCAGGCTGTGGTGTGGCCATCACCCGGCCCTTCTGACTTATCAGAAGAGGCTGGATGGAGCCATTGTGGATGCCTGTCCAGGATGTAACACAGCACCCCATTCTATTAAACACATCATTGAAGACTGCAACGCACACAACCACACTCGCCAACAACACAACATACACTCTCTGAAGGCACTGTGGGAAAGCCCGGTTCAGGCCATGACCTTCCTCAGGAGCTCGGGGCTGCTCGGCCAGACAGCTTGAGGAACTTCAACAACAACAACAACAACTCAGTCTCGTGACTACCTGCACATTTACCACAAGTGAATGAATCTTTATTGAAGCACCTCCATGCTGTGTGTCCGAATTTCTGGCAACGGAAACAACGCATCGGTTTCTGAATGTATGGTCTAACGTGAACAATTTCATATCCAATCTTTACCGTTTCCGGAATCTGGGCTGAAGCAAAAGTCAGGAAACACAAGCCAAATTTCTCTCTCTTGTTCTCTCTCATCCTGGTCATACTTTGAACATCAACAACACCTTGGTCCTTCATTCCTTCCAAAATGTCTGCCTCATCCAGAGCGGCCAAATCCCTATGGAAAATGACGCCCTTACAGGTATTTGGCCCCACTGGAATGGTGGCTTTCACCTTCAGGTTATGAATTTGCGTCAGTTTAAGGAGATCCTTAACCTGGGATGCCTTCAGTACTTTCACCAGGTGACTACCATCACGCAACTTGTTAGCAGCAGCAAGACTGCCACCCCCTTGACCATCAAGGACCTTTTTGACGATAAAGGGGTTAAAATTCTTGAGAGACTGCCCCTCATCTACACATCTAATATTTACATAACGAGCATTCATTGGAGGAATTTTAACATCAAGGTGTCGTTGTCTGTCTGCCGTAGGGGTTCCATTATTGTCAGCCATTGTTCTAGTTTAGTCCTTGGTCGTTAACCTCCCTCCTTGAGGAGGAGGGAGGCTAGTCGGGGGGTCATCCATCCGGGGCATCGGACTACGTCCGACCCCTCTCCTCGCACACTCACCTACCTCCCTTAACTATTGTATCAACCCCCAAAAATTGGACAATAATTTAGGGAATAAAAGTTACCTTTACTCGTCCCCCCCTAGTGGTAGCCTGGCGGCGTTCTCCAGTGCCAGCTAGGGGATAGGAGTTTGTGCGGAAGGAACTTCCCCACCACCGAACCTGCCTAATGCGAGGGGTGGTGTAGTAGGAACCCACCTCCCAAGCGAATACCGTTGCTCAGCCAAGAGACAACCGTAGACCCAGGAGGTCGCACGGAAAATATGGAAGAAAAAGTAGCTTAAGAAAAAGAGGTGCCCAAATGACGCACCAGACTACTGGGCCCCCCTACCACAGGGTTTCCCCTGAGGCAGTGAGTGCTGCGGGTCTGGTGTGGGGAACAACTAACTACTAGCTACCATAAACTACTGGTTGTCCTCCAGCAAAAATCAAATCACTGAAGGTGTACACAGCAGTGCAACAAAACGCTGCAAATTTACTTTACTTTCTTTACTCTACACCAGGCAGAGAAACAACAGAGTACTGCTGGTAAGATGCCTCGGTATACCAAGGTAACTCCACGGACAGTACTGTATTCTGTTGTTGCTGTGCTAAACGAGGACGAGGTCTGGACACAACAAAGTCTGGACGCATAATGGGGAAGAATGGTTGCCGAGAGACACCTTATATACCGATACATTTAATAAATAACTGGCAACCTGAAGGTGTTGCCACTACGAGTTCAAAGCAATATACACCCATATGGTGCTACAAGGATTTACTTGACCTAACCCTCATCAAACCTGACATGACCTCTAAACCTAAGATTATTCTGTCATTAAGGAATAGCAGTTGGACTTTTTTTATTAACAATCTTGTCTATGATGAAACTATCCAATTTGTACATACCATTGTTTAAGTTCATATTAATATTTTCTGTGTGTTTAATCAAACTTGACTCTATGATGTTTCTATTTACGGATGAATTACAAGACATGATTGACGAAGCATTATCCCAGTCTCTCATATGAATATACAAAGCATTAGATTCTTGTCCGGTCCTAACACTATATTTATGCTGTTTGACCCTGGTTGAAAGGTCTTTTCCAGTTTGCCCTATATAGAACATATTGCATCCTTTACAAGGTACTTTGTAGATACACCCACATGAGGAATTGGGTAAATTTTGATCAAAATTTTCTTGACTGTGTTATCATTGCAGAAGGCAACATTAACATTCCATGTTTTAGAAGATATATATATATATATATATATATATATATATATATATATATATATATATATATATATATATATATATATATATATATATATATATATATATATTATCTTTTAAACAAACGAGGTTTTGCATTTGTGAGTTTTTTATTTATGCTTTCAATGGATCTTACAGTTTTTCTTAAATCTTCACTTAGATGGTGGATAAGTGAGGCAAATGTTGAGTTGTTGGGGGAGGTTGACGTTTCGTCCAGTACATTGGACATCTTCAGGAAGAAGTGGTGATTCTGGGTGGGTGAGCGGTATTTATCTATTTTCCGTATGTGGGGTGGGCGGGGCCACCATAACAGCAGCCTAGTGAATGGTGGATGGGGGGTGACGTCTGATTCTGGCGCTGCGTCTGAGTTGTTGGTTGGTTGTCGGTGAGATGTTAGATGCTTGTGGTGTGTCTGTAGGTGTGGTGGGTATCCTGACGGTGCTGGTGATGTGTCGTTTTCTGGAGGGCAGTACTTGGAGGTCTTGTGTCTGGTTGTTTATAGAAGGTTGTAGGGTTTCTATGTAAATTGCTTCTATGTAGGAGAGTCGTATGCTGTCTGTTTCTTTGTCTAGTATGGTGGTATTATGTACTAGTTTGTCTCGTGTCAGAGCTTGGTTGTCGTGGGTACGGTAGTGGTCTTTTATAGACCCTGACTGGAGGTGCACGGTGAGCCAACGAGACAGTGATGTTTGTGTTTTACCAACATAGTGGTGAGGCTCACAGTCCACACTGTTACAGGTGTGTTGGTAAATCACGTGGTCACTGTTCATCGGGCTCTTGGAGGTAGTAGGTCGGTTGTGTAGGGTGAGTTTCGAGGTTTTTGGAGACTTGTAGTAAATTACTAGTTTGATCTCGCTGTCTGGGTCGGTGGGGTGGACATTCTTCTTTAGTATGTCTCTTAGTATGGTCTCGTCAGTCTTGTAGTCGGTGGACATATAATTGCGGTAGTGAAGTTTGATATCACTGTTGGGTTTGGTTGGGGGATTCACTTCGTACCATTTTTCTATCTGGAGTTTGATGGTGTTGGGGACGTCTGTGTTAGAATATCCATTGTTTACCAGGACTTGGGTTAGACGTTCTAGTTCCTGGTGTGTGTCTCTCCAGCTGGTGCAGTGGGAGAGAGCCCTCCTGACGTAGGATGAGATGGTGGATTGGAGGTATCTCTTGGGGCATTCACTGTCACTATTTAGACACCGTCCGTTGTTGGTGGACTTTGTGTACACTGTGGTTTGGAAGTCTGAGTTGTGGTGGGCAACCAAGAGGTCCAGGAAGGGTAGTTTGCCATCCGTTGATTTTTTCGTAGATGAAGTTCAGACCAGACGAGGATATAAACCGTTGTTGTAGTAGTAGTAGCTCGTCTAGGTCCTTCACTTGAACAAAAATGTCATCAACATACCGACAGTATGTCGATGGGCGATTATATTTGCGAAGATCCTTTTCAACAGTACCCATAAAGAAGTTAGCGAAGAGGACCCCCAGGGGGCTACCCAACGCTATACAGTCAATCTGCTGATACATATTGCCACGGGGGCAAATAAATGGAGCTTCCTTGGTGCAGACTTCGAGTAGAGTCTTCAGGCAGGTCTTGGGGATGTCCAGTCGTGGGAGGTCTGGGTGCTCGTAAACCCGGTGGAGGATGATGCCTATAGTTTTATCCACTGGTACATTAGTGAACAAACTCTCAACAAACAGGGAGGCGATGATATGGTTGTCTACTTTAGGGGAGTCACGGAGAATTTGTAGAAGATCTGTGGCTGAAATATATTATATATATATTATATTATATATATATATAAATATATACAGGGTGTCCGGAATTTTTTGCCCGAAAATTTGGCAAATGCATCCTTTATTAATTCTGAAAAGAAAATACTCTAATGATGTTGTCTTTTTTTTCTCTCGTTTAGTGGTAATTGAGACATTTAAATGTGTGACAGAACGTTAGGTAATGTACACAGAGGCAGCCCCGCGCCGCGCCCCGCAGCCCGTTGAGTTGCCAAGTCGGAATAAACGTACATTTTATTTCAAATTTTACACGTTATTCTCAAAACTGTGTTATACTTATCAATCAATAATCATTAGACAGGACATTTTTATACAAGAGTATGTCACTTGAAAACAGGGTAGGCTTCATAAAGTTCAAGAAATTCGAATAAAATAAGTAGGTTATACGGCAGATGGCACCCGAGGGGTGGAGAGATTTCCCGCCTCACCGCCTGCCACAGTCACTGCCACACCTGACACCCAGCAGCATTCTCCTGTCGCGAGGGTGAAAGGAAGAAGTATTCTACGGCGTTCTCCCACTCATTTCACTACAATGCCATTAACCTTCACCAACGCTGAGTACACAGATATGGTGCTCATCTACGGCTTCTGTGGATGGAGTGCTGAAGCATCAGTGAGGGAATACCGACGGAAATTTCCAAACAGAAGAATCCCAGATCAGATCCCAGAAAAGAAGTCATCATAATCATAACAAATACCTTTGCTCTAATAGTTAAGAGTATAAAAATGTCCTGTCTAATGATTATTGATTGATAAGTATAACACAGTTTTGAGAATAACGTGTAAAATTTGAAATAAAATGTACGTTTATTCCGACTTGGCAACTCAACGGGCTGTGGGGCGCGGCGCGGGGCTGCCTCTGTGTACATTACCTAACGTTCTGTCACACATTTAAATGTCTCAATTACCACTAAACTAGAGAAAAAAAAGACAACATCAATAGAGTATTTTCTTTTCAGAATTAATAAAGGATGCATTTGCCAAATTTTCAAACAAAAAATTCCGGACACCCTGTATATATATATATATATATATATATATATATATATATATATATATATATATATATATATATATATATTCTGAAGAACAACACAGCAACACGAACGTCCCTGTCGACAGAACACTAGATTACATTGTAAATCGTGTCTACCACAACGAGTCCACCCCGAAGCTCAACATCCCAGAACAAATACTACGCGGCCTTCTCCAGTGCTGCACGAAGGAGGCCGTATTTGTATGCCCTCTGGGAAATAAGTATCAACAAATTGAAGACGTAGTTATGGGCTCCCCACTTGGCGTACTTCTGGCCAACTTTTTCATGGGATGTGTAGAAGAGGAAGTATTCAGCAAGACAACCAAACCCGACATCTACTGCAGATATATTGACGACATATTTGTAAAGAGCAGCAGTGAAGACGATATTGAACAGCTGAGACTCTGTCTGAAGGAGACTTCCGGCCTTACCTTCACAAGAGAAAGAAGCGTGGATGGCACAATGCCCTTCCTCGACGTGCTGGTGAAGCAAGACGGGGACTCCTTCAGCACAGACGTATACGTAAAGGCAACCAACCCTGGCCACTGCCTATATGGTGGTAGTGAGTGTCATCAGCGGTATAAAGACTCCACTATTGGGGCTTTTATCCGCAGAGCACTCACTCACTGTAGCTCCTGGCAACAAATCCACACCGAAATAGAACGATCCACCCAAGTATTGATCAACAATGGTTTTTCCACCAGCAGTATCAACCATCAAATCAACAAGATTATCAACAACTGGTACACATCAACACCGGGGGAAAGCCAGAGTGTGGATAAGATAAACATATAATATAGATCCACTTTCTCAACATCATACAAAGAAGACGAAAGGATAATGAAACAACTTATAACACGAAATGTGAAACCGACTGACGAAGACAAACGACTCAACATAATCATCTACTACAGGACCAAGAAAACCAGCCACCTACTACTCCGAAACAGTCCCCGACAAGCCGAAAGCATATTTCAACGGAAGAACGTCGTTTATAGGTTCACTTGCAATAGAGGGAACTGTGAAGCCCTCCCCTCAACCTATATCGGCATGACAACCATGAAATTGTCTCGGCGACTCAGTTACCACCTAACCTCCGGAGCACCAAAGAAACGCCTCAGACAAGACCATGGCTTAGCCCTTACCAGATAAATACTAGAAAACAGCACAGAAATATTGACAGCAAGCGAAGACCAGTGACGTTTACCACTCCTCGAAGCCCTATATATAAAAGAAAATAACACAAACCTGAACATACAAGCAGACGACCTCCGAGCTCTACCAAGCTCACGGTGACAACCTACCGACCAATCAGGGCCAAACACGTCACGTAGCACCAGATAAATAGCGCTCCACCCGCCCAACTAACAGCACTTCTCACCTGACACCACAGAGGAAAGAACACACCATCACACCACTGAAGAAGGGATCAGAAATCCCGAAATCGCGATCTGGTAGAAAATGCAATGGAAGGAAGAAGAAGAAACAGCTATGGAGAAGTCATCAACGACCTACCACAAGATCAGAAGACTATCCTACGCAACAAGGAGAACCTGCTTAGAAAAATACACAGCGCCAACCATGCTATCACTTTCAATTTAACGTGTATAAGAAAGAATCTCCTGTCTATTTATACCCTAAATATATATATATATTTATTGTTGAAACCAATTACTATTTCCATCCTCATATCCCTGCAGTCCCGTGTTGTGTGTATGTTTGTTAATAATTTACACCATTATTTTCATCCCCTCAAATCACGAGTCTTGATTTCATTTACACCCTTACCAGTGGACGCCTTTCATCATGGTGACTGAACAGACTAAAAACAGGACACTGAGTTTGGCGGGACCTTTGGCTCAAGTCCTGCTGTTATTGTCTCATCACCTCAACTTCAGGTCTGTTTACCTATCGTTCGTTCGTTATTGGCGATTAAATAGATAGATGAGAAGGATTGGAAAGAAAGGCTTTATAGACAGAAGGAATATAGGAAGAGATGAAATGGAAATAAGAGCAATAAACGGTTGAATAAAGGGATTAACGGGGTATAGTAGCATTGGTAAATTCTGGAGAAACTGATTCCCCCAAACTATTCCAAGCAACAGGCCACCTTATTTTTCATTAATCAGTTCCCGTTTTCGGACATAAATTAGAGGATTCAAGGCGCTCAAACGTATGTACAGTCACTCATAAAAATTAAGACCCCCACAGGCCAGTCATCTTCTTATACTTGTGATATCGGTTTCTGGCAACAGTGTACGTGACGTCAGTGATGGCGTTTGAGAGATGAAGTTGATTTGCTCGACACATTTGTAACTAATGGTAGATGAGACGAAGCATGAGTTGGGATAATGTTTCGAGCAAACCAACCTTCCTCCAAACAGTTATCAATTATTTATATAACGACATTCGTGTCAATTATTAACATCATTAAATGTAAACATCCGAGGTAATATTATTGTATACGGTATTTTTTTCGTATAATATTCAATGAACCAGAATGCTCTTTATTAAATGAAGCAAATGTGAATATATTTATATTACATGTGTCAAGTGTTGATACCATTAACACACACTTCCATAAGTTCCATTTCCCCCGTATTTACCTAACAGTTTATAATCGTGTCAAATATCAAGGCTCTCATTATCCCTCACGTGATAGCAACCTTGTAATATTCTGAATACTTTTGATAATAGCTCGTTGTATTGAATGATTGGAATTTCACTATGAAACCCTTGTTTTGTCATTTGTCTCTTGGTCGCAAAAATTATTATTTGCTCTGTATCTCTCTTCTCTGTGTGTATTTCTTTTTTCTGTGTGCATGTAATATACTTATATAATTATATAAGCCAGTACACACGCACATAACATAATAATGTTGGTGACAGAGGTTCTATTAGTTTTATCTGTCATGAGTTGCGAGAGAACTATATTCATAATTATTTAAACATTGTAATAGTTCCATTAAGTAATACATGGGATGCACAATTAAGGTTTCATCGGACATGTTAATAAAGAAGCTGGCAACTATTTTCAACATTTCTTAAAATTAAACTTTATTGAAGGCGTGTTAAGGTCTGAAATCCTGTGTTTCCCATCATACAACACCTTCTCAATACTCACACCGTTGTATTTGATGCCGTATTGGTCTTTACTGTCTTGTGCTACAAGGTTGATATTAGTGTGACATTCCATATACACTCTACCACTACTCATTCCATTGTATTTGATGCCGTATTGGTCTTTACTGTCTTCTGCTACAAGGTTGATATTAGTGTAAATTCCATATACACCTTGTCTTGTGAACTGACTGACTACACCACCTTACACATCTTCAAGTCAACAGAACTGCCAACATGTTGGAGAGGGAATATTTTTTTTTTTTTTAATTCATTGCGCCGTAGCGTCAGTCAATAGGCAGACAACAGTACACAAGGGTAGGCGGGACTCTCGAGAACCCAATGACCACACACACACACAAGCACACACACATGCGCACACACACACACACATCACGAAAACATAACAGAATGAAGCACAAGTATACAGATAAATATTTACATCATGACCTACTTAAATCCACCAAAAGGAGGGTGGCGCACCAGAAGTTCCTCCAGAACCTGATGGTTCAGCAGGTGTCGACAAACCACATCAGTGGCAGGCCCTGGGGCAGCAAGTGTCGGACAGTGGGGCAGGCTAGGCAATAGTGCTCTATAGTGTTAGCACGAGGCGATAGACACAAGCGACACTCAGTGAAGGGAGGCTCACCCTGCATCCAAGCAACCTGCCACGGTGGCCGGTAGCCAAGCCTCAAACGAGCAGAGACTACATTGTGCCTCCGAACCATGAGGCCTCGACGACGGTAGGAATATTTGTGATGGCATACAGACTCGTAATGGGTGATGGAGATGCTGAAGGGCCTCTCTGCATCCCTGCGTCGCCGTACAGGGAGGAGAGCAGCGGAGCGGACTTTAGAGAGGTAACATGTCAGGGAGAGAGGACGTCCAGCACCACGAAGAGGCAGATGGCAGGCTTCCTTTGCGAGTCTGTCAACTGTACCATTGTGACGTAAACCTACATGGGATGGCACCCATAGAAATTTGACAGTCAATTTACGATGACGCAATAAGGCCAAAAACGATAAACATCTGCTGAATAACAGTAGAGTGTGTGGGCTGAACACTAGAGAGGGAATGAAGGGCAGGTTTGGAGTCACAAAACATGGCAGCATTCACTCCACATTGACAAACAAGACTAACAGCATCCAGAATGGCATACAGTTCACACAATGTTGAGCTAGAGTGGTTACAGAGACGACGGCCAACCCAGCCCCCTAGAGGTGACTCCATGTCAGGTGAGAAAACGGCACAACCTGCTGCACCATCCACTAGCAAAGAGCCATCGGTGTAGAGGCAGTATGGATCTGTGATGGAGGACGTCACTGTTTCTATGTGTTCCAGAGCCAACTGCCGCTGTAGAGAAGGCAGTTCCGACTTGGAAGTAGGTGTGAAGCTCACATCAGGTGTTGGTAGTATCCACGGAGGGGGTCCTGGGGGGACGTCTACAACCATTATATCTACAATAAGACTACGGAGCATAGAGGAAACAGACCTTATAAGAGTACGTCCCGCAGGCAGTATGGGAGGGACCGGGTAGTTTGGTCTAAGAGAAGTCCTGACTAACTGAGAGTAATGGGGTGAAAGATGTGGGAAATGGAGGCACTTGACAGTGAAGCAAGTAACTTTAGAATAAATTCTCTCCACTAACGGGGGAAGACGCAACTCTCGCTGCATGTTCACTATCCTGGTCGACATTGGACAACCGAGAATTATTCTCATTGCTCTATTCAACAACTGAACGGATAAAAGCAATATAGATAGTCCTGGCTACTGGGATGAAGATGCCCAAGGAGTTGTTAGTGAGCCATTGAAGTGGCGTAAGTCAGCGCAGGAGACGACCCAATAAGTCCTGGACAATGGGATGGTCTTGAGGTCTGGCAGGGACAATTGGCCAAATATTGACTGGTGCGCCCAGGTAGCGATACTGGGAACACATGGGAATGACAGTCCCTCCAATGGTGAACACTGGCCGAGCTTGAGGAAGGCGGCAGGTGAATATTCGGCTCTTATCTGGGGAGACAATAATGCCACAGTGAGAGGAGGACACAGAGAAGGAGTCAAGAAACCGCTGGAGATCCCTTGGTGAGGTAGAATGAACACAGATGTCATCAGCATAGCACGTAATTGTAGTTCCAGGTATATCAGGGAGAGAAGTGAGCAGCCTATGCATCAGAATATTAAATAACAATGGGCTGAGAACACCCCCTTGAGGCGTACCAAGATGAAAACTGCGCAAAGGACTGAGCGCACCACTGAAAAACACACGGGAGGTCCTGTTACTCAGGTAGCCCCGAATCCACCGTAATAGATTAACCTTTATCCCAAAGTCAACCAGTTGATCCAAAATGACGTTTCTATTAGCAACATCGAAGGCACTTCGAAGGTCAATGAAGGCCACCACACTGTCCCTGTTAAGGCGATTGTACAGGTCGACTAGGCAGTGGTGTGTGCTCCGCTGGGGAAGGAAACCAAACAGCCATGGAGAAAGGCGATCTTGCAACCTGTACATGAGACGATTGAGTAAGATTCTCTCCATAACTTTACAAAAACAGGAAGTCAGGGAAATAGGCTTGAACATCGCAGTGCCGGGCTTAGGGATGGGTTATTATTGTGCTGCTGGTCCAGGCTCGTGGTACACAACCATCACGAAGACAAAGATTGTACAGTAGAAGTAGAGGGTTCCCAGGAACTAGTTGAAGTAGGCGCAGCACAGCATAAGTAATACCATCATCACCAGGGAAAGAAGCTCTACCCCGAGAGAGAGCACGGGGCAACTCCTCCTCAGTTATCACCTCTGCATCATCATCATCATCTTGCAACAGAGCAGACATTAGACGTAGCCGATAGACAGCAGCACGGGAAGTGAGTGCATCTTGTATGTGGATGGGTAGACTGGCTGAGGTAGATTGTTCTGACCAGGCATCGACAAGTTGTTGGGCATAGTCGGCGGGAGTGTGATGACGAGCAGTGGCCGGTGTCTTTTTAACAACCCGACGGATGAGGTGCCACATAGAAGCCACACTTGTTTGCTGGTTGATTCTGTCCGTGAACTGCTGCCAAGACTCAGTGTGAGCACACTCCTGCAGGGCAATTAAAGCGTCCCTAGACATCTGGTAACGATGGAGCAGGTCAGGGGTTGGGTTGGCTTGAAACAATAGGCCATCACGTTCAGCCTCCTCCTTTGCCTCCTGTATACGTGCATCCAGCGTCCAGGAGTGGGCAGTATGGCGATGCTAGAGGTGTGGCCAGGACACATATAGCCTATAAAAGTCATGAATAGCAGATACAAGATCAGAGTACAACTGTTCAGCTGATGATATGTCAAATGTAGGGAATACATGGGCCATGAATAATATGTAAATCGGGCAATATTTAGGGGGCACAGCAATACACAAACGAGTGGCTGAAGCACTTGACCCAGCAGTTAGAGAATAATGAAACCGAAGAGCGATGTGATCAGAGAATAAGTCTGGCACGGAGGAGCACTGGACCCGAGATGCTATCAGGCCAGACGAGAGGATGTAATCCAGAGTACCTCCCCGGCAATGAGTGGCACCGCCAGTGTCCCAGCGTGTCAGATGATGCTTGCGGATGTATGAAAGGAGACGAATACCATTACGATTAATAGAGCCAGAACTATCACCCAAATCAGAATGCCGAGCACTAAAATCTCCCATATACACCATACCACGCACTGTTGGAGAAGGAAGAGCCTCAAGAGTGAGTCTAGCTGGGGCAGAATAGACATTACATAATTGGAGTACTCCATTCCCAGGTAGGACCTCAAATAGCTGAAAGGTCATGTCAGGATCAGTGGAGGTACGAAGAAGGCGATGTGGCAAGGAGCTATGTATGTAAGTCAGGAGACCATTCCTTACCAGATGAACATATGGCACATAACCTGAGAGAGGAGGAGCTTGCCCAGCAGCGAGCGGCCGTCCTGGAAATGCTTCCTGGAGAAAAATAACACTGGGATGATGACGAAAAACATAGGCCTTGAGTTGAGTGAGCTTAGCATAACTGGTGATACCATATACATTCCAGGAGATGACATCCAGCCGGCAATCACTAGCGAACTCTGTATTTGGAGGTAGAAGTTCGGTGAGTGGGGGCAGATGAGCGACCTGGAGAAGAAGATGGACCAGGAGAAGGGACTGACTTGAAAAGCTTTTCAAGGCGAGATGCAACAGTATCCATCTTTTCGGTAAGGGTAGTGACAGTTGAGATGATGGCCTGCTGAGCCTCGACCAAGGTGGAGAGTTTGGAGTCATTGGCAGCTTGCGCGGCAACTAGCCCATCAATCCTGGCTTCAAGGGCAGAAAAGCGGTTCTCGAGAGCCGTACATCGTGCCATGAGGGTAGCAACAGACTTGCGGAGGGCCAGGTCTGGAGGTGAGGCAGGGCTGGTAGGAGGAGCAGACTGGGGAGGTGGTGGTGGTGGCGGTGGTGGAGGCGGAGCAATAGTAGTGACACGAGCCTGGACCTGACGTCGAGTACATCCATGCCACACGTTAACCCCTGGCTGAAGGCATCGTGGACACTTCCATCGAGACGTATCCTCAGGAGGTGAAGGCTTAGAGGTGGAGGCAGCAGGACGTGATGGTTCGCCCCTGACAGGACACGTCTTGGAATCATGGTCGGCAGCACACCATGCACACTTCGGCCTGGCAGAACAGTACCGGGAGATATGCCCCACACCCCAGCACCTGTAGCACCAAGGCTGGTCATTATGAAGTTTCCTCACCTCACATGGTGGAAGACAAGGGAGGAAATCAAAGGAAATCTCATTTGGAGGTGGATCAGGTTGACTCCAGACAACAACAATACGGCTAATGGGGGAACGATCTTGGAAATAACGACGGGCAAAGTACACACCAGGGTATCCCTTAGCAAGTTTCGGGTCAACATCAATAGGAAAACGGGTAAGGATGTAGCTGGGGAACTTATGAGGCCTCTAGGGTGAGTCTTCAAGAATGAGGGGCAGAGACAAAAATTCACCAGCCCCCACTCTATCAATGATATCCTGACACTTCCTAGAGATGTAGACAAACCGGGAGGTGACAGCAGCCATCTTCACTTCAGCCAGTTCACGCTGCAGCTGGAAGGCCCTGTTGACATCAGACAACCAACACAACTTTGTGTCCGTAGATGGGTTTCCAGAGAAGGAGAGCTTGACATAGGCATTTCTTGGGGCAAAAGCAGGAAGGTTGGACGAGGGCAAGGAGTTGGTATACAAAGAAGAAACACCACGTTGAGGCAGAGAAGGTACGTCATGCACAGCTGAAGCACCCTTGGCAGTCTTGGCAGCCAGAGGCAAACAGTCCACACCATCGGAATCCTGCAAGGAGTCGGACGAGGCATCAACGGGTCGCTTGGTAGAGGTTGAGGAGGTGGAAGGCTGCATCCTGAGCTGCGGAATGACCGAGGAGAGGGGGGGAGGGTTGCGAGAAGGCAGCTCAGGCCAGTGATCCTCGATAGGAAACTCATCCTCCTCCGACATGGCCAAGTCGGCCTCCAGGCAGGAAGCCACATCCGAATCCGCGCTCTACATTAGGCCAGGCAAGGCCTAGATGGGAAGCGAACAACCGAACACACACAAACACACGAACATACACACACAGAACCACAATAAAAAAAATAAACCACAAACAACAATACCACAAACAGCAAAACCACAAAAAAAACGAGATAGAAAATATAAACAACCCCTATAACACCACAGACACAACAACACACAAACAAGAACGTTGAAACAAGACAAACAACAACACAAACAACAACACAGGCAGAGCGCCAGGAACACGTCTTCACTCCAGGAAGGTTGGGGTGAGACTGAGAGGGAATATTTCCACACTCAGTCTTCAGTACCCTTACCAGTTTAGTGGTTTTCAACCAACTCATAATCCTCTTGGAGTATCAAAACTAATTTGGGCTAACGAGACTAGAGTAAAAGTCAATCTCTAATTAATGCAAAAAAAAAAAAAAAAAAAAAAAAACAGTTGACAAGCCTGTGAGTACCAGACGCAATCTCCCTGGCCTCTGCTCACATGTATTATCTGCCAAAATAAAAAAATTCGCTACCTAGAAACAGATGAAATACTGAGGGATTTACAGTAAATTATCAAACAGCACGTGTTCACTATGTTCGAGCTATTATTAAAAGTATTCAGAATATTACTAGGTTGCTATCACGTGAGGGATAATGAGAGCCTTGATATTTGACACGATTATAAACTGTTATGTAGATACGGGGAAATGGAACTTATGGAAGTATGTGTTAATGGTATCAACACTTGACACATGTAATATAAAGGTATTCACATTTGCTTCATATATAAATAGCATTCTGGTTCATGATTCTTATTCAGTTTAGTGCTTGATGATAACCATTGAATATTATACGAAAAAAATACCGTATACAATAATATTACCTCAGTTGTTTTTGTGTTACATCATAATATTAAAAAGTTAATCTTACCTTCAATGATGTTAATAATTGACACGAATATCTGTAAATAAATAATTGATAACCGGGTGTATTTTCGTACTTTTATTAAAGCTTCCATTCATTTTTCACCTCTCCAAGAATAATTTCTCACCTCTCTTGTATAGGCAGGCACCCCTCCTTAAATTCCTCCTTACTTCTCCCTCCCACCAGTGAATGGTTCGACCGTGCAGAGCTCACAACTATTGTTTCGGGGTTATCTCGGCCAACATTGACAACGCTTGGTGGGCCTCACGGAAGTGTGACCAGCTGTACAATGTTACCAGAACCGATATCACACCACTTAAAAGGTGTCTTGCCTGGGGGTGTCTTTACTTTTATGAGTGACTATACAGTCGCCGATAATAGCGACGCCCCTCGTCTTGAGGTACACTGAACCAAAAGCACAAACTTTTGTTTCCATACTAGTGCATTTGTCGCGGCTTCTAGCCGCTTAAATTGTATTTATTGGTTGTGAAACCAGCACAGCTGGATTGCTATAGAATACGCCCCTTCTCCAGCCCAGGCCCCGTATAGGCATAATCTGGGTTGGAAGGGTCTATTCCGTGACGATCATCAGAAGTAAATCAAAATTCAAATCTGGAGCTGTACTGATAGTGGAGCCACCTGGTGGTGGCGTGATGAGGTATTAAGCCCGCTCTCCGCTCGAAGGCAATCGGTCACTCCAATGAGAAAGAAAGTGAATGCCTGCCGCATCGGGAGGTGGGTGGGTCAGTCAAAGCTGTGCTGGTTTCACAACCTATAAATACAATTTAAGCGGCTAGAAGCCGCGACAAATGCACTATTATTGGTATAGTGAAACCAGCACAGCTGGATTGCTATGCATGCGATGCGGTAGGTGGGAGGTGAGGTGGAGGCAATCACGTGCTAGTTAAGAGCGGTCGAGAGAGCGGAGAATCAGAAAGATAACCGAGCAGGGTGAGGTTGAAGCTAAAGCAACTTCCAACACTGGCTAGGGGACTAGCCGTGGTGGGAGTGTAGTAGCTTATCAAATATAAACCGTAGACCATTCTGTTATAGACCAGAATTGTTACTCAACTAAAGTCTTTATAGGCAGACTCGAGGGGTCGGGTCTAGGAGAGGAGGGGGGGGGGTGACCCTGCACCCCCCCGCTACCCCCTTTTTATTAAAGTCCTCTGAGCTAGGGCTATGGCCCCGGCTCAGGTAATGCGATCCCGAGGGGATGAAGGAGGACACAAGGATGCAGCCATCCTGTGTTTAATATATAAATATCCAGTCACTCATCCTAGTAAAGTAATTTTTTGGAGAATGAATACTCAAGAATTCCGTAACAATGTAATTTATTTAACCTGCACCATATGTACACACATGAGAGACATGGGGATGAGCATGAAGCTGTACATGATGGGGATGAAGTATGGGGTGATAGTGACGGGACTTAAGTCGCCCGACCTTTTCTCTTCAGGCGGCCCCTCCCCCTCATGTGTCTCCAGCGGGGAATGGAGGGTGGAGTACCCATAGCCACACAGGGGGTAGGGGAGAGCGAGTGGAACAGATACCTCGTCCTGAAGGAGGAAGTGGAAGTCCAACCCCCCAAATCCCTAACCCTCTCCACCGAGTGAGTCCTGAGGTGGTCCGGAGAAGACCCTCTCGTCGCCTCCACGTAAGCTGTAAAAGCGTGGACTGGGCAGAGGGGGTGGAAACTTCCATCCCTCAGGAACGAGGGTACTGCGAGAGGGCCAATCCTGTCGTCAGCCTGCTCGTTCTTAGCTAGAAAAGCAGGAGAGGGGGAGATAGTTAAGGAAGTAAGGTTAGGGCTTACGGAAGAAAAAGCTGTGTGATGGGTCAGGGCTGCCAACTGAGAGGCCCTCTACCCTGTAGCTAAGGCGAGCAGGAAGAGAGCTTTCTGGAAGAGGTGACAAACCTCCAGAGGGACCCCCTCGAAGGTCAGGTAGAAAAGGACGCGGTGAAGGGACCAGGAGGGAGTCTGGGCCCGGTGAGGTGCGGTCCCCGCCCGAATCCCCATCCTCAGGAGTGAGAGAGGCCTCTCCGAAACCTTAATGTTAAAACCCAGGAGGAGGGAATCAGACAGGGCTGCGTGATGCGCAAGCACCGTCGCCAGGGCCCTGTTGGTGGAATCGGCGAGCCACGTGAGGAATTCCAGGACCGTGTCCTCCGAGATGACCATGGAGGGGTGTCTTCGCAAGAAGTCCTGGAATCTTTTCCAGCACGATTCGTACTGTCGCACCGACGACTGACGATGAGCCCTCAACATCTTGTCCAATGTCTCCTTAGTGAACCTTTTGCTGAGGACTCCCGGTAGAAACTCCAAGCGTGTAGTTTCAGTGACGCTTGGAGTGGTGCAGACAGGGTGCTGGAGAGGCACGCCGATCCCAACTGAAGAGGATGAGGGCACCACCGGGACAATTCTCCGAACCACAGCTGCGCTGGCCAGAGGGGGGCTATGAGGAGTACCCTCCCCCTGAATGTGCACAGCTTGAGGATTTCCTTCAGAAGGACTGACGTAGCTGGGGGTGGGAAGAGGTAGAGATACCCCCACCTGTTCCAGTCCTCTGTGAAGGCGTCCGGGCCTCCCGCCTCTGTTCTGGAAGAGAATGTTAGGAACAGAGGAAGTAGGGCCATGGATGGGGAGGCAAACAGGTCCACCTCCGGTGTCCCGTAGCGAAGGCAGAGAGACTCGAACACAAGGGGACGCAGTTGCCACTCGACTGACGTCCCCTTGAACCTGGATAGGGCGTCCGCCCAATCGTTCTCCCGCCCTGGTACATAGCGGGCCGAGAGGTGAAGGCACCTCTTGGCCGCTATCGCAAAAATCTGTTCTGACAGGGACAGGAGAATTTCCGATCGTGCGGTGCCCTGTTTCTGCAGGCACTGCACGGCCGCAACATTGTCCATATCGAAGCGGACGCCTAACCTGGCAAACTGTGGGTGTCTGTTGAGCCACTCCCTTGCTACCATCAACTCCCGGGCGTTGATGTGTAGTAGCCTTTCCTCTTCCTTCCATCCCCCGCACCGCTGATGTCCCAGGCAAGACTGGTACCCCCAGCCTACGTCCGATGCGTCTGTCGCCACTGTGATCCCCGGGGGAGGGAACACTAGTTATGGGTCGTTCGTGAACGATCCGGTTCAAAGAGCCGGCTCTTTGCAGTGAACGATAAGAGCCGGCTCTCGCTTAAGAGCCAAATGGCTCTTTTGGCTCTCTGTGAATTTTGAAAATTTGAAATAAATGAATGAACGAATAAGTCTCATCAGTACAGCAACCTACATCTTCTTATTGTTGTCTATTGTAATTTTGCATTATAAACATATGATAAATACAATTTTCCCTGATTATTCATAGGGAAACATTTGGAAATCATATAAACATCACGCAGTCGCACATTGTTTTTGGACTTTGTGTAGTTGCCAATCGCCATATCAGTATCTATTTCATATTATTAATATGGTCTTTAGTGCACGATGTAGGAATGAGATACTATTAAAAAAACTACATACCTATTTACAAGAACAGTCATTATACTCATGTCGCATATTATTGGTATTCACGAAAAATGAGCTATGTACATTAGGTAATTAGCCTTTACTCATGAAATGTGATATAGCCTATTGGTATACACTGTCATAATCGTCATATTTTATAATCACTGCATTTCTATGTAGAGAGCCGTTTGGGAGCCGAAAGAGCCATTTAAGAGCCGGCTCTCTAAACTGAAAAGAGCCAAAAGAGCCGGCTCACTCATGGGAGCCGTAAATCCCATCACTAGGGAACACCCAGGGGACCCGCTGACGCAGGGCACCGGGACGTAGCCAGGGGCGAAGGAGACGGTGGAGAGAGGGGGACTCTTGCCTGGGAAGGTCCCTGTGTGCGGGGAAAAGGTGGAGGTTTACCTCCCGCGTCAGCCTCCTGTGTTTCAGTCGTCCCAGGGGCATTGCAGGGGCCGCGAAATTTAGGGACCTGAGCAATGATTCCCACTGGCGGCGAGAGAAAGTACGGGAAAAATGCGCCTGGCGGACGTGGCGGAGGGTCCGGCGGGCGTTGTCTGGAGCGAGAGAGAGGGTGGCCGAAAGAGAGTCCCACTCTATTCCCAGCCAACACAGTTTGCGAGTGGGAGTGAGAGAGGACTTGGGGATGTTCAACAGGAACCCCATTTCCTCTAGCACTCCCCTCGCTACCCTGACGTTGTTTGCTACCTGCTCCTTGGAAGGGGTGTGAAGCAACCAATCGTCCAGGTACATGAGGGTGGGGACACCCGCCTCTGCCAGACGGGATGCCACCACCCTCACGAGCTTTGTGAAGACTCGAGGAGCTAAAGAAAGACCGAAAGGGAGCCTGGTAAACTGGAACGTCTCGGTCCCCACCTGGAAGGCCAGAAAACGGCGAAACCTGGGGTGGATCGGGACGTGCCAGTACGCATCCTTGAGATCCAGGGATGCTAACCAGTCTCCCTTCCTTAGAACTGTGCGGACCTGGGCAACCGAAACCATCTTGAAACGTAAGGTTTTCACAAATTTGTTTAGCTTGCTCAGGTCCATCACCAATCTCATTTTTCCCTGGTCCTTTTTATGAACCGTGAATAAACGAGAAAGAAAGACCCTCCCCGTCGCCCGCTCCACTACCCCTTTTTCCCGCATTTCTAACACATGCTGGACGACCGAAAGTGACACTTTGGTTGAGGCCGGAGGTAGACGTAGTGGCTGTAACGGGAAATGACAGGTGTCAGTGAGAGTACAGTTAATCCTAGCCCGCGACCCGAGGGACCCGGGGATGGTTGGAGGGTAGAATGATGGGCAGAGGCAGAGATTTTGACAGAAAGGGAACTCTGATTTTGACCTAATGGGAACCCAAGGACGGGAGTAGGAATATGTCATATATCAGAACTGTCAGACTAGGAAAGTTAACCGCCACAGTTACTCACCGGAACAGTTATCCAGGGCCAGGACAGGCCCTGTCGAATTACCCTTGCTGCCCAGCCGTGGGAGGGCCAGGCTGCTGACCACCCTGTGAGGCAGCCCAGAGTGGGACCCTCAAGTGGAGCGGTCCTTCTGGGAGGGGTGGGTGAAGGAGGACTTGGGTTTTTGGAAGGGCTTGGAGCCCTGCCCTCTCCCACGAAACGGCTGCTGGCCCCTCTGGGAGAACCTGTTGTGCGCTTTCGGGGGAGTGGGATAAGAAGGCCTCGGTAGTCTGGAAGGCTGGTAGGCCGGTCTGGATGGCTGTGGGGCACGTGGCCTACGGACAAACAGATTGATTAGGAAAAAAGGGGTGGACCGAATTTTCCTTCAATTTCACCTCCAGTGAAAAATAACTCAGGTAAAGGGATTAACGAGAGGTACTTACTTGGAGGTAGAAGGTTTTGGTAAGTTAATTACCGCTGGGAGAGAGGAGAAGATCGCGTCTGTCGCCGGTTGGTCGAAGAGGGCAGGGGACAGGGGGGCAGCTCGCACCACTCCCCTCTGTGCCATCTCCGGCGCAGATTTCGCAGCCGCCTGGCGGGCTGCCAGTCTCGCCTCGGCGAAGATCTTCGCCTCCTCCCTCATGTTGTGGGTCGCCATTGCCGCGACGCCCTCCATGACGGTGGCCATGGAAGAGAGGGTGTCACTGTAAGGGGTCAACAAGGAAAAAAACGAGCGAACCCGGGGATAAGGACCCGGGAGTAACAGAGAGACCCTCTACCCCGTATCCCTCAAGTAACACAACACTAGAAGTAAAGGTACTCACGCAAGCTGTAGACCCGACATCTCGTGGTAAGTGTTGGTGAGGGCGTTGAGGCAGTCCCTGAACAGAGCAGCGGCCACCCCCGTGGAGATGGTGTTGGCCAACTCCAATCTGGCCGCAGACTCTGCCTGCCGCAACTTACCGTCGGGCTCCTTTAGCTGATAGGGGACCGGAGGCTCCTTCTCCGTCTTCCACAGGCATTCCCTCAAACCCGGCGGGGCACGGGAATGAGGGAGGACGACGGGGGAGGGGGTTTCCTGGCCGCGCTGTTTCTTGTGGTCCAGGGACTTAAGGAGAAAGGCTGGAATGTCCAGGTCCCCTTCGCCCTTATCCCCCGGGAAGTACGCGTCCGGGGAAAGGAGGACTGCCGTGTTCCCGTGGGAGCGGTCAATCCTCCACGCCTCGGACAACTGTAACTGGCTGTACTCCACCAGAAAACCCATCGCGTCCAGGGTAGCCGCCGAGGATACTCTCGATGAAGTGGGTACAGGAGCCGAGATGGGACGGACCTTGTAGAAGGGAATAGCGTCGCCCTTCTCATCAACCCCCCACTTCACCAGGACATCATCCCTCCGGGTCCACACGTCTGGTTGAGCTGTGTCCGGGGACCAAGCCACCAGTCTGCCATCCTCCGAAGAGTGGGTCCAGGAAGGAGGAAGGAGAGCCCAAGATTAGGGAAGGTACCCGTCGCCCGCAGGAGGGGGAGACGGGGACGGAGGTGCGGAGGTAACCAACTCCTCAGCCACGTCCCCCGATGGAGACTCGAGTCCCGGAGATAAAGGAGGAACGGGAATGACTCCCATATCCTCGGGAGGACTCGCGCCCCCGACGGGAGCAGAAGCAGGAGGAGGGGCAAGGGTGAGAGAAGGAGCGGGCTCCGGAGCAACAGCCGGAGGCTGCACGGTGGAAACCCCAGGAAAGGCGTAAGGTATAAGGGTATGGAAGATCTTCACGATCTTCATCGACGTGGGGCTCGCCTCCCCCCGCTTACCCTTGCGGGATTTGCGGACGGGCGAAGGAGAGTCACCCGACGAAGATGAAGAGGATGAAGAAGACGAAGACGAGGAGGAAGGAGAACGGCGACGAGCCCGGGACTTCTTGGAGTGGAGGGACCTTTTAACCGATTGCTTGCGTCCTCTAGAGCGACCCGAGGAGCCGGCTCTAGAAGGCGACGAAGCTGGAGGTTCCCTGCTGGGCCCTTGTACCGGTGAGGTAGTCGGGGGAACCAGCGCGACGGACTCGCTCGCCAAAACTGAACGGGGAAGAGGGATCACTCCCAGAAAGCAAATCCCCGTAGGGTTATTACAGGTAATAGGACAAGGATTTCGGTGTCCCTTCGGTCTCCAGTCACTCCCTTTCGTTTCTTCTTCTGTCCCTCCGTTCCACCTGTTCCCTTCGTGCTTGCTGTCCCACCTCTCTATCAAACCTCGCCATGTAAAGTCTTTTAGGCCTAAGGTGGGTTCGATATCACTTTATCATTATCATTAGCCTAAAGATCAATCGTGTGTTTAACCTACTAATAGATTACTTCAATTTTTGGTGATAGACCTTAAGTAGTGTGTGCAAAACAGTGGTTGATTTAACAAATTTGCACATAATGAGGGATTTATTCCAGATATTATGGTGTGTGGTTGTGGGAGAGAGAGAGAAAGAGATAGTCGAAGTCTCGGAAAGTAAGTGGGCAACCTAAAGTTCATGGAAGGCTCCGGTTGAGCAAACGGAGACGTAGGGTCATCATACTAGCTAGGAATGTAGTTTGCCAGTCAATATATGATGAGTGTCAGGGAAACGACTCTTAATAATAAAAAGAAATAGCATTTATATTTTTAATTGTAATACCCGTTACAGGTGAAACGGAAAGACAGAAGAGGGAACGAAAGGGGGCGACTCTCCGGAGATCGAAGGGACACCAAAATACGTGTCACAATTCCCCCTACGGAAATTTGGTCTGTAGGAGTGATTCCTCTACCCTGTTCATTTGTGGATTCTGAACAAACATAATCCAATTAATGATGAATGCGAGCTGATTATAATTGGCAACATTAGGCTATCACTTATTTAGACACTGTTTCCCGCAGAATGTCGGGGAGTCAATATCCATACGACTTTATGACTAAGGAGTTAGGTTAATTAAGATAAGATTTTGTTTTTATTTAGATTAGCAAAGAGAGAGAGAGAGATCAGAGCAGACTTTAACTTTTATATTAAGTGAGAGAGAGAGGGGATGTGGTATTTAGTTATGAAGGAAATTTCGTATGCATGCAATACATTGTAACGTGACTTCAAATAATGCTTGCCAAAATGTGATGGCCAAAGAAAACAACCTATCTGCCCGATCCTGGTTTGGAGAAAAAAAATCGTGCCAACGAGTCGTGTGCTCTCGGTCAGAACGGCTGAGGCATGTTGTATGCCAATCATCAAATTCATTCCTCCGACAACCACACAACGCCATCTATAGAATGAACTATAAGGCAGAGTCAAGTTCACTACAAAGGGATAGAGTTGACAATCCAAACAGTTTTCGATTATGCACACACACACACACTGTTGCCCCATTTACGATATGTAAATACTGGTTTGCCCAGTTGGAACTGGAATTGATGTACAATCGCCGTCAGAAGTTGTGTCCCGATTCCCTGACATGATGAATCGCAACCAGACAAGTTCGAAGGTTCGAACAACATACCGTTGTTCGAACCTTCCAACTTCGCCTGGTTGCGATCATCGTTCCAGGGGATCGGGACACCACTTCTGTCCGCGAGTGTACATACCTAAACTAAACTATATCTTTAACGCCTTTTAACATCATAACGGTCATTAAGGCAATGTAACTGTAGAGTGATGGGTATTTCAAAGTGTGTGTGTGTCTGTATGGGGCTGTAAGTGGGGAAGTGTGTGGTGGTGCATGTTTTTTTTGTTTTTGTTTTTTTTATTAATTGCGATATAGCGTCGATCAACAGGCAGGCAACAGTACAACGGGTAGGCGGGACCCATGAGAATCCTATGACTACAGCCACACGCACAAACACACAAATAAACGCATCACGAAAATATAACAGAATGAAGCACAAGTATCCAGACAAATATTTACATTATGACCTACTTAAATCCACCACAACGAGGGTGGCGTACCAGAAGTTTCTCCAAAACCTGATGGTTCAGCAGTTGTCGACAAACCACATCAAGTGGCAGGCCCCGGGGCAGCAAGTGTCGGACAGTGGGGCAGGCCAGGCAATAGTGCTCTATAGTGTTAGCACGAGGCGCTTGACACTAGCGACACTCAGTGAAGGGAGGCTCACCCTGCATCCCAGCAACCTGCCATGGTGGACGATAGCCAAGCCTCAAACGAGCAGAGACTAAATTGTGCCTCCGAACCATGAGGCCTCGACCACGGTAGGAATATTTGTGATGGCAGACAGACTCGTAATGGGTGATGGAGATGCTGAAGGGCCTCTCTGCATCCTTGCGTCGCCGTACAGGGAGGAGCGCGGCAGAGCGGACTCTAGAGAGATAACATGTCAGGGAGAGAGGACGTCCAACACCACGAGGAGGCAGATGGCAGACTTCCTTTGCGAGTCTGTCAACTGTACCATTGTGATGTAAGCCTACATGGGATGGCACCCATAAAAATTTGACAGTCAAGTTCGGATGATGCAATAAAGCCAAAAACGATAAAATATACTGAATAACAGTAGAGTGTGTGGGCTGAACACGAGAGAGGGAATGAAGGGCATGTTTGGAGTCACAAAAAAAGGCAGCATTCACTTCACGTTGACAAACAAGACTAACAGCATCCAGAATGGCATACAGTTCACGCAGTGTTTGCTAGAGTGGTTACAGAGACGACGGCCAACTTGGCCCCCTGGAGGTGACTCCATGTCAGGTGAGAAAACGGCACAACCTGCTGTACTATCCACCTGCAATGAGCCATCAGTGTAGAGGCAGTATGGATCTGTGATGGAGGACGTCACTGTTTCTATGTGTTCCAGAGCCAACTGCCGCTGTAGAGAAGGCAGTTCCGACTTGAAAGTAGGTGTGAAGCTCATATCAGGTGTTGGTAGCATCCACGGAGGGGGCCCTGAGGGGACTTCTGCAACCATTATATCTACATTAAGACTACTAAGCATAGAGGAAACAGACCTTATAAGAGTACGTCCAGCAGGCAGTATGGGAGGGACAGGGGAGTTTGGTCTGTGAGAAGTCCTGACTAACTGAGAGTAATGGGGTGAAAGATGTGGGAAATGGATGCACTCGACAGTGAAGCAAGTAACATTAGAATAAATTATCTCGACTAATGGGGGAAGACGCAAATCACGCTGCATGTTCACTATCCTGGTCGACATTGGACAACCGAGAACGATTCTCATTACTCTATTCTTAAATTTTTCTAAAGTTTCCAGAGTAGCCCGTGGAAGTTGAATCAAAGCAGGGGAGAGGAAATGAACAACTGAATGGATAAAAGCAATATAGATGGTTCGGGCTACTGGGATGGAGATGCCCGAGGAGTTGTTAGTGAGCCATTGAAGTGGTGTAAGTCCTGAACAATGGGATGGTCTTGAGGTCTGGCAGGGACAATCGACCAAATATTGACTGGCGCACCCAGTTAGCGGTACTGGGAATACATGGGAATGACAGTCCCTCCAATGGTGAACACTGGCCGAGCTTGAGGAAGGCGGGAGGTTAATATTCTGCTTTTATCTGGAGAGACCGAAATGCTACAGTGAGAGGAGGCCACAAAGAAGGAGTCAAGAAACCGCTATAGATCCCTTGTTGAGGTAGAATGAACACAGATATCATCAGTATAGCACGTAATTGTAGTTCCGGGAATATCAGGGAGAGAAGTGAGCAGCCGATGCATCAGAATATTAAATAACAATGGCCTGAGAACACCCCCTTGAGGCGTACCAAGATGAAAACTGCACAAAGGACTGAGCGCACCACTGAAAAAACACACGGGAGGTCCTGTTACTCAGGTAGCTCCGAATCCACCATAGGAGATTACCCTTTATCCCAAAGTCAACCAGTTGATTCAAAATGACTTCTCCATTAGCAACATCGAAGGCACTTCTAAGGTTAATAAAGGCCACCACACTGTCCCTGGAGGGGCGAGAGTACAGGTCGACTAGGCAGTGGTGTGTGCTTTGCTGTGGAAAGAAACCAAACAGCCATGGAGAAAAGCGATCCTGCAGTCTGTACATGAGACGATTGAGTAAGATTCTCTCCATAACCTTACAAAAACAGGAAGTATGGGAAATTGGCCTGAACTTTGCAGTGCCGGGCTTAGGGAAGGGTATTATTGTGCTGCTGGTCCAGGCTAGTGGTACACAACAGTCTCGAAGGCAAATATTGTACAGTCGAAGTAGAGGGTTCCCAGGAACTTTTTGAAGTAGGCGCAGCACAGCATAAAGTAATACCATCATCACCAGGGGAAGAAGCTCTACCCCGAGAGAGAGCACGGTGCAACTCCTCCTCAGTTATCTGCTCTGCATCATCGTCATCATCTTGCAATAGAGCAGATACTAGACGTAGCTGATGGACAGCAGCACGGGAAGAGAGTGCATCTTGTATGTGGATGGGTAGACTGGCTGGGGTAGATTGTTCTGACCAGGCAACGATAAGTTGTTGGGCATAGTCGGCGGGAGTGTGATGACGAGCAGTGGCCGGTGTCTTTTTAACAACCCGACGGCTGAGGTGCCACATGGAAGCCACACTTGTTTGCTGGTTGATGCTGTCCATAAACCGTTGCCAAGACTCAGTGTGAGCACACTCCTGCAGGGCAACTAAAGCGTCTCTAAATATCTGGTAACGATGGAGCAGGTCAGGGGTTGGGTTGGCTTGAAACAATAGGCCATCACGTTCAGCCTCCTCCTCTGCCTCCTGTATACGTGCATCCTGCATCCAGTGTCCTGGAGTGGGCAGTATGGCGTTGCTGGAGGTGTGGCCGGGATTCGTATAGCCTATAAAAGTCATGCGTAGCAGATACAAGATCAGAGTACAACTGTTTAGCTGATGATATGTCAAATGTAGGGAATACATGGGCCATAAATAAGATGTAAGTCGGGCAATATTTAGGGGGCACAGAAATATGCAAACTAGTGGCTGAAGCACTTGACCCAGCAGGTAGTGAATAATGAAACCGAAGAGCGATGTGATCAGAGAATAAGTCTGGCACGCGATGTGATCAGAGAATAAGTCTGGCACGGATGAGCACTGGACCTGAGATGCTATCAGGCCTGACGAGAGGATGTAATCCAGAGTACCTCCCCGGCAATGAGTGGCACCGCCAGTGTCCCAGTGTGTCAGATGATGCTTGTGGATGTATCAAAGGAGACGAACACCATTACGATTAATAGAGCTAGAACCATTGTTGGTGGTTGGTGTAGCCACCAACTATAAGTTGTGCTGCTACCTAAAGAAGGCTCCTGTGTAGGGGCCACTGTCAGGGTTTCTCCACTACACTTCTCAGCCTCAGGAGCTAGTGTCTATAACTCTCTTTAAGAAGTGCTCAAGGAAGAGAGAGATGCGGTGAATAGTTCCTTATATTTTATGTCAAAAAATAGTTAACAGTATATACAATTCTCTGCGTACTTGACGTTAACAAAGCTAAGAGTATTTGGTTATGGTATTAAATGTATAATACATATGTTGTATACATGAAATTTTGCAAGAGTATGCAGACAATGATATTACACAAAATGGCAAAGAGAATATGCTGAAAGAAATTGCATAGGCTATCTGCATGAAGGAATGTAATGGTAAATGAATCACAATACAGGGCTGGTAGATAATTAGAGAATGGTTACACACTCAATCAAAGAAAATCGACCTATTTCATGGTACACTACAATACTCCCCCCCTAGTTTCGAGGAAGGAGGAACGATACTCTTGTGTGTCGTAGTTTGTTGTTTCCAGCATGTGTTGGAGGAACAGTCACTTGCACTGCTTGCAGCATCTGGTCCAGATTCAGGATATAAGCAGGCTTGACCCGGTCTACGGCCACAACTTCTTGAGAACCATGTTTGTCGATGGTGAAGTTCTTCCTCGTCCTGTGAACTACTTGGAAGGGGCCCTGATATGGCTGCTGAAGGGGCATTTTGACTGCATCGACTCTAACAAAGACGTGTGTGCAGGCTTCCAGGTCCTGGTGAACGAAGGTCTTCGAGTTGGACGTACGAGGCTGCACTGGCTGGAGGCACTTCATAGTATTTTTCAGGTGTGTTGCAAAGTCCTGAACGCTGCAAGGCTCGGGGTCTGGTGTGGCAGAGAGAAGCTCACCTGGGAGCCTGAGCGTAGAGCCATATACAAGCTCAGCAGAGGAGTTGTGCAGATCCGTTTTGAGTGAAGTTCTGATGCCAAGGAGGACAAGAGGTAGTGCTATTGACCAATCTTCTCTCTGGGCTGAAGCTGCCAGGGAAGATTTCAGCTGGCGGTGGAATCGTTCGACCGTTCCGTTGGCCTGTGGGTGATAGCTGGCGGTCCTGTATCGGCGGATGCCAAGGAGTATTATGACCTTATTCCACACGCCTGACTCAAACTGACCACCTCGGTCAGAAGTAAGGCTTAGAGGCACACCAAACCTGGACACCCATGTAGCGATGAAGGCACGTGCAACAGTATCCGTGGTGATGTCAGTGAGAGGTACTTCCTCAGGCCAGCGTGTGAAGCGGTCCACACAGGTGAGTAAATATCGATAGCCATTGGAGTACGGAAGTGGGCCAACGAGGTCTATGTGGACATGGTCAAATCTCTCGGTGACTGGCGTAAAGGTGGCTGCAGGAGAGTGTGTATGGCGTGTGACCTTGGAAGCTTGACAGCGTATACATGTGCGTGCCCAGTGTCTGACGTCTTTATTTATGCCCTCCCATATGAAGCGGGAAGACATCATCTGGTGCGAGGCACGGATTCCAGGGTGTGAGAGGTCATGTAACTTCTTGAAGAGCTGGTGTCGATGTTTCTCTGGTATGTATAGACGGAGAGTGTCGGTGGAGGTGTCAGCGTACAGTGTGACCTGGGTGTCTGGAAGTGTAATCTTCTTCATCTGTAGTGCAGGGTTATCCAACAGTCGCTGTAGCTCAGCGTCACCGACTTGATCAGCAGCAATGGTGGCATAGTCGATGGGAGAAGATTTTACAGTACTGATGTTTCGAGAGAGGGCATCAGCTGGGGCATTGTCGGCACCTTTGACGTATCGTATATCCGTGGTAAACTGGGCAATGTAGTCCATGTGGCGCATTTGTCGTGGGGTGTAAGATTCCTTATTTCTGAGGAATGCTGTAGTGAGTGGCTTGTGGTCAGTGTAGATGTGGAAACTGCGTCCCTCGATGAAGTAGCGAAAACGCTTGACAGCTTTGAAGATGGCAAGTAGCTCCCTGTCATAGGCGCTATACTTCGACTCCGCCGAGGTGAGTTTTTTGGAAAAGAAGGCAATTGGCTTCCAGTATGTACCGACACGCTGTTGTAGGACGGCACCAACACCAATGTTTGAGGCGTCTGTAGCAATTGAAGTTTCTGCGTCTGGTGCAGGGAAAGAGAGCATGGCAGCGTCGCTGAGGGCCTGTTTTGTTGAGAGGAAGGCCGCTTCCGCTTCTTCAGTCCAGACGAGGGTAACAGATTGACCTCTCTTGCAAGGTTTAATCATGGCATACAATGGTCGTAGCAGGAGTGAGCAGTGTGGAATGAAGCGGTTATAGTAATTAACCATCCCAAGGAACTCCTTGAGCTGGCGTTGGGTAGATGGCCTGGGAAACTGCTGGATGGACTCGCACTTTGAGGGAAGTGGAGCAATGCCTGTTGGAGAGACTGTGTGACCTAGGAACTCAAGGGATGTCACACCGAGTTCGTACTTGTCTGTGTTGATTTGGATGCCATAATCTTGCAGTCTCTGGAGGACTTGGCGGAGGTGTTGTTTGTGGCTGGTTTCATCAGGACTAGCAATGAGAAGGTCATCTATGTAGGCAAAACAGTAGGGTAGACCTCGAAGGACCTCATCTATGAAGCGTTGAAACGTTTGTGCCGCGTTCCGCAATCCAAAGGGCATCCGGACGTATTCAAACATGCCAAAAGGTGTGATAATGGCCGTCTTCGGGATGTCAGTGGGATGGACTGGAATCTGATGAAATGCTTTGACGAGGTCGATCCGAGAGAAGATAGCGGAACCTGAGAGTTGGGAAGTGAACTCTTGAATGTTGGGCACAGGATATCTATCTTCCACGGTGAATGAATTGAGGGCACGGTAGTCACCACAAGGTCGTATGTCTCCGGTCTTCTTAGGAACAATGTGAAGAGCCGACGACCAGTTGCTGCTGCTGGGCTGTATAATGCCTTTACTCATCAGAGATTCGAACTCGGCTTTGGCTTTCTTATAACGCTCAGGAGCTAAGCGTCGGGCCTTGGCATGCACTGGGGGTCCGGTAGTCTCTATATGATGAGTCACGTAATGCTTGGCAGGTATGCTGGATGAGTAGGGTTGTGTCAGCATAGGGAATGACTTGAGGAGGTCAGCAAACTTGTGGTCATGGTTGATAGCAGACAGGTGTGTGCTGTCACCAGGTGCTGGCTGTGCATTTGTAAAGATATCTGTTAGTGGGTCGACCAATTTTTGTCCTCTTACGTCTACCATCAGGTTGAAGTGACGGAGAAAATCAGCACCAAGGATGGCTTGTGACACTGCTCCTACGTAGAATGTCCATTGAAAAGAGCGGCGAAGGTTCAGATCCAGATGCACTGTTTGCCGCGAGTATACAGGTATCTTGGTACCATTAGCAGCATAGAGATGCAGAGAAGGAGGTAGCGACCGCTGGCTGGCTGTAGCAGGGAGGACACTTACGTCGGCACCAGTGTCTACCAGGAACTTGGTATGGGACCGGCGATCAAAGATGTGGAGCAGCGTAGACTGAGTATGGCAAACATTATGCTGCGTTAATGTTCGCCGTTGTTGTTTGACGCCATGTAGCTGCAGGGCTTTTCACACTTGAGAGCCTTATCCCTAAACCTGCGATGGTAGTAGCAGAAGTTTGAAGTGCTCCTTGAACGTGACCGCTGGTGTTGGCGGTTTGGCGTCGAGGGTCGGGAACTTGGGTGGTTGTTGATTTGTTTCTTCAGGTTGCTGACTTCCATTGTAAGCTGGGAAATTAGATTTGCGAGCTGGGCAATTTGGGAATTTTCTTGTTTGCAGAAAGCAGGGGCTCTCATGGCTACTGCAGTGGCAGTGTGGTTGCCTGAGTTTGAGAGATCCTCAGTAGACATACTGGTCAGTGAACTCAGGGTGTAAATGCTGACGAGGGTTACCTGATATCTCGGCAGCTGCGTTAGTCAGGTTATATCAGTATGCTGCTGAATACACTGGCACTGTAATTCACACACAAGGCACTAATAATAAAGGACAATACACTGTCCAGAGTGAAACACTGTAATCCAGGGTGAGGCACTGTAATCCAAGGTGAAGCACTGTAATCCAAGGCGAAGCACTGTAATCCAAGGTGAAGCACTGTAATCCAGGGTGAAGCACTGTAATCCAAGGTGAAGCACTGTTGCTGGTAGCTAGACTGCCGCAAGAACCAGTGGTGTATAGGTGTTGGATGGCAGGCAGCACTGTGGCGGGAGCAACAGCTGCACAGGAGAGGTAGCAACTCAAGTCACCTCTTGATGGTGACTGCAGGGCAAAGGAGTTCTTGTAGACTATTGGAGGGTAGCGGCAGCACTCCAGGTCACTACTTGATAGTGACTGCAGGGCAAAGGCGTTCTTGTAGGTTGCAGCTTGATCCACTCTTGTTGGCAATCGCGGCAGCTGCACTCTCCGGGGGTCACCACTTGTTGGTGATTGCTGCAGCTGCTCTCTCCGGGGGTCACCACTTGTTGGTGACAGCTGCATTCTCTGGGGGTCACCACTTGTTGGTGACAGCTGCACTCTCCGGGGGTCACCACTTGTTGGTGACAGCTGCAATCTCCGGGGGTCACCACTGTTGGTGACGGCTGCAATCTCCGGGGGTCAGCACTTGTTGGTGACGGCTGCAATCTCCGGGGGTCACCACTTGTTGGTGACGGCTGCAATCTCCGGGGGTCACCACTTGTTGGTGACGGCTGCAATCTCCGGGGGTCACCACTTGTTGGTGACGGCTGCAATCTTCGGGGGTCACCACTTGTTGGTGGTTGGTGTAGCCACCAACTATAAGTTGTGCTGCTACCTAAAGAAGGCTCCTGTGTAGGGGCCACTGTCAGGGTTTCTCCACTACACTTCTCAGCCTCAGGAGCTAGTGTCTATAACTCTCTTTAAGAAGTGCTCAAGGAAGAGAGAGATGCGGTGAATAATTCCTTATATTTTATGTCAAAAAATAGTTAACAGTATATACAATTCTCTGCGTACTTGACGTTAACAAAGCTAAGAGTATTTGGTTATGGTATTAAATGTATAATACATATGTTGTATACATGAAATTTTGCAAGAGTATGCAGACAATGATATTACACAAAATGGCAAAGAGAATATACTGAAAGAAATTGCATAGGCTATCTGCATGAAGGAATGTAATGGTAAATGAATCACAATACAGGGCTGGTAGATAATTAGAGAATGGTTACACACTCAATCAAAGAAAATCGACCTATTTTATGGTACACTACACCATCACCCAAATCAGAATGTCGTGCATTAAAATCTCCCATATACACCATACCACGCTCTGTTGGAGAAGGAAGAGCCTCAAGAATGAGTCTAGCTGGGGCAGAATAGACATTACATAATTGAAGTAATTCATTCCCAGGTAGAACCTCAAATAGCTGAAAGGTTATGTCAGGATCAATGAAGTTACGGAGAAGGCGATGTGGCAAGGAGCTATGCATGTAAGTCAGGAGACCATTCCTTACCAGATGAACATATTGCACATAACCTGAGATAGGAGGAGCTTGCCCAGCAGTGAGCGGCCGTCCTGGAAATGCTTCCTGGAGAAAAATAACACTGGGATGATGACGAAAAACATAGGCCTTGAGTTGAGTGAGCTTAGCATAACTGGTGATACTACATACATTCCAGGAGATGACATCCAGCCGGCAATCACTAGCGAACTCTGTATTTGGAGGTAGAAGTCTGGTGAGTAGGGGCAGATGAGCGACCTGGAGAAGAAGATGGAACAGGAGAAGGGACTGACTCGAAAAGCTTTTCAAGGCGAGATGCAACAGTATCCATCTTTTCGGTAAGGGTAGTGACAGTCGAGATGATGGCCTGCTGAGCCTCGACCAAGGTGGAGAGATTGGAGTCATTGGCAGCCTGAGCGGCAACCAGCCCATCAGTCCTGGCTTCAAGGGCAGAAAAGCGGTTCCCTGGGGCCGTACATCGTGCCATGAGGGTAGCAACATACTTGTGGAGGGCCAGGTCTGGAGGTGAGGCAGGGCTAGTAGGAGGAGCAGACTGGGGAGGTGGTGGTGGTGGTGGTGGAAGCGGAGCAATAGCAGAGACACATGCCTGGACCTGACGTCGAGTACATCCATGCCACACGTTAACCCCAGGCTGAAGGCATCGTGGACACTTCCATCGAGACGTATCCTCAGGAGGTGGAGGCAGCAGGACATGATGGTTCACCCCTTACAGGACACGTCTTGGAATCTTGGTCGGAGGCAGACCATACACATTTCGGCCTGGCAGAACAGTACCGGGAGATATGCCCAACTCCCCAGCACCTGTAGCACCAAGGCTGGTCATTATGAAGTTTCCTCACCTCACATGGTGGAAGACAGGGAAGGAAATCAAAGGAAATCTTAATTGGAGGTGAGTCGGGAAGACTCCAGACAACAATACGGCTAATGGGGGAACGATCTTGGAAAAAACGACGGGCAGAGTACACACCAGGGTATCCCTTGGCAAGTTTCGGGTCAACATCAATGGGAAAACGGGTGAGGATGTAGCTGGGGAACTTACGAGGCCTCTCGTGTGAGTCTTCAAGAATGAGAGGCAGAGACTAAAATTCACCATCCTTGACTCTATCAATGATGTTCTGACGCTTCCTAGAGATGTAGACAAACCGGGAGGTAACAGCAGCCATCTTGACTTCAGCCAGTTCACGCTGCAGCTGGAAGGCCCTGTTGACATCAGACAACCAACGCAACTTTGTGTCTGTAGATGGGTTTCCACAGAAGGAGAGCTTGACATAGGCATTTCTTGGGGCAAAAGCAGGAAGGTTGGTCGAGGGCATGGAGTTGGTATACAAAGAAGAAGCACCACGTTGAAGCAGAGAAGGTACGTCATGCACAGCTGAAGCACTCTTCGCAGTCTTGGCAGCCGGAGGCAAACAGTCCACACCATCGGAATCCTGCAAGGATTCGGACGAGGCATCAACGGGTCGCTTGGTAGAGGTTGAGGAGGTGGAAGGCTTCAACCTGAGCTGCGGAGTGACCGAGGAGAGGGGGGTAGGGTTGCGAGAAGGCAGCTCAGGCCAGTAATCCTCGATAGGAGACTCATGCTCCTCCGACATCGCCAAGTCGGCCTCCAGGCAGGATGCCACATCCAAATCCGCTCTCTCCATCAGGCCAGGCAAGGCCTAGATGGGAAGCGAACAACTGAACACACATGAACACACGAACATACACACACAGAACCACAACAAAACAAACAAACCACAAACAATACCACAAACAGAAAAACCACAAAAAAACGAGATAGAACATATAAACAACACCTATAACACCACAGAAACAACAACACACAAACAAGAACGCAGAAACAACACAAACAACAATACAATCAGAGCTTAAGGAACACGTCTTCACTCCAGTAAGGTTGGGGTGAGACTCGGTGGTGAATGTGATGTCTGCAAGGGTTGTGTATATGGCTATCAAGGCGATCTGTAAGCTCCATTACAAATGAAACAGAGAAGTTTTCATGCCTTGCGACTGAATTATCTGATGAAGTGACTAAACGGTAATAATTATCGAATTGCTTACTAAGTTTTA
The DNA here is from genome assembly GCA_033782935.1 of Petrolisthes cinctipes. NCBI lineage: Eukaryota > Metazoa > Arthropoda > Malacostraca > Decapoda > Porcellanidae > Petrolisthes > Petrolisthes cinctipes. Next base: position 2,057,101 of record JAWQEG010000040.1, read on the forward strand.
TGGATATGGATGCTGAGGCTTCGGATATACATAATGAGTATTGATAAGATTAGTATCCCTCTAATGACATGGAACAATAATTCGTCTAGGAATAGCATTAAGTAGATAGTAGAGTGTTGGTAAATCTGGAGTAACCGATTCTCCAATATTATTCAAAAGTAACAGGCCACCATTATTTCTGTTACTGTTTTTCAGCATACTTTGGAGAAAACAAGGCGCTCTAATTTACGAAAATATTATTATCCCCTTAAGGATCCCTTCACACGACGTGCCACCATGAATTTATGGGCGTGGTACCGTAGTGACACAGATATTTTTCCTATACACCATAATTGATCGCAATTAAACCACCTTGGGTGGTAGGACTCTTATTAAACTTACTTTTCAACACAAAGTTTTCTTTGCCGCTCTGTTCCTATTACTTCGCAAGGCGAAATTTACGACGAAACGCCTTTTCGTAAGTTAAATAATACCACCCCATGCCTCGCCACCACACATCTGGCGTCGTCTAGATGGAAGGAAGGGTAATAAATTAATTCATGCAAACATGTTGTGACGTAGTCTGAAGGAGTCGTAAAAGATCATTCGTAGTGGGAGACTCTGAAGGCTAATGATTCCTGAATACTATACCATGACACAGCGCACCCCAGTATACTCGTAGGGATTTGTCTTGTTGTAGTGTTGAGAGGGCTTCGAAAATTTCATAACGACTCCTTTTAATTTGTTTGTGGTATAGTTTGGAAGACTCGCTTATTACGTCACGATTCATTTGACTCTTATGAAATATAAAAGATAAATATTAGGTGTCCAAAACAGAGGGCATTGGAGGGCCGCGTGGAGTTGAAAGTCGTCGCTGATGATCAAAGTCACTAAGGGAATATTTTCCTTTTAACCACTAGGCTAGTTCTAAACAGGTTTAAAACCTACTCCAATACTGTAGGAAACTTCCCTGAAAGTTTGATGACGATATATGCTATGGTCTAGGAGGAATTATGTTCGGACATTTTCCAAAATCTGGGGCACAAGAACTGAGGTTGACCACCAGGCCAAAAAGGTTTCCAAAATCAGGGTCAAGAAAATTTCTGAAAATCTAGAAGACTCACTTTAGCCCAGGATACTATATTTAGACCCTTAACAAATTTATAACAAGCTGAAACTTTCAGGATATGTTCAGAAAACTGTCAAGAATAATGTACTAAAAGTCCCCAAGAATCACCCTTGGGGCTTTTAAGAAATTCAAAATGGCGTCCAATATGGCCACCAGCTTGAAATTTTCTCATATTTCAGGCTGAAAACATGATAAAAATGCAAAAACGAGTATATATATATGTCTTTATCGGCCGTAAATTTTATTTCAATTATATTTTAAAGATTTAATGATATCCTTATGCAGTTACACATAGGTCTAAGCCCATTACTTCTGGGGAATGAGCAATTTCCAAAATGGCTGTGGTAAAACTTTACAATCCTTAAGCGAAAAGTAAAGTTATTCATGGATTGTATTTAACAAAACAATTACAATTACAATTTATGTTGAGCAGAGTGTCTGGAGAAATGGGACGGTCAGTGTCAACTGGAGTCAGGATGTTCTCCAGTTCCATCCCCAAGCTGTTGGCTGCAACGGCCTTCCTATCCATTCCTGCCCAAAAGTGTCAACTGCTTCAGCTGCAAGTGCGTTTGACAGGAGACTTTTCTACTGTTCCGGGTGGCATTTTCGTGAAGTCTGGCGGGCTACTTGGCATCACTGCTTACTGCTGGGCCAAAATGGTGGTGGTTGGAAAGAGAATAACGTTTGGGTTACAACGATAAAACCAACCATGGGATAATCTTTGAAATAGTTTCATTCTCTTTCCCAGCTTATTTTACCTATAATGAACGTGACCTAACCTACCCTAACCTAACCAAATCAAGCACTGACATATACCCGTATAGAGTTCACGAATATGCTTCCGGGTGGTGTTACACAAACTATGCCACCCATGGCATGGAATACATCGCAAGAGGCATACTTGCAATGTATGTACGCGGCTTGTACACAGACCCTGGTCTGCAGGCAGTGAATCGCCGACTCACTACAGCAGCAATTTTGCCCTTTGGGTCCAGCAACTTATGCAAGAAGAGCTTCAGAGACTCGGGAATCATAGAGGAACCATTTTCAGTTTCTTCTAAGGTTGGATATTCACCGAGATCATACACTGACAAATGAATCTCAGCACGAATAATTAAAGCTGCAATTCCTCACCATTCAAAAATATTTCCACGTACTCCATGAGATCAGAAACTGCATATTGACATTCGTAATTGTCATCTAAATAAGCACATAGCTCATTGAAAGCTGAATTCCTTAGAACATCAAATGGTTTGCCAACATGTTTCAACTTTTCTGGCTTAGAAAGAAATTCCTGGGCACATGCACGATGATATTTTGCCTCTGCGGCAACCAAATCAATGTTTGCCTCTATTCTTTGGGCAACCGTTTCTCCCCGCTCATCACCCCTCTCTGTTGCCCTTTTTAACACATTGCTCTTGAAATCTATTTTCTCTACATTGCTTGTTAACTTTCAACGTTTGATTTCAAGTCTACAGCTAACGTAAGCAATACTTCAGAGCAGAAAAATCAGTGTGTAGTAATGTCAAACAAATGAGTTCTGGACCGCAGGGTGGGTGGTTAAAATTCCTCATCTTCCGCTGATTACCGCTCAGATATTCTCTTCTCAGATCTGATGGATGATTCCCTGATGTAGGCTTTTCTACAGGGAATGTGAAGTGTCAGTGGCTCCTGTATCTGTAGAAGTTCATGAAGACCATCCTGTCTCCCAAGGCTTGCAGCTACTATAGTCTATTCCAACGATCGGTGCATCTGGTTCCTAGCGGGTTTATGTTTCTGTATCCGTAATTGGTTGATTTGATGATAATGCTCGTTCAAGGGCTCCTAACTTTAACGACGTGTGATTGGCTGTCCAAACTTCTCATATTTCAGATGTTTTGATAAATTATGCCTTAAATAAAGTAAATGACACGTTATTATGTTTTTAATATAACAAATATTATTATATAATTGACAAATGACATGTAATGACATGCCTACAAATACAGAAACTTACCTAAATATGAGTCAAAAGTGAAAAGCGATTGGCCGACTGTCAACACGGTTGAGAGAGAGGTGGTGTTCGTCTTCCCGCCAACACTGTGTCCGTTCTTCCGTCGTAGCTATGACTTGGTCGTTATCCTTAATATCTTTAGTTACTTCGTGAGGCTATTAAAGGCTTTAGATTGTCAAATTGTATTGAATCTTGTTAAAAAATAATCAAAATAAAAAAAATAACATTTCATTTATATTTACTGTGTATCTTGACCTTAAATGAATGGATTCAAACGATACAGTACCTCCGTAGCCTAATGAACAACCAGCCGTATTTTCCATACTATACACAGTTTTTGCTTGTCATTTAGCAATTATATAATAATATTTGTTATCTTAAAAACATAATAACGAGTCAGATACTTTATATAAGGCTTAATTGATCAAAACATCTGAAATATGAGAAGTTTGGACAGCCAATCACATGTCGTTAAAGTTAGGAGCCATTGAACGAGCATTATCATCAAATCAACCAATCACCCACGTAGAAACAGAAACCCGCTAGGAACCAGATGCACGGATCGTTGGAATAGACTATAGATCCTTCGTTTGGATCCAACTTGCACAAAATTCTTGATGCATAAGTCCTTAAAAATGAGGCACGACTCCATCTCCAGTTCTGAAAAGACAAACAAATTGTACACTTGATTGCAATTTCCTCCCCCAGACGAACTTCATAGGGCTGCCAAGTCGCATCTATAAACAAAACTCCAAAACTTGTCACTAACTCTGGAAATTACCACGGGTCAAATAAACACTGCGTATGTATTCATCTTTTGGTAAACGTTCACTTGTGGCACTCGAGAGACATACAAGAGAATTTGCATACAAGTGCCTAACATTGTGCATATAAGCAATATTAAATATGCAATAATTTACTTTTATCTTAAAAATAGCCATATTAATTGATTCTTTGTAACTTGAAATCTATGTTATTTCCCATTATGTTTAATTCCATGATGTTTTCAGCATGAAATATGAACAAATCTCAAGCCTGCAGCCACCTTGGACGCCATCTTGAATTTCTTAAAAGTTCCAAGGGTGATTCTTGGGGACTTTTAGTATGTTATTCCTGACAGTTTTCTGAACATATCCTGAAAGTTTCAGCTTGTTATAAATTAGTTCCGGGTTTGATTCAAATTTGACTTAATACTCCCGGGGCTACTTTGCTCGCGATACATCGTTACTGTTTCATGGCCACAGATACGAGTTGATCCGTCCAACAGATGGGGCATGGGGCGTGAAACAATCAAATGGCGAGTTTACTGGTATGGTCGGAATGTTGCAACGGAATGTGAGTATTTCCCTTTCCTTCTACGTTTTAAGAGCTATACATTCTAATACCGAATAAAAATAACATACAAAGCCAATTCACAAAGGTCATATTTCTTTAAGTTAACTAATTATTCCTACTGAGTAACCCGATTTGCCCATTGGTTAACTGGGTTGACTCTCCTATTAAATCTTCAGAGCCAGCATGTGTATTATATATAAGAATGTTTTAACTGTTATTCTCCTTTATCTGGAGGTATGTAGTTTTTAAAATTGCTATCGTCATCGTTCACATCATTGGTGGGTAGAAAATATAGCAAGTGACCGTACAGTAGGAAACCATAATTGTCATGCTCGTGTCCACGAGAGGTAATTTTATTATATATATATATATATATTTTTTTTTTCTATATGTTCCGACACTGGACATAGGCTTAATCAAGCCCGTTACCGTGGCCCAGGTCAACTGCTGCTCACACACACACGTCACGACTTCCGAACTGGTACCCAGCCACAGAGGGAGGGAAGTGAGGGTAATTCCCAAATACTGCAGCTGTTATGGTACCAGCGAGGGTGTTTTACGACGTTCGGTGGCCTTATAGTTACTGCCTGACACTCAAATCGGAAGATTAAATATCCTCAGGCCCTCACCTGAGAGGATCGATCTCCCGACCTCTAGGTTATGAGTCCAGAACACTAACCACTCAGCCACCTCCCCTACATGCTTGGCTAGTGGTTCTTTATCTACTTTCACTTATCTGAGGAGGTTATGGAAAATTCACCAAGACGATATCTGAATTAATTTTAAAACCACTGAGAACCAAATAGCTTTCCAGAATATGCGGACATCGCTGGTAATTTCACGAACCGTCCGGTTTTAGATGATTTTTCATATACACCTATTTTGCAAAACCAATTATTTTTATAATTTATATTTTATTATCCAGTTGGGTTACTTATATAGGATTTGCTGCAGGAAGTGGAGTTCTCCTTGGGTCCATTCTTCATATCGAAGGAGAGGGCTGAGGTGTCCAACTTCACCACGGGACTTTACATGGACCGACAGACACTCATCACACCTAGACCCAAAGTTCAAAATGACGTAATGGGATTTCTCAAACCATTCACTTTCCATGTTAGTAAAATACAAGAATGTTGTTGTGCCATTAAGAATAAAAATGAAGTGAAGCTACGTGAAGTGTACCTATTAAAATTTTGCGATATGTCAATTTTCATTTGATAATTTGGTTATGCAGGGTGTCTCGCGAGTTGTAGCAGAGCCAGAGGGAGATGAAAGATTGTGCAATTTTAAGCAAAAAATTCTATAAATAAATATTTTTTAAGAGCTCGTTTAGGATGTGTTAGCAAAAAGCGAGCAATGATTGGTATGCTGCGCCAGCCATTGACGGGAACTGAGGGCTGAGGCACCAGACACACTAGTGGCAGGTACACCATGATTGCCATGTATATTGCTACATTAGATTTACTCGCATATTAAACCTACTTCATTTTATTGTCCCTAACTTTCCTATAACAATCACTTAACCACGGACATTATATATCACGACAGCTTCCTCGCCCGGGAGCATTATTACAAACTGTATATAGACTTGGCACAATACCCCCAGCCAGCCAATCAAGAGCCAGATACGCTCGGCTAGAGTTGTCAGAAACCACCAACCACCTCACTTAGTGGAATAATATTATCAGCCATACACCAAGCTGCCAGTGGCCTCTGTGGCTCAGTCGGGAGGATGAGTGGATAGCCTAGTAATTGGGGAGGAGAATGATGCTTCCAGTTAAAGTCCTTGTCGAGGCAATATTTTTTAATGATTTATTTTTCTATATTAGTAGATTATGCTAGGGTTAGGCTACATTATGCTAGGGTTAGGCTAAATTATGCTAGGGTTAGGCTAGATTATGCTAGTTAAGTTGGATTATGCTAGGGTTAGGCTGGACTATGCCAAGGTTAGGCTGGACTATTATTATTATTAATATAGACCAGACACACAAAGCTGGGTGAGAATGCAAGCATTCTATCAATCCGAGGACCTCAGCCAAGGCAGTCTCTATGTACAGGCCACAGTGTGAATGTTGTGACGTCACACCAATAGTCATAGCAAAAGACGAAACTCTCGTCGCGCTCGCGGTAATAACTCGACGGCCTTCTCTGCTCTACAGACCTTATATAAAATATTGGGTCTATACCAGCCTTCATCAATAATTACTCGATTGGAATGTAGCCTACATAATCTGCAGCAGCAGCATGGCACCTGAAAATGAAAGATGATTGTCAATTTACCGTACCAGCAGCAGTACACTAAACTAGTTGGCCTAGGCCTAAAGCACATCATCCTTTATCTGTAATCAGCTATATTAATTTTGAAAGTTTTATAGGAAAATGTTGCTATCACCAAATCGAAAAGATTCTTAACCTAATCTTTTTTCAGTTACTTCCTTTGATTTCTTCAGAAAATGAATGGTATACTGGTATCTGTAATCAGTACACAAAACTATATTAACCCATTTGGCCCTATAAAAAATGAAAGTTTGTATTAAAAACTGAGCCTGGAGTATATGTGTAATATAATAATAAATAATATTAATATGGTGAAAAAAACTCCATATATACAAATTTCTAGGATTTATTGAAGAAAAACTATTGTTGCACAAACGCAACGAGCGGCGTCACATCCTCATACTTTGTTGCGTGAACGCAACCATCGGCACTGGGAACAACAATTCTCACAATTGTTTTCAGATTTGCCTCCTAAACCAGAAACTCATTTGGGTAGTAATATCACATAACACATAGGTTACCCCTAGAAAAGTATATGAAAAAAAAAAATCATTTCAAATTGTCAGAAAAGCATAACAAAAACTTTGTCTTGTGCCCTGCATCTTTTTAAGCAAAGTATCTTTGGGTAGAAATCACACTGAAATTAATACATACCAAGAAAACGTGTACTTTCACATTCTTTGAGCACACACACACACACACACACACACACACACACAAAAAAAAAAAAAAAATATATCAAACATTCTTGTGTTAACGGAAAATAATATTGTACTTAAAATTTTATGGTGCTTCGTTTGATACCACTGACCTACATGGTATGATACTCAACTGAACACTTTTGATGTAAGTGGACTTGACATTTCTGGCACATGAATACTGACTGACTGTTGCACAACTTGCAGCGACGACGTCTGGGAGGATCTGTTTTCACAATGTGATGCCCAACATTATCGTATCGCCTTTGTGACGATAAACTTCCAGCAATTACCAATGATCGTGATCTTCCTGGAATTTCTGGTTTTCTTCCATGTTTCTGTAGCCATTCAGTAGCAACAGCACGTGGGAATGACAATAAGTCTTCTTTATATCCTCCTGCCCTTGCAAACATCCAAGCACTATTTACACAAACTGAAATCAGATAACTGATAATCGGAAAGTACCATTTTTTTCCTCGAATGCAAGGCCGATACTGAGCAATATTCTGGTCCAGCCTATCCACACTTCCCATTTTTTTTATTATATTGGTGAATGGCATTTGACATGGGAATTTTAGCTCGTTTCTTTTGAGAAGCAACATAGCGTTCTACCTTCACTTTGGGGGATACACCGTGTTCAGATGATGCTATAGTTACAATACCATTATCATTCCATCTCACTACAACTATCTGAGAACTAGTATCGCAAAAATGCTCCTCACTTCCCCTTGGAGATTTTCCAAATGTCTTAGGGTTGCTGAATGGGCACTTTTCAACCGTGTGTTTTCTTACTGTGCCTGTAACATCATGGCCCATGTTCTTGATCTCGTCTATCAGCTTTATTGATGTAAAAAAATTATCAAAATAGAGGGAGAATTTTTTAGTTGGGTGAATAACTTGCAGCTTATCCAAAATCTCAAGAACAACTGTTCCCCCAAGACCATAATTGACATTAGACTTAGTTTTATCACCACCTCTCCCTTGGTATATGGATATGTAAAATGCTTAACTATTTGGATCAGCTGCCACCCATGCCTTATAACCCCAACTCACAGGTTTACCCCGGATGAACTGTTTAGTCGGGTGCCGTCTAAAATATGGTATCATTGATTCGTCAATGGAGACGTCAACTAGACCATATACTTCCCCATACTTGAGAAAATTGCTATTCAGGATTTCCAAGAGTGGTTGAATTTTCGCAAATTTGTCATTTGGGAGCAGCTTTGTGTTATCTACAGCATGGAAAAACTTCATTATTTCATCAAAACGATCCCGACGCATAGAACTAGCAATTAGACCATTGTATACATTAGGCTGCTTCTGCCAGTAGAGTCGGCGACGTGGAACACAGCAGTAACCTGACACCAACATAATTCCAATGAAAGATTTCATTTCATCACTTGTCAAAGTAAAGCTATGGTTACCTCGTTGAACAGCATAGTTTACAGTTGATTTCACAAGGTGATCAATGGCTATTATATCTAAGAAAAGTTCAATGATCTCACAAGGCTTTCGTGGAAGATCAGCACTTGACGGTTTGTATGGATACCTAGGAACACATGTTTTTTTCTGGAATGTCTTGCACCTTCCATTGTCTGAGCTTTATTTTTTTCCTCTTCTGGCATTCTTCTTGCATTTCAACATTTTCATCAACACTGTCCTGCACCTCTGATGATCCTATAATTGCAAAAGAAGTTAACTGAGTTGCAGGAAGGTTAGAGATGTCCACATTGTCCTCTTCACCTGAATCTTCATCCGTCATAGCACCATCATCTGGAGGCATAATGTACAGATTGTGTACTTTTCCTTCACTTTTCTTGACTCATCCATTGGAATCATCTTCATCACTATATGCATTCTCATCTGATGACATACCAGTAGGTTGTTCTAACTCGTCTAGTATCTCATTCAAGGTTAGGTTTCTGAAAAGAACATTTATATATAATATATAAGGTAAAAAAATTTCACCAACAAATGCTGATCGTTGCATAAACACAACATCAGTTATCACTAAGGTGCCTATGGTTGCACTAGCGCAACATCTTCATTTACAAAATTTTACATAGTTGTCACAAGAACTGTATCATTCAGAGATTTATGCAATGTTGGTCTTTCATCAACCACTATACTAAAAAAAAGCGTAAAAGACATATGAAAATATATTCGAGAACTGTACTCCTTCCTTACCTTTTTATTTGGGAGGCCATGATTCTACAAAAAATACAGTTCCTTCTTGAGGTTCCTCACATCTAACGTTGACAAGTCAGGGCACAAATGACCCGTACAGTAAGAGGCAAGGATAAGTACTGCCAGCCTGAGCAGCAACAGGATCCTACGTGCTGTGTTTATGGTACAGCATAAAATCTTGTTAGAGCATGTTTCGCGTTGCGTGAACGCAAGAAGCAGCTTAAATGGGTTAAATGTAAAGGTTTGATGGAGAAATTCTGTCACCAAATCGAAAAGACCTGACCTCAGAACTATAACAAATAGACCAGTATACTGAGTACAGTACTGCAAAATGTAAAATGTATATTCAAACTACCCCACCATACACTGTACACCTAACTTAGGAGAACAGTTGTTAACATACTACGATAGTTATAGTCAGTTTCCATTATCTCACTAGCCTTTGGTTGATAGTATTCAAATTGTCTGAATTACATCAATAATAAATTGCACTATATCATAGCTCATTGTGTCCTGCTTAAACAGGCCTGGATTTTTTTAGATTATGTCATTATGGTAGCATACTGGTTCCAATTTTTTTTTTTTTTTTTTCTATTTTTAAGACTACTATACAAGAATATAGAATAGAATAATGGAAAAAGCAATGTGAGAGCCACTTTATTACAATGAAATATAAAATCCACGAGTTTCACTGGCCCACACTAGCCATAGAGATGCTGGCTATGGTATGCTAGACATAATTATCCCCTCTTATAGCTGCTTCTTCAAGATATGTAATGATAAATACAGTATCACAAATACCTGTGGCACTCATGAACACAGAAACGAAAAGAATAAACTAGATAATTTCTTAAAAATACACACGTTTCTACAGATACACTCAACTGCCACTATTATACCTTACCGTATTTGAATTTTTCTTTTGGGGGCTTGTTTTCGCTATTTCTACTTAAATACTCATAAGAATTAAGAACGCAAATTGCTTCTAATTGTCCATAAGGTGAATGAAATAAGATTCATTATGATTAAATAGTGACAAGTGTGTATATTTACCTGAAACACCATGTACACGAAAGCTGCAACAGCCAACTGGGTAGGATAGTGGACACTGGATACTCGTCCAGACGCGGTGTGTTATGCCGCCACCTGTGACATCACGATCAGCTGATTTGGCCCACACTGCGGCCTGTACATTGAGACGGCCTTGCCCCAGCCACATGAATCCAACCTGATGAAAAGAAGACAGCTTAGAGAAAGAAAGATGAGCAGTTAGTTTAATTAATAAAAACATATTAGCCCTACTCCTAAAGCCAGCCAGTACTACACCATCAAAGACAGATTTACCAAGGCCATTCCACAGAGACACCGACCTAGGGACAAACGATCCACTGTACTGACAGGTTCTACAGCGCGGCAACACGTAGCAAACCTATGGGAGTCCAATGCACCACGAGTGACACGAGCTGGAACATACCGAGGTTAAGAGGATGCAGCACATTACTTCTGATCTTAAGGAGCATGACCAGAACGACGGTGACTCAGATTACAATCAAGTGAACCGCCGGTAAGAAAATTAGCATTAAAAACAATCCTATTCAGCAACTTGAGATGGCAGTCAGCTATTGAACACCATACTGGAGAACAGTATTCCAACAGCGGCAACACAAAGGAGTTAAAACACCGCAGTAACAATGAGTGATCTCCGAACACAAGCCAAGCTCTACGCATTATACCCAATTTTTGGGAGACAGACCTTGAGATTGACCGAACATGCTTCTCAAAAGTCAGCTTGGCGTCAAATGTAACTCCCAGAATAACGAAATTCTCAGACCCCTCCAATATAGTCCCATCAAGAATCAAGGGTGGCGATAAAGGGTACACCATGTGAGACCTAAAGCTGACCACTGCCCTAGTCTTGCCAGCATTCAACCTCATACCCCACAACCTGCTAGGGTTAGGCTAGATTTTGCTAGGGTTAGGCTAGATTTTGCTAGGGTTAGGCTGGATTATGCTAGATTATGCTAAGGTTTAGGCTGGATTATGCTAGGGTTAGGTTGGATTATGCTAGGGTTAGGCTAAATTAAGCTAGGGTTAGGCTAGAATATGCTAGGGTTAGGCTAGATTACGTTAGGGTTGGGTTGGGTTAGGTTTGGTTTGGTTAGGTCAGGTTAGTTCGAATGGCAATAAAAAAACTAACCCACTGTTGTAAAGTATAAAGCAAGAATATATTGATTTCATAGATTTACTAGATTGGCTAGCTCTGGCTGATGTATCTGGCTCTAAATTGGCTGGCAGGGGGTATGGTGCCGAGTCAATGTACAGTTCATAATAATGCCGCCTGGGCCTCTCTTCCGCACTCGCGGGATAGCTAATAGTTTGTAAATCACTCATGCTACATAAATAATTGATACAGGATTTTGAAGTACAAACCTTTAGCTGCCTTCTGATGTACTTGTGAAGACTAAAATGACATCTGTAGGATGGGTAGTCACCTCACAATGACATCAACTCAATATTCACTTTTACACTCTATTTACATATCTAAGTAAGTTTTCACACTCTAACTTTGTTATAAATATGAGTGATGAAAATAAATCCTTCCACCCTCACAGTTCAAGCAAGACTGACTGGTGGTAGGTGAAATGGTTGTAGACAAGTCCCTGACTGCCAACCACAGTGTTACCACCTCAAAATTAGCTTGCTAGGGACCGCGCAAATGAATGAATGCTACACCCGCGATGCTCCAGACATATTGCTAGTGTTGAAATTTTACTACACCCGTGAATTAAGGGTTAAAGGATGTTTATTGATAGAAGAACATAATTCAGAACAAGAACCTGTAAGTATATATATATAAAGGATCACTTGAGGGCAACACGCCAACACGTCCACTGTATTTACTCCTAGATGAGCTCTTAAGAAATAACTATTTATAGAGTATTTTTTATTAAAGTTTCATAATCTTTCATCTCTTCAGCTCCATTACAACTCGCAAGACACCCTGTATACTACTCTAAGATACTTGCCTAATTTACTTAACAATTGTATGTTTCCAAAACTGACTCAGGTTCGTACTATCCTGTCTACATTTTCAATTTTTCATCTGTGGATCCAGCTTTTGATACATATAATATCATCCTGAAAGTTACTGTATTATAAGTGTTTATACCTATAGAAAACAAACTATATTTCCTGATATAATTGTAATTAATTATTTAATTAGATTTGTTATGTGTTCCTCTCCATTCTCTTTTTCCTTATACTGTAGAAGTACTATTGCCAACAAGAATTCCTGGACACCTCATGTTCGCCTCAACAATATTTGATCTGGTATCACTGAACCCATTTCCAGATGTACGATATCTTCTGTTTCCTATCCTCGCTTTCTTCTCAATTACTTGTAGCTATTTACTTGCCTTGATGCGATATTCTTTGAATACCGTGATTTATCCCTCCATTCAGGTAAGTTTTATTGACTCTATTACTTTTATGTGTTAACTGTTATTTAAGAGAATTTTTCCTTTCCCATCCCACTCCTGCTCTCACTCCCTCTCTCTCCCCCGACCCCTGCTCTTTCCCTCTCTCTCTCCCCCTGCTCCTTCCCTGCCTCATTTTCTCTCACTCCCCCCTGCTCCTTCCCTCCCTCCTTTTCTATCTCTCCCCCCTGCTCCTTCCCTCCCTCCTTCTCTCTCTCTCCCCCAGCTCCTTCCCTCCCTCCCTCCTTCTCTCTCCCTAGACTCCCTCCCTTCCATTATTCCTCTCCTAATATTTTTTACGTGCTTGCTGTCCCACCTCTCTATCCAGTTCTGTATTTATTATCGGCGTGGCTGTGTGATCCTAGTTACCTAAATCGACGTAAGACAAAAGCATTCTTAATCTTAATCTCAACCCCTCTCTCCCCCCCTACCACTCTTTCCGTGCTCCCTCTCCTTACCCCCCCCCCCTTCTCTCTTTCTCTCCTAGCGTGTGGGTGTGCGTATGATCCTACAAATGTGTATATAGTTTCCTTGTATTCTATCCCGAAAAACTTTGCTTATCACGCAGGGTATTGACGGCAGCTGTAGCGAGATAGCTACAGTCAGTCTTCCTTTCCTTGATTTTCTCAATGGTCAGATTCTCCTTAGTAAGTCATAATATTTCTCTTTTCTACTCAGTCTATTATTTCTTTTGTAAGGAGAGAGAGGTAAGAAAGAAAAGACTGTTTAGTGACTAGTCTACTGGTTTATTCATTTTTTTTTTTTTTTTTTTTTTTTTTGCCTATCGCCCATAGTTGTGGGCATTAAGGCAGTGTTTTATTTTTTCTTTCTCTTTTTACTTTTTACTTTCTTTTCTATATCTTTGCTACCAGAGACAATTGGTTTTGATTTGGCAAAGCTGGCCTGTGATGTCAACCTGCTGCTGGTCCAGACTTCCCTGATCTGGAAGATGTCGGGGTCTTGCCAACTGGGGATGTGCTGATGAAAGAGGTCGAGGCAACGAGAGGCAGACATCCACCAGTCCACGGTGACTGTGGGTGGTGGGTTGGTGAGTGGGCTGTCATTCCTCCTCCTCCTCCTCTTCCTCTTCTTAACAGTCTGCCATTCCCCTTCATCTTCCAGGTCCATGTTGTCAGTTGTGTCCTCTCTCGTGGTAGTGGTGGAGGAGACAGAGCAGGAACTGGTGTCAGGGACCTGAGTATCCTCCTCCATCGCAGAGTCCAGTTCTGAAGTCTCAGGTGGTGGTGGTGATGCTATCTTCACGCTGTTTGCCCGGTTGAGTGGGCGAGGCAACATCAACCAGTGACGGGGGTGGGCCGGAACGGGTGGTGGTGGTGGTGCATCCGTTCTGCTCCTTCCAGGCTCCAGGCTTGTTGCCTCCTTTCTTGGTGGTGGTTGTAGTAGTAGTGGGTGGTTGCAAATCAGGAGAAATGGTTATTGATGGTAAGCCATTTCTCCTGAAGATGTCCAGGAGGAGGTCAGAGAGACGACCTAGCCCTTCTGCAGCTAAGGCAACAGCTGTCTTGGTGCAGATGGTGACGATGTCTGCCTGCTGCTGCCGTCGCTGCGGTGGTTGGGCGTCAGCCGTCCTCCTCCCACGGGCATGGGTTGAGCCTTGGACCTGCCAACCATCAGGTCCCGCTACATTGGTAGCCTCCACGCCCTTCCTCCCTTCCTCCACAGTGAAGGACACCTCTCCGTCCCCCAGTGATGGTGATGAGGTTGTGGCAGCAGAGAGAAGTATGTCCCTCCTGTGGACGAAGTAATCTCGCTCGTCAGAGGATATGAAGCCATAGCCCTTCAAATGGTTAAACCACTTCACCCTGCCAACAAGACGGTCAGCAGGTGAAGTGGTGTGGTTGGCAGTAGGTGCTGTCTGGGCCATGGCTGGATGTAGACTCCGGTTTATTCACAGCGCGATATATATAGGGACATACAGTCAAAGAGATATAATAATGGCCAGTCACAGGTTGTTGTTTAAGATTGCGCAGCCAGTAAAGTATGCACGTGGGCCTTTTGCCACTTGGGCGGGCCCACCCGTGATCAGTCATAGACTGTCGTCCTTTATTACTGCTTCCGCCGTTTGATTTTTACGCCACGATCAGCAAAGTGTGCGTCCAACATCTGCGTTGTTGGAGCAGTCGGGCTCGCCCTTCTTTTTCTTCTCTTTGGGCTGGACGAGGAAGGCCTCGTCCAGGTCCAAGTCCTTGGGCGTCTCTCCGTCAGGCTGGGTCGATAGGTTGCTGCTGGGAGGCGAGGATTCACCCCCAGCAGCAGGTGGTGGTGGTGGCTCACTCTCCGGTGTTGGTGGGGAGGGCGTCTGTGTCGCCACACCGCCACTACGAGGAGCAGCAGCCTGGGTCCCCACACTGCACGTCACAGGAGCGGCAGTCTGGGTACCAGAGGTGGTGGTAGTGGTGGCCTTCTTCCTCCCACTCCTCCGACGTTGCCGCTTGGGAGGCACACCGCAACGGGCTTCTTGAACCTCCCGACAGCGCGGCAGAGGAGGGGTGTCTGGCAGAGCCTTCTCCCTAAGGAGGACAGGCCTTGGAGTGAGCTGTGGGGCCGCAAGCTTGCTGCACGCCCTCTTAACGTGGAGGCCGTTCCGGGAGCAGCTCGGGTCTCCGCCGGCAGTGGGGCGTGCAGGACAGCCTAGGTTCCAGGCGTGGTGCCCTAGCCTGCAGTTAGGACAACAGGCTTTCTCACCCGCTTCCCATTCTTCAGGCTGGCTAGGCAGCCCTCCGTCCAATGGGGGCGAGAACAGACGCCACACCTGGGCCCAGGGGCAGCACAAGCTGCCTTGTCGTGTCCCCAGGTCTGGCAGCGGAAGCAGCCAGGTGAAGTGGTTGCTGCCATAGCTGGGAGTGGAGTGTGGCCAGTCACAGGCTAGCATGTCTGAGTTATATTCGCTCGTGATCCTGGAGAGCAGGATCAGAGGTTACATAATATTGACCAGTCACAGGCCAGCATGTCTGAGTTATAGTCACTCGTGATCATGGAGGGCACAGACGATGCACAGGATCAGAGCTACTCTAATATTAGTCAATCAGTAGCTAGCGTGATCTGTAGGACTCTTGTGGTGTATGATAGTTGCCAGGTGCCACAATACCCCCCCTCAGCGAAAGTGTCCTGTTGTATGTGAAAGGGGGCGGCCTCCCCTGGAGAGACGTACAAGAGGGGGGTCGTCGTCTTGCAAGTATGCTTGCTTGAGACGGTCGATGGAGACCCAGTTGTCAGCACCTTTTATGCATAGTAAGAATGCTTAGTTTTTTCTGTTTATTACTTCATAGGGACCAGAGTAGGGTAGGGTGGGGTGAGGGGTAGTGTGTGGGCGTCTGTGCGGATGAAAACATATTTGGTGGAATATAAATCAAGGGGAACATAACGGTGGGCTGGAGATAGATATGTTTGCTTGCATGGGGCGAAGTTTCCGATGATGTTCCTGCGGCGGTTGATGTCGTTGTTTGTTGGGGCATTGAGGAAGAACTCGTCAGGCTCTCCTAAAACCACCTCAGCTGGGGATAGGTCATGGGATGGTTCGAAAACCGAGGAGTACCCAGGGTAGTTGCGAGTACCATGTTGCATTGTTGCATCGTGACATCAGGGCAGCCTTGAGTGTTCTGTGAAACTGCTGCACCATGCCATTTGCTTCTGGGTTGTAGGATGTAGTGTGGTGGACTGTGGTACCCATCAGCTGCCCTAAGGACGTCCATATTTGCGACGTGAAGTTGGTGCCGCGATCGGATGCTATGTGCTCTGGAATGCCGAATCTGAATATCCACCCGGAGAGTATGGCGGCGGTGCAGGAGGCTGAAATGGCGTCGAGCATCGGAATAGCTTCAGGCCATCTGGTGGAGCGGTCTACGATGGTGAAGAGGTATCGATGTCCTGCTGACGGAGGAAGGGGGCCGTCCACATGAATGTGGGTGAAGCGTCGTTGTGGTTGATGGAAGTAACCTGGGCCCGTCTCAGTGGATTTTAGATTTCTGGCATGAGGTGCAGGAGCAAACCGAATTTCCGGGATCCCGGAAGATTCCATGCCAGAAGAACTTTTTGTGTTAGTAGTCGAGTTGTTGCACGTCGCGAAGGATGTGTCAGGCCATGGATGAGGTTGAAGTCGTGATGGCGAAAGGGTGCAGCGTGCAGGTATCCATGGGCGTCATCGCCCAGTGCTAACTTTGCAGAGGATGGTTGTGTCACTATTATCTAGGGATACATACTTCCACTACAGGGCTTCAGGGCTTCCACTGCTGGTGTCTTGGGGTCCCGTTGCTGCTCCTTGGCGTGGTGACTGTAGTCGAGTCCTAGTTGTACAGCATCGATTTCGATTCTTGAGAGGGCGTCGGCTACGGGATTTTTCTTGCCTGGCAGGTGTTTGAAGGTACAGTTTAATTTTGAGATGTTTGAGAGGTGTCGACGCTGTCGTGGTGACCAGGCATCTGACTGTTTACTGAAGGCGTGAACTAGGGGCATGTGATCGGTCTGGATGGTGAAGGTTGCACCCTCCAGGAAGTGACGGTGAGTAATTCTTTGTCGAATGTGGAGTAGTTCTTCTCAGCCTTTAGGAGTTTGCAGCTGAAGAAACTCAAAGGGCGTGGCTGCCCATGTGTGACCTGCTCCAATACTGCTCCAATGGCAATGTTACTGGCGTCTGTGGTGACGATGAGAGGTTCCCTTTGAGCTGGGAAGGCAAGGAGGGCTGCTGCACCAAGAGTGTCTTTCACCTTCTGGAAAGCGTTTGCTTGAGGGGGGCCCCACGTCTGTTCCTTGAGTTTGTCGGCCAGTGCGGTGCATAGCAGCACCATAGTGGATGCGATCCGGGGCAGGAAACGGTGGTAGTAGTTGACCATTCCCACAAATTCCTGGAGGGCTTTGATTGAGGTGGGCGTGGGGAATTTCTGAATGTTGGTTAACAGAGTGAGGTGATGTCCTAGGAAGTCCACTTACCTGACGCCGAACAAACACTTGTCGTTGCGTACCACCAGGCCGTTTTGCTGCAGGCGTCCCAGTACCTTGGAGAGGTGTCATTAGTGTTCATCTCTTGATGGTGAAAATACGAGGATGTCGTCAATGTAGCAGGTGCAGAAGGGTAAGCTGCCAAGGATTCCATCCATCATTCGTTGAAAGGTGGCGCCAGAGTTTCGTAGACCAAAACAGCTGTAATTAAAGGTTAAGGTGCCAAAGGGTGCAGTGATGCCAGTCTTTGAAATATCCTCTGGGTGCATGGGAACCTGGTAGTAGGTCGATTTTTGAAAAAATCTTCTCACCATGGAGGGAGATGATGTCAGCGATATTGGGCAGCGGGTAGTGGTCTGGCTCTGTCATGGTGTTGAGGCGTCTGTAGTCCCCACAGGGGCGGAGTGAACAGTCCTTCTTTGTTACGATGTGTAGTGGTGACGCCCAGGGACTCGGCGCCTTCTGGCAGATGCCAAGACGCTTGAGCAAAGAGAAGGTTTGTTTTGCTGCTGCAAGCTTGTCAGGGGCCAGACAATGAAACTTAAAGAACACGGGGAGCCTGAGGTCTTAATTTGATGGTAGATTCTGTGTCTGTGGCTGTTGTCGGAGTTCCGGCTTGAAGATGTAAAGGAGGAGTTTCTCCACCCTTTTTCTATCATTTATTAATTGAAAATCTACTCTAAATTGGGAGGAAAACAAAAAAAAACACTGCCAAAACAAACAAAAGGCCACCAGTGTATGCTCCTACTCTATCCTATCGCCGGATCAACCTGGTCTGAAAAAAAAAGAAAAAAAAAGTGATTGATGAGGAACAGGACTTGCCTTGCGAATACAAAAAAAAAAAAAAAAAAATTCATACAAAGGACAAGTCCAGCCCCTCCCTAGCACTAGGTACGCTGCCACCACCAGACCAAGCTGACAGAGGAACCAAGTTGAACACATACTGGAGGGGTAGCGTAGCGTTACTTTAAATAGGCACTTGAATCAGCAACTCAGACTACAATTTTAACGGGGGTACGATCAGTGATGTGAATTGAGAACTAGTATCTATATAGGATCACAGTCTATTTCCTAAAATCGGTGACAGAAATACTCTACTAATTATAAACCCTTTTTATTTTACAATTATGTTACACGAAAAAATAATATTAATACAATAACAATACGATACTAAAACGATAATAATACCCCCCTCCCTTGTTAATATTATGTCCTAAACCCCGCTCTGCCAAACCAGGATAAGAAGTTTTCTGTATCTCGCCGGCTGACAGAATTAAACAGACTTAAATCCACATACAAAGAACATATACCATAATAAAAAAAATCACATCCTAAACATCAATTCTAATTCTATGTTTTTCAAATGGGGAATTGCCAGCAATTATTATTATTTTTGAGTACTACGTGGGTCAAGCTGCCCAAGGGATTGCTACTAAAAATGGCTGCTCTCCCAGCTGATACCACCAAGGTCGGGAACAGAGTGAGAAGGGGATAGCATGGAGTGCTCCCTTGTTCTTCCCACCTCAGCCCAAGCAAAGTAGTGCTCATCGTATTTCATGTCCTACCATTCTTACAATTCCACCATCAAAGGTGTATATTTACTTACATACTAATTTACACATATTCCCTTACTCAAATACATTGCATTCTTCCTCTGTTAAGGTATGTATTACTCCGCAACTTAGAGCTTGGTTCTCTTGTTCCATCCTAACTAATTTGTTAATTTTCTAAGTAAGTTACAGAAAAATGCAGGTACTATTACTGTAATATCATAAGAATTCTATGTTCGTAATTATATTGCAGGTTATTTCCTCTAATCTAAATAATATTTCTCAAATTAATCCCCATCTCCTTTTAACCATTTACTTATTTTCCATCTCTATTAATCTCACCTATTGTTTTAATCTTTCCTCTATTTCACTTATTTTCCTAACTATAAACATTATTTGTATTGTTCATATTTAACATCTAACTATAAACATTATTTGTACTGTTCACATGTATCATCTTCAAAAGAGGTTCACCACCACGACCATTAATCGTCATTGATAATCTAGGCCTGGGGACGTAAGAGCTCCCTTAAGGTTACGGCAGTAAGGCTACCTTACGATTCCGGCAGTACGGTGCCTAAGGTCTACTAACTAAACAATCGTAATGGAGCGAGAAGTTATCTTGTCGTCTGCTAACCAATCACGAAGTCGGTAACAAAAGAGCCAAACCAATCAGGCGCAATAATCTCCCATCAGCAGATATTATTATTTTGTAAATAGTGAAGGAGAGCGCTCTACAAAGCATTATATTTTCACTTAATTCTGCAGCGGAGTACAGCCGGAATACAGAAAAAATTTCTAATCAACTGTTTCTTTCCTTCTTTAATTCTCTTTTAGTCCAGCAATGCTTTTATTCATACATTAGAGTATGTATTCCATTTAATGTAGAGAAATCCTTTTGTTTAGAGAAAGAGTCTGTTGTAGCTGTTTATTTGGGGAGAGCATTTGGAATATAATGTATGAGTTTTGAATAAGACTGTGGGTTTTAAAGTAAACTGTGAAAACTTTGCAAAATATCATAAGTAGCCTAACTTTATGTTACTAATAAGCAATGAAGTTAATGGGGACTTCACTTGGACACACTACTGAGGACTGTGTGGTAGTAAAGTAGCAATGTTAACTTGCATCAGTTGAACATATAGGGTGATTTAATGTGTAAGTATGAAATATCAACAATTTCTTCATGGTGGTACAGATTACAGTGTGACATAATGTATGTTACGATATATAGCAGTAATGATCATCAACATTAACCATATGCTTCCTAAAAACATGGGTATTATTGTATTTAATCCACAATTCTTGACAAATTTCTTTTAGCTCTTGTGATCGGGGTTAATTAAGGTCTGAAGTTAGAGTATATCAAGAAGTTCCAAATTCTCCATTCTCAAATCTCTCCCTAAGGTGAGAGTTATTCCAGATAAATGCATCATGAGTGCTGCCAGGGTATTTTGCACACACATTAGTTATGTAACTTATGTAGGCTACTGATCATTATTGGCAACAACTTGGATGTTGATAGAGTGAGACTGTTTCCTGTTCACATACAAATGTTCACTTTCCTTGGGTGCTTTGATTGGAACATGTGTGCAATCAATTGTTATTGTTCCAATTATATAAATTAGGAAAA
This sequence comes from Petrolisthes cinctipes, assembly GCA_033782935.1. NCBI lineage: Eukaryota > Metazoa > Arthropoda > Malacostraca > Decapoda > Porcellanidae > Petrolisthes > Petrolisthes cinctipes. Next base: position 2,078,311 of record JAWQEG010000040.1, read on the forward strand.
CCTCTTAGTCTATGAAATTTATGTGTTGTGGCAGCTACTCCTCTAGGCATTTTTATTTCCAGTTTTGCTTTTCTGTAGAGGGCTTCTGTCACTTTATTTATTACTCTAGTCACACAAGACCAACAACACTTTGAAAGCTATCACTTGCATAATATCTTAAGGCAATTAAAACCAATGTATGAGTGGGGATAACTCTTCCAATTTCTGAAGCTCATCACATAATCTCAATATTTCCACTCGAGGAAAACGATAATACCGTATTAGGTGATTATCATCAACATGGAGTTGCAATGCAACTGGTGAGGGCATGAAATACTGGAGAAGATAGGTTTTGAGGTCCTCATATTTGATGGTGGCGTCGCCCTTATCCTCCACCCACCATTTAGCGATGCAGGAAAATACGTCGTCTGGGAGGGCAGCTAGAACATGGTCGGTCTGTGTGGTGGGGCTGCTGACTTTTTTGAGGCTGAATAGCACCTCGGCCAGGTAGGGGCGTCGATCATGGAGAAGACTGGGAGCTTGATCTGTGCAGCGGCGGCCGAGCAGTGGGAGGGCGAAGCCATCGTATCAGCAGGCAAGGTGCAATTTGTCACTCCAAGTCACCAATGTAGCGAGATAGCTACAGTCAATCTGTTCTTTCCCTTATTTTCTCAATGGTCAGATTCTCCTTAGTATGTCATGATATTTCTCTTTTCTTCTCATTGTATTATTTCTTTTGTAAAGAGAGAGAGGTAAGGAGTGATTGATTGATTGATTTATTAATACCATTAGGCATTTGGCGGCGCAACAGCTAGGGTCATATACCGCCCAATATAAAATGGTTATCTACATCATTAATAAAAAATTAACACACACCAAACAGGTTTCACCACCGCGATAGGATATGCAGCATGATTAAAAGAACATACAAACTAAAAGGCACATTTATACTAAAAGAACCTGATTAACTCAAATAAAATATATAAATGATCAAAATTAAAAACCATTGAACTATCTAAAAAGCCATAAATATAATAAAATTCACAATTTGTAGAGGAGGCGAGCCTCCTCCAAATAAGAGAGGATGTTCCCTCCCACACCACAAGCCTCCTCTCCGAGGACCTGGGAGAGACTGAAAGAACCGTCACCCACCCGGCACTCGGAGAGGTGCCTACGATGAAGGTCCCCAAGGCTGGGACACTCGACAATAAGATGCCGTACTGTCAGAGGGACCAGACAATCATCACAGTAGGTAGGGAGGGTGACTCCTCTCCATTAAAAAGCCATGAGTTAATAGTGTGTGGCCAATGAGGAGACGGACAAGAGCCGTCTCCCACCGGCGGGACAGGCCGCTGTAGCTCCACAAACCCAGGCGCTGGCGGATGCCACAGAGCTTGTTAGCCCCAATAGCATCCCATCCGTACTGCCAGCGGGAACGAACGGCAGCATCTATTTAGGGTTGAAGGTCCACTGCATGAACGGGATGACGCCTGGCAGGAGGCCGAGAACTGGAGATTGCAGCCTTAGCCAGGGCATCAGCCCACTAATTCCTTCTTGTCTGAAAAGCAGGTGCAGGAGAAAACTTCTGGAAGAAGCCATGGAGCCACCCTGGACACCCGCACAGGACAAATCTGGAAGTCATCAATGCCCATCTCCTCCATAGCCTTCCTGACCTGAAAGCCAAAGGGCCATGGTGTGCGAGAATGTGAAAGGTAGTACTGAGACATGATATCAGATGACACCGCCAAAGAGGGAAGGGAGTCAGGAAGTCGATGTAATCGATGCCAACAACGAACCATCAAGGATGGGCCAGACGTACACCAGCATGATGAACAGGGTCTAAGAGGAGTACACCTCACACCCATAGTTGAATTTTGACCTAATAAGAACATGGTATAGGCGGAGGAGGGTGGCCCGATCAGCCCCTCAGGACATATGGCCCAGGACCCTTAACAGGTTAAGAGCCTTGAGGCAAGAGACCTTAAGTGAACGTAAGTGGGGAACCCAAGTCAAATGTTTGTCAAAAAGGAGACCCAAAAAGTGAGTCTCCTCGACACAACGTATCTGATGACCATACATGAATAAGTTCGGATGTGGCTGAAGTGCATAGCAACTGTCTTGGAAGGAGAAAATCGAAACCCATGAGAACCAGTCCAACGCGACCCCCTGTCGATAGCAAGCTGCATGCGCTGCTCCACTACTGACATACGGGAAGCAGCAAACCAGACCGCCAGGTTGTCAATGTACATATAATTGGCTATACCGTCCGTAAGGGATGAGGCAATGGCATTAATTGCTACTGCCAACAATGTGACACTGAGGACGTTTCCCTTGGGGATGCCCTCCTCCTGTGCAACGGATGCTCAGAAGGCTGTACCAACTCTCACAGAAAAACTGGGACCCCGCAGGCCATATGCATGTAATTGCTGCAGGATGCCATATTGCCCTGTAGAGTCATATGCTTTCTCTAATTCAAAGAATAGACAGACAAGGTGTTGATGTCGTGCAAAATCCTCACATTCAGCAGTTTCCAACCTGACCAGAGCATCTGTAGTGGAATGGTGTTTACGAAAGCCAGACTGGGACGGAGACAGAAAAAGACCCCATTCGTGGAAGTTACCAGTCTGACATTCACCATCTTCTCAAATAGTTTACAGAGACAGGAGGTCAAGGCAATTAGTATGTAATTGAGGGCAACACTAGAGTCCTTGCCAGGCTTGTGGAAGGGAAGGATGGTAGCAACCTTCCACCCTGAAGGGAAGACACCCTCCACCAAGATTCTGTTATATAAAGCTAGAGGAAATGCGATCGCCTCCTCACCCAAATGCCACATATGGGATATTGTCAGGCCCAGGAGAAGTGTTGCCGCAGAGAGAGAGCAGAGTGCAAGTCTCTCAGGGTGAATATATGGTTATAACTTTCATTCTCCTCTCCCTGAAATCCAAGACAGTGTGCTCCCGGGCTCTCAACTCATGCCTGACAGCCAGAGGTCGAGAGTCACGGCTGGAGACTCTAGAAAAAGCCTCTGCCATAGTGTTGGCCACTGTTAAATCATCCATGATCTTAATTCCATTGACCTTAAGAACAGGTGGAGAACTAGGAGAAAACTTCCCCGCCATCTTACAGACTCTCTTGAACACTTGTGTGAGTGGAGTTTTAGTATTAATTGAAGACACATAGGCCTTCCAAGATGCACGTCGTGCCTCTTTGAAAACTCTTCTAGCACGCTTCTCCCTCACAGCAGTAGTGCAGACTGGTGACCACCAAGGGACAGGACATTTGGGAAAGTGGCCAGATGTTTTAGGGATAGAGTTGAGAGCAGCAGAGTGGAGCAAATCAGTGAAATATGTTACAGTCTCGTCAGAGCTATCAAAATCTGCTACAGAAGAGACCGAAGAAGTTAGCTCTCTAAAAAACTGCCAGTCAGCCTTCTCTAATTTTCGCCTAGCAAGACGAGACTGTGGTTCGTATTTGTTACCTTCTATAAAAGTATAGGGAAGTAGTCACTGCCATATAAATTGGGCAACACACTTCAAGTAAAATCCAACAGAGCACTGGGTGAGCAAAGGGAAATATCAATGGTGGTAAAAGTCCCAGTAGAGCTATTAAAATGTGTCACATCTCCCGTATTTAAAACCCCTAATCCCTCATCCTCAATAAAATAAGCCAATAAAACACCCCTGGGGTTGACTGAACTGTCACCCCACAGAGGATAACGACCATTAAAATCACCCAATAAAAAAAAGGGAGAGAGAATGTTCTGTACAAGATGGTTGAGATCACCCCTCTCAACTGTAACACTGAGAGGAAGGTATAGACTGTACACAGTGTATGGGCGGCCGATAAAAACCTTAACTGCAATAGCCTGGAGTGGAGTGTCAAGCTCCAGGCTCGTGCATGGAAAATCTCGGCGACCTAGGATGGCCTGCCTTTCAAATGCTGGAGGACTGACAGGAATGTAGTCCCCAAGCATTGTTTCTTGGAGAGAAACAGATGCAGGAGAGAAGCTAGAGAGAAGAACGCGCAGTTCCTCCTAAGAAACACGGAAGCCATGGCAATTCCACTGAAGGACCTTGAACAGTGTTACTTTAGTACTAATTTTTGGGAAGCCTCACAGAGGTACTTCCCATTACCACTTTAACCTGAGGGTTTACTCAAACGATAAGTTTTATCTAATCCTGGGCCACTAGAAGAAGAGCGAACCTGAGGGGTAGTATTTGGGGCAGTAATTGGGACCCGTAGACGATTCCCTGAAGCATCTGATATCTTAAAAGATGATGGTGAAGGTAGATGAGCAGGGATATTCTTTGCGACAATTACTTTGGTATTGTCCTGTACAGTAGTGGTATCACTGACACAGGCAGATATATATACATCCATAATACAGGTAGAAAAATCACTCCGCTGTTTAAGCGGAAGAGAAACTGAATCTTTTGAAGTCACAACATCCGAGGCAACCATATTCACTTCACGCCCCTCTGATGATCCCAAAGGAAGCTTCCGAGGGGGAACATTTGTTGAATCAATAGATTCATCAGAGCCACGAGAATGCTTCTGGTGAGATTGAGAGGAAACTAAGGATGAGTCCACGGAGACGGTTGCCTTGCAAGGAGGAACATCTATGGAGTCAAGTGCCTCAAAGGAACCACGAAGACGTTTAAGTTTCCTTTTTGGAGAAAGCGCTCTCGCTAGAGAAAGAAGCAGCCGCTTCTTGAGAGAGTTGAGAGGGTGCTGCAACCGATTTAGGGCGAAGGGAGGGGGCGTATGTCTTCATACCACCATCCTTCTGTCGCCTGAAGTTGAGTTGCCTTCTGGCACTACCATACTGATGAATTGGGTGTTAGCCAAATGGAGGATATATTGCTCAAGGAGGTACATATTACATTGGCGAGAACATAAGGGGTGAGCATCCTTGCAGCAAAAGCAGTAACTCTCTGACTGACACTCAGAAGTAAGATGCGAGTCAAGAGCAGAACAATTACCACACCGAGAACGGTTGTTGCAGTTCCTCCTCCCATGACCAAACTCATAACAACAGAAACACTGCAAAGGATGCTCAACAAAAGGCTTCACCTCAAAAGAGGTGGAGTTAATGTTAATTTAATGTGGTCTGGGGTAAAGTGAGCCTTAGAAAGTGAGGATGATCATGTTTTTACTGCCCTTCATCTTTGATACTCGTTGAACACTATCTGGGCACATAGCGAGAATATCCTCTTCTGAGAATTCATGCAGGTCCTCATTATATATACGCCCCTTGCTATAATTAAATGTTCGATGTGGTTTGATGGATTCAAACATGCTATCAGGAGGACAGGGGAGATTGAGGAGCATTATGGTGTGTGTATGATCTTTGGCTCTGATTAAAATGCCCTTACCATATTTTTTTATGTGGCCCATTGTTAGTAATCCAATTTCTTTTTCCAGATACCGGGAAGCATGGATAAGGTTACCACGTCCCTCCCTGTAGTAAGCCACAAACCAAAAGGGTGTAGGAACATGACGCTCCTTAGGGACATGCTGTACAGAGTCATCAAAGATGTTAGGGCAGTAGTCATTGTCACTGTCTAATACATTTGTGGACCGCATCATCTGAAATTTGCAGTGAGTATCCCCACAATCAGAGAATTTTTTGCCTCAAATGCAGCTTTGGCAGTAGCATTTGTATTGAAAGAATATAGCACCGAGTAGACCTACAGTCACTGTCATAAGTGATTCGGATACGAAGAATGGAGTGGATAGCACCATAAGAAAGGGATGCAAGTATGTTCGTTAACATTAACGTGTCCAAACCGCTGACAGGGTTCTTCGACACAACACCTGACCTGCTGGGTCTACTCTTATTTGCAGCCTTCTGCATACCACCACGACCAGAGAATGAAGTCTCGAGAGCCTGGTCGACCACCGCTCGAGGAAGAGATTGGGGCTTTTCGTTATCTATATATCATTAATTTTGTTATATTGGCCCCTGGAGCCAAGAGCTACTACCTACCGGGCAGATCAGGGGACCGAGCGCTGGTCGCCGTGGGTGGGGTACCTCTTCCCCAACGGGGCCACTCATTTTAAAAAGCAGCCCCAATGGCTCGAAAGTTTGCCCACGATGGTGCTGAGACCCCCTTCCCCAACATCTTCCGGTCCAGACACCCAACCATCCAACATAGGATGGCCCCTCTGGAGGGCAGCACTGTTGGCTCGTACTGGCAGCCTATTGCATGGGAACCATTTAGTCTGGTCTCTCACTGGCGACCTTACTAGCATGGGAAGCCCTCTCTCCCCGAAATCGGGGCAGAGTAGGGGCCGGCCGGAGCCCCCTCTAGTCTAGCTCGCCAGGTCTCAGAGAGACACAAGCCCCCCCACTACGTTAAGAAGGTTCAGTTGGGGTGGGGAGAGAGGTAAGGAAGGAAAGACTGTTTGGTGACTAGTCTACAAGTTTATTCACAAAAACAGCGTGATGTATATAGGGCCATACAGTCAAAGAGGTATATTAATGGCCAGTCACAGGCTAGCATGTCTGAGTTATAGTCGCTAGTGATCCTGGAGAGCAGGATCGGAGGTTACATAATATTGAACAATCACAGGCCAGCATTACTGAGTTATAGTCGCTCGTGATCCTGGAGAACACACATGATGAGCAGGATCAAAGGTTACATAATATTGACCAATCACAGGACAGCTTGCCTGGGTCGTAGTGGCTTGTGATCCTGGAGGGCACAGACGATGTACAGGATCAGAGCTACACTAATATTAGCCAATCAGCAGCTAGCGTGATCTGTAGGACTCTTTTGGTGTACAGTAAATGACTGGTACCACACAGCCAAGGACAGAGAACAGTATTAAAATGAATATGAATCCTTAGGCTTTAACCTAGAGATTCGAAAGATTCATACAGCCGAATGAAGTCGACAACAAATGTGTTTCAACCACCTATGGTCAGTCCGTGCCTGCCCACCGTTTTATCTTAGCATAATAAAAAAAAATATATATATATATATATATATATATATATATATATATATATATATATATATATATATATATATATATATATATATATATATATATATATATATATATATATATATATATATATATATATAATTCAATTACCAAATTAATGTGTAATTTTTTTTTTAACCATATTAAAACAAGTGTAAAAGTCAAGAAATAAGTTGCAATGAAATTAGAAATATCATAGTATTTATAAATTTCAGAAAAACAAGAAACATATCATGACAGTGCCTAACACTATATTGATACCACTGTGTTTTGCTACAACTGTAATAAACTAATACCAGGTCCCCTACAGTATACGAATAAAATAAATTCATAGTTTTAACCACAGTACACACAGTCCAACATGAATAATTATATTTGTGAAGGAGCTTGTCTCCAATATCACTTTCTTGCTGAATCAGGAATTAAAATAAACGGATGTTAGCATTGTAGCGTCACCATACATGGCCGCTCCTATATTCCCTCCTTTGTGTCTCCGACGCCATACATGGCCGCACCTTATTCCCGCCTGAGTCAACCCCAGCACTAATCCGCTCCCAGACCGCAGCTATATCCCCTCCTTTGTTGCCCTGGCGCCATAGACGGCCACTCCTATGTTCCTGCCTTTGTCGACACCAGCGCGCTACCCGCACTAATCTGCTCCCAGACCTCCTCCGGGATCGTACGATCACGTGATGTCGCCGCTTGCCCCAACTGGATAAAAGGGCCGCAGCGCCAGTGCTCGGCCACTTCCACACTGACCCTAGACCAAGAAGCACCTGCCCCTGCACCAAGCCTCCCACCGTGTTACCGCCTCGATCACACGAGTGCTTTCCAGTCCTACACAATTCTCCTGCAGCAACTACGGCCCTCTAACGACGCTACACAGCACGCTGGCCTTCTATATTTACTTGTGTGTGTAACCCTGTACTTACCAATAAATTGTTACCGTGTATTCTAGAGTCTGTTCACCCGGGTATTAACGCAAGGGCTTCTTTGCCGTAATAGCATTATTGGGAAGGCAGGGGTGCAGATCACAGATTGATTTTGAAGTGGCGCCACTCTATTAACAAAATCAGAGAGAGAGAGAAAGTGAGTTATTTTAAGAAATTAATGAGCAAGGCAAAACAGATTCCAACCTGTCGTTAGACTGGAATAATGGAAAGTAGAAGGGCTAGGAGGAATGTGGAGGCCACCCATGTGATAAACAAACTCTTTGATTTCATGACCCATCAGACTCACATATCGCTAAGAAGTATATGTAAGTCAGGAAAAAAACTTTAATTAACCACTAGATACAAAGAAGAGGTTCGGAAACGCTACTCATAGATAAAAGCAATAAATACGAAAAAAATTCGAACTTAATACGAGGTAAAAAGCTTGGAGTATGAGAGTGATTAGGATAGAAGAGAGTGTGAGTATGTGGAAATATGAAGGGAGAATGACAGATAGAGAGAGTTGGAGGATATGTTGAGGGAAGAGGGGGAGAAAGGGACCTCGAGAAATAGAGGAGGATGGAGGACGCATGGCAGCTAGAGAGGGGAGGGAGGGAGCAGTGGAGAGAAAGAGTGTGGAGAGAAAGATGGGTCGGAGGGAGCAGTGGAGAGAAAGAGGGGGGAGAGATGAAAGAGGGGAGTTAGACGAGAGAAGGAGAGACGGAGGGGGACCAGTTCTCTTAATATTTACCGCATAAAAGAGACATCAGAGTAAATATTTTGATTGAATGAATGAATATTCCACACTAATCATAGAATATCGCCACAATGTAAGTAAATAGCTACAGATATATATCGCCTCAATGTAAGTAAATAGCTATAGTCATGTGAAGGGAGAGTGAAGCGGGGGAACAGAAGGGTATCGTACATCTGGACATAGGTTCAGTGATACCACATCAAATATTGTTGAGGCGAACCTGAGGTGTCCAGGAATTCTTGAGGGCAATAGTACAATAGTGAGTCTTCTCTATCACTATCCTGTATATCTGTTACACATTTACCTATCATTTTCATATCACTTGTTATTTTTCCAAGGATAGTGGATTTTTTTTTTATTGTTATATTTTCATAGATTTATTCATTTAACTATTACATAGGGACCGTTCAGTTACTGCACATTTTCAGTAATGTCTAAAAGCTTTTCATATAAAGGTATTTTAATGAAGTGCTGATGTTATAAATTCCATTGTCTCATTCACATGTATAAAATGTATCTTTATGTTTACTCGCGGTCAGAAGTTGTGTCCCGATCCCCTGGAACGATGATTCGCAACCAGGCGAAGTTGGAAGCATGTTGTGTGGAGAGAAGTGCAAGGTGCCCCGGTGTTTGAACCATCGAACTCGTCAGGTTGCGATTCATCATGACAGGGAATCGGGACACAACTTCTGACCGCGACTGTACACTCTACAAGATTTCCACTTGGACCACCCCGTCACTTGGCTTGGCTAACGTTGAAACAGCGCTTCGCTTGTGTGAGCTCCTGTGCATATACAAGACAACATTTCGAATCGGCAAAGCTTCATCTTCCGTATTCGGGTCGGAGAAAGGGGGAAGGGGGGGGGGAGACAGACGGCTTGGTGAGTGGAGGGAGGGATGGTGGTGCAGAGAAGAGGAGTCACATGTGTTAATACAACATTACAGCCATTTTAATATATTTATTATCATATTAGTAATGTGTTATCCCCCCATGTAATACAAAATTTATTTATATATAATCATTTTTATAGATACACCTGAGTACACACTTGGAACCAAACATAGTTTACTTCATCTCTCATTAAATATGACAAGCAACGGACAACAAGCTCTAGCTCCTTGTGTATCTCTCTCTCTCTCTCTCTCTCTCTCTCTCTCTTGCTTCTCAGTACACACACACACACACACACATTATCACTCTAGCACCTCGTTTTTCTATCCCTCTCTTACTATTCAGTATATGCACACACACGCACTATCACACTAGTACCTTGTATCTCTCTCTCTCTATCTCTTGCTTCTCAGCCCCGTAGGGGTGTATTGCCTGCATTAATGATGTGGGCAATACTTTAAGGGTTTTGGCGCCCCTTTGGCCCCAGCCACTAGCTTTAATAGTTCTTCAACTGTTCCTCATTTCTTTCTATTTCCTTACTGTCACACCTCTCTATCAACTTTTTCTGGAGCTATATGACCAAGCTGTTGCGGCGCCTAATATCAATCAATCTTGCTTCACAGTACACACACACACACACACACACACACATTATCAGCTTTGGTATGTAGCCGTGACGTTGCATATTATCTGTTGTTATATATGCGTTTATCAAACATTGAAAACCGTGTTAAAATAATAGCATTATCACCTCATAATTATTTCTGATTACATCTGCCAGTAAGAAAATATTTATTGTTCTTTCAGTAATATTGACACGGTAGCCATACTAACAGTGATATATTTTGTTAATAGGTAATGAGGCGTTCAGTGACAGACCACAAGAGGGAGGTGCCCTATATGTCATAACCCCAAAAATATGATTGTGTGTTCAGTTATCACTGTAAAGATTGTCAGTCAATTTGATTAATTAATTTAACCTTACATGCCAAAGAATAATCATTCATACGAATTTGAAATGTTAAAACCAGCTTGTCTGAAACTCTCATCTTAATTTATACTGAAATGAAGAGCCATGGAGCTATGGATATTTAAGTTTTTGGTTGGTTCAAAGTCAGTAAAATTTATATAAATAAAACATCAGGTAATGATATGTATGAGTAAATCTATGACGAAATATTATTATTATTGATTCAGTTAGAGGCATAGTCGGCATCGAAGTCGGAAATATGAAACATCTGTGGTCGGAGTCGAATTCGACTAACAATTCTGTATTGACAGTAAATATGTGTTTTTTTTTTTTTTTTTTTTTTTTTTTTTATTAATTCATTGCGCCGTAGCGTCAGTCAATAGGCAGACAACAGTACACAAGGGTAAGCGGGACTCACGAGAACCCAATGACCACATACACACACAAGCACACACACATGCGCACACACACTCAAATCACGAAAACATAACAGAATGAAGCACAAGCATACAGACAAATATTTATATCATGACCTACTTAAATCCACCAAAACGAGGGTGGCGCACCAGAAGTTCCTCCAGAACCTGATGGTTCAGCAGGTGTCGACAAACCACATCAAGTGGCAGGCCCTGGGGCAGCAAGTGTCGGACAGTGGGGCAGGCTAGGCAATAGTGCTCTATAGTGTTAGCACGAGGCGCTCGACACAAGCGACACTCAGTGCAGGGAGGCTCACCCTGCATCCCAGCAACCTGCCACGGTGGCCGGTAGCCAAGCCTCAAACGAGCAGAGACTACATTGTGCCTCCGAACCATGAGGCCTCGACGACGGTAGGAATATTTGTGATGGCATACAGACTCGTAATGGGTGATGGAGATGCTGAAGGGCCTCTCTGCATCCCTGCGTCGCCGTACAGGGAGGAGAGCGGCGGAGCGGACTTTAGAGAGGTAACATGTCAGGGAGAGAGGACGTCCAGCACCACGAGGAGGCAGATGGCAGGCTTCCTTTACGAGTCTGTCAACTGTACCATTGTGACGTAAACCTACATGGGATGGCACCCATAAAAATTTGACAGTCAAGTTACGGTGACGCAATAAGGCCAAAAACGACAAAATCTGCTGAATAACAGTAGAGTGTGTGGGCTGAACACTAGAGAGGGAATGAAGGGCAGGTTTGGAGTCACAAAAAATGGCAGCATTCACTCCACGTTGACAAACAACACTAACAGCATCCAGAATGGCATACAGTTCACACAATGTTGAGCTAGAGTGGTTACAGAGACGACGGCCAACCCAGCCCCCTGGAGGTGGCTCCAGGTCAGGCGAGAAAACGGCACAACCTGCTGCACCATCCACCTGCAATGAGCCATCAGTGTAGAGGCAGTATGGATCTGTGATGGAGGAAGTCACTGTTTCTATGTTTTCCAGAGCCAACTGCTGCTGCAGAGAAGGCAGCTCCGACTTGGAAGTAGGTGTAAAGCTCACATCAGGTGTTGGTAGCATCCATGGAGGGGGCCCTGGGGGGACGTCTGCAACCATTATATCTATATTAAGACCACGGAGCACAGAGGAAACAGACCTTATAAGAGTACGTCCAGCAGGCAGTATGGGAGGAACAGGGTAGTTTGGTCTAAGAGAAGTCCTGACTAACTGAGAGTAATGGGGTGAAAGATGTGGGAAATGGAGGCACTTGACAGTGAAGCAAGTAACATTAGAATAAATTCTCTCCACTAATGGGGGAAGACGCAACTCACGCTGCATGTTCACTATCCTGGTCGACATTGGACAGCCGAGAATAATTCTCATTGCTCTATTTTGAAATTTTTCTAAAGTTTCCAGAGTAGCCCTAGGAAGTTGAATCAGAGCAGGGGAAAGGTAATCAACAACTGAACGGATAAAAGCAATATAGATGGTCCTAGCTACTGGGATGGAGATGCCCGAGGAGTTGTTAGATAGCCATTGAAGTGGTGTAAGTCGGCGCTGGAGACGACCCAATAAGTCCTGGACAATGGGATGGTCTTGAGGTCTGGCAGGGACAATCGGCCAAATATTGACTGGCGCACCCAGGTAGCAGTACTGGGAACACATGGGAATGACAGTCCCTCCAATGGTGAACACTGGCTGAGCTTGAGGAAGGCGGCAGGTGAATATTCTGCTCTTATCTGGGGAGACAATAATGCCACAGTGAGAGGAGGCCACAGAGAAGGAGTCAAGAAACCGCTGGAGATCCCTTGGTGAGGTAGAATGAACACAGATATCATCAGCATAGCACGTAATTGTAGTTCCAGGAATATCAGGGAGAGAAGTGAGCAACCGATGCATCAGAATATTAAATAACAATGGGCTGAGAACACCACCTTGAGGCGTACCAAGATGAAAACTGCGCAAAGGACTGAGTGCACCACTGAAAAACACACAGGAGGTCCTGTTACTCAGGTAGCCCCGAATCCACCGTAGTAGATTACCCTTTATCCCAAAGTCAACCAGTTGATCCAAAATGACGTCTCTATTAGCAACATCGAAGGCACTTCGAAGGTCAATGAAGGCCACCACACTGTCCCTGGAAAGGCGAGAGTACAGGTCGATTAGGCAGTGATGTGTGCTCCGCTGGGGAAGGAAACCAAACAGCCATGGAGAAAGGCGATCCTGCAGTCTGTACATGAGACGATTGAGTAAGATTCTCTCCATAACCTTACAGAAACAGGAAGTAAGAGAAATAGGCCTGAACTTCGCAGTGCCGGTCTTAGGGATGGGTATTATTGTGCTGCTGGTCCAGGCTCGTGGTACACAACCGTCACGAAGACAAAGATTGTACAGTCGAAGTAGAGGGTTCCCAGGAACTTGTTGAAGTAGGCGCAGCACAGCATAAGTAATACCATCATCACCAGGGGAAGAAGCTCTACCCCGAATGAGAGCACGGCGCAACTCCTCCTCAGTTATCTCCTCTGCATCATCGTCATCATCTTGTAACAGAGCAGACATTAGACGTAGCCGATGGACAGCAGCATGGGAAGCGAGTGCATCTTGTATGTGGATGGGTAGACTGGCTGGGGTAGATTGTTCTGACCAGACATCGACAAGTTGTTTGGCATAGTCGGCAGGAGTGTGATGACGAGCAGTGGCCGGTGTCTTTTTAACAACCCGACGGATGAGGTGCCACATAGAAGCCACACTTGTTTGCTGGTTGATGCTGTCCGTGAACCGCTGCCAAGACTCAGTGTGAGCACAATCCTGCAGGGCAACTAAAGCGTCCCTAGACATCTGGTAACGATGGAGTAGGTCAGGGGTTGGGTTGGCTTGAAACAATAGGCCATCACGTTCAGCCTCCTCCTTTGCCTCCTGTATACGTGCATCCAGCGTCCAGGAGTGGGCAGTATGGCGATGCTGGAGGTGTGGCCGGGAGACGTATAGCCTATAAAAGTCATGAGTAGCAAATACAAGATCAGAGTACAACTGTTCAGCTGATGATATGTCAAATGTAGGGAATACATGGGCCATAAACAAGATGTAAGTCGGGCAATATTTAGGGGGCACAGCAATACGCAAACGAGTGGCTGAAGCACCTGACCCAGCAGTTAGAGAATAATGAAACCGAAGAGCAATGTGATCAGAGAATAAGTCTGGCACGGAGAAGCACTGGACCCGAGATGCTATCAGGCCAGACGAGAGGATGTAATCCAGAGTACCTCCCCGGCAATGAGTGGCACCACCAGTGTCCCAGTGTGTCAGATGATGCTTGCGGATGTATGAAAGGAGACGAACACCATTACGATTAATAGAGCCAGTACCATCACCCAAATCAGAATGCCGAGCATTAAAATCTCCCATATACACCATACCACGCACTGTTGGAGAAGGAAGAGCCTCAAGAGTGAGTCTAGCTGGGGCAGAATAGACATTACATAGTTGGAGTACTCCATTCCCAGGTAGAACCTCAAATAGCTGAAAGGTCATGTCAGGATCAGTGGAGGTACGGAGAAGGCGATGTGGCAAGGAGCTATGTATGTAAGTCAGGAGACCATTCCTTACCAGATGAACATATGGCACATAACCTGAGAGGGGAGGAGCTTGCCCAAGAGCGAGCGGCCGTCCTGGAAATGCTTCCTGGAGAAAAATAACACTGGGATGATGACGAAAAACATAGGCCTTGAGTTGAGTGAGCTTAGCATAACTGGTGATACCACATACATTCCAGGAGATGACATCCAGCCGGCAATCACTAGCGAACTCTGTATTTGGAGGTAGAAGTCCGGTGAGTGGGGGCAGATGAGCGACCTGGAGAAGAAGATGGACCAGGAGAAGGGACTGACTCGAAAAGCTTTTCAAGGCGAGATGCAACAGTATCCATCTTTTCGGTAAGGGTAGTGACAGTTGAGATGATGGCCTGCTGAGCCTCGACCAAGGTGGAGAGTTTGGAGTCATTGGCAGCCTGAGCGGCAACCAGCCCATCAATCCTGGCTTCAAGGGCAGAAAAGCGGTTTTCAAGAGCCGTACATCGTGCCATGAGGGTAGCAACAGACTTGCGGAGGGCCAGGTCTGGAGGTGAGGCAGGGTTGGTAGGAGGAGCAGACTGGGGAGGTGGTGGTGGTGGTGGTGGTGGAGGCGGAGCAATAGTAGAGACACGAGCCTGGACCTTACGTCGAGTACATCCATGCCACACGTTAACCCCTGGCTGAAGGCATCGTGGACACTTCCATCGAGACGTATCTTCAGGAGGTGAAGGCTCAGAGGTGGAGGCAGCAGGACGTGATGGTTCACCCCTGACAGGACACATCTTGGAATCATGGTCGGCCGCACACCATGCACACTTCGGCCTGGCAGAACAGTACCGGGAGATATGCCCAACTCCCCAGCACCTGTAGCACCAAGGCTGGTCATTATGAAGTTTCCTCACCTCACACGGTGGAAGACAAGGGAGGAAATCAAAGGAAATCTCATTTGGAGGTGGATCGGGTTGACTCCAGACAACAACAATACGGCTAATGGGGGAACCATCTTGGAAAAAACGACGGGCAAAGTACACACCAGGGTATCCTTTGGCAAGTTTCGGGTCAACATCAATAGGAAAACGGGTGAGGATGTAGCTGGGGAACTTACGAGGCCTCTCAGGTGAGTCTTCAAGAATGAGAGGCAGAGATAAAAATTCACCAGCCTTCACTCTATCAATGATGTCCTGACGCTTCCTAGAGATGTAGACAAACCGGGAGGTGACAGCAGCCATCTTGACTTCAGCCAGTTCACGCTGCAACTGGAAGGCCCTGTTGACATCAGACAACCAACGCAGCTTTGTGTCTGTAGATGGGTTTCCAGAGAAGGAGAGTTTGACATAGGCATCTCTCGGGGCAAAAGCAGGAAGGTTGGACGAGGGCAAGGAGTTAGTATACAAAGAAGAAACACCAGAGTGAGGCAGAGAAGGTACGTCGTGCACAGCTGAAGCACCCTTGGCAGTCTTGGCAGCTGGAGGCAAACAGTCCACACCATCGGAATCCTGCGAGGAGTCGGACGAGGCATCAACAGGTCGCTTGGTAGAGGTTGAGGAGGTGGACGGCTGCAACCTGTGCTGCGGAGTGACCGAGGAGAGGGGGGGAGGGTTGCGAGAAGGCAGCTCAGGCCAGTGATCCTCAATTGGAGACTCGTCTTCCTCCGACATTGCCAAGTCGGCCTCCAAGCAGGAATCCGCACTCTCCATCAGGCCAGGCAAGGCCTAGATGGAAAGCAAACAACAACACAAACAACTAAACACTCAATCAGCCAGGGACACACACACACACACACACAGACAATCACAACAAAACTATACACAGAACCACAACAGACAAACAACACCAGCAACACCACAGAAACAGCAACACACAAACAAGAACTCACAAACAACACAAAAAACACAAACAAGAGCTCCAAAACAACACAAAACAACAACACAAACGAGAATGGAGGCAGAGCGCCACGAGTACGTCCACACTCCACCTGTTCTGGAGCGAGACTGTCTAAATATGTGGTTACACCGAGGTGTTGTATACATCCCTGCTGTACTAAATCTGATGTTCTATTTATATGAATTTTTACTGGCAGACATAAACTGAAATAATTATGAGGTGATAATGATATTACTTTGACACGGTTTTAATGTTTGATAAACGCACATATAACAACAGATAATATGCAGCGTCACGGCTTTATACCAAACCTGATAATGTGTGTGTGTGTGTGTGTGTGTGCGTGAGTGTACTGAGAAGCAAGAGATAGAAAGAGAGAAACGAGGTGCTAGAGTGATAGTGTGTGTGTGTACTGAAAAGCAAGAGATAGAGAGAGAGAGAAACGAGGTGATACTGTGTGTGTGTGTGTGTACTGAGAAGCAAGAGAGAGAGAGAGAGAGAGAGAGAGTATCAAGGAGCAAGAGCAGGTTGCTTGTTGTCCGTAATAAGAGATGAAGTAAACTATGTTTGGTGTTCAAGTGTGTACTCAAGTGTATCTATAAAAATGAATATATGTAAATAAATTTTGTATTACTTGGGGGATAACACATTACTACTAAGGATTTCAGAGACATTGCAAGCTCGTTTTTTTTAGAATAACTCTGTAACGAACACTCATATCAGTACGAGCGTTTGCTAGAGTTTAGTACACACAGTGTCCTAATTTATAAGAGTATCATGAATCACTAATTGTAAATTTTAAAGACACTTGTGCCTATACCAAGAAGCATAAACTGGATTTGCCAGACATGGAAACAAACACAAATAGTGACGTGTTGTCTGTGACGTATGAAAAGCTCCACCTACACTCTCCTTCCTCCTCCACTTCCACCCCCCTCTCCTGGAATGTATGTGGTATCACCAGTTATGCTAAGCTCACTCAACTCAAGGCCTATGTTTTTCGTCATCATCCCAGTGTTATTTTTCTCCAGGAAGCATTTCCAGGAAGGCCGCTCGCTGCTGGGCAAGCTCCTCCCCTCTCAGGTTATGTGCCATATGTTCATCTGGGAAGGAATGATCTCCTGACTTATATACATAGATCCTTGCCACATCGCCTTCTTCGTACCTCCACTGATCCTGACATGACCTTTCAGCTATTTGAGGTCCTACCTGGGAATGGAATACTCCAATTATGTAATGTCTATTCTGCCCCAGCTAGACTCACTCTTGAGGCTCTTCCTTCTCCAACAGTGCGTGGTATCCATGGTGTATATGGGAGATTTTAATGCTCGGCATTCTGATTTGGGTGATGGTTCTTTCTCTATTAATCGTAATGGTGTTCGTCTCCTTTCATACATCCGCAAGAATCATCTGACGCACTGGGAAACTGGCGGTGCCACTCATTGCCGGGGAGGTACTGTGGATTACATCCTCTCGTCTGGCCTGATAGTATCTCAGGTCCTGTGCTCCTCCGTGCCAGACTTATTCTCTGATCACATCATTCTTCAGTTTCATTATTCTCTAACTGCTAGGTCAAGTGCTTCAGCCACTCGTTTGCATATTGCTGTGCCCCCTAAATATTGCCCGACTTACATCTTATTTATGGCCCATGTATTCCCTATATTTGATATGTCATCAGCTGAACAGTTGTACTCTGATCTTGTATCTACTACTCATGACTTTTATAGGCTATACATCTCCCGGCCACACCTCCAGCATCGCCATACTGCCCACTCCTGGACGCTGGATGCACGTATACAGGAGGCAAAGGAAGAGGCTGAACGTGATGGCCTATTGTTTCAAACCAACCCAACCCCTGACCTCCTCCATCGTTACCAGATGTCTAGAGATACTTTAGTTGCCCTGCAGGAGTGTGCTCACAGTGACTCACACTGAGTCTTGGCAGCGGTTCACGGACAGCATCAACCAGCAAACAAGTGTGGCTTCTATGTGCACCTCATCCGTCGGGTTGTTAAAGAGACACCGGCCACTGCTCGTCATCACACTCCCGCCGACTATGCCCAACAACTTGTCGATGCTTGGTCAGAACAATCTACCCCAGCCAGTTTACCCATCCACATACAAGATGCACTTGCTTCTCGTGCTGCTGTCCATCGGCTAAGTCTAATGTCTGCTCTGTTGCAAGATGATGACGATGATGCAGAGGATATAACTGAGGAGGAGTTGCCCCGTGCTCTCTCTCGGGGTAGAGCTTCTTCCCCTGGTGATGATGGTATTACTTATGCTGTGCTGCGCCTACTTCAACAAGTTCCTGGGAACCCTCTACTTCTACTGTACAATCTTTGTCTTCGTGATGGTTGTGTACCACGAGCCTGGACCAGCAGCACAATAATACCCATCCCTAAGCCTGGCACTGCGAAGTTCAGGCCTATTTCTGTGACTTCCTGTTTTTGTAAAGTTATGGAGAGAATCTTACTCAATCGTCTCATGTACAGACTGGAAGATCGCCTTTCTCCATGGCTGTTTGGTTTCCTTCCCCAGCGGAGCACACACCACTGCCTAGTCGACCTGTACTCTCGCCTTTCCAGGGACAGTGTGGTGGCCTTCATTGACCTTCGAAGTGCCTTCGATGTTGCTAATAGAGACGTCATTTTGGATCAACTGGTTGACTTTGGGATAAAAAGTAATCTATTACGGTGGATTCGGGGCTACCTTAACAACAGGACCTCCCGTGTGTTTTTCAGTGGTGCGCTCATCCCTTTGCGCAGTGTTCATTTTGTTGCGCCTCAAGGGGATGTTCTCAGCCCATTGTTATTTAATATTCTGATGCATCGGCTGCTGACTTCTCTCCCTGATATTCCTGGAGCTACAATTACGTGCTACGCTGATGATATCTGTGTGTATTCTACCTCACCAAGGGATCTCCAGCGGTTTCTTGACTCCTTCTCTGTGGCCTCCTCTCACTGTGGCATTATTGTCTCACCAGATAAGAGCCGAATATTCACCTGCCGCCTTCCTCAAGCTCGGCCAGTGTTCACCATTGGAGGGACTGTCATTCCCATGTGTTCTCAGTACCGCTACCTGGGCTTGCCAGTCAATATTTGGCCGATTGACCCTGCCAGACCTCAAGACCATCCCATTGTCCAAGACTTGTTGGGTCGTCTCCAGCGCCGACTTACACCACTTCAATGGCTCACCAACAACTCCTCGGGCATCTCCATCCCAGTAGCCAGAACCATCTATATTGCTTTTATCCGTTCAGTTGTTGATTACCTCTCCCCTGCTCTGATTCAACTTCCCAGGGCTACTCTTGAAACTTTAGAAAAATTTAAGAATAGAACAAAGAGAATAATTCTCGGTTGTCCAATGTCGACCAGGATAGTGAACATGCAGCGTGAGTTGCGTCTTCCCCCATTATTGGAGAGAATTTATTCTAATGTTACTTGCTTCACTGTCAAGTGCCTCCATTTCCCACATCTTTCACTCCATTACTCTTAGTTAGTCAGGACTTCTCTTAGACCAACTATCCGGTCCCTCCCATACTGCCTGCTGGACGTACTCTCGTAAGGTCTGTTTCCTCTATGCTCCGTAGTCTTAATATAGATATAATGGTTGCAGACGTCCCCCCAGGGCCCCCTCCGTGGATGCTACCAACACCTGATGTGAGCTTCACACCTACTTCCAAGTCGGAACTGCCTTCTCTACAGCGGCAGTTGGCTCTGGAACACATAGAAACATTGACGTCCTCCATCACAGATCCATACTGCCTCTACACTGATGGCTCATTGCAGGTGGATGGTGCAGCAGGTTGTGCCGTATTCTCGCCTGACCTGGAGTTACCTCCAGGGGGCTGGGTTGGCCGTCATCTCCGTAACCACTCTAGCTCAACATTGTGTGAACTGTATGCCATTCTGGATGCTGTTAGTCTTGTTTGTCAACGTGGAGTGAATGCTGCCATTTTTTGTGACTCCAAACCTGCCCTTCATTCCCTCTCTAGTGTTCAGCCCACACACTCTACTGTTATTCAGCAGATTTTATCTTTTTTGGCCTTATTGCGTCATCGTAAATTGACTGTCAAATTTTTATGGGTGCCATCCCATGTAGGTTTACGTCACAATGGTACAGTTGACAGACTCGCAAAGGAAGCCTGCCATCTGCCTCCTCGTGGTGTTGGACGTCCTCTCTCCCTGACATGTTACCTCTCTAGAGTCCGCTCCGCCGCTCTTCTCACTGTACGGCGACGCAGGGATGCAGAGAGGCCCTTCAGCATCTCCATCACCCATTACGAGTCTGTATGCCGTCACAAATATTCCTACCGTCGTCGAGGCCTCATGGTTCGGAGGCACAATGTAGTCTCTGCTCGTTTGAGGCTTGGCTACCGTCCACCATGGCAGGTTGCTAGGATGCAGGGTGAGCCACCCTTCACTGAGTGTCGCTTGTGTCGAGCGCCTCGTGCTAACACTATGGAGCACTATTGCCTGGCCTGCCCCACTGTCTGACACTTGCTGCCCCAGGGCCTGCCACTTGATGTGGTTTGTCGAAACCTGCTGAACCACCAGGTTCTGGAGGAACTTCTGGTACGCCATCCTCGTTTTGGTGGATTTAAATAGGTCATAATGTAGATATTTGTCTGTGTGCTTGTGCTCCATTCTGTTATGTTTTCGTGATGTGTGTGTGTGTGCGCATGTGTGTGTGCTTGTGTGTGTGTGTGGTCATTGGGTTCTCGTGAGTCCCGCCTACCCTTGTGTACTGTTGTCTGCCTATTGACTGACGCTGCGGCGCAATGAATAAAAAAAAATAAAAAAAATAAAATAAAAAAGACTCCAAAACTCAAAGTTCCACTTCTATATCGGGGACGAACATCCCACCTTTTTTCAGGCCGATAATTCTACCTTTCAGAGTTAATTAGTCTCGAAGTCTGCCCATTTGGAATGCTGATATAGTTACTGCTGCTGCTGACTGTTTGGAGCCCTGGTTACTTTGCCGCCAAGCCATGAAGGTCATACTTTCATACCTCGGTTTCGAAGTTGGTATGGACAACACTGTTTCAACTATGATTTGAAACCGAAGCGAAAACCCTCGATGTGGGAAGAGTTTGAGTTAGCGGTCAGGGCATACACGTGAGTTTACATATAACAATTAGAAAAGTTTTTATGGGTGATAAGGCCGTTCCTATTACCTTATTTACGTATATATCAGTGAGTACTGCAGATATAATTAGCACTGATATTTAGTACTGTGGAGATGATAATTGGTTTTATTAACCAGGTTATCGTTATACAAAATTATCTGGTCTGGCCTGATACCATAGTTACTTACTCAATCAGAACCCATCAGTTAATTGTATTATGTTCTGAATACAGCTCCATTCAACCGTTTCCGTGTTTCTCTCCGCCTTATATATCTTTTGGTCTCTCTCCTTCACTCCCCGTAGGGCCGCGGACAAAATGATAAGAGATCCTTCGGTCACCAACCATCTTCTTTTTTTTTTCTGTCCCTCTGTTCCACCAAGCTATTCCCTTCGTGCTTGCTGTTTCACCTCTCTTTCACTTTTCCACCTATAGCGTCTTACAGACAAAGGTCGATTTTTCTTTCAATATCTTTCATCAATCCCTCCCTCATTTGTAACAGCAACCAGTAATAAACTCAGTATGGAATTATTTTGTGTTAAACTAACCTTTCTTCAGGTATATTGTTAACCTCGCAGCGTCTCATACTGTGCAGTGTTACCAACTTATAGAGGCCTCTGCAAACTTATTCTGCTGGTTGTACAATGTCGGTATTATGATAATTTTTTGGGCAATTTCCTTGTGGAGGGAACAGTGAAGGTGTCCATCAATAGACACCCTCATTGTACAACCCTTGAGGGCGCACAGAACATGGGAGGCCTGTGGAAGAAATGGAAGTGAAACAGGAAAAGTACACTAATTATGAATACATAGAATTTGTAATGAGGAGATAAATATATTATGATTATAGAGTTACCCTTGTGTGGTGGGTTTTAATGTATGTGTTACTAGCAAAGGTACTCAGCGATGCCCGGGAAAGATGCCTATATGAATAAGGAATAAGGAGACATTTTATAGTTTAACGAGCAACTTTATTAAATTATTATCTTAGTGAGAGGTGTTTTCATTCATATACAGTCAGGACCATTATAACAGTTAGACGTTTGCTTTTATTAAAAGTTTTTACTGAGACATGTCATGACCATGTCATGGTGTCATGCATATGGGTGTCATGTCAACTGTAACCGGCGTTCTGCAGTGTGAAACACAGGCCAGCCGGCGTGTGCACGAATATGTCAGCCGTAGCTTGCAGCTGTCCGCACTAAAAGGATCGCCACACTCTGGAATTTAGAAATAGTCAATATAAACTTTTTAATATGTGAAAGCATTTCAGTCGTGTTGTTTTAGTTAAAAAAATTCCGCAATCTCATGCCGCTTGCCAGTTGCCATACGTACAGTCGCGGTCAAATATAACCATCCATATAGGGGTAACTCAAGTAAGAGTTTGATAGCTTCCCTCTGTTCCTTAGATGATAAACTTTCCAATAAATAGGTTAACTGCCATCTTTTAATTTAATACAATTGATTGATTAATTGATTTTTACATTCCATTAGGCATATGGTGGCGCGACAGCTAGGGTCATATACCGCCCAACATAAAATGGTCATTTAAATCATGAATAAAATATGTGCTAGTTATTCTACATATACAGGACAGGAACTAAGTCACATGTAACACACACAAGGAACCAGGATATATGCTATACATTACAACCAAACACAAAGGGGTACATGTTCAGAGCTCGTGATGCTGCCCTACATTGCCTAAGAGATGTAAGTCAGACTCAACAGCTAGTCAGCATTATTGCATTGACGTCACTGATCACATGGTCACCAGTGGGTCACGGGTCACCAAGCCAACTCCGGAAGTGTCATAGATTAGTCAGCAGTGTCACAGGGGGTTCAACCAGGCCTCCGACAGAGACAGACACTCTAACATCACTCACTCTGTAATTAGACCCCAATCTAGTAGGTCTCTCTAGCTAGCTCTCCAGTCTAGCTAAGACTCTTGTAATATCCAACTTGGTTCTCAATAAATTTCTTGTTAAACATAAGAAGTCTCTACTTGCTATAACTCCACTTTACAACTCCGAAGAGACAAACAAACCAGCAACTACAAACCACCATCAATTACTTCATCACGCTACCAGTCACCTCGTGTTATCAACTTCATTTTTCTTACCCTCTTCCACCTCACCCTCGCCTCAAATCATCACAATTCTTCTCTCCTATATCCACTTACGCTAATGCAGTATGCACTACTTTAAACCCGGTTCTTCAAACTACGGGTCCCGAATTCCTCCAAACTGGGTCGCAGGCTCACAAAAATAAATACATGAATAAAATAGAATAATATTGTTCGTGACAATAAAATACATATGAAGTTCATACATGAATCCATCAAACATTTTATAATCGAATATTCGTATATTTAATTATCAATAAAACAAAATCATTGCACAAATATTAGCCTTCTTGAGAGAGAATGAGAGAGAGAGAGGTCGCAGGCTCACAAAAACAAATACATGAATAAAATAGAATAATAATATTCGTGACAATAAAATAAATATGAAGTTCGTACATGAATCCATCTAACATATTTTTATAATCGAATATTCGTATATTTAATTATCAATAAAACAAAATCATTGCACAAATATTACCCTTCTTGAGAGAAAATGAGAGAGAGAGAGGGAGGGGTAGGTGAGGCAGTGCTTATAATTCTGTTTATAATTCTGGTTAGAATGCCATTTAATCATAATTATTTCCATTTCAGTTTCTGGCCTTGTATTTTCTTAGGTTGATAATTCTGGTCATTTGTAAAAGATGGGTCGCGAGAATGATGTCATAGTAAAAACTGGGTCACGACTGAAAAAGTTTGAAGAACCCTGCTTTAAACTATTGGTGATTCGATACCGTTCACAGTGTATGTTCTATTCATTCCTCCTGACACACGTCTTCTCTACCTAATCATTCGTTACCCTATATAGCTCCGCCCACATTTCTCTCCTCACACTAACATCCCCCCTCCCTCCACCTGGGTTTGTTTCGCCCGAGCAGACGACTGAATTTCGGTTCAATTCATAGCTGCCACTGTTACCAGATACAACACCAGCACAATGGTGGATGAGGTGGCCTTGAGTCATCTGTGCACAACTATATATACTCCCAAATAACTTCCTCGCCATTATAAATTACTGCAAAAATCCGGTTGGTGTTGCCTCAGGTGATGCGGCCAATGGCTGTGGCTCCCCTTCAGACCCAAGACACTCCTGAGAAAAACCCATTTTTTTTAAACAGAAAGTATTTATTCTGGACGTTTCGGAGGCAACTGCCTCCCTCTTCAGCAGTACAGAGTTGAATGAAACATGAAAAGAAATAAGTAGCTGACAGGACCCGGGAACGGATGGGGGAGGGAGGGACAAGGCGTGTCTACTGATAACAGGCCACACTTCACCCAACCGACATGACCTCTCCTACGACACTCGACCTCACATCTGGGAGGGATTTGACTACTAATGTTCTTATTAATGGATCTAGTTTGAACATACCTTAATTTAAGTTAAAGTTTTTATACTACTGTATACATACTGATTCTAATATTCTACGTTTTTGAAATTGTTGCACTTGATTATCATTTTACCAGAATTACAATCAATACAGAGGTTGTTGTCATATGTATGGACAAAGTTAGCATTATTTGTGTTACAATTCGTCATATCACGTTTATGTTCTTTCATTCTAACATCTAAAGATCTCCCAGTTTCACCTATATAAACTAAGTCACAGTCTTCACAAGGAATTTTGTATACTCCTGTTTGGGGTTGAACTGTGGCATTATTTCTTACAAGAATAGTGTTGATACTAGAAGTATATTTGAAGGCTGCTAAAGGACTGAATTTTTTCAAGACTTTTTACATAAGGAAGACATAAGTAATTTTTTTTTTTTTTTTTTTTTTTATCAAACTCACACTTTTTTTTTTTTTTTTTTACATATAGTGAGTGGAGGAAAGGAAAAAACAAATAAATAAATGGTTCCATTTGCCTATTGGCATCCTCCACTCATAAAATATTTAAAACAGCGGATTTAAATTGCTGCGGGTTATAACTTGCTGGAAAACATTCCCTTGGTAGAGAATTCCACAGGGTAGTAGTACGGGGAGTACATGAATTTTTGTAAGCAGTTGTCCTGCAACGTATAGGAGTCAGTGTGAACTCATGCGCATTCTCAGCTGCCCTAGTCCTCCGTGGGAAGACGCGAAGGGGTGGTATAATCAGGGCAAGTTCATCCGAACATTTCTTATAAAAGTATCTATAAAATAGTGCAAGGGAAGCAACATTTCTACGTACTGATAAGGGAGGGAATTCATTAGTGATCATAGGATTATTGATCAGTCTGATAGCTCTGTTTTGAATTTTATCTAATTGTCTTAACACCACCGATCCACAACCAGCCCACAGAGGTGAACAATATTCCATCTGGGAACGCACATGACTCTTATATATTACTGCTAACTGCTCGTCAGTCAAATAATTACAAGCTCTGTATAAAAGTCCCATCTTCCTAGATACAGTTTTGGCAATGGATTTTACATAGGGAGTCCAACTGAGGTTTTCATTTAAAGTTACACCAAGGAGATCAATGCTGTGGGACTTGGGGATATTTGTATTATTGAAAATAATGTGAGAATCTTGATTATCTGATCTATTTGAGAACGGGATGTATTTAGTTTTATTTGCATTGAAAGAAACTAGGTTGTTTTGTCCCCATTCAAAGATCTTCGTTAAGTCTCCATTTAATGAAATTGAAGTGGCAAGTTTGTATTCTAAAATATTGTGTTGAGTATAACTATCATTAAATGAGAAGGAACTGTGAATAGTTGAATCATCAGCATAGGAGTGAATTGAATTCTGAGTAACTGACAAAAGATCATTAATATGAATGAGGAACAAAGTTGGAGCCAAGACCGCTCCTTGAGGAACACCAGCATTAATGGGATGAAAGTCGGAATACAGACCATCTACCATCACACGTAATTTTCTGTTACTAAGATATGAATTTATTAGGGGAACAAAAGATTGAAGGCCATAATGTGGAAGCTTAGACAGTAATGATCTGTGCCATACTCTGTCAAAGGCTTTAGATATATCAAGGCAAATTGTGTGAGTCTCTCCATATTTATCAGTTGATTGGAATATGTTATCTGTGAAATAACAAAGCAGGTCCACAGTAGATCGTCTCTGTCTAAAGCCATATTGCTTATCATTTAGCAGATGATTTTCCTCAAGGTGCTTTACAAAGTGATTGTTAAGAACTATTTCAAATATTTTACCGAGAGTAGACGTGATGGCAATTGGTCTGTAATTTGATGGATTTGCGGTAGCTCCTTTTTTGGGAATTGGTTGTACATTGGCTTCTTTCCAGGCGGCTGGGAAGGGCGAGGTATGGAGACATACACGAAATAATTTTGAGAGAATTGGAGCTAATTCTTTTGAGCAATTTTTTAATACAGTGGGAGGAATTTCATCTGGCCCTGGAGCTTTGTCGATAGATAGATTCTCCAAAATGGTCCGCACTTGTCTTGTATGAATTATTAAGGGTGGACTTTCTGGGGAGTTAAAATTCAAAATGGGAGTGTTTTGAGCAGTGTCATTGAGGTTTGAATTTGTGGCGAAGATATTGGCCAAAAGATTTGCTTTTCCACGTGGATCACATATGAGATTTCCATTGCTATTCTTTAAAGGGGGAATAGATGAACCATGGTTGAAGTTAGATTTGAATGAGTTTACTGTTGACCAAAAGATCTTATTATCATTAGGATTATTCAGTAATTTATTGATTTGTTTATGTATGAAGTTAGATTTGGCTAAATTAGTTACAGCTTTAGCATGGCATCTGACAATTTTGAAATAATTGTATGACTGAAGAGTTTTCGACTTTGTATAGGCATTATAGGCTACTGATTTTTGTTCTGTAACTCTGGCACAGCTGTGATCAAACCATTTTGGAGAGTTAGATCTTTTTGAGTATTGATGGTGAGGGATATATGTTTCCATTCCTACTTTTATAAAGTCAGTAATATGGTTCAGGAAGCTATCTGGGTCAGTAGAGTAAAATGATGACCAAGGAATGTTAATTAAAAAGTCACGGAACCCCACCCAATCTGCAGCATCATAGTGCCATTTGGTCACTCGGATGGGTTCAGAGTGGATGGGTAGGGAGGAGTGGGAACAGGAGACTGCAATGAGGCAATGGTCTGAGGATCCAAGAGGGGACTTCACTTCAACACTATATGTTTCGGGATTGGTAGTAAGAAACAAATCAAGTAGGTGCGGTCTATGTTCTGGATTATCAGGTATGCGAGTAGGGTGCTTGATTAGTTGGGTGAGATTGAATGAGTCTGCGAATAACTCGCATTCAAGCCCAGGTTCATCAGTTCTGGCCGAATGAGTGAGCCACTCAACATTGTGGACATTAAAATCACCCAGTAAGGATATATCAGATGCAGCATTAATGTTTAAATCAGAAAGAATGGAGGTCAGGGAATCAAAGAGGCTATTATCTGGGGAGGCATTTGGTGATCGGTAAATACAACAATAATATTTAACTGAGCCTGAAGAATTTAGCTTGTAAATTGAGTAATCAAAATCTGGTGATGTGAGATTGAAAATGTTCTCCAAGGATATTGTTGATCTAGCAAAACAGCAAACGCCTCCCTTTGATCTAAAATTTGACATTAAAATATAGCCTGGAAAGTTGTAGTTAGTCAGGTCAGAAGAGGGAGTAACCTGACATTCAGTGAGGAAAAGAATGTTAGGGGTTTCGGTTTGAAGAAGTAAGTGTACCGAGTTAATGTTGGAGTGAAGCCCCCGAATATTTGCAAACATAATTAATTCATTGTGCTGACGAGCAGTTGTTTTATGCATCATGGCTGGTGCTGACACAGTCGCGTGATGACGACCGGGAGGGCCCTGTGTCAAAGACCCCGCCCTGCCGGTGGTGGTCATCCGAGAAACCACCGCGCTTGCTCTAAGAGTTGCATCAGCCATGGTATGAAGTTTTAAAATGTGTTTGCGCTTGTATTGTTTTTCATGTTGAGTTGTGAGAAGTTGGTATGTTAATGTCATGGATAGGAGTGTAAATGAATGTAGTTTGTATGGATGTGTGTGTAGTGTAAGGGATTACCTGGCTCCCCATAGATGTGTGAGGCAGAAGATGTGTAACCAGCAACTGAGGCCTGGGGGAAAAAATGGAATCAGGTACTTCCTTGAATCTCCCGTTGCCTCAGCGGTAGTACCTCCCTGGGTGGGGCTACCTAACCCCTACTACCTATTAACATAGAAGGTTTTCCTAGCCTTGAAATAAGCTTCTCTGATAAACCAATCAGGATATATCAAGTTACGGAATATAATCCAAATTTTGTTGTTTTCTACCTCTAAATTTTGTGGGCTACAAATTCTTAATGCTCTGAGAAACAAGGTAGATATGACAGACAATTTGATAGAATTATTATGATAAGAGAAAAAGTGAATGTACATATCACAGTGAGTGGGTTTCCTGTAGACAGTGAAAGTAGGGAAATCATTAATTTTAATAACCAAAGCATCAAGGAAAGGTAGGGACCTATCAATCTCCCATTCAAGTTTGAAATTGATGGATGGAACCAAGTCATTTAATTTGCAAAAGAAATCTTCAAAATTATTGAGACTGTTGGGCCAAAAGGAGAAAATGTCATCTACACACCTAGTTGACTTTTGCATTGTTATCTATTAGAAGTTAGAACATAAACTCATAGAATCCAGTGTGGGTTGGTGAATCGTATAAACCAAAAATAACTAAACAAACCTAACCTGGGTATCGAAGTACTAATATTAATTAAGGTGTTAAGGTATTGTTATTCTCTGTTTTTATATGTTGAAATGATATTTGAAAGGCTGCCAGTATCCAATATTTTGACGTTGTTTTACCCCCAAAATGCTCCACACAAACAGAGCAATGCTTGTATCAATGTCAAATGTAGATGAATGTAAAAGGAGTTGTCCATGAACAGGAAAAAAAGTGAAATTAATCCATAACTACTGTGGTTTGTGTGCTTCAGGTACACACGTGTTTGTTTTGTTTACCACTAGGCTATGCGGCGGTGCCGTGCTTTCAGTACTCATGAACAATTTTTTTTATCCACACATAAATTGACGTATTTTTAACAAATACAATTTAAAAATCATAATATTTGAATCAATTTACACCTTTATTTGTGCACAAATACTTCAATTTCATATTTTTATGATATGATGAAAGGTCAACAACATTATACACGGACATCACCGCCGCCGTGCTTCCGTAAAAGATGACTTGAGTTCATCTTTGCTGGATCCGTTCCATGTCTTGCCCGGGATGGTAGACGAGCCCCGGTTCACATATACACGGCCGTTCGTGACGTCATTGACGGATGTCGGATCCATACAAACGGCTAATGTGAACCGGGCATAACAGGCTTTCCGAAGTACGGATTCCAACAATTCATCATGAAGGTATTCTTTGAGAAGTCATAGGTTACGTCGAAGAAGCCAATACGATTAATCAATTTCTCGTTTTATGAATGCAAAAGGCGCAAGTAGAGTGGCACGGTCAACATCAGGAAACGGTGTAGTAGGAAACGGATGGAGACAAGAGCTCACTCATCATGGGGTCGTTCCTACCTGACGAGTTATGGAGGAGAGAGAGAGAGGAAGAGATGGGGGGAGGTTGTGGAGGGGTTGGTGGAGTGTTGCCACTTCTGACTGATATAGAACTATCGCACCATCCACTGAAAGTTTCATTCGAAACATTCACTGGTGGGAGGGAGAGACGGGAAGGAAACATGATAGTGGTTGGGGATGACTGTGGGTCGATTCCACAGTGGTATTGGTTTGTTAGTTTCACAACCAACCACAATTATAAAGCTTCATTATTTTCCCAAAACTGAGTATCCACATTCAAAAAATGTATCCAACAGTTAGATAATGATGATCACTGTATAGTTTACTCACCAAATTCATTAAATAATTCAGCCATAAGTAATTTTTGTTTTCGTGTTTACAAACCACTACCAACCACTGTGGAATCAACCCTGTATGAGAGTCTCGCCCCAACCTTGCTAGTGTGAAGACGTTCTCCTGGCGCTCTGCCTACATTGTTGTTTGTGTTCTTGTTTGTGTGTTGTTTCTGTTGTGTTGCTGGTGTTGTTTGTTTGTTGTGGTTGTGTGTATTGTTTTGTTGTGATTGTGTGTGTGTGTGTCCCTGGCTGATTGAGTGTTTAGTTGTTGTTGTTGTTGAAGTTCCTCAAGCTGTCTGGCCGAACAGCCCCGAGCTCTTGAGGAAGGCTATGGCTTGAACCGGGCTTTCCCACAGTGCCCTCAGTGAGTGTATGTTGTGTTGTCGGCGAGTGTCGTTGTGTGAGTTGCAGTCTTCCATAATGTGTTTAATAGAATGGGGTGCGGTGTTGCATCCTGGGCAGGTATCTGTGATGGCTCCACCTAGTTTCTTTTGATATGTCAGAAGGGCCGGGTGGTGGCCGCTTCTCAACCTGGCCAGGTGGACTCTGTCCTAGCGGGGAAGGGAGGATTCTGATGGGTGGATGTCATGGGGTCGTGCATGCAGCAAGGTGTTGTTTTTAAGATTTTTGATGGATTGGTGGGTGATTTGAGTGTGGATGTGTGTTTGGAGACTTGTTTGGGGTGGGCAGGGTGTAAGGGATGATAGTATTTGTGTATGGTATCGTGTACTGGGAGTTGTTTTGATGTTTCTTGGCATCTTTGTTGAGTGTTCAATTGTTCGTGTTGTTTGCTTGCCATCTAGGCCTTGCCTGGCCTGATGGAGAGCGCAGATTCCTGCTTGGAGGCCGACTTGGCAATGTCGGAGGAAAACGAGTCTCCAATTGAGGATCACTGACCTGAGCTGCCTTCTCGCAACCCTCCCCTCCTCTCCTCAGTCACTCCGCAGCTCAGGCTGCAGCCTTCCACCTCCCCAACCTCTACCAAGCGACCCGTTGATGCCTCGTCCGACTCCTTGCAGGATTCTGATGGTGTGGACTGTTTGCCTCCAGCTGCAAAGACTGCCAAGGGTGCTTCAGCTGTGCATGACATACCTTCTCTGACTCACCCTGGTGCTTCTTCTTTGTATACCAACTCCTTGCCCTCGTCTAACTTTCCTGCTTTTGCACCGAGAAATGCCTATGTCAAGCTCTAATTCTCTGGAAACCCATCTACGGACACAAAGCTGCGTTGGTTGCCTGATTTTAACAGGGCATTCCAGCTGGAGTGTGAACTGGCTGAAGTCAAGATGGCTGCTGTCACCTCCCGGTTTGTCTACATCTCTAGGAAGCGTCAGGACATCATTCATAGAGTCAAGGCTGGTGAATTTTTGTCTCTGCCTCTCATTCTTGAAGACTCAACCGACAGGCCTCGTAAGTTCCCTAGCTATATCCTCACCCGTTTTCCTATTGATGTTGACCCGAAACTTACCAAAGGATACCCTGGTGTGTACTCTGCCCGTCATTTTTTCAAAGATGGTTCCCCCATTAGCCGTATTGTTGTTGTCTGGAGTCAACCCGATCCACCTCCAAATGAGATTTCCTTTGATTACCTCCCCTGTTTTCCACCGTGTGAGGTGAGGAAACTTCATTATGACCAGCTTTGGTGCTACAGGTACTGGGGAGTTGGGCATGTCTCCCGGTACTGTTCTGCCAGGCCGAAGTGTGCATGGTGTGCCACCGACCATGATTCCAAGATGTGTCCTGTCAAGGGTGAGCCATCACGTCCTGCTGCCTCCACCTCCTGTGGATATGTCTCGATGGAAGTGTCCACAATGCCTTCAGCCATGGGTTAACGTGTGGCATGGATGTACGTGACGTCAGGTCCAGGCTCGTGTCTCTACTATTGCTCCGCCTCCATTACCTCCACCACCACCTCCCCAGACTGCTCCACTAACCAGCCCTGCCTCAGCTCAAGACCAGTACCTCTGCAAGACTGTTGCTACCTTCATGGCACGATGTACGGCTCTCGAGAACTGCTTTTCTGCCCTTGAAGCCGGGATTGATAGGCTTGTTGCCGCTCAGGTTGCTAATGACTCCAAACTCTCCACCTTGGTCGAGGCTCAGCAGACCATCATCTCAACTATCACTACCCTTACCGAAAAGATGGATACTGTTGCACCTCGCCTTGAAAAGCTTTTCGAGTCAGTCCCTACTCCTGGTCCATCTTCTTCTCCAGGTCGCTCATCTGCCCCCACTCACCGGACTTCTACCTCTAAATACAGAGTTCGCTAGTGATTGCCGGCTGGATGTCATCTCCTGGAATGTATGTGGTATCACCAATTATGCTAAGCTCACTCAACTCAAGGCCTATGTTTTTTGTCATCATCCCAGTGTTATTTTTCTCCAGAAAGCATTTCCAGGATGGCCGCTTGCAACTGGGCAAGCTCCTTCTCTCTCAGGTTATGTGCCATATGTTCATCTGGTAAGGAATGGTCTCCTGACTTACATACATAGCTCATTGCCACATCGCCTTCTCCGTACCTCCACTGATCCTGACAAGACCTTTCAGCTATTTGAGGTTCTACCTGGGAATGGAGTACGCCAATTATGCAATGTCTATTCTGCCCCAGCTAGACTGACTCTTGAGGCTCTTCCTTCTCCAACAGGGCGTGGTATGGTGTATATGGGAGATTTTAATGCTCGGCATTCTGATTTGGGTTATGGTTCTGGCTCTATTAATCGTAATGGTGTTCGTCTCCTTTCATACATCCGCAAGCATCATCTGACACACTGTGTCAGTGGCGGTGCCACTCATTGCTGGGGAGGTACTCTGGATTGCATCCTCTCGTCTGGCCTGATAGCGTCTCAGGTCCAGTGCTCCTCAGTGCCAGACTTATTCTCTGATCACATCGCTCTTCAGTTTCAGTTTGGGTATTGCTGTGCCTCCTAAATATTGCCCAACTTACATCTTATTTATTGCCCATGTATTCCCTACATTTGACATATCATCAGCTGA
Source organism: Petrolisthes cinctipes (assembly GCA_033782935.1). NCBI lineage: Eukaryota > Metazoa > Arthropoda > Malacostraca > Decapoda > Porcellanidae > Petrolisthes > Petrolisthes cinctipes. The sequence continues at coordinate 2,111,805 of JAWQEG010000040.1, forward strand.
ACAGTTGTACTCTGATCTTGTATCTGCCACTTATGACTTTTATAGGCTATACGTCTCCCGGCCACATCTCCAGCATCGCCATACTGCCCACTCCTGGACACTGGATGCACTTATACAGGAGGCAAAGGAGGAGGCTGAACGTGATAGCCTATTGTTTCAAGCCAACCCAACCCCTGACCTATTCCATCGTTACCAGATGTCTAGAGACACTTTAGTCGCCCTGCAGGAGTGTGCTCACACTGAGTCTTGACAGCGGTTCACGGACAGCATCAACCAGCAAACAAGTGTGGCTTCTATGTAGCACCTCAACGGTCAGGTTGTTATAAAGACACCGGCCACTGCTCGTCATCACACTCCCGCCGACTTTGCCAACAACTTGTCGATGCCTGGTCAGAACAATCTACCTCAGCCAGTCTACCCATCCACATACAAGATGCACTCGCTTCCCATGCTGCTGTCCATCTGCTTCTTCTAATGTCTGCTCTGTTGCAAGATAATGACGATGATGCAGAGGAGATAACTGAGGAGGAGTTGCGCCATGCTCTCTCTCGGGGTAGAGCTTCTTCCCCTGGTGATGATGGTGTTACTTATGCTGTGCTGCGCCTACTTCAACAAGTTCCTGGCAACCCTCTACTTCGACTCTACAATCTTTGTCTTCTTGACGGTTCTGTACCACGAGCCTGGACCAGCAGCACAATAATACCCATCCCTAAGCCCGGCACTGCGAAGTTCAGGCCTATTTCCCTCACTTCCTGTTTATGTAAAGTTATGGAGAGAATCTTACTAAATCGTCTCATGTACAGACTGCAGGATTGCCTTTCTCCATGGCTGTTTAGTTTCCTTCCCCAACAGAGCACACACCACTGCCTAGTCGACCTGTACTCTCGCCTTTCCAGGGACAGTGTGGTGGCCTTCATTGACCTTCGAAGTGCCTTCGATGTTGCTAATAGAGATGTCATTTTGGGTCAACTGGTTGACTTTGGGATAAACGGTAATCTACTACGGTGGATTCAGGGCTACCTGAGTAACAGGACTTCCCGTGTGTTGTTCAGTGGTGCGCTCAGTCCTTTGCGCAGTTTACATCTTGGGTGTTCTCAGCCCATTGTTCCCCCCCAACGGGAACCGCCTTGACGTGGTGGGGGGGCTTGCGTGTCTCTGAGACCTGGCGAGCTAGACTAGAGGGGGCTCCGGCCCCTGCTCTGCCCCGATTTCGGGGAGAGAGGGCTTCCAATGCTAGTAAGGTCGCCAGTGAGAGACCAGACTAAATGGTTCCCATGCATTAGGCTGCCAGTACGGGCCAACAGCGCTGCCCTCCGGAGGGACTGCCCTCTAGGGGCTGTCCGATGTTGGATGGTTGGGTGTCTGGGCTGGGAGATGTTGGGGAGGGGGGTCTCAGGACCGTCGTGGGCAAACTTTCGAGCCATTGGGGCTGCTTTTTAAAACGAGTGGCCCCGTGGGGGAAGAGGTACCCCGCCCACGGCGACCAGCGCTCGGTCCCCTCATCTGCCCGGTAGGTAGTAGCTCTTGGCTCCTGGGGCCAAAAACCCCAAATCAATGATATATGGATAAAGAAAAGCCCCAATCTCTTCCTCGAGCGGTGGTCGACCAGGCCCTCGAGACGTCACTCTCTGGTCGTGGTAATATGCAGAAAGCTGCAAATAAGACTAGACCTAGCAGGTCGGGTGTTGTGTCGAAGAACCCTGTTAGCGATTTGGACACGTTAATGTTAACAAATGTACTTGCATCCCTTTCCTATGGCGCTATCCACTCCATTTTTAAGTGTTTTGGAGTAGTTCTTTGAATCCGAATCACATATGACAGTGATTGTAGGTCTAATCGGTGCTATATTACTTTCAATACAAATGCTGCTGCCAAAGCAGCATTTGAGGCAAAAGATTCTCTGACGGTGGGGGATACTCATTGTAAAGTTTAGATGATGCGGTCCATCAATGTATTTGACAGTGACAATGACTACTGCCCTAATATATTTGATGACTCTGTAAAGCATGTCCCAAAGGAACGTCGGGTTCCTACACCCTTTTGGTTTGTGGCTTACTACAGGGAGGGACGTGGTAACATTATCCATGCTTCCCGGTATCTTGAGAAAGAAATTGGATTATTACCAATGGGCCACATAAAGAAATATGGTAAGGGAGTTTTAATCAGAGCCAAAGATCTTACACAGGCCATGATGCTCCTCAATCTCCCCTGTCCTTCTGATAGCATGTTTGAATCTATTAAACCACATCGAACATTTAATTATAGCAAGGGGCGTATATATAATGAGGACCTGTATGAATTCTCAGAAGAGGACATTCTCGCTATGTGCCCAGACAGTGTCCAACGAGTAACGAAGATGAAAGGCAGTAAAAATATGATCATCCTCACTTTCTATGGCTCGCATATCCCAGATCACATTAACATTAACCCCACCTCATTTGAGGTGAAGCCTTTTGTTGAGCGTCCCCTACAGTGTTTCTGTTGTTATGAGTTTGGTCATGGGAAAAGGAACTGCAACAACCGTTCCCGGTGTGGTAATTGTTCTGCTCTTGACTCACATCTTACTTCTGAGTGTCGGTCAGAGAGTTACAGCTTTTACTGCAAAGATGCTCACCCCTTGCGTTCTCGCCAATGTAAGATGTACCTACTTGAGCAGGATATCCTCCACTTGGCTAATACTCAATTCATTAGCATAGGTAGTGCCAGACGGCAACTCAACTTCAGGCGACAGAAGGATGGTGGTGTGAAGACATACGCCTCCTCCCTTCGCCCTAAATTGGTTGCAGCACCCTCTCAACCCTCTCAAGAGGCAGCTGCTTCTTGCTCTAGTGAGAACGTTTCTAAGGTTACTCTACATAATAGTTTCTCTGTCTTGGAAACTTTATCAGACACTCATTCTGGTGACCCTTCAACTGATGACAATTCTCAGACTTTAGCTAAAGGTGTCCATGTGGTAGAGGTTCACGCTGCCACACGCTCTCCCAAAAGGAAACTTAAGTCACCTAAACTGCCACAGAGACGCTTTTGTGGTTCCTCTGAGGCACTTGACTCTATAGATGTTCCACCTTGTGAGGCAACCATCTCTGTGGACTCATCCATAGTTTCCTCTCAATTTCACCAGAAGCGTTCTCGTGGCTCTGATGAATCTCTTGATTCAACAGAAGTTCCTCCTCGCAAGCTTCCTTCGGGATCATCAGAGGGGCGTGAAGTTAATGTGGATGCCACGGATGTTGTGACTTCAAAAGATTCACTTTCTCTTCCGCTTGAGCAGCGGAGTGATTCTACCACCTGTATTATGGATGTTGATGTATCTGCCTGTGTCAGTGATACCACTGCTGTACAGGACAGAACCAATGTAATTGTTTCAAAGAATATCCCATCTCATATACCTTCATCTTCTTCTAACATATCAGATGCTTCAGGGACTCGTCTACGGGTCCCAATTACTGCCCCAAGTACTACTCCTCGGGTTCGCTCTTCTTCTAGTGGCCCAGGATTAGACAAATCTTATTGTTTGAATAAACCCTCAGGTCGAGGTGGTAGTGGGAAGTACCTCCGTGAGGCTTCCCAAAAATCAGTACTAAAGTAACACCGTTCAAGGTCCTTCAGTGGAATTGCCGTGGCTTGCGTGCTTCTTGGGAGGAACTGCGCGTTCTTCTCTCTAGCTTCTCTCCTGCATGTGTTTCTCTCCAAGAGACAATGCTTGGGGACTACATTCCTGCCAGTCCTCCAGCATACTCAGCATTTTATTCCAATTCATTTGAAGGGCAGGGTCATCATGGTGGCTCTGCCATCCTAGTTCGCCGAGATATTCCATGCACGAGCCTGGAGCTTGACACTCCGCTCCAGGCTGTTGCAGTTAAGGTTTTTATGGACCGCCCGTACACTGTATTCAGTCTATACCTTCCTCCCAGTGTTACAGTTGAGAGGGGTGATCTCAACCATCTTGTACGGGACCTTCCATCTCCCTTTATTTTATTGGGTGATTTTAATGGTCGTCATCCTCTGTGGGTGACAGTTCGGTCAACCCCAGGGGTGTTTTATTTGCTTCTTTTATTGAGGATGAGGGATTAGGGGTTTTAAATACGGGAGATGTGACACATTTTAATAGCCCTACTGGGACTTTTACCGCCATTGACATTTCCCTTTGCTCACCCAGTGCTCTGTTGGATTTTACTTGGAGAGTGTTGCCTGACTTATATGGCAGTGACCATTTCCCTATACTTTTAGAAGGTAACAGGTACGAACCACAGTCTCGTCTTCCTAGGTGGAAATTAGAGAAGGCTGACTGGCAGTTTTTTAGAGAGCTAACTTCTTCGGTCTCTTCTGTAGCCGATTTCGGTAGCTCTGACGAGGCTGTAACATATTTCACTGATATGCTCCACTCTGCTGCTCTCAACTCTATCCCTAGAACTTCTGGCTACTTTCCCAAACGCCCTGTCCCTTTTGGTCACCAGTCTGCACCACTGCTGTGCGGGAGAAGCGCGCTGCTTTCTCTTGCCTTCGTCGCAATCGTGGGGACCCAACTCTTTTAGAGGACTTCCGACGGGCAAGGGCTCGGGCTAGACGAGTTTTAAAAGAGGCCCGACGTGCATCTTGGAAGGCCTATGTGTCTTCAATTAATACTAAAACTCCACTCACCCAAGTGTTCAGGAGAGTCCGTAAGATGGCGGGGAAGTTTTCTCCTAGTTCTCCACCTGTACTTAAGGCCAATGGAATTAAGATCATGGATGGTTTGACAGTGGCAAATACCATGGCGGAGGCTTTTACAAGAGTCTCCAGCCGTGACTCTCGACCCCAGGCATGAGTTAAAATCCAAGGAGCGCACTGTCCTGGATTTCTCAGGGAACGTGAATGAAAGTTATAATCATATATTCACCCTGAGAGACCTGCATTCTGCTCTCTCTCTCTGCGGCGACACTTCTCCTGGGCCAGACAACATCCCATATGCAATGTTGCGACACTTGGGTGAGGAGGCGATCTCATTTCTTTTAGCTTTATGTAACAGAATCTGGCTGGAGGGTGTCTTCCCTTCTGGGTGGAGAGTTGCTACCATCCTTCCTTTTCTCAAGCCGGGCAAGGACTCTGGTGTTGCCCTCAATTATCGACCAATTGCCTTGACCTGTCTCTGTAAACTATTTGAAAAGATGGTAAATGTCAGACTGGTATACTTCTTGGAACGGGGTGATTTTCTGTCTCCGTCCCAGTCTGGCTTTCGTAAACACCGTTCCACTACAGATGCTCTGGTCAGGTTGGAAGCTGCTGCATGTGAGGCCTTTGCACGACAACAACACCTTGTCTGTGTATTCTTTGATTTAGAGAAAGCGTATGACACGACATGGCAATATGGCATCCTGCAGCAACTCCATATATATGGCCTGCGGGGTCGCCTTCAACGCTTTCTTAAATAGTTTCTGTGAGGGTTGGTACAACCCACTCAGCATCTGTTGCACAGGAGGAGGGCGTCCCCCAGGGAAGCGTCCTCAGTGTCACATTGTTTGCAGTAGCAATTAATGCCATTGCTTCATTCTTTGTGGATGGTATAGCCAAATCGATGTACATTGTACGATGTACTTAGTAGTTTGGTTTACTGCTTCCCGTATGTCAGTGGCAGAGCGGCACATGCAGCTTGCCCTTGACAGGGTGTCACGTTGGATTGGTTCTTATGGGTTTCGATTTTCTCCTTCTAAGAAAGTTGCTATGCACTTCTGCCGCATCCTAGGCGTCCACCCCGATCCGGACTTATTCATGTATGGTCATCGGATACGTTGTGTCGAGGAGACTCACTTTTTGGGTTTCTTTTTTGACAAACGTTTGACTTGGGTTCCCCACTTACTTACACTTAAGGTCTCTTGCCTTAAGGCTCTTAACCTGTTGAGGGTCCTGGGCCATACGTCCTGGGGGGCTGATCGGGCCACCCTCCTCTGCCTATACCATGTTCTTATTAGGTCAAAACTCGACTATGGGTGTGAGGTGTACTCTTCTGCCACCGATGCCTGTCTCAGAGTTTTAGACCCTGTTCATCATGCTGGAGTACGTCTGGCGACCGGAGCCTTCAGGTCGGCCCCAATCCTCTTGGTGGACGCTAATGGGCCACCTCTTGATCTCCGTCGCCAGTCCATGATGGTTCGTTGTTGGCATTGATTACATCGACTTCTTGACTCCGTTCCCTGCTTGGCGGTGTCATCTGATATCATGTCTCAGTACTACCTTTCTCATTCTCGTACACCATGGCCCTTTGGCTTCCGGGTCAGGAAGGCTATGGAGGAGATGGGCATTGATGACTTCCTGATTTGTCCTGTGAGGGTCCCCAGGGTGGATCCATGGTTTCTTCCAGAAGTTTTCCCCTGCACCTGCTGTACAGACAAGAAAGAATCTCTTCCTCCTCCAGTGGCTCGTTCCCTCTTTTTAGAACATGCCTTCACTCACAGGGAGTCCCTCCCTGTGTACACTGATGGGTCAAAGTCTGATACTGGAGTTGGCTTTGGAGTTGTCTTTCCTGACTTTTGCCGTGGCGGCAGGCTCCCTTCTGTCATGTCCATTTTTACTGCTGAGCTCTCAGCCATTTTATATGCCCTCCAAGTGATTTTTACTCTCCCTCAGCCTTCGTTTACTATTTTTAGCGATTCCTGTAGTGCCTTGCAGGCCTTGTGCAATTATAACTCTTCCCATCTCCTGGTGTTGGCCATTCTTGAGGCGCTTGTCCTCTTGGGTCGTCGTGGCTGCAAAGTACCTTTTTGTTGGGTCCCGGCCCATGTGGGTGTCGATGGGAATGAGTGGGCTGACGCCCTGGCTAAGGCTGCGGTCTCCAATTCTCAGCCTCCTGCCAGGCGCCATCCTGTTCCTGCAGTGGACCTTCGACCCTACATAGATACTACCATTCGTTCCTGCTGGCAGGACAGATGGGACGCCGTTGGGGCTAACAAGCTCCGCGACATCCGCCAGCGCCTTGGTTTGTGGAGCTACAGTGGCCTGTTCCGCCGGTGGGAGACGGCTCTTGTCCGTCTCCTCATTTGCCACACATTATTGACTCATGGCTTTTTAATGGAGAGGGCTCACCCTCCCTTTTGTGATGATTGTCTGGTCCCTTTGACAGTACGTCATCTTATTGTTGAGTATCCCAGCTTTGGGGACCTTCATCTTAGGCACCTCTCCGAGTACCGGGTGGGTGACGGTTCTTACAGTCTCTCCCAGGTGCTCGGGGAGGATGCTTGTAGTGTGGGAGGGAACACCCTCTCCTATGTGGAGGAGGCTGGCCTTTTCCACAAAATCTGATTTTATGATATTTATGGTTTTTAAATGATTTTATGTCGACGGGTTCTTTTAGTAATAATGTGCTTTTTAGTTTGTGTTTTTTTTAATAATGGTGCCTATCCCTTTCGTGTGTTGATGTTTTATTAATTATGTAGATGACAATTTTATGCTGGGCAGTATATGACCTTAGCTGTTGCCCGCCAGATGCTTAGTTGCATTAAATATCAATCAATCAATCAAATTCTGATTTGGGTGATGGTTCTGGCTCTATTAATAGTAATGGTGTTCGTCTCCTTTCATACATCCTCAAGCATCATCTGACACGCTGGAACACTGGCGGTGCCACATATTGCCGGGGAGGTACTCTGGATTACATCCTCTCGTCCGGCCTGATAGTATCTCAGGTCCAGTGCTCCTCCTTGCCAGATTTATTCTCTGATCACATCACTCTTCGGTTTTATTATTCTCTACCTGCTGGGTCAAGTGCTTCAGCCACTAGTTTATGTATTGCTGTGTCCCCTAAATATTGCCCAACTTACATCTTATTTATGGCCCATGTATTCCCTACATTTGACATATCATCAGCCTAACAGTTGTACTCTGATCTTGTATCTGTTGCTCATGACTTTTATAGGCTATACGTCTCCCGGCCACACCTCCAGCATCACCATACTGCCCACTCCTGGACACTGGATGTACGTATACAGGAGGCAAAGAAGGAGGCTGATCATGATGGCCTATTGTTTCAAGCCAACCCAACCCCTGACCTACTCCATCGTTACCAGATGTCTAGGGACACTTTAGTCGCCCTGCAGGAGTGTGCACTCACTGAGTCTTGGCAGCGGTTCACAGACAGCATCAAAAAGTGTGCTATGTGGCACCTCATCCATCGGGTTGTTAAAAAGGCAGTGGCAACTGCTCGTTGTCACACTCCCACCGACTATGCCCAACAACTTGTTGATGCCTGGTCAGAACAAACTACCCCAGCCAGTCTACCCATCCATCGGCTACGTCTAATGTCTGCTCTGTTGCAAGATGATGACGATGATGCAGAGGAGGTAACTGAGGAGAAAATGCGCCATGCTCTCTTTCAACAAGTTCCTGGCAACCCTCTACTTCGACTGTACAATCTTTGTCTTCGTGACGGTTGTGTACCACGAGTCTGGACCAACAGCACAATAATAGCCATCCCTAAGCCTGGCACTGCGAAGTTCTGGCCTATTTCCCTTACTTCCTATTTTTGTAAGGTTATGGAGAGAATCTTACTCAATCGTCTCGTATACAGACTGCAGGATCACCTTTCTCTATGGCTGTTTGGTTTCCTTCCCCAGCAGAGCACACACCAATGCCTAGTCGACGAGTACTCTCGCCTTTCCAGGGACAGTGTGGTGGCCTTCATTGACCTTCGAAGTGCCTTCGATGTTTCTAATAGAGACGTCATTTTGGATCAACTGGTTGACTTTGGGATAAAGGGTAATCTATTACGGTGGATTCGGGGCTACCTGAGTAAAAGGACCTCCCGTGTGCTGATATTCCTGGAACTACAATTACGTGCTATGCTGATGATATCTGTGTTCATTCTACCTCACCAAGGGATCTCCAGCGGTTTCTTGTCTCCTTCCAGATAAGAGCAGAATATTCACCTACCGCCTTCGTCAAGCTCGGCTAGTGTTCACCATTGGAGGGACTGTCATTCCCATATTTCCCAGTACCGCTACCTGGGCGCGCCAGTCAATTTTTGGCTGATTGTCCCTGCCAGACCTCAAGATCATCCCATTGTCCAGGATTTATTGGGTCGTCTCCAGCGCCGACTTACACCACTTCAATGGCTCTCTAACAACTCCTCGGGCATCTCCATCCCAGTAGCCAGAACCATCTATTTTGCTTTTATCCGTTCAGTTGTTGATTACCTCTCCCATGCTTTGATTCAACTTCCTAGGGCTACTCTGGAAACTTTAGAAAAATTTCAGAATAGAACAATGAGAATATTTCTAGGCAGTCCAATGTCGAAAAGGATAGTGAACATGCAGCGTGAGTCTTCCCCCATTAATCGAGAGAATTTATTGTAATGTTACTTGCTTCACTGTCAAGTGCCTTCATTTCCCACATCTTTCACCCCATTACTCTCAGTTAGTCAGGACTTCTCTTAGACCAAACTCCCCTGTCCCTCCCATACTGCCTGCTGGACGTACTCTTATAAGGTCTGTTTCCTCTATGCTCCGTGGTCTTAATATAGATATAATGGTTGCAGACGTCCCCCCAGGGCCCCCTCCGTGGATGCTACCAACACCTGATGTGAGCTTCACACCTACTTCCATGTTGGAACTGCCTTCTCTACAGCGGCAGTTGGCTTTGGAACACATAGAAACAGTGACGTCCTACATCACAGATCCATACTGCCTCTACACTGATGGCTCATTGTGGGTGGATGGTACAGCAGGTTGTGCCGATTTCTCACCTGACATGGAGTCACCTCCATGGGGCTGGGTTGGCCGTTGTCTCTGTAACCCCTCTAGCTCAACATTGTGTGAACTGTATGCCATTCTGGATGCTGTTAGTCTTGTTTGTCAACGTGGAGTGAATGCTGCCATTTTTTGTGACTCCAAACCTGCCCTTCATTCCCTCTCTATTGTTTAGCCACACACTCTTCTGTTATTCAGCAGATTTTATCATTTTTGGCCTTATTGCGCCATCGTAACTTGACTGTCAAATTTTTATAGGTGCCATCTTATGTATGTTTACGTCACAATGGTACAGTTGAAAGACTCGCAAAGGAAGCCTGCCATCTGCCTCCTCATGGTGTTGAACGTCCTCTCTCCCTGACATTTTACCTTTCTAGAGTTCGCTCCGCCGCTCTCCTCTCTGTACAGCGGGATGCAGAGAGGCCCTTCAGCATCTCCATCACCCATTACGAGTCTTTCTGGTGTCACAAATATTCCTACCGTCGTCGAGGCCTCATGGTTCGGAGGCACAATGTAGTCTCTGCTCGTTTGAGGCTTGGCTACCGGCCACCGTGGCAGGTTGTTGGGATGCAGGTGAGCCTTCCTTCACTGAGTGTCGCTTGTGTCGAGCGCCTCGTGCTAACACTATAGAGCTCTATTGCCTGGCCTGCCCCATTGTCCGACACTTGCCGCCCCGGGGCCTGCCACTTAATGTGGTTTGTCGATACTTGCTGAACCATCAGGTTCTGGAGGAACTTCTGGTAAGCCACCCTCGTTTTGGTGGATTTAAATTAAGTAGGTCATAATGTAAATATTTGTGCTCCATTCTGTTATGTTTTCGTTATATGTGTGTGTGTGTGTGTGTGTGTGGTTGTAGTCATTGAATTCTCATGAGTCCCTCTTACCCTTGTGCATTGTTGTCTGCCTGTTGACTGACGCTACGGCGCAATGAATTATAAAAAAAAAAAAAAAAAAAAGCGTAATCACTGACCAGAGACGAACGGCAAGCACCATACATAACCTGCATTCGAACTTGGCCTTTATAGGTGTATTGGGTGGGGAAATGAACAATACCAGGCGATTCGAAGCTTTCTGCTCCTCACACTCTGATCAGAAATTATGTATCACGAGTGTACTGTACATGCAATTATCATATTTAAAGGAATATTAATGGCGTAGCAAAGGGTTGGGGAGTCCTACTTAGGTGCTTCCCTGGAAAAGTAAAAAGAAGCATTTCCACAGTAATTATTTTTTGTTTGGTCCCATCTACAAGCATTTATTAAGTAGGTCGATAATGATAATGACCAATATTAATTCACTAACTCCATTACTGGTCAGAAACACGGTTCGGTTTCTTTCGGTTGGATGTATACAAATCACAACTAACAACTGTTAAATCGGCCCTTAGTGACTGAGTGACTTTCCTATACTTTACAGGAGATGCGTAGATGATATTTTTATATAATTTCGATTCCATTATCATTTGCCTTTATCTTTGGTTTACCTTAACTCAAAGAGTAAAATATTGTTTTTACAGAATAATCAATCACTCGGGTTATTCATTTCATATGTAACTTTCTTGCTCTTCCTGTGTGTGTGTGTGTGTGTGTGAAGATGGAGACAGTTCGTAATATCACGTGTGTTTGTGTAAGTGTACTTGTGTGATGTTATAACAAAAAGAAAATCCTTTCTTTCACGCCCTTGATGTGACCCGACACGTATAGTACAGGCTCTCAAATAACATCCCTCCCGTTTTGCTCTGATACTCTTCACAACGATTATTGTAACAGACCGTGTATGTAAATATGTTATTGATTCAGAATGCCTCGTGTGGTGTGGCGAAATGCATGTTTATCCAGAAATAGAAGGTTTGATTTTTGCGCAAACTTCCCCCAGCCCTCGCAACCTCAACCACCAATCCCCAGTCACCTCTTGATTAACAGAGTGATGTATAATTAATTCATTTTTATTTCACTATAGCATTCAGTTTTAGAAATATATGGAGGGAGATGTGGCCAGTGAATGAGGAGAAAGCGTTTCCTTCAAACTGTACTATGAAACAGTTCGCCTCGGTATAGGCGGAAAGTTTTGTAGTATATGCTGTAGTAAGCAGATACCTCGAATTCGCCGACTTGTCTTAAGGGTCTTGTGGTGAATTGGAGCACTATTGTTTCCTGCAAACTATGCCAGAATACATACCACCTCAGTAAACAAGTAAGGGATGAGTTTTCTTGCATTGTTCAGAGGGCTACGTAGACTACATTTTCCCCATAACAAGCGACACCCCAAAGGGGATAGTATACATATGGTACATTAGAGTTCCCTAATTCCTGCAAAGTATGCCATGAAACAGGACCATTTTAACAAATATAATTGTATCCTGTTACTTTGAATACTCTGGAGGAATCATTCCTTCCAGATTTGCCAACACTATTTTATCCCATTAAGGAACTAATCAGGAAGGGGTCAAAGCTGTGACCACCAAGTGTATACTATAGTTTGTGGAAGCTCTAACAAAAGGGAGGAAAGGTTGCCGTGCATAAATGAATCTTTGCAGACAAAGCCACGTCACCGGCAGTCATTAAGGCGGAGTCAAGCATTCGTTCCTTTTATAACCGAGGTGAGGGAAGGAGACCTTCACTCTCATGCTATTGCTGTCGCGAACACCACAGCTGTCACTGTCCTGCTGTTGCTGTCGCTATCACTGCTGCTGTCACTATCCTGTTGTTGCTCTCATTGCGTCGTCAGGTCAGTGTTGTGTTTGGTTATCAATTATCTCTTTCTTTTTGCTGGCCATGTTCCACTACAACTTTTTCAGGCCGTTCCTATGCCCTGAAGAAGCAGTAGAGAAACGTGGTCAGTAAAGGCTCCTCCTCATACGGTGTTGTTCAATAAAAGTGTGTATGGTACAGTATTAATTGGTAAATCTGGAGCAACTGATTCTTTCAAACTCACCGTATTTCATGTAGCAGACCATTATTATTTTCATTAAACTAATCTTGTTTCCTGGCATACTTCGTTGGAGTCAAGGCGCTCTAATGAACCTAATGTTGCGGTCTCAAGTTCTGTCACCTCTCTGATATAATGATGTTGAACTTAGTGAGTGATATTGTATTAAATGAGATGTGACAGTTTCTTCAGTTTGACTCCATACTGTGAAAATATCTCTTTAAAAGCATTTCCATAATTCATTCCCCACTGTCCCTTATAAGTCCCCATCGTTCTTTTGATAAACATTTGTTGAAGCTTTTAACGTTGTTCCCTCGTGGCATAGTATTCATCCATATGAAAATAAATACCTCTTTAAAAGCATATCTTTTATATGTTTCCCACTATCCCTTATACACCCCCATCGTTAATTGTTATATCTTTTATCTTTGTTTCTTCTTGGTATTGTAAAATTCCAATGTTAAAATAAATATATTTTTTAAAAACAAATACTATGTTGTAATTAATGAGGAGGTGAAACGAACAGTTGAAAAGAAAAAAGAAAGCATACAGAGAGTGGTTGGATAGTAGAGGAAATGAAGAGTTGGAGGGACAGAAAAGGGAGATGTATGTGGAGAAAGAGAGTGGTGAGAGAGAGTAAGAGAAGAGTAGACGAGGAATTTGGAAGGAATTTAAGTGAGATGTGGATGGAGTGTAAGAAATTGTTCTGCAAAGAGGTCAAGAAAGTCAGGGAGGGTGACAAAGGAAGTAGTAAGGTTGTGAAAGACAAGAATGGGCAGGTGATTGTAGAGAAGCATGGTAGAGTTGAGAGGTGGAGAGAACACTTTGATGAATTGTTGAATGAAGGAAGTGGAAAGCCGGCGAACATAGTTGGGTGGGTTATGGGAGGGAGAACAAGAGAGGTAGTGGAGGAGGAGGTGGGGATCAGAAGGTTAGAAGTGAGTGAGGCTTTGAAGGAGGAATAAATGAAGTGTGTGGTGAGATGCTGAAGTGTGATAGTGAGATAGTGGTTGAGTGGGTGTGGAAAATGTGTGGACTGGCATGGGAGAATGGAAGTGTGCCTGAAGGCTAGAAATCAGGATTTAAGAGTAAAAGGGGAGAGAGGAGTATGTGGTATTCACAGAGGAATATGCCTCCTTAGTGTAGTAGGGAAGGTGCACTGTACTGTAATGATAGAAAGAGTGAGAACAAAGGAAAGGGTGTGTGAGGAGCAGTGTGGGTTTAGGAAAGGAAGTTTGTGTGTAAACGAGATTTTCTCCTTGAGGTGTACTGTGGAGAAATATCTAGAGAAGGGCAAGATTTTGTATGCTGCATTTATGGATTTGGAGAAGACATATGACAAAGTCGATAGTGAAAGTCTGCGGAAGGTACTGAGAATATATGGAGTGGTTGGAAAGTTGTTTTGGGCAGTGAAGAGCTTGTATGAGGGTGTAAGAGGGGCAGTCTGGGTGGAGAATGAGCAGAGTGAGTTCTTTAATTAATTTGAATGTTGGGTTAAAGCAAGGGTGTGTGATGTCCCCATGGTTGTTAAGTGTATATATGGATGGAGTCATGAAGGAAATACAGGGAAGAGTAGTGAATGTTTGTGTACCTCTAATAAGGGAAGGGAGTGAGTGGAAGTTGCCTGTGTTGCTGTTTGCTGACGATACAATTCTGTTAAGTGATGCTGAGTGGGAGTTGCAGGGTTTTGTAGATATGTTTGGAGATTTGTGTGAGAAACGGAACCTGAAGGTAAATGTGACAAAGAACAAAGTTATGGTCTGAGAGGTGAGGTTGAATGGTCAGGTTATGGAGAACGTCAGCTCATTTAAGTATTTGGGGAGTGTGATGAGTAAAGATGGGAGTTTAGAGGATGAGGTGTGGGAGAGGATACAACATGGGAAGTGGGTTGTAGGAACGCTGAAAGCAGTGACAAGGAATAGGGCGATGAATATGGAAGTGAAGAAGACTCTACATGATAGTGTGGTAATCCCGACACTGACATACGGGAGCGAAGCGTGGACGATGACGGAGAAACATAAATCAGTTACCTGAGAAGTTCGTGTGGAGTAACATGGAGAGATAGACTGACGAATGAAGGAGTACGTGAACGATGTAATGTGGATGTGGATGTGCTAGAGAGTGTGAAAAGAAACCCCTTAAGATGGTTCAGTCATGTGGAGCATATGGGGAGCGAGAGGGTCGTTAGAAAGTGTACGAGAGTCAGGGGGAAGGATTGAGTTGAGAGGTATATGAGTTAGAGTGGCGTTGGCTGGGAGGAGGGACGCCAGTTGGTAGGGGACACGGGTGCATGGAGGCGATTCATTTGTGGCCATCCCCGTTGGGGACTGAGGCGTCTGGCAATAGATAGATAGAATTAAATACTTACCCCACACTACTGTGCCTCATACGTCCCTTCGTTAAATCTTTTCCTTTGGCTTAGTATGTTTCTATAGAGCAATAAATATCTCTTCAAAAGCATTTCTATATTACATGTCTCAAATAAAGTATTTCTATGATACATTCCCTACTATTCCAAAATTATATCCCAGTCATTCCTTTATAAGTTCCTTTGTAAATCTTCCCTTCGTATGCAAAAACATCCGTGTTGTTGACGATGGTGTGGTACCAGTTCGATATCTTTGTAGTGCATCTATTGAGTCATCGTACCGGAACCATGCCAACGTCAACACCATCAAGGTTTTTGCATACGGCCTTTGTTTACAGTATGTGTGCTCTTTTGGCATTGTATCCTTACTTGGAAGCGACGGTTAGGAGAATATATAACCACATCTCATTCACAGTATTGAACAATATTCTATTTCATGAAAACTAATGAAATTTTCTTTAAGTTAAACTTCATTTTGGTAAAGTAGGGAGTTTGAAATCGTAAACTTTGGGTTTGCATCTCGTAAATTTTAGACTCATAATCTTTGGTTTAGAAAGTCGTAAATTTTTGTTTTGAAACGTGTAAAATTTGGTTTGCAATTCAAATATCGTGATTTTGAGAGCCATATATTATTTTTGCAACTCGTAAATTCTGGTCTCCATGTCGTAAATCTTGGTTTTGAAACTCGCAAACTTTGGTTTTGAAACTCGTAAATTTCGATTCGCAACTAATAAGTTTTTGTTTTAAAACTCGTAAATTTTATTTTGAATTTCATCAATTCTAATTATAAACCTCGTATATTATGATTTTGAAATTGGTAAATACTGGTTGTGCAATTGATAAACTTTGTCCCATTTCAGACAGGCGGACGGAAGGAACTGAGGGACGTGAGATAATATGAATTTGTCTTGGCCACTGATTCAGATTGCTTGTGGATCAGTAAGTGTGCATAATTATAATCATCATTGCTATTAGTAGTAGTAGTAGTAGTAGTAGTAGTAGTAGTAGTAGCTTTAGTAGCAGTAATGTAATTGTTTTTGTTTTTGTTATTTTAATTATTATTATCATCACCACCACCATCGTCATCTAAGTATCGTTCGTCCGAAAATTTTCTAAATGTCTTAATTAAGCATAAACTTCTTTTATAGCATTTCTTTATTGCAATACATTCCCAACTTGACCATATATATTCATCATACCTCTGGTGCTAGTTCCTATCCTAATGAAAATATAATATCACATCTTATTCGTTCCTTTGTAAATCTTCTATGCGGGTTCCCTTGTGGTATTATAATCTTCCATAAAATAAGTAACACTTCAAAAACAATTATATAATACATATCTCTTTAATTAAAGACACTTCTATGATACATAACCAACCCACGCCCGCATCGCTTAATTTTCCCTCTAGAAATATGTCATGAACATACACTAGAACGTTTTCACGATTGCTGTGCTATGCGTAGATTATAAGTGACATACAAAAAAACCAGAAGCATAAAATAAATACTGTTTTATATAAATAGATTTCCCGCTAACCTATTTATATATACCCACTCGTTGGTTGGTTGGTTATTGGGGTTTAAAGCTTATCGACTTCGTAAACGTCATTAAAGCGATGTAATTGTAAAGTCATAGAGAGTGTGTCTATAGGGTGCATGTAGAAAAGTGTACGTATGTTGTATGACGTCTGGAGTTTTGTTTCATGATACTTGTTCTTTTTGTTTCCTTGTTAAATCTTGTATATGTATTCCCTTGTGGCAGTGAATCCTTCCAAAAAAACAACCAATATATCTTCAAAAGCATTTCTCTAATATACCTGTATTTCTTTAATTAAAAGTATTTTCATAATACATTTCCACTATATTTTATATAAAATATCCCTTAGTTAATTTTTGTATATGTTTTCCTTTGTGGCGTTGCATTGTATCATAAAACAACAAATATATCTTGAAAATTATTCCCATAATATAATTCGGTGACAACAGTGGACTCCCTTCGTGATGGTGACGGAGCTGGCTGATGGAGGAGGGATTAAGGCGGAGGGTCCTCTTAGCCTGCTCCTCGACCTTCTCTCGAAACAGCTCAAGTTCAGGTTGGTCTAAGTAGTGTTTAGTGAGATTAGGTTTGGTTAGGTGCGGTGAGGTGAGGTTAGGTTAAGTTAGGTGATCGGAGATGTTTTAGGAAAATTGGAGTGCTACTCATTCGTCCTATCTATCCCAGGAAACAAAACACCTCATTGTTACTATGCTTAATGGTTGCACACTTTGTTGCAATTAACTCACCCCTCATCCCTACGGTACTTTAGAGAAAAGGATGCACTCTAGATATCACCAATTTAAAATGCTATATTCTTTCCATTTATTTGCCTTGCATTTGCAATAGTAACATACAGATCAATTTTACAAGTAGTTCCAGCATGGATAAAATTTGAACATATATATATATATATATATATATATATATATATATATATATATATATATATATATATATATATATATATATATATATATATATATATATATATATATATATATATATATATATATATATATATATGTAATCTTCAAATCTATCTACAATTTCTTTCAATATCTCCATTCACTGACTAGACTAAGATGATGTTGTCAGGTACACTCTGGTCCCACCAATTGACGGAACTTGGGGTGTGAAGACGACTGATGGCAACTTTACCGGTATGGTTGGTATGCTACAACGAAACGTAAGTACGTTTGTCAGTTCAACTGACATACTTATTAATTATGAGGGACTTTGCATAACACACGGTTTTCGTATTTTTGGCAAAGTGACCAGACATTTTTGCATAATATACCATTTGCGTGTGTGTGTGTGTGTGTTTTTTTTTTTTTACAAAGAAACCCGACATTTAAAGTGATTTTGCAAACATACCATGATTTTGGTTTATTTGCAAAATGACCGGGTACTTTGCAAAATCACCGGATTCGCAAAAAATTACGTAATATATATATACTAGTGTAGATACCTGGCGTTGCCCGGGAAAGATGCCTATATGAATAAGGCAAAAGGAAACATTTTATAGTTTAGCGAGCAACTATATTAAATTATTATCATAGTGAGAGGAGTTTTCATTGATATACAGTCAGGACCATTATAACAGTTAGACGTTTCCTCTTATTAAAACTTTTTACAGAGACATATTATGACCATGTCATGGTGTCATGCATATGGGTGTCATGTCCAGGCTATTCAACCATGACATCAGTTATGGGCCTAGCCCAGGCATTGGGGTAGCAGTAGTATGGCTTAAGAAAATTGGTGCCATTTTCAAAAAATATTTGCTTCATACACGCTTTGAAGCAAAAAAGTTAAAAAACTTGAAAAATCTCAACCCGATTTTGTAAGCCTTACTACGGGTACCCCAACGTCTGGACCAGAAAATAATACATAAGTGTTTTATAAGTGTTTCATAAGTGTTTTATATATATATATATATATATATATATATATATATATATATATATATATATATATATATATATATATATATATATATATATATATATATATATATATATATATATATATATATATATATATATATATATGTATATATTTATTTATTTATTTATATATAAGACACTTAAACGTGAACGGAGATTGTGACAGGTCCAAGGTCTTTATTCCCATGTACAACTTTCGGTTCTCACTACGATATCTCCCCATGTATCTGTACAACTGAAAGTGAAAAAATCCTAATTACCCGGTGCTTCACTGTTATGCACAAAACTCAAATATAAGTTAATAAATATTAAGTAAAAATGAACAGATATACGCTACACACCAAAAGATATCGTATATGAACTAAGTGTCTCAAGAAAACTGTTAACTTAAATCCGTGCTCCACACAAAAACACGGACAGTCAAAGGCAGTCTTCACTATAGGACTCCCAAAAGACGTACTACTACTACTACTACTTGTTGGATTTATTGGCTATCAACCAGTGGCATATAGCCAAAGGTCATTAAGCCAATAGTTCCATTGTATTATATCAATTTATAGGTCATAAAGTTTTGTCTCCCTCAGAAAACTCATCAGTTTATTTATTATATTTTTATTATCCGATAGAATATTATCTATGGTTAGAGCCATATATTACTTATGTTTGAAATATTGTTTGAGTTGGTTTCTTTGCCCCTCATATTTTTTGCAAAATACCAAAATGCGTGGTATTGATAAAATAGTTTTGCATGAGGGGCACTTTGGGGATTTTTTTTTTTTTTTTTAATATAAGGTTCTAGATGGGTTATTCTGGTAGCACTGACCCTGAGACGGGCCAACACCACCTCGTCCCTATTGCTACGCCATGATGGCGTAGCCCAGGGTTCAATTATTTTTAAACTTTATTATTGATGTCTAATCTGGTCCACTGCCTCTGCCACAGGAGATGAATTCGAAATTTAATGAGGGACACAAAACACCTGAGATCCGTACGGACTATGCTAAGGTTCAGACCAACAGTTGATCCGGCTAATATATCAGCCTGTTCATTACCATAAATACCATAATGTGAAGGTACCCATATTAGCTTGATTGATTTATTGGCACTAAACAGCTTACTAATGATATTACCCTCTACTTCATTGTTAGTTGTATTCAAGGATTTAATAGCTTTAAGTGAACTTAGAGAATCAGTAAAGATAACTATCCTATCGTGGGTCGTCGATAGGGCAAAATCCAAAGCTTTATCGATAGCAAAAAGTTCAGCAAGAAAAATCGATGTATGATTCAGCAGTTTGAATCTCAACTGGCATTCGATCGACCACAAACCTGTACCCACACATTCATCCGTCTTGGAGCCGTCGGTATACAGATGGAAATATGGAAGATGTTTAACAATTATTTCTCAAAACCTCTGGTGTACCTCCTCTTCCGGCCCCGGGATTTAACCCCTGGCAACCAGGAATCCACAATAGTGAAAGGGGGTTTGACCAAAGATGCAATGTTTACTAAGACCAGGGAATCTATTGGCCCTTCCTGGGGCCTAACACCATGGCCCCCTGGGTGCAGCTGTCCCACCATGGCATTCCCGGGAGGATGACTCGGCTCCCTGGGTATATGTTCTTGGGGCATGGTTCCCCTTGGCCTCACGCCAGTGCCCCCTGGGGACCAGTGGTTCCCAGACGGATGACTCGGTCCCTCTGCCAGGGGCCTCTCTCCATGGCCCCCTGGGTGCAGTCGTCGAAGCAAGGCATTCCCGGGAAGATAACTCGGCTCCCTGGATTTTTTAGTGCAATATACTAGCAGTTGTTGGTCTCGTCTCAGACGGAGGGGAGGCACTCGTGACTCCACTTCTAGACGCTCGATTCGAGTGCAACGTAGGGCTCCAAGACACACACGCAAACACGGATTTTGCACTACATCCAAACCTTTCAACACAGAATCAGATGCCGAATTATACAATATTGACCCATAATCTACTCTAGATCTAATCAGGGCTTTATATAGCATTATCAATGACTTCCTATCTGCTCCCCATTTGGTACCAGAAATGAACTTCAACAAATTAAGTGCTTGTAGACATTTAGTTTTACACTGACTGACATGGACTCGCATGTATGCTTCATGGAAGTTACCTGAGCGAGAACATGAGACTTAGAAACTGATTCGGTGTCATCAGCCTTGTTGTGCTTCTTTTGCTGGGTTGATACAACAATTTCTTCCATTTTCTTTGTCATTTTCTTCTACTTGAACCTTTAATTTGTTAACTTGATCCTTTAATTCTTTTATTTCCTTATCTTTAGCCTTGATAACCACGCTAACATCAGTTGCATCAGCAGTGGTGCCAGTCATTGCTGCAGCATAAGAAACTGTGGGAGTTTGGTTAACCCCCTCCACCTTCCTCTTTGCCTCACCATAACTGACATCATGAGCCCTCATGTATGCCATTGCCTCAGTCTCCAACTTTAAGGCTCCTGCAGTCACCTGCATTTGCCTGGAGGGGGCCGCCACACTTAGCACAATTGAGAACTGTCTCAGAACACAAAGATGTCTCGTGACTACCGGCACATTTTCCACAAGTGAATGAATCTGAATCCTTACCAAAGCACCTCAATGCTGTGTGTCCGAATATCTGGCAACGGAAACAACGCATAGGTTTCTGTACATATGGTTTGACATGAACTATTTCGTATCCAATCTTAACTGTGTCCGGAATCTGAGCTGAAGCAAAAGCCAAGAAACATAAGCCAGAATTCTCTCTCATGTTCTCTCTCATCTTGGTCATGCTTCGAACATCAACAACACCTTGGTCCTTCATGCCCTCTAGAATGTCTGCCTTGTCCATAGCTTCCAAATTACTATGGAAAATGATGCCCTTACAGGTATTTGGGCATACTGGAATTGTGGTTTTCACTCGGAGGTCATGAATTTGCGTTAGTTTAAGGAGATCCTTAACCTGGGATGCATTCAGCACTTTAACCAGGAGACTACCATCACGCAACTTCTTAACAAAATCAAGACTGCCACCCACCTAACCATCAAGGACCTTTTTGATGATAATGGAGTTAATAGTCTTGAGAGACTGACCTACGTTCACACATCGAACATTTACATAACGAGCATTCATGGGAGGAATTTCAATATCAAATTGTCGTTGTCTGTCTGCCGTTGGGGTTCCATTATTGTCTGCCATTGTCCTAGTTTGGTCCTTAATCGTTAACCTCCCTCTTTGAGGAGGAGGGAGGCTATTCGGGGAAACATCCATCCTGGGCATCGGACTACATTCGACCCCTCTCCCTATCACACCAACCTAACTCCCTTAAATAACTATTGTATCAACCCCCAAAAAATAGACAATAATTTAGGGAAGCGAAAAAGTTTCAGTTACTCGCCCCCCCCCCCCCCCTAGTGGAAGCCTAGCGGTGTTTTCCAGTACCAGCTAGAGGGTCGGAGTTTGTGCGGAAGGAACTTCCCCACCACCGAACCTGCCTAATGCAAGGGGTGGTGTAGTAGGTACCCACCCCCAAGGCGAATACTGGCGCTCACACAAGAGACACACGTAGGTCCAGGAGGTCACATCACTCAGAAAATATGGAAGAAAAAGTAGATTGAGAAAATGAGGCGCCCAAATGACGTACCAGACTACTGGGCCCCACTACTACAGGGTTTCCCCTGGGGCAGCGAGTGCTGCGGGTCTGGTGTGGGGAGCAACTAACTACTTTACTACACTACTGGTGGTCCTCCAGCAAAACCAAAACACTGAAGGTGCACCAAAGCAGTGCAGCAAACTGCTGCAAATTTACTTTAATTTATACTTTACTAAGGCAGAGAGACAACAGAGTACTGCTGGTGAGAGGCCCCGGAAAACCAGGGTAACTTCAAGGACAGTATGTGGTAACTGTTGTCACTGTGCTCAGAGAGGACGAGGTCTGACCGCTGCAAAGGCAAGACCGAGACTGCAAAAGATGTCTCCTTGAGGTTATGATTATGATGATGTGTTGGATTTGTTCGCTATCAACCAGTGGTACAGTGCCAAAGGTCATTAAGCCAATGTTTCCTTTTTATTATATCAATCTATATAAGGTCATAAAGTTTTGTCTTCCTCAGAAAACTTAACAGTTTATTTATAATACTCTTATCATATGATAAAATATTGTCGATGGTGAAAGCTATATTTTTGTGTTGGAAATATTGTTTAATTGTATTTCTTTGATTTTTATATTTATTACAAATAAATAGCAAATGATTTATGGACATCCTTGATGTGCATGATGGGCACTCAGGGGAAAAAATTCTATTTATATAAGGTTCAAGGTGGGTTAACCTTGTGGCGTTGACCCTGAGACGGGCCAACACCACCTCGTCCCTACGGCTACGCCATGATGACGTAGCCCAGGGTTCTATTATTTTTTTTAAACTTTATTATTGATGTCTAATCTGGTCCACTGCCTTTGCCACAGGAGATGAATTTGAGATTTAATGAGGGACACAAAACACTTGAGATCCGTACGGACTATGCTAAGGTCCAGATCAACAGTTGACCCGGCTAGTATATCAGCCTGTTCATTGCCATAGATACCATAATGTGAAGGTACCCATTATAGCTTGATTGACTTATTAGTACTAAACAGCTTACTAATAATATTACCCTGTATTTCATTGTTAGTAGTATTTAAGGATTTAATAGCTTAAATCAGTAATCAGTAAAGATAACTATCCTATCGTGGGTCGTCAATAGGGCAAAATCCAAAGCTTTATTAATAGCAAAATGTTCAGCAATAAAAATCGATGTATGATTCGGCAGTGTGAATCTCAACTGGCATTCGATCGACCACACACCTGCACCCACACATTCACCCGTCTTGGAGCCGTCGGTATACAGATGGAAATATTGAAGATGTTTAACAATTATCTCTCGAAACCTCTGGTGTACCTCCGGTACCCGGGATTTAACCCTTGACAACCAGAAATCCACAATAGTGAAAGGGGGTGTGACCAAGGGTGCAATGTTTACTAAGACCAGGGAATCTATTGTTGAAAATTCTATACCGACACACTCTACGAGGTTGTGGAGTCTTGCTATGAGGGACCTCACGCCAGTGCCCTCTGGGGCCATGCGACGCCCAGGCGGATAACTCGGCCCTTCCAGGAGTCAATCGCCATGGCCCCCCGGTTGCAAATGCCCCACTAAGGCATTTCCAGGAAGATGACTCGACTCCCCGAGTATATGATCTTGGGGCCTGGTTCCCCTTGGCCTCACGCCAGTGCCCCCTGGAGCCCAGTGGTTCCTGGACGGATGACTCGGTCCCTCTGCCAGGGGTCTATCGCCATGGCCCCCCGGGTGCGGTTGCCGTAGCAAGGCATTCCCGGGAAGATGACTCGGCACCTTGCATTTCTTAGCACAATATACTAAAAGTTGTTGATCTCGCCTCAGACGGAGGGGAGGCACTTGTGACTCCACTTCTAGACGCTCGATTCGAGTGCAACGTAGGGCTCCAAGACACACACACAAACACGCATTCTGCACTACATCCATACCTTTCAACACAGAATCAGATGTCGAACCATACACTATTGACCCATAATCTACTCTAGATCTAATCAGGGATTTATATAGCATTAGCAATGACTTCCTATCTGCTCCCCATTGGGTACCAGAAATGCACTTCAGCAAATTAAGTGTTTTTAGATATTTATTTTTAAACTGACTGACATGGACTCGCCATGTCAGGCGACTGTCAAAATGCAGTCCAAGAAATTTAGTTGAATTTTGAATAGGTAAGGGGTGGTCACCCATAGTCAGCCGGACGTCTCGCTTCCTCCTATAAGTGAAAATCACCCATACACTCTTTCTTATTGAAAACTTAAAACCCCACTGGCGGCCCCAATTGTGAATCAAATCCAGTGCCAATTGGATCCGAGTTGCCGAAAACTCTGCACTACGGCTGGAGTGCCATATTGCACAGTCATCGGCGTACGGTGAGTATTTAAGATTTCGAGGAGGAGCTTGTAGAATGTCATTGATCATACATAGAAATAAGGTTGGAGACAGAACACTCCCCTGGGGAACCCCGTTTGCCTGGAGAAATATGTCCGAGAAAGTGACTGTGTCCAAAAAAAGCTTGACAGAAAAAGTTCTGTAAGAAATGAAATTTTTAACAAAAAATAGCAGGTTACCGTGTAATCCCATCGCATATAGTTTCCTGAGGAGACCATGTCGCCACGTCATGTCGTAAGCTTTTTCAATGTCTAAAAATACTGCAATCAAAAAAAGTTTTTTGGCAAATGCCTCTTGAATTTCATCTTCCAGGTTTACTAGCTGATCGAGCGACTAGTGACCTTTACGGAAGCCACACTGCTCGTCAACCAGCAAATTCCTGGAATTTAAAAAGTGCAATAGCCTACGATTAACAATTCTTTCCATGACCTTGCATAAGCAACTTGTGAGCGAAATAGGGCGATACGACGTAGTCGATCTGGGGTCCCCCCCTCCTTTCGGTATGGGAATGACATGTGCAAAGTGCCACGAGTTTGGAAAGATGCGACCCCTCCAAATCTCGTTATACACTTGCAACAACTTGATCATGGACCCATATATATATATATATTAAATTTAATCAAAATAGAAAATGGTCGCTTCCCAATGAGTCATCAATGGGTAGCCACTGGCATGAGGCTGAATTTGATGGGGAGACCAGAGATTGGTCAAGGACCATAAAATTACCGGTATTATCGTCAACTCTCGTCGGACTACCGTCGTTCAGAAGAACCAAATTGGAATCACGATTAGCCTAGCCATCTGTTCCCCTGTTCCATCATCCTGCAGGGAACCTCATAACGTATGATGAGCATTAAAATCTCCTAGAATTAATTTTCTACTGGGCAGACTATCCTGTAGATCAAAAACATCATCATAAGTTACCGTGTCAGGAGGACAGTAGACAGAACAGATAGTCAGGTAGGTGCCACTGAATTTCACTCTGCATGCAACACTTTCCCTAGGAAAATTACTGGGCACATCAGAGAAAGGGAGGTTATGGCGGATGTAGATTGCCACTCCACCTCCACCCCTCCCCCCACGATCCCTCCTAATTAAGCTGTAGTGCCGAAGCTGAACAACCTCGTCTTCGACTTAGTCGTTCAGACGAGTTTACTGAAAGACAATAATATCGGCAGCATAAGAAGAGGCCAAAAGTTTGAGTTCATTTAATCTAGCTTTAAGACTTCGACAATTCCATTGAATTATGGTTAGCCCGAAGATTATCGCTGTTTACGGGGGTTTGGGGAGCCTCGTTCATCTGTCCAAACCTTTTTATGCAGGGAGGGGAGACTCTCCTCCTCCTCTGCACTTCCCGGGGACGTCCCTCGGGTTGGTTTCGCGATGGTAGCCTCCATCGCCCGTTCCTCTCCATGAAGGCCTGAGACTGAATGAATTTCCAATTAGCCTTTTTGCCTCCGGACTGAATTTTCTGGAACAGTCCCCACTGCCAACACCTGTTTATTTGGGGTTCAGAGATCGAAAATATTGACTCACTTGTTTGGAGCACAGAGAGAGATATAAATGGGAGGCGTCGAAGAGACAGAGAGGGGGGGGGGGGGTTATGGAGAGGGAAAGAGAGAGGAGTTATTGGGGGTAGAGATATCTATCTACGGTGATAAACATTCAGATGTGAGTAACTACAGAACAGTGTAGAGGAGGGGAGGAGAAAAAATATTTAATATACCATGTAATTGGAACATTCTTTGTGTGATACTATCTCTTTATATAATACTTTAGTAAAAACATATTCAAAAAATGAACCTCTCTGCAGCACCTCAGTGAAGTGATAATCATATAAGCTCTACTGTCTCATAACTAGTAATGCGGATAATTATTGCATAGTAAGTAACACTCTCTCCAGTTTTCTTTTCAACCGACTGTGTTGAGATGAACTTTATGATATTAGCCTGATCAGCAGAATATTCATTTCTTCTAAAATACACGAACATATGTGAATTTACCAAGTTACATGCCTTTAATGGGTTTATGGCCGATATATATACGAATTTTTGGACATTAAGAAATGTCCACGTGCCGCCCACTAGCCAATCTCTTCGCAACATTATAGCCTAACCATATTACTCATGACAGTCGATGTTGCAGGTCATACTACTTAATAGATGTAGACAGTAATAGTAAAAAGGCATGCCCCATTGGGTTTATGGCTGCTAATAGATGCATTACGTAGAGTATTTTCTCAGAACATCAGTTTCTTACATATTATGATCCATTGTCAGTGTGTCTGTATTACTGTGGTTGGAGAGGTAAATGCTGTTTTTTACATTATCATCATAAAATTATTTACCAAAGTATTTACAAGTATTAGGTAACATGTTAATATCCTGAGGATTTATTTTTATTCTCATGTCAATTACTGCTAAATATTTTTTTCCTCCTTTCCGCTTTGATTAATCATTTTAATAATACAGTGAAATGGAACCCTCCTTAGGCCTAAAAGACTTCATAGAACGAGGGTTGATAGAGAGGTTGGAGAGCAAGCATGGAAAATGCAGATGAGAACAAAAGGGACAGTAGGAGTGACGAAACAGGTCAAACACAATCCAAGGAATATTATGGAATTAAATGTTGGGCAGGAGACTTGTACTAGAGAACAAGGTAGACTCACTGAGGAGGTCTAAAAGGGAGGCGACACAACCGAGAGAGAAGTATGAAGGAAACGTCTGCCTCCGAGCATCATTCTGCTGGGGACAATCAATGAGAAAATGTTGGATTGTAACTTGAATCTGACAGTTCTGACAAAGTAGGGGATGTCCTTCTCCAATAGGTAGGCATGAGTGATTATAGTGTGGCCAAGTCGTAGGCCCGCCAAGGCTGTCTCCCATCGTCTTTTCCGGTGGTTCGGAGAAAGCCATGAGAACACTGACGGCTTAATAGTCCTGCAGAGTTTGTTGTTGTAAGAGATCCCCTAACCTGTAGTTAGTTACACACATCTGAATGGCTATCACCCCCTACCCCCAACGCCTACTCTCTCTCTCTCTCTTTGTGTCTTAGACAAGCGAGTCAACATGCTCGAACTCTGAACGCCAGATAAACAGGGGTTGGCAGTGCGAGAGAAAGACACTCCAAGAATATTAAGAGAAGAAGAAAGATCAAGCTGTATGTCGTTAAAGGAGAGGGGATAATCATTTGGAAGATTAGTGCGAGTTGAAAGATGAAGGAACTGTGTTTTAGAGGCATTGAAAACAACGAGGTTCTCTCTGCCCCAGTTGGATTTGAGGGAAAGGTCAGAAGTCAGGCGTGCTACTGCATCATCACGTGATGTGGAGAGGAGCTGCTGGGATGGGAAGTTGTCAAACTTTGTGGAGTAGTGTAGGGTGGAATCATCAGCATAGGAGTGAATAGACCTATTATTAGTTCTGTGGGATCCATCACCTATAAATTATCAAAGTGGTTAACTTCTTTGCTAAGCCCTTTAGTTGGCACAATTTCGGACTCCAACATAAAAAACAATGTTGACTTAGTAGAAAAACTTAACAATTTACAGGTAACTGGTGCATTTAAGCTTGTGAGTTTTGATGATAAATCTCTATTTATCAAAGTTCCTGTTGACGACCTTTTGGATTATCTTGATGAAATACTTGATAACATCCCTCTCCCTATCACCAAAAATGCTATCTTAAAATTGATTAAGCTATGCATTAAAGACTGCAAATTTGTTTTTCAAGATGAATATTTTGAGCAGAAATTCGGTATGGCAATGGGCAATCCACTCTCCCCAGTTTTGAGTAATTTGTACATGGAGTTTTTTGACAAGAAACTGCTTAATAACATTTTACCCAGTAATGCGGTATGGTACAGGTACGTAGATGACGTACTTTGCCTCTGGCCATGCACTGAAAATCTAGATAACTTTCTGCCATTGCTTAACAACTTAGCCCCTTCCATTAATTTTACCATTGAAATTGAGGAGGATGGAAAATT
Organism: Petrolisthes cinctipes; assembly: GCA_033782935.1. NCBI lineage: Eukaryota > Metazoa > Arthropoda > Malacostraca > Decapoda > Porcellanidae > Petrolisthes > Petrolisthes cinctipes. Next base: position 2,140,283 of record JAWQEG010000040.1, read on the forward strand.
GCCATTTTTGGATTGCCTGATTCATAGGGAAGGCAACACCTTTAAGTTTAGCATTTACAGGAAACCAACCAATGTTTTGTCATATATTCATTTTTACTCTGCACACCATGATAAAGTCAAACTGTCTGTTTTCTCTTCCATGTACTTACGTGCTCTACGTGTATGTAGTCCTGAATTCATGGATGAGGAATTTGGATTTATTTTTGACATTGGAGCAAAATTAAAATACCCCAAACCATTTTTGGATAAAGCCATAAATTGGCAAGAACATCATTTTATAGGGTTGAACCTCCCCTACCCCGTGACAATAAAAACTTACTGATATTACCCTACAGTCATAAATTTGCCCAAATCCCTCATCTTCTAAGAACATGGAATGTTAATGTTGCCTTTTGCAATGATAACACAGTCAAGAAAATGTTGATCAAAAATTCACCCAATTCCTCATGTGGGAGTATCTACAAAGTACCTTGTAAAGAATGTAATATGTTCTATATAGGACAAACTGGAAAAGACCTTTCAACCAGGGTCAAACAGCATAAATATAGTGTTAGGACCGGACAAGAATCTAATGCTTTATTTATTCATATGAGAGACAATAATCATTGTATTGACTGGGATAATACTTCGTCAATCATGTCTTGTAATTCATCCGTAAATAGAAGCATCATAGAGTCAAGTTTGATTAAACACACAGAAAATATTAATATGAATTTGAACAATGGTATGTACAAGTTGGATAGTTTCATCATAGACAAGATTGTTAATAAGATAAGTCCAACTGCTATTCCTTGATGACTGAGGATAATCTTAGGTTTAGAGGTTTAGAGGTCATGCCAGGTAAATCCTTGTAGCACCATATGGGTGTATATTGCTTTGAACTCACAGTGGCAACACTTTCAGGTTGCCAGTTAGTTATTAAGTGTATCGGTATATAAGGAGTCTCTCTGCAACCATTCTTCTACATTCTGTATTTCCCCTGAAGATGTGAATACACGAAAGCGCTTGGGACTCCGTGTTTATTTCTCCTTCCTTGTGGATTTACGCATATATATATATATACATATATATATATATATATATATATATATATATATATATATATATATATATATATATATATATATATATATATATATATATATATATATATATATATATATATGGTTAGGTTGGTGGAGGATAAACACGGTGGCAGGAGGAAGACTTTATTCTTACGTTTCGACCTCACAGGGTCTTCTTCAGAGAATGACACAGACAGACAGAGTAGGTCAATATATACACTGCCCATGATCACCTGGCTGGGTGTCTGGGGAACCTAGCACCTGATTGGCTGTTAGCTGGGGGTGGCTCCACCTCCTTAGCTTCAGCTATCACCAACACTCCAGCAGCTTTCGCTAAATTTACAAATCCATCCCTGTTATTAGTGGATGGGTTATTGTGGATATAAGCCGCTTCTATTGTTTTCCTAAGCTTTTTACTCCAGCCCTTGTGCAGAATTTGTGTATCTTTCCAGTTGGGTAAATGTCCATATTTATCTACATGTGTTACTAGCGCATTTGATGTTCTGTGTGCAGTGAATATATTGACCTACTCTGTCTGTCTGTGTCATTCTCTGAAGAAGACCCTGTGAGGTCGAAACGTAAGAATAAAGTCTTCCTCCTGCCACCGTGTTTATCCTCCACCAACCTAACCATTTGCCTTCGTACTTATCAATATATATATATATATATATATATATATATATATATATATATATATATATATATATATATATATATATATATATATATATATATATATATATATATATATATATATATATATATATATATATATATATATATGTATATATATATATTTATATATGCTCAGCTCCTCGCACTATGATATTTCTCTACGACATAATATCAGGAGCAGAAACTCTGATGTGGATGGTTACGATAGACAAGTACCGGACAATAGTCACCTGTGCAGTACAGCGAATTCTTGAGTCCAACTATATATACGGTATATATAATATAGCGTATAGATAAATGCCTGGTATATGCATGTATGTATGTGATGAAGCACCCTTCACTTTATATATATATATATATATATATATATATATATATATATATATATATATATATATATATATATATATATATATATATATATACAGTGGCGGTCAATAATAATCATCCACATATAGGTATCTCAAACAATTTACTGTTTAATGTTTTCACGTTCACATATGATATTATTGTTTTAAGTAGTGCGTAGCTGCTTGTATTAAATTAAAAGATGGTAGTTAACCTATTTATTGGAAAGTTTATCATCTAAGGAACAGAGGGAAGCTGTCAAACTCTTACTTCAGTTACCTCTATAAGGATTTGAACGCGACTGTATATATATATACCGTATATAATTTTTTTTCATATGTTCCGACACTGGACATAGGCTTCATCAAGCCCGTTATCTTGGCCCAGGTCAACTGCTACTCACACACACACGTCACAACATCCGAACTGGTACCCAGCCACAGAGCGAGGGAAGTGAGGGTAATTCCCAAATACTGGAGCTGTTATGGTACCAGCGAGGGTGTTTTTTGACGTACGGTGGCCTTATAGTTAGTGCCTGAAACTCAAATCTAAAGAGTAAATATTCTCAGGCCCTAACCTGACAGGAATCGATCTCCCGACCGTTAGATTACGAGACCTAAAATGTCCATATCTCATGTTTACATTTTTATCGTATGTACCAGAAATTAGACTAGACTCAATTACATTTCTTTCACAGAAGCATTTTGATTTTGCTAAAGTCTTACATCCTGTCCAATTGATATGATGATCATTATTAGCTTTATGTTGAAATAATCCACTACTCTGCTGACCTACTTTCACGCTATATTTATGTTGTGATACCCTAGTTTTTTTTTTCTTTTTTCTCAGACTGTCCTATATAAAAGTGGTCACAATCACGGCAAGGAATCTTATATATTATTCCCGAGTCTCTTTCTGGGCTATTTAGGGATTTCTGAACAGTATTGCCATATTTAAATACTTCCTGTACATTTCGTTTTTTTTAAGATATGAATACAATCAAGAAAATTTTCATGGTATGGGAGAACAAGAATTTTGTTATGCTGTTGTTGACGTGGCGTTTCATCTCTTACAGTATAGTAACGTTTCTTTGCTTTGTTATGACATTAATTGAGGATGGTTACTGGATATTTACGCTTCTGTCCGATATCTACAATAGTTTTCAACTCAGCATCTAAAAACTCCGGGTCTGAAATTCTATAAGCCCTTAGGTACATTGAAATAAAAACTGACTTCTTTACATTAATATGATGGTTAGAAAAATAGTGAACATAGGACAAGATGTTTGTGGGCTTCCTGTACACTTTAGTCTTAAGAACACCGTTATTCTTAACAATTTGTACGTTTAAGAAGGGTAGAATGTTAGTTTGCTCAATTTCAATTGTGAGTTTAATTGAAGGGGCAAGTGAATTTAAGCTCTGCAAGAATACGTTAACATCCAAGGAATCAGGCCAAAAACATAGTACATCATCGACATACCTTAACTATACTACATTTGAATCTTTAATATTAGTTAACAACATACTCTCGAAATATTCCATGTACAAATTTGCCAAAACGGGAGAGAGGGTGTTACCCATGGCCATATCATACTTTTGGGAGCAGTGTTGACCATCAAATACAAAATGTGAGTTGTTTACACATAGTTTAATCAGCTTAATTATGTTGTTGCAAGGAATTCCATCAATATTGCTGCCAATAATATTTGGGAGAAAATTTAATACATCTTCCAGTGGGACATTAGTGAATAAAGACTTAACATCGAAGCTGACTAACTTGTACGGATACACTATCTGGAGTGACTTTAGTTTGCTTATAAGATCTTCACTGTTCTTGACAAATGAATCTGAAACAGTACGAACAATTGGGGACATCAATGTAACTAACCATTTAGAGAATTTATATGTCACTGATCCAATAGAGCTTCTTATAGGTCTAGGAGGATTGTTTGGCTTATGGGTTTTATTAAGGCCGTACATGTAAGGAGTGGGTGGGTTTGTCAGTGAAAACCTTTTAATGAGTTCATCGTTACCTTTAAGCACATTCTTAATTTCTCTGTGAAACGTACGACTTACTTTCTCAGTCGGATCACTGATAAGTTTACTATACGTGTTATTATCACTGAGAAGATCTTGTATCTTTTCTTTGTAGTCTGTTTTGTCCAAAATCACTATGACATTACTTTTATCGGCTTTTGTTATATGCACAGAGTCGTCTTTTTTAAGTTTGTCAATGGCTTTTAAGAATCTGAGTGGCACAGAGTTTTTCATTTGTTTAAAAAGGGCACCATACAATTTACCAATAACCATATCACTATTATCACATGATTTTTTTTCCAGCTGGTAGAGCGATTTTCCAACTTAAATCGGGTTGATTTTTCCTCCATACGCGAATGATATTCCATAACCCAAGGCACAGATTATATCCTGGTCCAGTTCCTTGCTTGACAGGTTCACCACACAGTCACGATTGATGTTCATGTTCCAGCAGCTGTTATTTATTAAACCTTGTAGTTTTTGCTTGTGTTTCAACTTTTTCCTGTTAATTTCGTTAGTTACTCGATTGTAGCAGTGATCCAAAACTATATTCTGGTTCTCGATATTTAGGATACTTAACAGACACTGTTTATTTGTATTGGATTCTATAAACTTCTTTTGTTTTCGCAATACATTTATCTAAAGTTAATCTTTCGTAGTCTCCAAACGGGTCATTTTCTACATTCACCAATCTGTTGGGCAGAAGAGATTTCGGAATGACGTGTTCCTGCAAACATGATCGCAAGAAGCCCAACCTTTCCTTAGCCTTGTGTGCACTGAGTAGAGATGAAAGAAACTTGAAACACAGGTCTCGAAGACTATAGGGTTATCTTCCAGGAAAGCGTTGAAGACGTACGTGGTATCCATATCTGCAGTAACTTCAAGTACACCATGAAGCAAATGTATGCAAAATATCCACAGGAGAAAGGAAACAGGAACAGTAAGTACTTTCGTATATTACATCTTCAGACAGAATGAATACCAGGGTGTTTTTTTTTATGGTTGCAGGGGAAAGTACCTCTGCTTGGGCCTTAAGCCTGTGCTGGCGGGCCCAACAACAATACAGGGGTGTCAAGTCGGAGTATATATACACACAGAGTACAAAGGGTGGTGGGCATAGCCAATCATATCAGCAGATTACCTGACCTCACCTTACCTAGACCTGTCCGACTAGTCTGGTGGAAATTTCCTCATTAATAATTCTGTTAATACTTTGTCACACCTAAACTGTCCATAGCTTATGTTTACATTTTTATCGTATGTACCAGATATTAGACAAGACTCGATTACATTTCTTTCACAGAAGCATTTTGATTTGGCTAAAGTCTTACATCCTGTCCAATTGATATGATGATCATTATTATAGTCTTTTCAAAATATACTGAGCGCTGAGGCGTTGGCTGTTGGGAGGTTTTTCCCTCCCGCAATGCTGCCAAATCAGACCAATACACTTCACTCACTCTCTCATATCAGCTATTTGCTGATGCTAAATTAATCAAAATTAATACGTATACATTTACTTCACTACTAAGGCCATGTAGGTATATGAAAGTATCATTCACTTCTCATATTAACAATGATAATATATATATGTATCACAACACTGGGCAGAAAATTTTTCCGACGTTGTCAGTGCACCTAGGGTGAGTGTATTCAGGTATCTATATACATAAAGCCAAGGTTCTGTCTGCGTGTGTGTGTGTGTGTGTGTGTGTGTGTGTCCGCGATGCACGCCTAAACCGTCCAACTTTGTGTCCTCAAAATTTGCATGTAGGTGAGTCTTGATCCCGTTCAGGTTTAGGGGGGGTCATACAACGAAACCACATATAACGAAACGTGCAAGCGAAATAATAATAAATTACAGGGGAAAAATCTACGGAATCACCATACCACAGTTCAGCCTTCCGCAAAAACACGGTCAATTTTAAAGTTTCATTTAGGTACATTTTTTCTTACAGACTTGTAGAGCTTGATTTTACACACCAGAATCTGTAAACTAAAGCTTCCTATGTCCACTCGTTTGCGTACAGCAGCGCCATGAGTAATAAAGTAGTTACCCCTAAAACCCCCCTAAAAATGAGAACACGTGTTCTATTATTAAATTATCGGATACTGGTCCAGAAATCAACAGCTCATGAACATATTTTAGGCTACAGCACGGATATTATTCGATTTGTTTATGCCTTATCTCAGTAAGTATATTGTCGTTTACCTATATTATTACATTTTATCCATTTTTATGATTGATTTCTACCATATTGGTATAATATTTTGGTAAATATTGAATGAATTACCGTTATTGCATACCGTTTTTCTACCTTCATTACCCACTTATTTAGACCATTCTAAGACTATTTTCTTCTATGGCATTTCCTCCGCAAATGCCCCATTTCCAAGATAGGGCATATTCAAATGGGGCATTTTGAAATTAGCCTGACCTTACCTGACTTTACCTAACCTAACCTAGACCACATCAGACTACCGGGACCTAACCTGGGCAAACTACCGGGACCTAACCTGGGCAAACTACCAGGAAAACGGTAATTCTTTCAATAATTACCAATATTTTTGTACATTATTTTCTTGAGCTCTTGATTCCTGCTCCAGTATCAAACACCATTGTCATATTGATTCTCATTATTGTCCTATAGAGTTTCACTTTTGTCAAATTGATTTTCATTATTGCCATATTTATTTTCAGATTGGTAGAATATTTTTGTAATCCAGTATCAAACACCATTGTCATATTGATTCTCAGTATTGTCCTATAGAGTTTCAGTTTTGTCAAATTGATTTTCATTATTGCCATATTTATTTTCTGATTGGTAGAATATTTTTGTAACTTATTTTCTTGACGTCTTGATTCCTGCTACGGTATCAAACACCATTGTCATATTGAATCTCAGTATTGTCCTATTGAGTTTCAGTTTTGTCTAATTGATTTTCATTATTGCCAAGATATTCAATGGGGCATTTTGAAATTAGCCTGACCTTACCTTACCTGACCTTACCTAGACCGCATCAGACTACCGGGACCTAACCTGGGCAAACTACCGGGAAAACGGTAATTCTTTCAATAAATACCAATATTTTGTACAATATTTTCTTGAGCTCTTGATTCCTGCTCCAGTATCAAACACCATTGTCATATTGATTCTCATTATTGTCCTATAGAGTTTCACTTTTGTCAAATTGATTTTCATTATTGCCATATTTATTGTCGTCAACCGGAGTCGTGAAAAATGTCGTTTACCAGGAGGCACTTCAGTAAAATGCTTAGTGACGCAATTAATAGAAAAAGAAGGAAATATTATTAATTATGCTAATATTAGAATGATGGAGTTATTGAATGAGGGAGAAAGATTGATATAATAAACATTTGAAAACGACTAATACCTCCAATTATTCACCCACCCACCTCTATTACTAATCATCCATCCATCCATTTATTTTATCTAACCACTAAACCATCCCTCCCTCTCCCCCTTCCTTCCCTCCTTCCCTTCCTTCTATCCACCCACCACCCGATCTGCTCCAAACCGCCCGAAGGGCGGTGGAAGGGCGGCCGCAGGCCGCCAGCCCTCCGCAGGAGCTAGCGGCTCCTAGCCGCCCGAAGGGCGGCGGAGCAGCTAGTAAGTGTATAAGCTCCACCTGTCAACTCAGGTCACTACCGTCACTTTTACTCTGGCTACCACTCAAGATGGAGCAGCACATCTGCTACTCACTATCATGTTTTACATAGTAGAGAAAGAGAGAACTTATTTATAATGTAAATAAGTACTATTTAGAAGAGAAAGCAAATAGAGGACCTATCACTGCACCATCACCAGCAGTGGTGGTGAGGAATAAAAGTCGAAGCAAACGAAAAATTATGTTATATCCTCAGAAAAGTGTCACATTTATAATACAACATAATGTGTCAACAGAAAAGGAAAGATTTACTTCTATATTTTGTTGTTAACGGCAAGCGATATATATAGGCAACAGATGAGAGAGAGAGAAAGAGAGAGAACAGGCCGTGGGTTAGTGAGGGCTGGCTGTCATTTTTAATGAGGATCTAATCCCATAATTGTCCAGACGAGATCTGGCAACGTAGCAGTCAGGTAAATCTCGGAAGTGGCCAACGCCTTAGCGCTCAGTATATTTCAAATAAACTATAGCTTCATGTTTAAATAATCCACTACTCTGCTGACCTACTTTCACGCTATATTTATGCTTTGATACCCTAGTTTTATTTAATTTTTCCCAGATTGTCCTATATAAAAGTGGTCACAATCACGGCAAGGAATCTTATATATTGTTCCTGAGTCACTTTGTGGGCTATTTCTGATTAGGGATTTCTGAACAGTATTGCCATATTTAAATACTACCTGTACATTCAGTTTTTTTAAGACATGATTACAATCAAGAAAATGTTCATGGTATGGGAGAACAAGAATATCTTTAATGCTGTTGTTGATGTGGCCTTTCATCTCTTACAGTATAGTAACGTTTCTTTGCTTTGATATGACATTCATTGAGGATGGTTACTGGATAATTAAGCTTCTGTCCGATATCTACAATAGTTTTCAACTCAGCATCTAAAACCTGCGGGTTTGAATTTCTATAGAACCTCGGTACCAGTCGTAGCGACCCCAGTCTCAGGTGTGTTTGGCGAAATGTGGCAGAATTGGGTTTGTTTACTCGTGGTCAGAGTGAATGGACTTGACTAACCCCCGCTATGGTCTTCATATCGACGCTATATAAGCAAAATTGTCTATCTAAAAATGCATACGTTTCCCACATAAGTTCAAATACAACAGATACTAGAAAATATAGAATATAAAACTCAATTTCCGTTGTTTGGTACGAAAAAACGGCGTAGCGAGGTGTAGCTTGTGAGAGGAAGGAAGGGAGAGGGTATGGGGAAACGGGGGATATGTGGATGTGCGTGTTGGACCTGTTGGTGTTAAGTAGTGGTGCCCCAGTCTCGCTTCAGAACAGGTGGAGTGTGGACGTACTCGTGGCACTCTGCCTCCATTCTCGTTTGTGTTGTTTTTTGTGTTGTTTTGGAGCTCTTGTTTGTGTTTTTTGTGTTATTTGTGAGATCTTGTTTGTGTGTTGTTGTTTCTGTGGTGTTGCTGGTGTTGTTTGTCTGTTGTGGTTCTGTGTATAGTTTTGTTGTGATTGTCTGTGTGTGTGTGGGTGTGTGTGTGTCCCTGGCTGATTGAGTGTTTAGTTGTTTGTGTTGTTGTTTCCTTTCCATCTAGGTCTTGCCTGGCCTGATGGAGAGTGCGGATTCCTGCTTGGAGGCCGACTTGGCAATGTCGGAGGATGACGAGTCTCCAATTGAGGATCACTGGCCTGAGCTGCCTTCTCGCAACCCTCCCCCCCTCTCCTCGGTCACTCCGCAGCTCAGGTTGCAGCCGTCCACCTCCTCAACCTCTACCAAGCGACCAGTTGATGCCTCGTCCGACTCCTCGCAGGATTCCGATGGTGTGGACTGTTTGCCTCCAGCTGCCAAGACTGCCAAGGGTGCTTCAGCTGTGCACGACGTACCTTCTCTGCCTCACCCTGGTGTTTCTTCTTTGTATACCAACTCCTTGCCCTCGTCCAACCTTCCTGCTTTTGCCCCGAGAGATGCCTATGTCAAACTCTCCTTCTCTGGAAACCCATCTACGGACACAAAGCTGCGTTGGTTTTCTGATGTCAACAGGGCCTTCCAGTTGCAGCGTGAACTAGCTGAAGTCAAGATGGCTGCTGTCACTTCCCGGTTTGTCTACATCTCTAGGAAGCGTCAGGACATCATTGATAGAGTGAAGGCTGGTGAATTTTTATCTCTGCCTCTCATTCTTGAAGACTCACACGAGAGGCCTCGTAAGTTTTCCAGCTACATCCTCACCCGTTTTCCTATTGATGTTGACCCGAAACTTGCCAAAGGATACCCTGGTGTGTACTCTGCCCGTTGTTTTTTCCAAGATGGTTCCCCCATTAGCCGTATTGTTGTTGTCTGGAGTCAACCCGATCCACCTCCAAATGAGATTTCCTTTGATTTCCTCCCTTTTCTTCCACCGTGTGAGGTGAGGAAACTTCATAATGACCAGCCTTGGTGCTACAGGTGCTGGGGAGTTGGGCATATCTCCTGGTACTGTTCTGCCAGGCCGAAGTGTGCATGGTGTGCCGCGGACCATGATTCCAAGACGTGTCCTGTCAGGGGTGATCCATCACGACCTGCTGCCTCCACCTCTGAGCCTTCACCTCCTGAAGATACGTCTCGATGGAAGTGTCCACGATGCCTTCAGCCAGGGGTTAACGTGTGGCATGTATGTACTCGATGTCAGGTCCCGGCTCGTGTCTCTACTATTGCTCCGCCTCCACCACCACCACCACCACCTCCCCAGTCTGCTCCTCCTACCAGCCCTGCCTCACCTACAGACCTGGCCTTCCGCAAGTCTGTTGCTACCCTCATGGCACGATGTACGGCTCTCGAAAACCGCTTTTCTGCCCTTGAAGCCAGGATTGATGGGCTAGTTGCCGCTCAGGCTGCCAGTGACTCCAAACTCTCCACCTTGGTCGAGGCTCAGCAGGCCATCATCTCAACTGTCACTACCCTTACCGAAAAGATGGATACTGTTGCATCTCGCCTTGAAAAGCTTTTCGAGTCAGTCCCTTCTCCTGGTCCATCTTCTTCTCCAGGTCGCTCATCTGCCCCTACTCACAAGACTTCTACCTCCAAATACAGAGTTCGCTAGTGATTGCCGGCTGGATGTCATCTCCTGGAATGTATGTGGTATCACCAGTTATGCTAAGCTCACTCAACTCAAGGCCTATGTTTTTCGTCATCATCCCAGTGTTATTTTTCTCCAGAAAGCATTTCCAGGACGGCCGCTCGCTGCTGGGCAAGCTCCTCCCCTCTCAGGTTATGTGCCATATGTTCATCTGGTAAGGAATGGTCTCCTGACTTACATACATAGCTCCTTGCCACATCACCTTCTCCGTACCTCCACTGATCCTGACATGACCTTTCAGCTCAGGTCCAGTGTTTTTACGTGCCAGACTTTTTCTCTGATCACATTGCTCTTCGGTTTCATTATTCTCTAACTGCTGGGTCAAGTGCTTCAGCCACTCGTCTGCGTATTGCTGTGCCCCCTAAATATTGCCCGACTTACATCTTATTTATGGCCCATGTATTCCCTACACTTGACATATCATCAGCTGAACAGTTGTACTCTGATCTTGTATCTGCTACTCATGACTTTTATAGGCTATACGTCTCCCGACCACACCTCCAGCATCGCCATACTGCCCACTCCTGGACGCTGGATGCACGTATACAGGAGGCAAAGGAGGAGGCTGAACGTGATGGCCTATTGTTTCAAGCCAACCCAACCCCTGACCTACTCCATCGTTACCAGATGTCTAGGGACGCTTTAGTTGCCATGCAGGATTGTGCTCACACTGAGTCTTGGCAGCGGTTCACGGACAGCATCAACCAGCAAACAAGTGTGGCTTCTATGTGGCACCTCATCCGTCGGGTTGTTAAAAAGACACCGGCCACTGCTCGTCATCACACTCCCGCCGACTATGCCAAACAACTTGTCGATGCCTGGTCAGAACAATCTACCCCAGCCAGTCTACCCATCCACATACAAGATGCACTCGCTTCCCGTGCTGTTGTCCATCGGCTACGTCTAATGTCTGCTCTGTTACAAGATGATGACGATGATGCAGAGGAGATAACTGAGGAGGAGTTGCGCCGTGCTCTCATTCGGGGTAGAGCTTCTTCCCCTGGTGATGATGGTATTACTTATGCTGTGCTGCGCCTACTTCAACAAGTTCCTGGGAACCCTCTACTTCGACTGTACAATCTTTGTCTTCGTGACGGTTGTGTACCACGAGCCTGGACCAGCAGCACAATAATACCCATCCCTAAGACCGGCACTGCGAAGTTCAGGCCTATTTCCCTTACTTCCTGTTTCTGTAAGGTTATGGAGAGAATCTTACTCAATCGTCTCATGTACAGACTGCAGGATCGCCTCTCTCCATGGCTGTTTGGTTTCCTTCCCCAGCGGAGCACACATCACTGCCTAGTCGACCTGTACTCTCGCCTTTCCAGGGACAGTGTGGTGGCCTTCATTGACCTTCGAAGTGCCTTCGATGTTGCTAATAGAGACGTCATTTTGGATCAACTGGTTGACTTTGGGATAAAGGGTAATCTACTACGGTGGATTCGGGGCTACCTGAGTAACAGGACCTCCTGTGTGTTTTTCAGTGGTGCACTCAGTCCTTTGTGCAGTTTTCATCTTGGTACGCCTCAAGGGGGTGTTCTCAGCCCATTGTTATTTAATATTCTGATGCATCGGTTGCTCACTTCTCTCCCTGATATTCCTGGAACTACAATTACGTGCTATGCTGATGATATCTGTGTTCATTCTACCTCACCAAGGGATCTCCAGCGGTTTCTTGACTCCTTCTCTGTGGCCTCCTCTCACTGTGGCATTATTGTCTCCCCAGATAAGAGCAGAATATTCACCTGCCGCCTTCCTCAAGCTCAGCCAGTGTTCACCATTGGAGGGACTGTCATTCCCATGTGTTCCCAGTACTGCTACCTGGGTGCGCCAGTCAATATTTGGCCAATTGTCCCTGCCAGACCTCAAGACCATCCCATTGTCCAGGACTTATTGGGTCGTCTCCAGCGCCGACTTACACCACTTCAATGGCTATCTAACAACTCCTCGGGCATCTCCATCCCAGTAGCCAGGACCATCTATATTGCTTTTATCCGTTCAGTTGTTGATTACCTTTCCCCTGCTCTGATTCAACTTCCTAGGGCTACTCTGGAAACTTTAGAAAAATTTCAAAATAGAGCAATGAGAATTATTCTCGGCTGTCCAATGTCGACCAGGATAGTGAACATGCAGCGTGAGTTGCGTCTTCCCCCATTAGTGGAGAGAATTTATTCTAATGTTACTTGCTTCACTGTCAAGTGCCTCCATTTCCCACATCTTTCACCCCATTACTCTCAGTTAGTCAGGACTTCTCTTAGACCAAACTACCCTGTCCCTCCCATACTGCCTGCTGGACGTACTCTTATAAGGTCTGTTTCCTCTGTGCTCCGTGGTCTTAATATAGATATAATGGTTGCAGACGTCCCCCCAGGGCCCCCTCCATGGATGCTACCAACACCTGATGTGAGCTTTACACCTACTTCCAAGTCGGAGCTGCCTTCTCTACAGCAGCAGTTGGCTCTGGAACACATAGAAACAGTGACTTCCTCCATCACAGATCCATACTGCCTCTACACTGATGGCTCATTGCAGGTGGATGGTGCAGCAGGTTGTGCTGTTTTCTCGCCTGACCTGGAGTCACCTCCAGGGGGCTGGGTTGGCCGTCGTCTCTGTAACCACTCTAGCTCAACATTGTGTGAACTGTATGCCATTCTGGATGCTGTTAGTGTTGTTTGTCAACGTGGAGTGAATGCTGCCATTTTTTGTGACTCCAAACCTGCCCTTCATTCCCTCTCTAGTGTTCAGCCCACACACTCTACTGTTATTCAGCAGATTTTATCGTTTTTGGCCTTATTGCGTCACCGTAACTTGACTGTCAAATTTTTATGGGTGCCATCCCATGTAGGTTTACGTCACAATGGTACAGTTGACAAACTCGCAAAGGAAGCCTGCCATCTGCCTCCTCATGGTGCTGGACGTCCTCTCTCCCTGACATGTTACCTCTCTAAAGTCCGCTCCGCCGCTCTCCTCCCTGTACGGCGACGCAGGGATGCAGAGAGGCCCTTCAGCATCTCCATCACCCATTACGAGTCTGTCTGCCATCACAAATATTCCTACCGTCGTCGAGGCCTCATGGTTCGGAGGCACAATGTAGTCTCTGCTCGTTTGAGGCTTGGCTACCGGCCACCGTGGCAGGTTGCTGAGATGCAGGGTGAGCCTCCCTTCACTGAGTGTCGCTTGTGTCGAGCGCCTCGTGCTAACACTATAGAGCACTATTGCCTAGCCTGCCCCACTGTCCGACACTTGCTGCCCCAGGGCCTGCCACTTGATGTGGTTTGTCGACACCTGCTGAACCATCAGGTTCTGGAGGAACTTCTGGTGCGCCACCCTCGTTTTGGTGGATTTAAGTAGGTCATGATGTAAATATTTGTCTGTGTGCTTGTGCTTCATTCTGTTATGTTTTCGTGATGTGAGTGTGTGTGCGCATGTGTGTGTGCTTGTGTGTGTATGTGGTCATTGGGTTCTCGTGAGTCCCGCTTACCCTTGTGTACTGTTGTCTTCCTATTGACTGACGCTACGGCGCAATGAATTTAAAAAAAAAAAAAAAAAAAAAAAAAAAAAAAAAAAAAAAAAAAAAACACCCCATCCACAAGCGACTTGGTTTGTTCCTCGTCGGATCTGGTAACAGTTGCAGGTGGAGGGAGGGGGGATGTTAGTGGGAGAGGAGGAGAGAAATGTGGGCGGGGCTATATAGGAGGTAATGTAGAGAAGACGTGTGTCAGGAGGAATGAATGAAGCATACACTGTGAACGGTATCGAATCACCAACAGTTTAAAGCAGGGTTCTTCAAATTTTTTCAGTCGTGACCCAGTTTTTACTATGACATCATTCTCGCGACCCATACAGAAAGATCTTTTACAAATGACCAGAATTATTAACTTAATAAAATACAAGGCCAGAAACTGAAACGCAATAATTATGATAAAAAGGCATTCTAACCAGAATTATAGACACTGCCTCACCTACCCCTCCCTCTCTCTCTTTCATTCTCTCTCATGAAGGCTATTATTTGTGCAATGATTTTGTTTTATTGATAATTAAATATATGAATATTCGATTATAAAAAATATGTTAGGTGGATTCATGTATGAACTTCATATTTATTTTATTGTCACGAATATTATTATTCTCTTTTAATCATGTATTTATTTTTGTGAGCCTGCGACGCAGTTTGGAGGAATTCGGGACCCGTAATTTGAAGATCCTTGGTTTAAAGAAGTGCATACTGCATTAACGTAAGTGGATATAGAAGAGAAAAAATGTGATGATTTGAGGCGAGGGTGAGGGGGAATAGGGTAAGAAAAATGAAGGTGATTAGTTGAAAAGTAATAACAAACAAATATAATTAGAATATCTGTAACATTATATCCTTTAAATAAAGGCACTGTCTTATGTTCACCATCGTAGTGGGATAGACTACTGAATATATATTATCCTTTGGATATTAGACAGCTATCCCTGTATTCCTTGTATCCCTCGTGCTTGCCCCGTAGGGGGGTATTGCCTGTAATGATGTGGGCAATACTTTAAGGGTTTTGGCGCCCCTTCGGCCCCAGCCACTAGCTTACATTTCTTCAATTGTCCCTCCTATCTTCCTATTTCCTTCTTGCTTGCTGTCACACCTCTCTATCACCTTTTCCTAGTGCTATTTGACCTCGCTGTTACGCCACCTAATATCAATCAAATCCCTCGTGCTTGTAGTCCACCCTATTTTTCACCTTCTCCCAAGTACAGCTTTTTTTTTTTTTTTTTTTTTTTTTTTTTTTTTTTTTTTTTGGCTGAAAACGGTTTAATTTTCTAACTTTTTTAATAATCATATTTGTCAACAAATTCATTAAGCTATTTACCAGGATTTTTTTCTTCTAAACATGCATTTAAAAATAATCGATGTTAAACTTGAATAGGCGCCGCTATATGGCGTTTTCAATAAACTTGGTCTAATTTTATGCATAGGCTATATATATTACAGTATCTCTTAAGTAACTGGCAACCTTACACATCCTCCCTACTGTCTAATCCCTCTCTCGCTTGACCTTCCCTCCTTTCTTACCGTTTATCTTTTCTTTCTCATATTTTTAACCTTCTCATTCGTTCTTAAACAGTTTTAATGACATAGGCCTTTCTCCCTTATCACTTATAGTCCAATTATATGATTCGAAAAACTGCGGCTGAGATTATGTTGTTGATCGCATATTGGTTCTCAATATGTTGAGGTTGATTGATTGATTGATATTAGGCGCCGCAACAGCGAGGTCATATAGCGCCAGAAAACGGTGATAGAGAAGTGAGACAGCAAGCAGGAAGGAAATAGAAAGAAAAGAGGGATAGTTGAAGAACTAAAAGCTAGTGGCTGGGGCCGAAGGGGCGCCAAAACCCTTAAAGTATTGCCCACATCACTAATGCAGGCAATACCTCCCTACGGGTTCAATATGTAGATCAGAAAAAACAATATTATTCCTCCTCCAGTAGTGACGCCTTCCGTTACACGAATGTGAGGTTTTCTCATCCGTCCAGATCACTCTCTTCTAAAAATCCTCTTGCTTGTCAACATATTGTTGGGCAAACCGTAGCCTTCTTTCGCGATGTTGGTCAGTTAGAAATTCCTTGTTTGCTGGGGTCCTGTGATGCACTCCAGATTCGTGCAACACTTCTTGTGACTTCTGATAGTCCTCTCGCTGACATCAAGGTCTGTGCATTGGCTTCTGTGGTGTGTAGTGCAACGTGGTGGTCTTCCGCGTGATAGGTTGCCATACTAGCAGGCAGTGTCCTCTGCTATATATATGAGACAGTAGCACCGAGGCAGTTGAATATTTGTCGTATAATAAAATATAATTTATTTATATTGTTTTCATTATTTTTGCCTATCATTGTGATGCTGAGAACATAATTCTGAAGTTGAGCATAAAACACTGTGTTCAGTAACCTATAGAGAGATACATGAGCATCACGTTGATCACCATTACTGTCCTTGTGGTCCTTATTGTGTCATATGGTGTTCTGCGCAGTAATGCTGGAACTAGATAAAAGTAAGGTAATGTATATCGAAACAGATTTTAATAAAAAATACCTATAAGTAACTTAATTAAAAAGAAAGATATAATATATTTCTCTTTCCTGCAAATGGGTTTAACAAGTTAACATTCTGACTAGCAAAAGACTGGCAAATGGCAATTCATGAAACTTTACAGTCGGTCAGTTTTATGAAGGCGAAATGCTGTGGCTGGGAAAAACACTCATTCTAAATAATTTATATATCTTTCCCCATAAATCTCTTGTTGTTTTCTAAATTCTCTACATATTGACCCCGTAGGGAGGTATTGCCTGCATTAGTGATGTGGGCAATACTTTAAGGGTTTTGGCGCCCCTTCGACCCCAGCCACTAGCTTTTAGTTCTTCAACTATCCCTCTTTTCTTACTATTTCCTTCCTACTTGCTGTCTCACCTCTCTATCACCGTTTTCTGGCGCTATATGACCTCGCTGTTGTGGCGCCTAATATCAATCAATCAATCAACCTCTACATATTGAGAACCAATATGCAATCAACAATATAATCTCAGCCGCAGTTTTTCGAATCATATAATTGGACTATAAGTGATAAGGGAGAAAGGCCTATGTCATTAAAACTGTTTAAGAACGAATGAGAAGGTTAAAAATATGAGAAAGAAAAGATAAACGGTAAGAAAGGAGGGAAGGTCAAACGAGAGAGGGACAGTAGGGAGGATGTGTAAGGTTGCCAGTTACTTAAGAGATACTGTAATATATATAGCCTATGCATAAAATTAGACCAAGTTTATTGAAAACGCCATATAGTGGCGCCTATTCAAGTTTAACATCGATTATTTTTAAATGCATGTTTAGAAGAAACAAATCCTGGTAAATAGCTTAATGAATTTGTTGACAAATATGATTATTAAAAAGTTAAAAAATTAAACCGTCTTCTGCCAAAAAAAAAAAAAAAAAAGCAGCTGGGCTTGGGAGAATGTAATAAATAGGGTGGACTACAAGCACGAGGGATTTGATTGATATTAGGTGGCGTAACAGCGAGGTCAAATAGCACCAGGAAAAGGTGACAGAGAGGTGTGACAGCAAGCAAGAAGGAAATAGGAAGATAGGAGGGACAGTTGAAGAAATGTAAGCTAGTGGCTGGGGCTGAAGGGGCGCCAAAACCCTTAAAGTATTGCCCACATCATTACAGGCAATACCCCCCCCCTACGTGGGCAAGCACGAGGGATACAAGGAATACAGGGATAGCTGTCTAATATCCAAAGGATAATATATATTCAGTAGTCTATCCCACTACGATGGTGAACAAAAGACAGTGCCTTTATTTAAAGGATATAATGTAACAGATATTCTAATTATATTTGTTTGTTATTACTTTTCAACTAATCACCTTCATTTTTCTTACCCTATTCCCCCTCACCCTCGCCTCAAATCATCACATTTCTTCTCTTCTATATCCACTTACGTTAATGCAGTATGCACTTCTTTAAACCAGGGTTCTTCAAATTACGGGTCCCGAATTCCTCCAAACTGCGTCGCAGGCTCACAAAAATAAATACATGATTAAAAGAGAATAATAATATTCGTGACAATAAAATAAATATGAAGTTCATACATGAATCCACCTAACATATTTTTATAATCGAATATTCATATATTTAATTATAAATAAAAACAAAATAATTGCACAAATATTAGCCTTCTTGAATGAGTGTGTGAGAGAGAGAGGGAGGGTACGTGAGGCAGTGTCTATAATTCTGGTTAGAATGCCTTTTAATCATAAATATTATGTTTCAGCGTCTGGCCTTGTATTTTCTTAGGTTGATAATTCTGATCATTTGTAAAATATCTTTCTGTATGGGTCGCGAGAATGATGTCATAGTAAAAAACTGGGTCACGACTGAAAAAGTTTGAAGAACCCTGCTTTAAACTGTTGGTGATACGATACCGTTCACAGTGTATGCTTCATTCATTCCTCCTGACACACGTCTTCTCTATATTACCTCCTATATAGCCCCGCCCACATTTCTCTCCTCCTCTCCCACTAACATCCCCCCTCCCTCCACCTGCAACTGTTACCAGATCCGACCAGGCCCAAACCAAGTCGCTGATGGATGGGGTGTGGACCATTGATCTGTGTGTGAACCTCCAGTGTCGTCGACTCTAGTATCTGAAACACATACCATTATGAGTCAGTGGAAGGTTGATTGATGGGTGGTGGGGGCTTGGGTGTGGTGTTCTATGGAGATAGGGTAGGGCGATGACTGTCAGCAGTAATGCAGTAGTCTTGGCCAGGTGCTATTTTTATGAATGCTCAATATAGGTCAAAGATAGTAGTAACACATGGTGGAGTTTTTGGTTCATGTTCTAAATCATAACTATAATGATAATTACTGCAGGTAAGAATAATATCTCTAGTGTGGAATTTGAGAACGTCACCGTGTTGCTATAGCATTTCATTCCACCATTAGACCTCACAAGTCAAGATAGGCTCGTCCCTCCAAGTTAGTCATTGCATAATAATATAGTAATCATTTTGTGACCATGACACAGACTTGTCAATAACAACAATCCAATATTTGATGAACATTAAGAAAAGTGGTAGTGGTGTACTAGCAGTTGTCATTATAAGTTGTTTCTTGAAAGTTCCGACCGAAGATAATTCATTATATATTTCTCATTACATAGTGAACCTTTCACAGCCTTTATTGTTCACATTACTCTGTGATCATAGATGGATTGGGTGAGGATGGAAACATAATTCATATATTTTAGGTGTTGGATGCTTCATATGTGTCGGAGGTAATGAATACAGTCGAGCTTCAAGGTGTTGTTTGATTTAGGGTATACATAAGTAAATATTCTGATATTTCACTTTGATACAGATTGACTTTCACCTTATATGTGATTTACAATACCCTATTTACCCAAGACGACTTATTTAATTAAAATTAATGGAGTTTAGGCCATGGCGATATGATGCTAATAACCACAACTGTGCACGCCAATTAATGTGTGTGAAGAGAGAGAGAGAGAGAGAGAGAGAGAGAGAGAGAGAGAGAGATGACTTCCAAGGTATTCCCAACTTTAACTTTAACTGTATGAATTTTGTTGGCATCTTTGCTCTATCAGTCAATAACCGCTTAGTAATGTCAAAATTGAAGTGTGGGATAGTTCAATATGTAATGATAATAAAATGTTACCTCGGTCGGAGCAGTCAAATTTTCTACGTAAAATATCAACAGTCATGACACTACTACCAATCTTCCCAATGCTCGTAAATTGATGAAATTTGTTATAATTAACAGAAAATAAAGCCATCGTCGTCACAATGATTAACTTGGATGGACCAACCTATTGAAATTTTTGAGGCCTGATTTTGATATGTTATGTTTTATGAACATTGTGACGTTTAAAACTTCACATTCAATAAAATTTACTTATTACGTGCAAAAACTATCATTAACGTTATGATGCAGAACATGAAATATTTATTAGAGCCAAGATGCGCTGATGATTGCTGACTTGTAATAAACATTCATAGACATCTGGCCGAGACTAGCTACTGCCTCACCAACCCAGCATTTCTTTACAGTTTGAGAGCATAATATACTGATAACAAACAATAATAAATAACCTTACTAACCATCACAATATTGTGGTCTACCAATGTCAAGTTTGTTATGTAACAGATTTATATAGTTGACATATAATTTAGTACAGCATTACTGCTTACAGTCACCTCGCTAACTTTCCTCCGTAAAACATGCACCACACCATTCCCAAGCCTACACCCCTCCATTACCTTTCCCCCGATTTACTCCTGGCATGTGTTTCGGATATGAGAGTCGAAACCACACCTTGTGGGGTACAAACATTGACAACGCTGGAGTGATGAACGTGGCAGTGTTTGATTGATTGATTGATTTTGATGCAACTAAGCATCTGGCAGCGCAACAGCTAAGGTCATATACCGCCCAACATAAAATTGTAATCTACATAATTAATAAAACATGAATACCCGAAAGGGATAGGCACCATGATTAAAAGACATGCAAACTAAAAAGCACATTAATAATAAAAGAACCCGTCAACATAAAAAAAAAAAAAATCAAACCATCTAAAAACCATAAATATCATAAAATCATATTTTGTTGAGAAGGTCAACCTCCTTCACATAGGAGAGGGTGTTCCCTCCCACACTACAAGCCTCCTCCCCGAGCACCTGGGAAAGACTGTAAGAAATGTCCCCCACCTGGTACTCGGAGAGGTGCCTACGACGAAGGTCCCCAAGGCTGGGACACTCGACAATAAGATGCTGTACTGTCAAAGGGACCAGACAATCATCACAGTAGGGAGGATGAGCCCTCTCCATTAAAAAAACATGAGTCAATAATGTGTGGCCAATGCGGAGATGGACAAAAGCCGTCTCCCACCGGCGGGACAGGCCACTGTAGCTCCACAAACCAAGGCGCTGGCAGATGTCGCGGAGCTTGTTAGCCTCGACGGCGTCCCATCTGTCCTGCCAGCAGGAACGAACGGAAGCATCTATGTAGGGTCGAAGGTTCACTACAGGAATATGATGACGCCTGGCAGTAGGCCGAGATTTGGAGACCGCAGTCTTAGCAAGGGCATCAGCCCACTCATTCCCATCAACACCCACATGGGCCGGGACCCAACAAAAAGTGACTTTGCGGCCACGACGACCCAGGAGGACAAGCCACTCAAGAATGGCCAACACCAGGGGATGGGAAGAGTTATAATTGCACAAGGCCTGCAAGGCACTACAGGAATCGCTAAAAATACTAAACGAAGGCTGAGGGAGAGTAAAAATCACTTGGAGGGCATATAAAATGGCCAAGAGCTCAGCAGTAAAGATTGACATGACAGAAGGGAGCCTGCCGCCACGGCAAAAGTCTGGAAAGACAACTCCAAAGCCAACTCCAGCATCAGACTTTGACCCATCAGTGTACACAGGGAGGGACTCCCTGTGATTGAAGGCATGTTCTAAAAAGAGGGAACGAGCCACTGGAGGAGGAAGAGATTCCTTATTGTCTGTAAAGCAGGTGCAGAGGAAAACTTCTGGAAGAAGCCATGGAGCCACCCTGGGGACCCTCACACGACAAATCTGGAAGTCATCAATGCCCATCTCCTCCATAGCCCTCCTGACCCGGAAGCCAAAGGGCCATGGTGCACAAGAATGTAAAAGGTAGTACTGAGACATGATATCAGATGACACCGCCAAGCAGGGAAGGGAGTCAGGAAGTCGATGTAATCGATGCCAACAACGAACCATCAAGGACTGGCGATGGAGATCAAGAGGTGGTTCATTTGTGTCCACCAGGAGACTGGGGATTGGAAACGACCTGAATGCTCCGGTCGCAAGACATACTCCAGCATGATGAACAGGGTCTAAAACTCTGAAACGTGCATCGGTGGCAGAAGAGTACACCTCACACCCATAGTCGAGTTTTGACCAAATAAAAATATGGTATAGGCGGAAGAGGGTGGCCCAATCAGCCCCCCAGTACGTATGGCCCAGGACCCTTAACAGGTTAAGAGCCTTGAAGCAAGAGACCTTAAGTGTATGTAAGTGGGGAACCCAAGTCAAACGTTTGTCTCCTCGACACAACATATCCGATGACCATACATGAATAAGTCTGGATCGGGGTGGACGCCTCGGATGCAGCAGAAGTGAATAGCAACTGTCTTGGAAGCAGAAAATCGAAACCCATGAGAACCAGTTCAACGTGACACCCTGTCAAGGGCATGCTGCATACGCCGCTCGGCCACTGACATACGGGAAGCAGCAAACCAGACTGCTAGGTCGTCAACATACATCGAGTTAGCTATACCGTCTGGAAGGGATGAGGCAATGGCATTAATTGCTACTGCAAACAATGTGACACTTAGGATGCTTCCCTGGGGGATTCCCTCCTCTTGTGCAACAGATGCTGAGTGAGTTGTATCAACCCTCACAGAAAAACTGCGACCACTGAGAAACTCCTTAAGAAAGCGTGGAAGGCGACCCCGCAGGCCATATAAATGGAATTGCTGTAGGATGCCATATTGCCATGTAGTGTCATAGGCATTCTCTAAATCAAAGAATACACAGACAAGGTGTTGATATCGTGCAAAGGCCTCACATGCAGCAGCTTCCAACCTGATTAGAGCATCTGTAGTGGAACGGTGTTTACGAAAGCCAGACTGGGACGGAGACAGAAAATCACCCCGTTTCAAGAAGTATACCAGTCTGACATTCACCATCTTCTCAAATAGTTTACAGAGACAGGAGGTCAAGGCAATTGGTCGATAATTGAGGGCAACACCAGAGTCCTTGTCCGACTTAAGGGAAGGAAGGATGGTAGCAACCCTCCACCCAGAAGGGAAGACACCCTCCAGCCAGATTCTGTTATATAAAGCTAAAAGAAATGAGATCGCCTCCTCGCCCAAGTGTCGTAACATTGCATATGGGATGTTGTCTGGCCCAGGAGAAGTGTTGCCGCAGAGAGAGAGCAGAATGCAGGTCTCTCAGGGTGAATATATGGTTATAACTTTCATTCTCGTTCCCTGAGAAATCCAGGACAGTGCGCTCCTTGGCTCTTAACTCATGCCTGACAGCCAGAGGTCGAAAATCACGGCTGGAGACTCTTGCAAAAGCCTCCACCATGGCATTGGCCACTGTCAAACCATCCATGATCTTAATTCCATTGACCTTAAGTACAGGTGGAGAACTAGGAGAAAACTTCCCCACCATCTTACGGACTCTCCTGAACACTTGGGTGAGTGGAGTTTTAGTATTAATTGAAGACACATAGGCCTTTCAAGATGCACGTCGGGCCTCTTTTAAGACTCGTCTAGCCCGAGCCCTTGCCCGTCAGAAGTCCTCTATAAGAGTTGGGTCCCCACGATTGCGACGAAGGCGAGAGAAAGCAGCGCGCTTCTCCCGCACAGCAGTGGTGCAGACTGGTGACCACCAAGGGACAGGACGTTTGGGAAAGTAGCCAGAAGTTCTAGGGATAGAGTTGAGAGCAGCAGAGTGGAGCATATCAGTGAAATATGTTACAGCCTCGTCAGAGCTACCGAAATCGGCTACAGAAGAGACCGAAGAAGTTAGCTCTCTAAAAAACTGCCAGTCAGCCTTCTCTAATTTCCACCTAGGAAGACGAGACTGTGGTACGTACCTGTTACCTTCTAAAAGTATAGGGAAATATTCACTGCCATATAAATCAGACAACACTCTCCAAGTAAAATCCAACAGAGCAGAGGGTGAGCAAAGGGAAATGTCAATGGCGGTAAATGTCCCAGTAGGGCTATTAAAGTGTGTCACATCTCCCGTATTTAAAACCCCTAATCCCTCATCCTCAATAAAAGAAGCCAATAAAACACCCCTGGGGTTGACCGAACTGTCACCCCACAGAGGATGACGACCATTAAAATCACCCAATAAAATAACACTGGGAGGAAGGTATAGACTGCACATAGTGTACGGGCGGTCCATAAAAACCTTAACTGCAACAGCCTGGGGAGGAGTGTCAAGCTCCAGGCTCATGCATGGAATATCTCGGCGAACTAGGATAGCAGAGCCACCATGGTGACCCTGCCCTTCAAATGAATTGGAATAAAATGCAGAGTATGCTGGAGGACTGGCAGGAATTTAGTCCCCAAGCATTATCTCTTGGAGAGAAACACATACAGGAGAGAAGCTAGAGAGAAGAACAAGCAGTTCCTCCCAAGAAGCACGCAAGCCACGGCAATTCCACTGAAGGATCTTGAACAGTGTTACTTTAGTACTGATTTTTGGGAAGCCTCACGGAGGTACTTCCCACTACCACCTCGACTTGAGGGTTTACTCAAACAATAAGATTTGTCTAACCCTGGGCCACTAGAAGCAGAGCGAACCCGAGGAGTAGTACTTGGGGCAGTAATTGGGACCCGTTGACGAGTCCCTGAAGCATTTGATATGTTAGAAGAAGATGAAGGTATATGAGATGGGATATTCTTTGAAACAATTACATTGGTATTGTCCTGTACAGCAGTGGTATCACTGATACATAATACAGGTGGTAGAATCACTCCACTGCTCAAGCGGAAGAGAAAGTGAATCTTTTGAAGTCACAACATCCATGGTATCCACATTAACTTCACGCCCCTCTGATGATCCCGAAGGAAGCTTGCGAGGAGGAACTTCTGTTGAATCAAGAGATTCATCAGAGCCACAAGAACGCTTCTGGTGAAATTGAGAGGAAACTATGGATGAGTCCACAGAGATGGTGGCCTTACAAGGAGGAACATCTATAGAGTCAAGTGCCTCAGAAAAACCACGAAGGCGTCTGTGTGGCAGTTTAGGTGACTTAAGTTTCCTTTTTGGAGAGCGTGTGGCAGCGTGAACCTCTACGACATGAACACCTTTAGCTAAAGTCTGAGAATTGTCATAAGTTGAAGGGCCACCAGAATGAGTGTCTGATAAAGTTTCCAAGACAGAAACTATTATGTAGAGTGACCTTAGAAACACTCTCACTAGAGCAAAAAGCAGCTGGCTCTTGAGAGGGTTGAGAGGGTGCTGCAACCGATTTATGGCGATGGGAGGAGGCGTATGTCTTCACACCACCATCCTTCTGTCGCCTGAAGTTGAGTTGCCGTCTGGCACTACCTATGCTAATGAATTGGGTATTAGCCAAGTGGAGGATATCCTGCTCAAGGAGGTACATCTTACATTGGCGAGAACGCAAGGGGTGAGCATCTCTGCAGTAAAAGCAGTAACTCTCTGACTGACACTCAGAAGTAAGATGTGAGTCAAGAGCAGAACAATTACCATATCGGGAACGGTTGTTACAGTTCCTCCTCCCATGACCAAACTCATAACAACAGAAACACTGTAGGGGACGCTCAACAAAAGGCTTCACCTCAAAAAAGGTGGGGTTAATGTTAATGCGATCTGGGATATGGAAGCCATAGAAGGTGAGGATGATCATATTTTTACTGCCTTTCATCTTTGTTACTCGTTGGACACTGTCTGGGAACATAGCGAGAATGTCCTCTTCAGAGAATTCATACAGGTCCTCATTATATATACGCCCCTTGCTATAATTAAATGTTCGATGTGGTTTAATAGATTCAAACATGCTATCAGAAGGACAAGGGAGATTGAGGAGCATCATGGCCTGTGTAAGATCTTTGGCTCTGATTAAAACGCCCTTACCATATTTCTTTATGTGGCCCATTGGTAATAATCCAATTTCTTTCTCCAGATACCGGGAAGCATGGATAAGGTTACCACGTCCCTCCCTGTAGTAAGCCACGAACCAAAAGGGTGTAGGAACCCGACGTTCCTTTGGGACATGCTCTACAGAGTCATCAAATATGTTAGGGCAGTAGTCATTGTCATTGTCAACTACATTGGTGGACCACATCATCTGAACTTTACAATGAGTATCCCCCACCGTCAGAGAATATTTTGCCTCAAATGCTGCTTTGGCAGCAGCATTTGTATTGAAAATAATATAGCACCGATTAGACCTACAATCACTGTCATATGTGATTCGGATTCGAAGAACTACTCCAAAACACTTAAAAATGGAGTGGATAGCGCCATAGGAAAGGGATGCAAGTACATTCGTTAACATTAACGTGTCCAAATCGCTAACAGGGTTCTTCGACACAACACCCGATCTGCTAGGTCTAGTCTTATTTGCAGCTTTCTGCATATTACCACGACCAGAGAGTGACGTCTCGAGGGCCTGGCCGACCACCGCTCGAGGAAGAGATTGGGGATTTTCTTTATCCATATATCATTAATTTATTGTTGTTGGCCCCAGGAGCCAAGAGCTACTACCTACCGGGCAGATGAGGGGACCGAGCGCTGGTCGCCGCGGGCGGGGTACCTCTTCCCCCACGGGGCCACTTGTTTTAAAAAGCAGCCCCAATGGCTCGAAAGTTTGCCCACGACGGTGCTGAGACCCCCTTCCCCAACATCTCCCAGCCCAGACACCCATCCATCCAACATAGGACGGCCCCTAGAGGGCAGTCCCTCCGGAGGGCAGCACTGTTGGCCCGTACTGGCAGCCTAATGCATGGGAACCATTTAGTCTGGTCTCTCACTGGCGACCTTACTAGCATGGGAAGCCCTCTCTCCCCGAAATCGGGGCAGAGCAGGGGCCGGAGCCCACTCTAGTCTAGCTCGCCAGGTCTCAGAGACACGCAAGCCTCCCCACCACGTCAAGGCGGTTCCCTTTGGGGGGGAACGTGGCAGTGGAGGAGGCTGCACATACCTTGCTATGACTAAAAGTAAATACTCACTACTAGGCATATATATATATATATATATATATATATATATATATATATATATATATATATATATATATATATATATATATATATATATATATATATATATATATATTCCTCGTTATAGTTTAGGAAAGATTAGATTAGACTTTAAATGATATAAAAATTGTATTGTTCACTCTATCACTGAATGTTTCCAGCAGTAGTAGCTCAACTTGGATATCCTTCATACTGATGTGAACTGATTGTGGTCAAAGTCAAGTCAGTATTTATAAGAAAACCATGACCTCGGATTCTGTCTTGCAATGTATGTGAATAATTCTGGCCCAGACAGATGTAGGCTTATTACTGGACTCCATGCAATAAATAGATAATATTAACACTATATTTCGGGCCAGACAGATATAGGTTTATGACTGGACTCTGTGCAATAAACAGATAACACTAAAACTATCCCACCAGCACCGTGACACCAATATATCATCTATAGCCTTGACCACATAAGTTATTCTATGTATCGGCAGTCAACATATTGACTTAGTAATTCAAGTGTCATTGTAACTAGTAACTGCTCTCTCTCTCTCTCTCTCTCTCTCTCTCTCTCTCTCTCTCTCTCTCTGTGTCAGTAGTGGTGGTGGTGGAGGTTTGGAAGTGAACTATGGCAATAGATGGTAATTAATCATAACTCATATGAATGAACAAACGGGATGCATAGTTCACAGTATCCCATGTTGTAAAAATAGGTTCTACGCAACCATAATTACAAATAAATATCTGTTACGTAGACTGTATTACTGTAAACAATTTTAACAACCACTGCTGACAAGCAATATGAGTCAATACCCCGTGTAATAATTGGTCACGTCGTTCACCATGTCTGTGATCAAGATGATGATTTATTTTTCTATTACGTAATGAAAGATTTTCAGCAAGACTATAACACCGATAATTTGGATTCAAATCACATGACCTGTAAGTCAAATAATTGTCAAACAAGATTTCTTTTAGACTGGATGCCAGTGAAACACCTTTATGAGGCATCGTGTCTTCATGAACCATTCTAACATTATGACTGACTTGAACATGAACAATGAGCCTTTTAACTTTAATTGGAAAGCACTTAAATATTGGTCAATACAATTTTATTAAATGTTAGCTAAAATATGCGGTTTTGTGGATTGTTTCACTACATAAGAAGTATCGAAGCACCACTACTTAACACCAATCCGCACATCCCCATATCCTCCGTTTCCCCATACCCTCTCCCTTCCTTCCTCTCACAAGCTACACCTCGCTACGCCGTTTTTTCGCACCAAACAACGGAAATTGAGTTTTATATTTGATATATTCTAGTATCTGTTGCATTTGAATTGATGTAGGAAACGTATGCATTTTTAGATAGACAATTTTACTTATATAGCTTCCATATGGAGACTATAGCGAGGATTAGTCGAGTCCATTCACTGACTCTGACTACGAGTAAACAAACCCAGTTCTGCAACATTTCACCAAACACACCTGAGACTGGGGTCGCTAAGACTGGAGGCAACTGTACAGTCGGCGGCAGAAGTCCTGTCGCCTCACCTGCTTCACCGAGACGCACAGTGTTCATGGACTCGAGAAATACACATGTTTTCTACACCTAATAATCTCGAGTCTATCAGCATCGCGTGCCTTGGTGAAGCAAGTGAGGCGACAGGACTTTTGCCGCCGACTGTACACGCTACAATATTTCCACCTGGACCACCCCTCACTGTCGTGGCTAACGTGGCAACAGCGCTTCGCTTGTGTGAGCATCTGTGCATATACAAGACAATATTTCGAATCGGCAAAGCTTCATCTTCCGTATTCGGGTCGGAGAGAGGGGGAGTGGGGGGAGGTAGACAGACGGCCTGGTGGGTGGAAGGAGGGGTGGTGGTGCAGAGAGGACGAGTCACATGTGCTAATGCAACATTACAGCCATTTTAATATAACTATTAACATATCAGTAATGTTTTATCCCCAAAAATTTATTTACATATATTCATTTTTGTAGACACCTGACTGCAAACATGGACACCAAACATAGTTTACTTCATCTCTCATTACGGACAACAAGCAACCTGCGCTAGCTCCTCGTTTGTTTCTCTCGATCTCTTGCTTCACACACACACACACACACACACACACACATTATTAGGTTTGGTATAAAGCCGTGACGTTGTGTATTATCCTTCTGTTATATATGCATTTATCTAACATTGAAAACCGTGTCAAAGCAATATCATTATCACCTCATAATTATTTCTGTTTACGTCTGCCAGTAAGAATTCATATAAATAGAACATCAGATTTAGTACAGCAGGGAGGCCCTTCAGCATCTCCATCACCCATTACGAGTCTGTATGCCGTCACAAATATTCCTACCGTCGTCGAGGCCTCATGGTTCGGAGGCACAATGTAGTCTCTGCTCGTTTGAGGCTTGGCTACCGGCCACCATGGCAGGTTGCTAGGATGCAGGGTGAGCCTCCCTTCACTGAGTGTCGCTTGTGTCGAGCGCCTCGTGCTAACACTATAGAGCACTATTGCCTAGCCTGCCCCACTGTCCGACACTTGCTGCCCAGGGGCCTGCCACTTGATGTGGTTTGTCGACACCTGCTGAACCATCAGGTTCTGGAGGAACTTCTGGTGCGCCACCCTCGTTTTGGTGGATTTAAGTAGGTCATGATGTCTGTATGCTTGTGCTTCATTCTGTTATGTTTTCGTGATGTGTGTGTGTGTGTGTGTGCGCATGTGTGTGTGCTTGTGTGTGTGTGTGTGGTCATTGGGTTCTCGTGAGTCCCGCCTACCCTTGTGTACTGTTGTCTGCCTATTGACTGACGCTACGGCGCAATGAATTAAAAAAAAAAAAAAAAAAAAAAAACTAATAATCTCGAGTCTATCAGCATCGCGTGCCTTGGTGAAGCAAGTGAGGCGACAGGACTTTTGCCGCCGACTGTACACGCTACAATATTTCCACCTGGACCACCCCCTCAATGTCGTGGCTAACGTGGCAACAGCGCTTCGCTTGTGTGAGCATCTGTGCATATACAAGACAATATTTCGAATCGGCAAAGCTTCATCTTCCGTATTCGGGTCGGAGAGAGGGGGAGTGGGGGGAGGTAGACAGACGGCCTGGTGGGTGGAAGGAGGGGTGGTGGTGCAGAGAGGACGAGTCACATGTGCTAATGCAACATTACAGCCATTTTAATATAACTATTAACATATCAGTAATGTTTTATCCCCAAAAATTTATTTACATATATTCATTTTTGTAGACACCTGACTGCAAACATGGACACCAAACATAGTTTACTTCATCTCTCGGAGTCTCACCCCAACCTTCCTGGAGTAAAGACGTGTTCTTGGAGCTCTGCCTGTGTTGTTGTTAAGTGTTAAAATTTGTCTTGTTTCTACGTTCTTGTTTGTGTGTTGTTGTGTCTGTGGTGTTATAGGGGTTGTTTATATTTTCTATCTCGTTTTTTTTGTGGTTTTGCTGTTTGTGGTATTGTTGTTTATGGTTTATTTGTATTATTGTGGTTCTGTGTGTATGTTCGTGTGTTCGTGTGTGTTCAGTTGTTCGCTTCCCATCTAGGCCTTGCCTGGCCTGATGGAGAGCGCGGATTCGGATGTGGCTTCCTGCCTGGAGGCCGACTTGGCTATGTCGGAGGAGGATGAGTCTCCTATTGAGGATCACTGGCCTGAGCTGCCTTCTCGCAAACCCTCCCCCCCCTCTCCTCGGTCACTCCGCAGCTCAGGTTGCAGCCTTCAACCTCCTCAACCTCTACCAAGCGACCCGTTGATGCCTCGTCTGACTCCTTGCAGGATTCCGATGGTGTGGACTGTTTGCCTCCGGATGCCAAGACTGCCAAGGGTGCTTCAGCTGTGCATGACGTACCTTCTCTGCCTCAACGTGGTGTTTCTTCCTTGTATACCAACTCCTTGCCCTCGTCCAACCTTCCTGCTTTTGCCCCAAGAAATGCCTATGTCAAGCTCTCCTTCTCTGGGAACCCATCTACGGACACAAAGTTGCGTTGGTTGTCTGATGTCAACAGGGCCTTCCATCTGCAACGTGAACTAGCTGAAGTGAAGATGGCTGCTGTCACCTCCCGGTTTGTCTACATCTCTAGGAAGCGTCAGGATATCATTGATAGATTGAAAGCTGGTGAATTTTTGTCTCTGCCTTTCATTCTTGAAGACTCACCTGAGAGGCCTCGTAAGTTCCCCAGCTATATCCTTACCCGTTTTCCTATTGATGTTGACCCGGAACTTGCTAAGGGATACCCTGGTGTGTACTTTTTCCAAGATGGTTCCCCCATTAGCCGTATTGTTGTTATCTGGAGTCAACCTGATCCACCTCCAAATGAGATTTCCTTTGATTTCCTCCCTTGTCTTCCACCGTGTGAGGTGAGGAAACTTCATAATGACCAGCCTTGGTGCTACAGGTACTGGGGAGTTGGGCATATCTCCCGGTACTGTTCTGCCAGGCCAAAGTGTGCATGGTGTGCCGCCGACCATGATTCCAAGACGTGTCCTGTCAGGGGCGAACCATCACGACCTGCTGCCTCCACCTCTAAGCCTTCACCTCCTGAGGATACGTTTCGATGGAAGTGTTAACGATGCCTTCAGCCAGGGGTTAACGTGTGGCATGGATGCACTCGACGCCAGGTCCAGGCTCGTGTCACTACTATTGCTCCGCCTCCACCACCACCACCACCTCCCCAGTCTGCTCCTCCTACCAGCCCTGCCTCACCTCCAGACCTGGCCCTCCGCAAGTCTGTTGCTACCCTCATGGCACGATGTACGGCTCTCGAGAACCGCTTTTCTGCCCTTGAAGCCAGGATTGATGGGCTAGTTGCCGCGCAGGCTGCCAATGACTCCAAACTCTCCACCTTGGTCGAGGCTCAGCAGGCCATCATCTCAACTGTCACTACCCTTACCGAAAAGATGGATACTGTTGCATCTCGCCTTGAAAAGCTTTTCGAGTCAGTCCCTTCTCCTGGTCCATCTTTTTCTCCAGGTCGCTCATCATGTATGTGGTATCACCAGTTATGCTAAGCTCACTCAACTCAAGGCCTATGTTTTTCGTCATCATCCCAGTGTTATTTTTCTCCAGGAAGCATTTCCAGGACGGCCGCTCGCTGCTGGGCAAGCTCCTCCTCTCTCAGGTTATGTGCCATATGTTCATCTGGTAAGGAATGGTCTCCTGACTTACATACATAGCTCCTTGCCACATTGCCTTCTCCGTACCTCCACTGATCCTGACATGACCTTTCAGCTAATTGAGGTTCTACCTGGGAATGGAGTACTACAACTATGTAATGTCTTTTCTGCCCCAGCTAGACTCACTCTTGAGGCTCTTCCTTCTCCAACAGTGCGTGGTACGGTTTATATGGGAGATTTTAATGCATTCTGATTTGGGTGATGGTTCTGGCTCTATTAATCCTAACGGTGTTCGTCTCCTTTCATACATCCGCAAGCATCATCTGACACGCTGGGACACTGGCGGTGCCACTCATTGCCGGGGAGGTACTCTGGATTACATCCTCTCGTCTGGCCTGATAGCATCTCAGGTCCAGTGCTTCTCTGTGCCAGACTTATTCTCTGATCACATCGCTCTTCGGTTTCATTATACTCTAACTGCTGGGTCGAGTGCTTCAGCCACTCGTTTGCGTATTGCTGTTCGCCCTAAATATTGCCCGACTTACATCTTATTTATGGCCCATGTATTCCCTACATTTGACATATCATCAGCTGAACAGCTGGACGCTGGATGCACGTATACAGGAGGCAAAGGAGGAGGCTGAACATGATGGCCTATTGTTTCAAGCCAACCCAACCCCTGCTCCATCGTTACCAGATGTCTAGGGATGCCTTAGTTGCCCTGCAGGGGTGTGCTCACTGAGTCTTGGCAGCAGTTCTCGGACAGCATCAACCAGCAAACAAGTGTGGCTTCTATGTGGCACCTCATCCGTCGGGTTGTTAAAAAGACACCGGCCACTGCTCGTCATCACACTCCCGCCGACTATGCCCAACAACTTGTCGATGCCTGGTCAGAACAATCTACCTCAGCCAGTCTACCCATCCACATACAAGATGCACTCGCTTCCCGTGCTGCTTCCCATCGGCTACGTCTAATGTCTGCTCTGTTGCAAGATGATGACGATGATGCAGAGGAGATAACTGAGGAGGAGTTGCGACGTGCTCTCTCTCGGGGTAGAGCTTCTTCCCCTGGTGATGATGGTATTACTTATGCTGTGCTGCGCCTACTTCAACAAGTTCCTGGGAACCCTCTACTTCGACTGTACAATCTTTGTCTTCGTGATGGTTGTGTACCACGAGCCTGGACCAGCAACACAATAATACCCATCCCTAAGCCCGGCACTGCGAAGTTCAGGCCTATTTCCCTTACTTCCTGTTGTTGTAAGGTTATGGAGAGAATCTTTCTCAATCGTCTCATGTACAGACTGCAGGATCGCCTTTCTCCATGGCTGTTTGGTTTCCTTCCCCAGCGGAGCACACATCACTGCCTTGTCGACTTGTACTCTCGCCTTAACAGGGACAGTGTGGTGGCCTTCATTGACCTTCGAAGTGCCTTCGATGTTGCTAATAGAGACGTCATTTTAGATCAACTGGTTGACTTTGGGATAAAGGGTAATCTATTAAAGTGGATTCGGGGCTGCCTGAGTAACAGGACCTTCCGTGTGTTTGTCAGTGGTGCGTTCAGTCCTTTGCGCAGTTTTCATCTTGTTACGCCTCAAGTTGGTGTTCTCAGCCCATCGTTATTTAATATTCTGATGCATCGGCTGCTCACTTCTCTCCCTGATATACCTGGAACTACAATTACGTGCTATGCTGATGATATCTGTGTTCATTCTACCTCACCAAGGGATCTGCAGCGATTTCTTGACTCCTTCTCTGTGGCCTCCTCTCACTTTGGCATTATTGTCTCCCCAGATAAAAGCAGAATATTCACATGCTGCCTTCCTCAAGCTCGGCCAGTGTTCACCATTGGAGGGACTGTCATGCCCATGTGTTCCCAGTATCGCTATCTGGGCGTGCCAGTCAATATTTGGCCGATTATCCATGCCAGACCTCAAGACCATCCCTTTGTCCAGGACTTATTGGATCGTCTCCAGCGCCGACTTACACCACTTCAATGGCTCACCAACAACTCCTCGGGCATCTCCATCCCAGTAGCCAGGACTATCTATATTGCTTTTATCCGTTCAGTTGTTGATTACCTCTCCCCTGCTCTGATTCAACTTTCCCGGGCTACTCTTGAAACTTTAGAAAAATTACAGAATAGAGCAATGAGAATAAGTCTCAGGTGTCCAATGTCGACCAGGATAGTGAACATGCAGCGTGAGTTGCGTCTTCCCTTGTTAGTGGAGAGAATTTATTCTAGTGTTACTTGCTTCACTGTCAAGTGCCTCCATTTCCCACATCTTTCACCCCATTACTCTCAGTTAGTCAGGACTTCTCTAGACCAAACTACCCGGTCCCTCCCATACTGCCTGCTGGACGTACTCTTATAAGGTCTGTTTCCTCTATGCTCCGTAGTCTTAATATAGATATAAGAGTGGCAGACGTCCCCCTAGGGCCCCCTCCGTGGATGCTACCAACACCTGATGTGAGCTTCACACCTACTTCCAAGTCAGAACTGCCTTCTCTACAGCGGCAGTTGGCTCTGGAACACATAGAAACAGTGACGTTCTCCATCACAGATCCATACTGCCTCTACACTGATGGCTCATTGCAAGTGGATGGCACAGCAGGTTGTGCTGTCTTCTCACCTGACATGGTATCACCTCCAGGGGGCTGGGTTGGCCGTCGTCTCTGTAACCACTCTAGCTCAACATTGTTTGAACTGTATGCCATTCTGGATGCTGTTAGTCTTGTTTGTCAACGTGGAGTGAATGCTGCCATTTATTGTGACTCCAAACCTGCCATTTATTCCCTCTCTAGTGTTCAGCCCACACACTCTACTGTTATTCAGCAGATTTTATCGTTTTGGGCCATATTGCGTCATCGTAACTTGACTGTCAAATTTTTATGGGTGCCATCCCATGTAGGTTTACGTCACAATGGTACAGTTGACAGACTTGCAATGGAAGCCTGCCATCTGCCTCCTCGTGGTGTTGGACGTCCTCTCTCCCTGACATGTTACCTCTCTAAAGTCCGCTCCGCTGCTATCCTCCCTGTACGGCGACGTAGGGATGCAGAGAGGCCCTTCAGCATCTCCATCACCCATTACGAGTCTGTCTACCGTCACAAATATTTCTACCGTCGTCGTGGCCTCATGGTTCGGAGGCACAATGTAGTCTCTGCTCGTTTGAGGCTTGGCTACCGGCCACCGTGGCATGTTGCTGGGATGCAGCGTGAGCCTCCCTTCACTGAGTGTCGCTTGTGTCGAACGCCTCGTGCTAACACTATAGAGTACTATTGCCTGGCCTGCCCCACTGTCCGACACTTGCTCCCCCTGGGCCTGCCACTTGATGTGGTTTGTCGACACCTGCTGAACCATCAGGTTTTGGAGGAACTTCTGGTACGCCACCCTCGTTTTGGTGGATTTACTAACGCTTTCAGGGCCCGTGTCGCACTGTTTTTCGGGAATAACTCTGTAACTAAAGGTTGGATCAGTATGATGTTTTGCCACGGGTTATTTCACACCTTCCGCTAATTTTTGGCACTATAATGGATTACCAAAAGTGAATAATTAAGGCATTTGTCCCCGAGAAATGCGTCATTTTTATGAAATTTAACACTGGGATACGAACGATCATAGTGTGACGTATATACCAAGTCAATCCACATGCTCCACCCATCCCCTTCTTTCTCTCCCCCCCCCACCCTACTCTCTCTCTCTCTCTCTCTCTGGCCTCGAAACTTTGTTCGAATTTAGACGGTCACAAGTTTTAGTCCTAAAAATATGTATAAGTATATAATGCTAGCAGGCATTATGTTTTAATGTTATTGTTATCACTTTTTATCATATAGCGATACATAACAGCGAGGATATAGGCTATAGATGGTAGAGTTGTGTACAGTCGGCCACAGTTCTGGCTGTTACAGTCAGCACTACAAACTCCAGTTGTCTGACGTTTGTATCCCTGACTTTTCGAATCATGGGCTCGAAGAGTCTCAGGGGTGAAGAAGTGAGACGGTGCAGGGGGCGGAAGAGAGAGGGAGGATAGGGGGAGGGAGAGGGGGTACAGACGAGAGAGAAGGACGGGGGAGGAGAAAGGGGGAAAAAAACGGGTGTGTTTTTCAGTTTGAAAACGATAATATTTCTCATGATAGGATTACTGAGAGTTGCCACTTATTTCAATACCATACTGTGTGAATCGTGCTACTTAAATAAATATCGATCACAATAGTTATAATTATACACTGGAGTGTTAAAGTAAGCATCATACTGCCTTTCATGGCGTTCTTGGTCACAGCAATTGTTGTTACGGTTTGTTATTGCGTATAAAAACAAGCAGTTATTAGCTTGTTGCCTAGAGATAAACCTCCTCGAGCTACGATCAAATTTTGTTCATACGAAAGTTGAAAATAATTTGTTTATAACAATTAGGGGTGTAATACTACTAGTATTAACAGTACTCGATTTATTAACATTATAGTATAGGTTAAATAACTCTGGCTAAGATTTATACTGTATATTGCCAGACCCATGCTGCCATACAAGGAATGACAAACACTAGGCTATACCAATGCACTTATAATTTCCATAGTTGATACTAAAGATTTTTTTTTTTATTACGGCGAATTAGGTAAAGCTGACATTATAGTAACGTTATTACACTGGCCAGGTAGTAATAAACTTATACAATCATTGGTCAGAGAAAAAGAGCAGAATCAGTGTTACCGAAAATTGTGGGTTTACTCTCTTTCTCTCTGTCTGTCTGTCTGTCTCGTGACGATGTTATGAAAGCTTTGTTGAATAAATTACTTCACAGAAACATTTCTTTGTTTATCACTAGTATAGTTACTGGAAACCCCCGCAAGAAGGTATGACTTACAATTTTTTTTTTTTTTTCGTAGGCAATACTTGAGGGAATTTGGCCACCCTTTGAACCTGAGCCGCTTCCTTTTAAATCTTCACCTGTCTCTCTTTTCCTTCATGCTGGCTGTCCCACCTCAGTTAACATAAGGCGCTGTGAAAAAATATCTGCTATCCAAATGTCATGTGATATCTCCGTATCACTAATAACGATAATTGCATTTTATAACTCTTTTACATCCGACGTGGCTATATGGTTTTAATTATCTTTCTCGAAGTAATATAAAAATAAAATTTATCTTTTGAATATTAAGCAATATCTTACATTGGTTGGCTTATGCTATTTTACCCTCCACTCGATCTGTCCCCTCCACCCGGCTCTCTCTCTCTCTCTCTCTCTCTCTCTCTCTCTCTCTCTCATCCACCTTTCTGTCCCCCCTCTCCCTCCCCTCTTCCCTCTATCCCGTTTCTGTCCCCTTTTCTCCTCCCCCGTCCTTCTCTCTCGTCTGTACCCCCTCTCCCTCCCTCTCTCTTCCGCCCCCTGCACCGTCTCACTTCTTCACCCCTGAGACTCTTCGAGCCCATGATTCGAAAAGTCAGGGATACAAACGTCAGACAACTGGAGTTTGTAGTGCTGACTGTAACAGCCAGAACTGTGGCCGACTGTACATTCATTCATGTGAGAAACATGATTTTCGAATACTGCATCAGAACCGAAACCAGTTTGTCTCACATGAAATAAAGCTTCAGTATTTAAATATGTGTTGTAATAATAATTAACCCTACATCCGCCCAGCTGGATCTGTCAGTGACACCATCAGATAATAGTTTACCAATACATATAATAAATGCTTCCAATATATATATATATATGACAAAGCTTGTGACCGTGGTGTATTTTCGAATAAAGTTTCGAGACCAGAGAGAGAGAGAGAGTAGGGTGGGGGAGAGAAAGAAGGGGATGGGTGAGGCCTGTGGACTGACGTGGTATATACGTCACACTATGATCGTTCGTATCCCAGTGTTAAATTTCATAAAAATGAAGCATTTCTCGGGGACAAGTGCCTTAATTAATCACTTTTGGTAATCCATTATAGTGCCAAAAATTAGCGGAAGGTGTGAAATAACCCGTGGCAAAACATCATACTGATCCAACTTTTAGTTACAGAGTTATTCCCGAAAAACAGTGCGACACGGGCCCTGAAATCGTTAGTAAATAGGTCATATGTAAATATTTGTCTGTATGCTTGTGCTCCATTCTGTTATGTTTTCGTGATGTGTGTGTGTGTGTGTGTGTGTGTGTGTGTGTGTGTGTGGTTGTAGTCATTGGATTCTCATGGGTCCCGCCTACCCGTATGTATTGTTGCCTGCCTGTTGATTGACGCTACGGAGCAATTAATTAAAAAAAACAAATGTGACTCGTCTTCTCTGCACCACCACCCCTCCTTCCACCCATTAGGCCGTCTGTCTCCTCCCCCCTCCCACTCTCTCTTTCTCCCTTTCTCCGACCCGAATACTGAAGATGAAGTGTCTTGTATATGCACAGAAGCTCATATAAGCGAAGCGCTATTGCCACGTTAGCCACGCCAAGTGAGGGGGCGGTCCAGGTGGAAATCTTTTAGAGTGTAATCTCGCAATCCAAAATTTGTATCCAGGTCTTGTTGAAGTTTCGAATCATTTGACATAGTAGTGAACCAATTACAATGCTTATCGTGTTTCATATTTGTTTGAACTCTGCTTAGTACTCGATCAGACTATTCGAAGCAAGCCTGGATACATATTTGGGATTGCGAGTGTACATTGAAATAAAAACTGACTTATTTACATTAATATGATGGTTAGAAAAATTGTGAACATAGGACAAGATGTTTGTGGGCTTCCTATACACTTTAGTCTTAAGAACACCGTTATTCTTAACAATTTGTACGTGTAAGAAGGGTAGAGTGTTATTTTGCTCAATTTCAATTGCGAATTTAATTGAAGGGGCAAGTGAATTTAAGCTCTGCAAGAATACGTTAACATCCAAGGAATCAGTCCAAAAACATAGTACATCATCGACATACCTTAACTATACTACATTTTTTTTTATTTTTTGTTATTCATTGCGCCGTAGCGTCAGTCAACAGGCAGACAACAATACACAAGGGTAGGCGGGACTCATAAGAATCAAATGACTACACACACACACACACACACACACACACACACATCACAAAAACATAACAGAATGAAGCACAAGCATACAGACAAATACTTACATTTATGACCTACTTAAATCCACCAAAACGAAGGTGGCATACCAGAAGTTCCTCCAGAACCTGATG
Organism: Petrolisthes cinctipes; assembly: GCA_033782935.1. NCBI lineage: Eukaryota > Metazoa > Arthropoda > Malacostraca > Decapoda > Porcellanidae > Petrolisthes > Petrolisthes cinctipes. Next base: position 2,179,818 of record JAWQEG010000040.1, read on the forward strand.
GCAACATGTCAGGGAGAGAGAACGTCCAACACCACGAGGAGGCAGATTGCAGGCTTCCTTTGCAAGTCTGTCAACTGTACCATTGTGATGTAAACCTACATGGGATGGCACCCATAAAAATTTGACAGTCAAGTTACGATGATGCAATAAAGCCAAAAACGATAAAATCTGCTGAATAACAGTAGAGTGTGTGGGCTGAACACTAGAGAGGGAATGAAGGGCAGGTTTGGAGTCACAAAAGATGGCAGCATTCACTCCACGTTGACAAACAATACTAACAGCATCCAGAATGGCATACAGTTCACACAATGTTGAGCTAGAGTGGATACAGAGACGACGGCCAACCCAGCCCCCTGGAGGTGATTCCATGTCAGGTGAGAAAACGACACAACCTGCTGTACCATCCGCTTGTAATGAGTTATCAGTGTAGAGGCAGTATGGATTTGTGATGGAGGACGTCACTGTTTCTGTGTGTTCCAGAGCCAACTGCCGCTGTAGAGAAGGCAGTTACGACTTGGAAGTAGGTGTGTGTGTGTGTGTGTTTTTTTTTTTTTTTTTATAATTAATTGCGCCGTAGCGTCAATCAACAGGCAGGCAACAATACATACGGGTAGGCGGGACCCATGAGAATACAATGACTACAACCACACATACACACGCACACACACACACACACACATCACGAAAAAATAACAGAATGGAGCACAAGCATACAGACAAATATTTACATTATGACCTATTTAAATTCACCAAAACGAGGGTGGCGTACCAGAAGTTCCTCCAGAACCTGGTGGTTCAGCAGGTGTCGACAAACCACATCAAGTGGCAGGCCCCTGGGCAGCAAGTGTCGGATAGTGGGGCAGGCCAGGCAATAGTGCTCTATAGTGTTAGCACGAGGCGCTCGACACAAGCGACACTCAGTGAAGGGAGGCCCACCCTGCATCCTAGCAACATGCCACGGTGGACGGTAGCCAAGCCTCAAACGAGCAGAGACTACATTGTGCCTCCGAACCATGAGGCCTCGACGACGGTAGGAATATTTGTGACGGCAGACAGACTCATAATGGGTGATGGAGTTCCGACTTGGAAGTAGGTGTGAAGCTCACATCAGGTGTTGGTAGCATCCATGGAGGGGGTCCAGGGGGACGTCTGCCACCATTATATCTATATTAAGACTACGGAGCATAGAGGAAACAGACCTTATAAGAGTACGTCCAGCAGGCAGTATAGGAGGGACCGGGTAGTTTGGTCTAAGAGAAGTCCTGACTAACTGAGAGTAATGGGGTGAAAGATGTGGGAAATGGAGGCACTTGACAGTGAAGCAAGTAACACTAGAATAAATTTTCTCCACTAACGGGGGAAGATACAACACACGCTGCATGTTCACTATCCTGGTCGACATTGGACAACCGAGAATTATTCTCATTGGTCTATTCTGAAATTTTTCTAAAGTTTCAGGAGTAGCCCTGGGAAGTTGAATCAGAGCAGGGGAGAGGTAATCAACAACTGAACGGATAAAAGCAATATAGATAGTCCTGGTACTGGGATGGAGATGCCCGAGGAGTTGTTAGTGAGCCATTGAAGTGGCGTAAGTCGGCGCTGGAGACGACCCAATAAGTCCTGGACAATGGGATAGTCTTGAGGTCTGGCAGGGACAATTGGCCAAATATTGACTGGCGCGCCCAGGTAGCGGTACTGGGAACATATGGGAATGACAGTCCCTCCAATGGTGAACACTGGCCGAGCTTGAGGAAGGCGGCAGGTGAATATTCTGCTCTTATCTGGGGAGACAATAATGCCACAGTGAGAGGAGGCCACAGAGAAGGATATCAAGAAACCGCTGGAGATCCCTTGGTGAGGTAGAATGAACACAGATATCATCAGCATAGCACGTCATTGTAGTTCCAGGAATATCGGGTAGAGAAGTGAGCAGCCGATGCATCAGAATATTAAATAACAATGGGCTGAGAACACCAACTTGAGGCGTACCAAGATGAAAATTGCGCAAAGGACTGAGTGCACCACTGAAAAACACACGGGAGGTCCTGTTACTCAGGTAGCCCCTAATCCACCGTAGTAGATTACCCTTTATCCCAAAGTCAACCAGTTGATCCAAAATGACGTCTCTATTAGCAACATCGAAGGCACTTCGAAGGTCAATGAAGGCCACCACACTGTCCCTAAAAAGGCGAGAGTACAGGTCGACTAGGCAGTGGTGTGTGCTCTGCTGGGGAAGGAAACCAAACAGAACATGGAGAAAGGCGATCCTGCAGTCTGTACATGAGACAATTGAGTATGATTCTCTCCATAACCTTACAAAAACAGGAAGTAAGGGAAATAGGCCTGAACTTCACAGTGCCGGGCTTAGGGATGGGTATTATTGTGCTGCTGGTCCAGGCTCGTGGTACACAACCGTCACGAAGACAAAGATTGTACAGTCGAAGTAGAGGGTTCCCAGGAACTTGTTGAAGTAGGCGCAGCTTAGCATAAGTAATACCATCATCACCAGGGGAAGAAGCTCTACCCCGAGAGAGAGCACGACGCAACTCCTCCTCATTTATCTCCTCCGCATCATCGTCATCATCTTGTAACAGATCAGACATTAGACGTAGCCAATGAACAGCAGCACTGGAAGCGAGTGCATCTTGTATGTGGATGGACAGACTGGCTGATGTAAATTGTTCTGACCAGGCATCGACAAGTTGTTGGGCATAGTCGGCGGGAGTGTGATGACGAGCAGTGGCCGATGTCTTTTTAACAACAATACCGATGAGGTGCCACATAGAAGCCACACTTGTTTGCTGGTTGATGCTGTCCGTGAACCACTGCCAAGACTCAGTGTGAGCACACTCCTGCAGGGCAACTAAAGCGTCCCTAGACAACTGGTAACGATGGAGCAGGTCAGGGATTGGGTTGGCTTGAAACAATAGGCCATCACGATCAGCCTCCTCTTTTGCCTCCTGTATACGTGCATCTAGCATCCAGGAGTGGGCAGTATGGCGATGCTGGAGGTGTGGCCGGGAGACGTATAGCCTATAAAAGTCATGAGTAACAGATACAAGATCAGAGTACAACTGTTCAGCTGATGATATGTCAAATGTATGGAATACATGGGCCATAAATAATATGTAAGTCGGGCAATATTTAGGGGGCACAGCAATACGCAAACGAGTGGCTGAAGCACTCGACCCAGCAGTTAGAGAATAATGAAACCGAAGAGCAATGTGATCAGAGAATAAGTCTGGCACGGAGGAGCACAGGACCTGAGACGCTATCAGGCCAGACGAGAGGATGTAATACAGAGTACCTCCCCAGCAATGAGTGGCACTGCCAGTGTCCCAGCGTGTCAGATGATGCTTGCGGATGTATGAAAGGAGATGAACACCATTACGATTAATAGAGCCAGAACCATCACCCAAATCAGAATGCCGATCATTAAATTCTCCCATATACACCATACCATGCACTGTTGGAGAAGGAAGAGCCTCAAGAGTGAGTCTAGCTGGGGCAGAATAGACATTACATAGTTGGAGTACTCCATTCCCAGGTAGGAAGCCTGGTTGGCGACTCCCCCTACTTTATTAACATAATCATGGTTCATTCTAGAAGTGGTCGAGGCCGTGGTAGACGAGAAAATCAGATGGGAAGTTCTCAACCTGCCGGCAATATGGTCGCCCAGAATGTAAACAATAGTGGCCAAGTTGGTGTGCCTTCATTATCCCAGCCTATACCTAGCCTTGGTACAGCCAGTAACAATAGTTCCAGTGATCTTTGTGGTACATGTAACTGTATTACGGGTACAGATGCCATAGGCTGCGACAGATGCACTAACTGGTTTCACCCTTCCGCTATGTGTCTGGGCCTACCTGATCAGCTGATCACTAGTATACAAGAGTATGAAGGGACTGGTATTGTGTTTGTTTGCACTGAGTGTCGCACTGGTAGCAGTGATGGTGGTGGTGTGTCACAGTCAGCTCTCCAACAACTTTTTCAGACAGTTAAGAAACTTTGTGAGACAGTCCAATCACTTACTTCCCAGGTAGCTGTGCTGTCCTCTGGTTCAGGTACTGCCTCTCAACCTCAGAGCCCTGGCCTAGCTCCTGGCCTTGATCCGGGCCCTGCACCTGACAGAGACCAATTGCGTACTCTGATTAGGGAGGAGACCAGAGAGATTGAGGAAAGGCATAAGCGCAGGCACTCCATAATTGTTAGGGGCTTCAAGGCTATATCAGTTGATGCCTTCAAGCCTATGTTTGACAGTGTCTGCACTTGCCTCACTGGCTCCCATGTAATGTTTTCTAACGCAGTGTGCATTAGCAGGGAAAGATATATTTTCCGCATTAAAATTGAAGACGATAACTCTAGAAAAAACTTACTAGACAGTGCCAGGAACCTGCAAAACAGCTCCTTCTCTGACACATTTATCAATCGTGATCTAATATATAAGCAGCGAGGTGAGCTCAGAGCAAGACGAACCCAAAGACTTACTTCTGGCTCAAACACACCCTCACAGTCTTCTAGTGCAGTGCGGGACTCCTCTCCCAACAGCACTGTCACTCCAATTGCTGTTAGAGCAAATGGTAGTGGGACTACTACACCAGCTGTAGTACCTGATTTAAACTAGTAAGTCAGCGGTGTTCTGGTGTTAGGAAGCTGTTCCTGAATCTTAATATAGGTTATTGCAACATGAATAGTATTTTTAACAAAATAAATATTTTATCAGATTTTTTAACAGAACACAAGATAGACATATTTGGTGTTGCTGAAACGTGGTTATTACCGAACACACCAGACTCATTTGTCTCCATTAATGACTACAATGTAATTCGATCCGACACTCCGGGAAACATTCGCAAGCATGGTGTTTGCATGTATCTAAAAAAGCACATAAATTTTATATCTATTTTAGCCGACTGCAGTAATGTTTGCATAGCACATTTGCTTGATTTTAATCTATATATAGTGGTAGTCTATCGCCCTCGTTCCTACACACACACTGACAATGTCCAGCTTGTTCAATTCATTCTTGACTTTTGTCCTTCAAAAGAAATTTTGATATTGGGCGACTTCAACCTCCCTGATATACCTTGGCACCTTAGTTATGCCATGGTTAAGAACTATCCCCCCCTGTATAATCTTTTTATGGAGTGCTTTATCACTCTGTCTCTTAACCAATGGATGACGAGCCCAACATTTTTACCTTCTGGCAATACTCTGGACCTGATCCTGACCAGTGAAATTTGATGGGTGGGTGATGTGCAAGTTTTGCCCAACTTCCCAAACTGTGGTCACTGCCCCTTAACTCTGCATTATTATTTTGAAAAGGGTGTCAAGTCAGTCTTAATCATCAAGTTAAATATTCATGGTATAGAGGCAAATATAACAGGATAAACTCTTCCCTACTGGATGTTGACTGGGACTTTGAGTTCAGTGACATGTCTATAGATGGTATGCTCTCCAGGCTTAAGTCTGTAGTGGCATCCCTCTTTACCCAGTACATACCAGTTTCACTTGATCGCCCCCACCGGTCCCATCCCCCTCCTCCTAATTCCCTTAAGTCTAATAGAAGAAATGCCTGGTTGGCTTATAAGCACAGTAGATTAATCTATGGCAGACATTCCCAACAGGCCGACCTTGCATTGGAGCGATTCAATGTGCTAAATCACATGTTTCGTAATTACCATGTGACTCAACAAATACAGTATGAGATAACTCTTATTAAAAAGATGAAAGAATCGCCCAAACTACTACACCAATATATAAGGCACAAAAAGGTTGGAGTACCATCAGTGGGTCCCCTGAAGCTGGACAATGGTGCATTGACTGCTGATTGTGGAGAGATGGCAGATATGTTTGCCTCTAGCTTCAGTACGGTATATGCCACTGGGGACCCAGGTGCACCCTTCCCGCATCAACACTCAGGCGCAACTATTAACAGTGTGTCAGTATCTCTTGATGAGGTAAGAATGAGACTTGCCTCACTGGATATTCACTCAAGCATGGGTCCTGATGGACTTCATCCCTGTCTACTCAAGTCTTGTCCTGGTTTGGCTGTCCCGCTTCACTTAATTTTCAGGCAGTCCCTACTCCAAGGTAGATTGCCTGTTGAGTGGAAAAAATCAGAAATTGTGCCTATATTTAAAAGGGGGTCTTAATTATAGACCAATCAGTCTTACTTCAGTATGTTGTAAGACTTTGGAAAGAATTATAGCTAAGAACCTATATGAATTTCTTGAGTCTAACCAAATCCAATCTGCTGATCAGTTTGGGTTCCGTCAGGGCAGAACGGTCGACGATCAGCTCTTGCTGGTATATGACGACGTGACCTCTTGGCTTGACTCGGGCTGTGTGGTTGATGTTGTTCTGTTTGACTTCAGTAAAGCCTTCGACGTTGTTTGTCACACCATCCTCATAGATAAACTGAGGCACATAGGCGTTGGTGGTCGTCTTCTTGACTGGATCTCGGATTTTCTGACGGATAGAACCATGCGGGTGTCGGTGTCAGGTGTCTTCAGTGGCTCTAGACCAGTGCTGAGTGGGGTCCCACAGGGCTCTGTATTGGGCCCACTTCTTTTTCTTATTTATGTCAACCACATACCTTCCTACATTAGGTCAAAATGTAAATTCTTTGCAGACGATTTGAAACTTTATATGAAGATACGTCACAATGCCACTCACCCTCTGGCTGTGGATCTCGGTTCTCTTCAAAAAGATATTGATAATATATCTAGGGTCGCTGCATCATGGGGCCTAAATTTCAACCCAAACAAATGTGTGGTGATACGATGCCAGCGTGGCTCTGTTGACTGGACTGCTGTGGGTTCTCTTCAGCACTACCATCTGGAAAACTCTGATTTATCCCTGGCTGATAACCATAGAGACCTGGGAATCCTGGTTGATAATACCCTAAAGTTTCATGCTCATATAAGAGCAACAGTTAACAAAGCTGCAGGATTGGCTAATAATCTACTCAAGTCTACTCTTTGTCGCTCCAGTGACTTCATGGTAACTATCCTTAAGTCACACATAAGACCTATATTGGAGTTTGGATCAACAGTCTGGAACACTGGGTACTTGGGTGACCTGCGGTTGTTGGAGTCAGTACAGCGTCGTTGGACTAAACACATAGACGGCCTAGCAGACCTATCGTATACCAATCGCCTCAAGGCTCTGAACCTGTACTCTGTACAGGGCAGACTCTTGAGAGCTGATCTTATTAAATGTTGGAAGATTTTTCACAAACAATCGGTAATTTCTCCATCTGATCTGTTCTCTGTCTCTCCTGTTACTGCTACCAGAGGTCACAGATTTAAATTAGCCAAACCACACATATACACTGAATGTAGACGTAGATTCTTCAGTGTTAGGTGCATTGATCACTGGAACTTCCTCCCGGACAGTGTTGTTGGTGCTAATACTATTGAGACATTTAAACAAGGCCTGCATCTTTCCCTTGGAGAGTTATTATTTGCACATACTGAGAAGAGTGGAGGAGACTGTACTTTGGAATCTTCTTCAGTTGTGCATTCTATTATTCAGTGTTTGCTTTTCGACTTTATGTATAATATACCCACGCCTAACACCCAGTTGCATATGGCACACAATTCCGCCCATTATTTTATGTAGTTCACTATGTTTCATGTTAACCTGATGGGCTGGCGTGCCAGCAATTGTGGGCTACCCATCTATGCATTGATCACTGATAGATGAACCTTGAGAGTGTATTTTGGGGTAGCCAACCAGGTGAGTTGACCAGGTGAGTGGCAGAGTGAGAAAAGGAACTGAGTGATTCCTCCAGCCAGGTATGGGTGATTTCTCCAAAATCGTTCTAATACACTTACTCCCTAGGTCTAAACTACAATGCCTAGACAATTAATTTTGTTTTGTAATCACCAGCAACTCTTCCTCTTTCGAATGAGACCAACTCTAGCTCTCTACGACTCATAGGTGCCAAGATATGATGTGAGGAAGAGATGTAACTTTTGGCCTATGAGCGCGGTGTGTCCATATGTAATACCAAAAAAATGACTGATTATCTTACTACCGCCCACAATTGTGGCAACCAACTGCCTGGCCTCTGCTCCTCAACACCGCTTTCCCAGGTTCATATGGAGGCAACAGTATATATATATATATATATATATATATATATATATATATATATATATATATATATATATATATATATATATATATATATATATATATATATATATATATATATATATATATATATATATATATATAGTGCCTTTGACGTGTACCTAGGGTTATAAAAAAGATACACACACACACATACACGAACACACTCTAATCGCTCCCTCTGACACCCCTATATGTAATGCGCAGGTCAGACATGAACAAACACACACTCCAGTCCCTCTGTTATGTGTGATTTTCCCATTACACACACACACACTCTCTCTCTCTCTCTCTCTCTCTCTGACCTCCTACAGGAGATTGAGATTGCCTTGGGTCCTTTCTTTATATCCTGGGAGAGGACTGAGGTGTTGGACTTCTCTCGGGGTCTTTATATGGACAGACAAACACTCATCACACCAAGACCGCAGTTAAAGGGTGACGTCACTGGGCTAATTAAGCCTTTTACACTTCAGGTATGGACGAAAGATTAGATTTAATTAAGTGGGTAGTACCGGGGTGTTGGTTAGATTGGAGCAACCAAGCAACAAGCCACCATTATATATATTAATCTAGTCCTGTTTCGTGACATTCTTTGGAAGAATTAAATTAAGACGCTCTACTATACTAAAAGTATACTATTTCCTTTAATGTACATTGGTTTATTATTACTGGTGACTTCACTGTCATCTTTAAACCATTCACACTATTGGTAATAACGAAAGATTTGGGCTTAATTTAGATAGCATGTACGAAAGCTCTCTTTCAAACTGCAAGGGAAAAATGAACTCTTGCCTAGCAGGATAGATTTCATTGTTGTCATTATCTAGTCTCTTATGTAACTCAATTAAGAGGTTTCATTATCAGGTGCCTAATCATTTAAATATAATGTTCGTTCTTTATCATTTTGGAAGTTTGTGCGTGTGCACGTGTGTGAGTGAGGTGATCTATACCATAAACAGACGATGAAAATGCTCTCCCTCTCTCTCTCTCAGGTGTGGATGATGGTGTTGATATCAGCTGCGAGTATTATGGTGATCATGGTGGTCCTGGTTAAAGGTGAAGGTTACATTATTGGCTACAACCCCAAGATGGTGGTGGGTCAGGCTGCAGTTTGGACACTACAGACAATGACCCAAGAAAGTGAGTACAATACAGTTGAATTCAGGAATTCGCGGTACAGCACAGGTGACTTGTCCGGTACTTGTCTATGGTAGCCATCCCACATCAGAGTTTCTGCTCCTGGTATATCTTATATATGTTACAGTAAAATCTTCAAAACAGTAAATTTGTAAATTTCATTGATTTTCCAGAAAATTTACAAAGTGACTGTTTCAATCAGTAAATTTACAAAATTACTAAAATTTGTAGGAAATTTACAAATATACTAATTTCAGGAGCCAGTAATTTTACAAAATTACTGATTCATCGATTATGATTTTTTATTATTATTTTTTACACAAACGAGCAGAAGCACACACATCATCTAAAGTCAAATGATCCAATTTATTCACAAAACAGGATTAAAAAGAACATAATGATCTAATTTATTCATAAAACAGGATTAAAAAGAACATAAAGGGTGTGTGTGGGGGGGGGGTGGCTTGCACTATGGTAGTGTCAACATACTAGGCTACTTATTTGGACATGTCAGACTGGAGTGACATTTGGAGTTACACTTGAGGTCGTTTCTGAAACAAGAACATTTATTTGTTCCGCATCTCTTTGCCCCACGCACACAGTTACATTTTGTGAAACCTTGCCCACCTGATGCTGATTCTGCTATGACGGCGGAACGCAAAGAAATTACTTTGTCAAGACAGATATCCTCATTGTTCAACAGTCTTTGAGGGCATAAATCAAACTGATTTCGGGAAAAGCCCCCTTTTAGCACACCAGCTTTAACCCCAATAATGGTTCATGATTCATCGATAACGATCAGTAAATTTGTAAATTTCCTACAAATCTTATTAATTTTGTAAATTTACTGATTGAAACAGTCACTTTGTAAATTTACTGAAAATTCTAGGAAATTTACAAATTTACTGTTTTGAAGATTTTACTGTAACATATATAAGTCGTAGAGAAATTTTATACTGCCAGGAGTGGAGAATGTTATACTTTAACTGTACCACGATTTCCTGTATCCAACTGTACATTATCCACTACTGGTATATACCTACCAAAGTGAGTACAGTATATTATCCACTACTCTATATACCCAGGGGTAGAAAGGGCTCCTTAGACTTGGTCGGCAACCTATCTAGGAGAGAGTGCACTCCGAATATATCCGGAGTCGGAGTCCCTAAGGCAGTTCGTCGTTGACTTCAACTTCGTTCTGGCAGCTCCTGCGACCTCGTTGGTGCCAAACTGTAGCAGCCCTGCTATTCCTTTGGGTCCGTCAGCAAGGTGGAGAGGGAAGCCATGTTGCATGGGCAACAGCTTGTCCTCCATATCACAATGCACAGGCTTACATCCGTCCACACCATCACCTACACACTCACACCTATAACCAGGAGAGGACACTCCAGCTTCGCCATTGTATCCGCGCCTGTGTTCACGTTCGCGATACATGATACACCCATGGTTGGTGGAATATACCGTAAGGGCTGAAAGCTGTTCAAACCAGTTTCACCAGACACAACATCCTGTGAAATGTGCTGATCTGACAGCATGATAAGAGGTTTCCATGCTGAGCTACTGATTGCTAGATTCACTCTGTAATTATCTGTATGTTAATCTCTATGCTATAATCAACTGCATATTGTCATCTTCTATGAAGAGAAAGGGGCCATATATAATTACTCACATTATTCTTATATAAACTTGTATCTAACACGTCTATATTTCATGTTTAAGCTAGGCATTGTCAACACCATCGTTGCAATCTGTCACGCATGAAGGGTGTGGTACGTGAGGAAGGATCGAGAGAAGAGAGGCGCACTTGGAGCCCGGCCATGGGCTGGACCGCTAGGGAGGATGGAGTCCTGCCCTAAGCGAGAAGTTCGCCTCCTACATAATCTTAGAGAGACACACATGAAACTGGTATGGCTCGTTACTTGTGAGGTGGCTACAACGAAAGGAAATTTAAGTGAAAAAAGATGTAGTTTGTTGACAGGCAGACAGTAAAATATTATTACTATCTGCTTGTCAACAAACTATAACTTTTGCTCACTTTCCTTCCTGTTGTAGGTATCTCGCAAGTAGCGAGGCATACCAGATTCAAGTGTGGGCAACTGTACTTGTTCTTATTTCTCTGTACCCTTATAATACTGTCTGTGGGTTGGTGTGTAAGCTATGACCTTCTCTTTTCCTATACTTTTTGCATAAAATAAACTATTCATTCATTAATTCATTCATTCTTTCATTCATACTCCTAGGAAAAGTTTGCGAGAAGAGGTAATGCTCTAGGAAACAGCGGTATTTAATGGGTTTAAGTACTTTTGATAATATACAGAATTGGATAATTTTATGCAGTTATCATATATGGAACAAATTCAAGTCTCTTTCTGGCGCTAATTATAGTTAATATGAGAAAATAAGAGCATAATTATAGTGGGTTTATAGCGGCCGGGGCAATGTTTTGAGTCAATGGGGGGTAGGGTAATAGGCTCCGCCCCTGGCTTCACTTTGGGTGTACAGGACGAGCGGCTCATGCCGCCTCCTCTTTATTATACCTCCATGTTTGACACATACCTCAGTCAGTCAGTATGGCACAGCGGCACAGTCTGGTGCAAGAAAAAAGTAGTAACGCAGTGTTATGATCGTTAGTGGTTGTCTTAGGGAATTACACGAGATACTAACGCATCATCACAAAAGCAGAAGGATGAAATAGACATTGAATGAATTTTACTCAATATATTCCCCAGTTACCCCACAAATAACAAAACACACAAAATTACAGATAATTACATAATTTACATAAAAGAAGACTTTCTGGACAATGTTACGAGTGTAGTGTAGTTACCAAATCGAAGAGAGGAGGGAGCTCAATAGTTATATCACCGTCACCAGGGAGAGGAAAATCACCAGCCGAGAACAGATTGAGACTGACTTCAATTTTTTTTTTTTTTTTTTTTTTTTTTTTTTTTTTTTTAAGGCCTATCGACCTTGGTGTTGGTCATTAAGGCCTTTAATTTATTTTATTTTATTTATTTTTAATTTATTTTATTTTATTTATTTTTATTTTATTTTATTTTATTTTTTATTTATTTTTTTGTTATTTTATTTATTTATTATTATTTTAATTTGAACTTTTTGCATATTATTTTATGCATTTATTATTATTATTATTATTATTATTATTATTATTATTATTATTATTATTATTATTATTATTATTGCTATTACATATAAACTTAAAATTAAACTTATATACTAATTGTTTTGTTTTGTAACTTTATACAAATAAAAATATACCTTAATTTAACATCCTAGCTATTAAACTAATCTATGTGCCTACTCAACCAATAGCTAACTAGACTAATACCTATTCCAGCCAATCGCTAGACCTAGACAGAGAAATCACTAAACCTATTTTAGACAATCGCTAAACCTAGCTAATACATCATATATATACACAATACACAACACAACACATATAATATTCATAATTGCAAAAAAAAAAAAAAAAAAAAAAAAAAAAAACATACAAAATGGTAAGAACAATAATAATATAAAGTCACATCACTCTGATCAGTTCGGTCTCCCTCAAGAAAGTCATCAATTTATCAGTCACATCACCATCCCCATCACCTAAGAGAGCTGAGAGTGTGAAGGGGATTTTTACTGCATCACAGTAACTTATGAGGGAAGCACGTTCCCCCACAAATCGCCGACAATGCAGGATGATATGACTGATAGATAACACCGCATTGCAGGTGTTACAATGCGGTGGAAAACGTTTGTCTATATATGGTTCTAGATGAGTTATTCTGGTGCAGTTGGTTCTCAATCTTGCCAGGATACGTTCTTCTAATCTATTGGGCCGGTTGGCAGTGGCCCAATTACCCAGTTGAGGCTTGATGGTGTTGATGTTAAGTCTGGTCCACTGACCTTGCCACAGAAGATTAATTGATTTCTTTCCGAGGGATAGACACGACTGTAGATCACGAGGGACGTCCCAAATCTCCTCGAGCTCTACAGCCGATTTCGCAAGTAAGTCTGCCCGTTCATTGCCATAAATACGACAATGCCCGGGCACCCAGATCAGAGTGAAGGACTTGTTGCACAAGTGCAACTTATTAATGATGCGACCCTGGATTTCATTAGAAATGGTTTGACATGAGTTAATTGCCTGAAGGGCTGACTTGGAGTCTGAGAAAATTACTATTGATTTATGTCGAGAATTTAGTGCATAGTCTATGGCTTTGTCTATAGCAAAAAGTTCTGCTGTAAACACAGACGTATGGATCGGCAATCTGTACCTAATATCACATTCACTCGACCATACACTCGCACCCACACTTTCATCTGACTTGGAGCCGTCAGTGTACACGTGATGAGACCCCAGGTGACTGCGGACTATACCACCAAACAGGTGGTGTATCTCCAACTCCGGCGCCTTTTCTTTCAATGATGGTAACCACGATGTGTTGACGCCGAAGTTGGATGTCTCCCACGGTGGTATCTTGGTGATGATGAAATTGTCGCAGTCCCCGAGGTCTATTTGTAGTTGTTCAGCTAGCAGGTGGAGGCGCACAGCCAGTGGCCTCCGTCTTCCGTGGTGAAGGTAGTCATGTTGTTGGAGGGAGGCACTGGCTACGTTGCCGATCTCCGACTTCCGGATCGTTGTCATAGCGGTGTTGAGTGCGAGTTGATCCCGTCGAAGTCGGAGAGGAGGTATGTTCGCCTCCACCTCCATCCTAGCTACACGTGTACACTTCAGAGCTCCCAAACATACACGTAAACATTTATTCTGGTACACATCCAATCTTCCTAGTGTTGTATCTGATGCCGACCCATACACCTGTGAGCCATAGTCTAGCTTTGTACGAATAAGGGTCTTATACACCATTAATAAAGATTTCCTGTCGGCTCCCCATGTGGTACCTGATAGGTACTTAAGGACATTTAAAGGTTTTTCACAACGAACAAGCAAATTATTAACATGATGTGTAAAATTTAATCTCTGGTCAAAATGAATTCCTAAAAATTTAACAGAATTATGAAATGGTACCGGTTGGCCATCTAACTTTACGTTAATTTGAGGTACTCTACGTTTACTGAAAATTACTCCGGTACACTTAGGAACGGAAAACTTAAAGCCCCACTGTAAGGCCCATTGGTGGACAGAATCAAGCGCTGCTTGAATCCGTCCTACTGAAAACTGTGCATTACGTGACGAGTGCCACATTGCACAATCATCAGCATACAACGAGTATTTAAGATTCCTGGGACTAGAGCTGATGACAGAATATCATTGATCATGATGTTAAAAAGTGTAGGACTAAGCACGCTTCCCTGTGGCACCCCGTTCTCTTGGACAAAAATGTCCGATGTTACGTTACAGGGAAGGGTGACAGAAAAAGTTCTGTCACGCAAAAAGTTGTTGATGAAAATGGGCAAATTACCTCTTAAACCATAACCGTGAAGCTTCATCAGAATACCGTGTCGCCAAATCATGTCATAGGCTTTATGGATGTCCAAGAATACCCCTACCATGAATTCTTTATTGGCAAATGCCTTTGAAATGCAATGTTCCAGGTTCATCAAATGATCAACTGTGCTCCGGTGTTTCCGGAAGCCACATTGTCGATCACTCAATAAACCCTTCGCTTCTAAAACAAAAAGTAGCCTATTATTTATCATTCTTTCCATGACTTTACAGAGGCAAGAAGTCAACGCAATAGGTCGAAATGAACTGGGATTCACAAGACGACCAGACTGTTTAGGTATCGGTATGATCCACGCAAAGTGCCATGAGTTTGGGAAGGTGTTAGACACCCAAATCTCATTATACACTGCTAGCAACTTGACCAGGTTATCCTGGCCAAGATGCCGGATCATACCGTACGTGATGGTGTCAGGTCCAGGACTGGTGTCTTTACAGGATCTTAGGGCAAGGAGAAGTTCGTCTATCGTAAACTCCCGGTTGTATGGGTAGTCTACGTCTTCTGTGGCAAAGTCTATCTCTTGTAGTTCAGCCATACGTTTGTGATGGAGAAAACGTTGGTCGTAATTGGCTGAACTACTTACTTTTGAGAAACTCCTGGCAAGTACGTTTGCTACGTCCACGGGATCGTCGTAGATGTTGTTGTCCACTTGAAGAGTGGTGATGGGGGTATACGGGCGTTTGTTATTTAATATCTTTATAGTGGACCAGACTTTTGTAAGTGGTGTAAAACGATTCACCGTGGACACAAACGACCGCCAAGAGTCCCCTTTAGCTCTATTAATTACTCTCCTCGCCTCAGCCCTCGCCCGTTTGTAAGCTATAAGGTTGTTCTGAGTGGGCTGTTTGTCAAAAATCCTGTATCTCCCATTACGCTTCCTTAATGCCTCTCGGCAATCCGTTGACCACCAATGTGCTTCACGCTTATTTCGAATTATAGAGGTTTTGGGAATAGCAACCTCGGCTGCGTGTAAAATGTTTTGTGTTACA
Source organism: Petrolisthes cinctipes (assembly GCA_033782935.1). Lineage (NCBI taxonomy): Eukaryota > Metazoa > Arthropoda > Malacostraca > Decapoda > Porcellanidae > Petrolisthes > Petrolisthes cinctipes. Next base: position 2,195,560 of record JAWQEG010000040.1, read on the forward strand.
TTTCGCATCTTTTCATCTATGGTCTCCCCAGATATATCTAGGTCGACGATCCTCCCGAAAGACCCCCAATCTGCTCTCTTAAAATTGAATTTTGGAACCAAAGGGGCCGAAACTGTATGACTTGAATAAGAGAGACAGAAGGGAAAGTGGTCACTACCAAGGGAGTCGGACTCAGGATGCCAAGAAAAATCCTGGTGTATATCCGGGGAGGCCAGAGACAAATCGATAGACGAAAAGTTGCCAGAACGATCGTCAACCCTAGTGGCTTGGCCATCGTTCAGGAGGCAGAGGTTGGATTGTAATATAATGTCTGCCATCTGCCCTCCGCGAGCATCAGTGATGGGCATTAAAGTCGCCCAGTATTAATTTTTTACCATGCAGTTGACCAAATAGATTATGAAATGAATCACTGTCAATGGGGCCGCGTGGCGGACAGTAAAGAGAGCAGATGGATATGTAGGTGTTGTGTAATTTTACTCTGCAAGCAACGGCTTCCAGAGTAGTGTTTAATGTTATTTGTGTCTGCGATGTGATTTGTGTGTGTATATTGCTACTCCGTGTCCATCGTTTCTCCTGTATGCGTTGTAGTGTTTAAATTGTGTTGGGTCAGAGTGATTCTCCAACCCTGTCTCCTGTAAACAGACGACGTCTGGCCTGTGTGTGTGTAATAATATTGATATGTTGTTCAATTTATTCCCAAGACTTCTACAATTCCACTGTAGTACAGTGAACATGGCGATTTAAGAGTTACGGGGTCGGCCTGAGCGCTTAGTCTTCTTGTGCCGCCCGCCACGTGGCGAGTAGCTACCGGGGGACCTTTCCCGGTTCTTGCGTCCGGAGACATCCATTGCTTCCTCATCAATGGTGAGTCTCCCAGACTCCACCGAGGAAGAGCTATCCCTTCTCCCCCCCGACGAAGTGGGAGTAGGGTGTGTGCAAGGAAGTGACTTGTTTGGTTTTAGGGTGGTGTAGTTAATTTTGTCATACTTGTCTGACTTCTTCTTTTGTTTCTCTGACTGCAAAGCAGCTGCAGCCTGAGAATAGGAGTTAGTAGATTTGGTAATAGTCTTAGAGGGGGTAATAATAGTAGGTGTAGAAGTAGATTGTTCAGCCTGTTCGCTTGGCTCTGACTCAGTCTGAGTACTGATAGTACACATCACGGGTCGAGATATCACCGCCGATGCATACGAGACATTGGGTGATGGGGTCGCTTGCGATCCCATCACCGCCTTCCTCGCATCATGATAGGAGATACCTCGCACTGCCTTCACTGAGCAGACCTCCTTCTCCAGCTTCCACTTGGGACAATCCCTCGAGGAAGTGGAGTGAGTACCCTTACAATGAAAGCAGGAGAGCTCCACTGATGTGCACTTTTCCTCAGCATGGCCAGGCGTCGCGCACCTGCCACACACTGGAGAAGAAGCCTTACAAGTGCGATTTCCGTGTCCATAAATCTGACAGTTCAAGCATCTAAGAGGGTTGGGGATAAAGGGTCTTACTTTAACAATTTCATAACCAATTTTGACAGTTTCAGGAAGTGAAACTTTGCCAAAAGTCAAAATAAGTGTTGCAGTCTTCTTCCTTATACCATCCTCTAAACGAGTTATGAATCTAGCGTCAATAATATCTTGATTCCTCATTTCCTCGATTATTTCCGTTTCTTCCATCATCATTAAATCTCTACAGGTGATTACTCCCCTGCAGGAATTCATGGCTTGAGGAATCTTGGCTTCAACTTTGTAATCGTGAATCTGACGTAATTTCAGCAAACTTGCTACTTGTTTTGAATTGAATGTTTTTACTAGGAGGTCTCCAGATGCAAGTTTTTTAACTGATTCAACCACACCAGCCCAGCCATCAATAACCTTTTGAACAATGAAAGGATTGAGGCCGGCTAGTGGGGCCGAACCAGTGGCATGAAACATAACAAATGATGCATTTTTAACGTCAATGTCAAGGGGTGTTCGAGTCTCGGTTCGTCCGTCGTTTCGTGGTGGTGGTGGTCGGTCATGGCCGCTTCCTCCGCTATACGGAGGAGGGGTTGGGAGGGAAGGCATCATAGTAACCACTTCCCCCAAGGATGGGGGGAAGTGGGAAGAGGAAAAGAAAACACCAGAAAAGGATAATACCAGTCCTAATTAACTAATGTTTGAGATCAACCTCTCAACCCTCACTAAGGTGGTCCGTCTGTGTCTATTCACACCCAGAGCTATCAGTGGGGGAGTCCACCATAGGTAGGAGGCAAAGTTGATCTCAATATAAAGATATAGACACCTACTATATCTACTACCAGCTATGGAGGGAATGAATACTAGCTAAGCCTAGTGGTCACCAGAAAGGCGAAAAAAAAGAAACTACTGCCGGTGCGGCAGGCCCTGGCAGCTAGAGGAGAGAGCATAAAACATACGACCTCTCTCTCCACGACCCAGTCTCAAAGTCCCTGCTGACTTCAATTTTTTTTTTTTTTTTTTTTTTTTTTTTTTTCCTGGCCTATCGACCATGGTGTTGGTCATTAAGGCCTTTTATTTTATTTTATTATTTTATTTTTTATTTTTTTTTTTTATTTATTTATTATTATTTTTATTTTAACTTTTTGCATATCATTTTTATGCATATATTACTATTATTATTATTATTATTATTATTATTATTAATATTACATTCAAACTTAAAATTAAACTTATATACTAGTTGTTTTGTTTTGTAACTTTATACAAATAAAAATATACCTTAATTTAACATCCTAGCTAATAAACTAATCTATGTACCTGCTCAACCAATAGCTAACTAGACTAATACCTATTCCAGCCAATCGCTAAACCTAGACAGACAAATCGCTAAACCTATTTTAGACAATCGCTAAACCTAGCTAATACATCATATATATACACAATACACAACACAACACATATAATATTCATAATTGAAAAAAAAAAAAAAAAAAAAAAAAAAAAAACATACAAAATGGTAACAACAATAGTAATAAAAAGTCACATCACTCTGATCAGTTCGGTCTCCCTCAAGAAAGTCATCAATTTATAAGTCACACCACCATCCCCATCACCTAAGAGAGCTGAGAGTGTGAAGGGGACTTTTACTGCATCGCAGTAACTTATGAGGGAAGCACGTTCCCCCACAAATCGCCGACAATGCAGGATGATATGACTGATAGATAACACCGCATTGCAGGTGTTACAATGCGGTGGAAAACGTTTGTCTATATATGGTTCTAAATGAGTTATCCTGGTGCAGTTTGTTCTTATTCTTGCCAGTATTCTTTCATCTAGTCGATTGGGCCGGTTGGCAGTGGCCCAATCACCCAGTTGAGGCTTGATGGTAGAGATGTTAAGTCTGGTCCACTGACCTTGCCACAGGAGATTAATTGATTTCTTTCCGAGGGATAGACACGACTGTAAATCACGAGGGACGTCCCAAGTAACCTCGAGCTCTCCAGCCGATTTTGCAAGTAAGTCTGCCCGTTCATTGCCATAAATACGACAATGCCCGGGCACCCAGATCAGAGTGAAGGACTTGTTGCATAAGTGCAACTTATTAATGATGCGACCCTGGATTTCATTAGAAATAGTTTGACATGAGTTAATTGCCTGAAGGGCTGACTTGGAGTCTGAAAAAATGACTATTGAATTATAACGAGAATTTAGTGCATAGTCTATGGCTTTGTCAATTGCAAAAAGTTCAGCTGTAAACACAGATGTATGTATCGGCAATCTGTACCTAATTTCACATTCACTCGACCATACACTCGCACCCACACTTTCATCTGACTTGGAGCCGTCAGTGTACACGTGATAAGACCCCAAGTGACTGTGGACTATACCACCAAACAGGTGGTGTATCTCCAACTCCGGCGCCTTTTCTTTTGATGATGGTAACCACGATGTGTTGACGCCGAAGTTGGGTGTCTCCCACGGTGGTATCTTGGTGGTGATGAACTTGTCGCAGTCCCCGAGGTCTATTTGCAGTTGTTGTTCTAGCTGGTGGAGGCGGACAGCCAGTGGCCTCCGTCTTCCGTGGTGAAGGTGGTGATGTTGTTGGAGGGAGGCACTGGCTACGTTTCCGATCTCCGACTTCCTAATGGTGGACATGGCGGTGTTGATGGCGAGTTGATCCCGTCGAAGTCGGAGAGGAGGAATGTTCGCCTCCACCTCCATCCTAGCTACACGTGTACACTTCAGAGCTCCCAAACACACACGTAAACATTTATTCTGGTACACATCCAATCTTCCTAGTGTTGTATCTGATGCCGATCCATACACCTGTGAGCCATAGTCTAGCTTTGTACGAATAAGGGTCTTATACACCATTAATAAAGATTTCCTGTCGGCTCCCCATGTGGTACCTGATAGGTACTTAAGGACATTTAAAGGTTTTTCACAACGAACAAGCAAATTATTAACATGATGTGTAAAATTTAATCTCTGGTCAAACTGAATTCCTAAAAATTTAACAGAATTATGAAATGGTACCGGTTGGCCATCTTACGTTACGTTAAATTGAGGTACTCTACGTTTACTGAAAATTACTCCGGTACACTTAGGAACGGAAAACTTAAAGCCCCACTGTAAGGCCCATTGGTGGACAGATTCAAGCGCTGCTTGAATCCGTCCTACAGAAAACTGTGCATTAGGTGACGAGTGCCACATTGCACAATCATCAGCATACAACGAGTATTTAAGATTCCTGGGAACTAGAGCTGATGACAGAATATCATTGATCATGATGTTAAAAAGTGTAGGACTAAGCACGCTTCCCTGTGGCACCCCGTTCTCTTGGACAAAAATGTCCGATGTTACGTTACAGGGAAGGGTGACAGAAAAGGTTCTGTCACGCAAAAAGTCGTTAATGAAAATGGGCAAATTACCTCTTAAACCATAACCGTGAAGCTTCATCAGAATACCGTGTCGCCATGTCATGTCATAGGCTTTATGGATGTCCAAGAACACCCCTACCATGAATTCTTTATTGGCAAATGCCTTTGAAATGCAATGTTCCAGGTTCATCAAATGATCAACTGTGCTCCGGTGTTTCCGGAAGCCACATTGTCGATCACTCAATAAACCCTTCGCTTCTAAAACAAAAAGTAGCCTATTATTTATCATTCTTTCCATGACTTTACAGAGGCAAGAAGTCAACGCAATAGGTCGAAATGAACTGGGATTCACAAGACGACCAGACTGTTTAGGTATCGGTATGATCCACGCAAAGTGCCATGAGTTTGGGAAGGTGTTAGACACCCAAATCTCATTATACACTGCTAGCAACTTGACCAGGTTATCCTGGCCAAGATGCCGGATCATACCGTACGTGATGGTGTCAGGTCCAGGACTGGTGTCTTTACAGGATCTTAGGGCAAGGAGAAGTTCGTCTATCGTAAACTCCCGGTTGTATGGGTAGTCTACGTCTTCTGTGGCAAAGTCTATCTCTTGTAGTTCAGCCATACGTTTGTGATGGAGAAAACGTTGGTCGTAATTGGCTGAACTACTTACTTTTGAGAAACTCCTGGCAAGTACGTTTGCTACGTCCACGGGATCGTCGTAGATGTTGTTGTCCACTTGAAGAGTGGTGATGGGGGTATACGGGCGTTTGTTATTTAATATCTTTATAGTGGACCAGACTTTTGTAAGTGGTGTAAAACGATTCACCGTGGACACAAACGACCGCCAAGAGTCCCTTTTAGCTCTATTAATTACTCTCCTTGCCTCAGCCCTCGCCCGTTTGTAAGCTATAAGGTTGTTCTGAGTGGGCTGTTTGTCAAAAATCCTGTATCTCCTATTACGTTTCCTTAATGCCTCTCGGCAATCCGTTGACCACCAATGTGCTTCACGCTTATTTCGAATTATAGAGGTTTTGGGAATAGCAACCTCGGCTGCGTGTAAGATGTTTTGTGTTAAATTTCGCATCTTTTCATCTATGGTCTCCCCAGATATATCTATGTCGACGATCCTCCCGAAAGACCCCCAATCTGCTCTCTTAATATTGAATTTTGGAACCAAAGGGGCCGAAACTGTATGACTTGAATAAGAGAGACAGATGGGAAAGTGGTCACTACCAAGGGAGTCGGACTCAGGATGCCAAGAAAAATCCTGGTGTATATCCGGGGAGGCCAGAGACAAATCGATAGACGAAAAGTTGCCAGAACGATCGTCAACCCTGGTGGCTTGGCCATCGTTCAGGAGGCAGAGGTTGGATTGTAATATAATGTCTGCCATCTGCCCTCCGCGAGCATCAGTTCTTAAGCTTCCCCACTGACAGTGATGGGCATTAAAGTCGCCCAGTATTAATTTTTTACCATGTAGTTGACCAAATAGATTATGAAATGAATCACTGTCAATGGGGCCGCGTGGCGGACAGTAAAGAGAGCAGATGGATATGTAGGTGTTGTGTAATTTTACTCTGCAAGCAACGGCTTCCAGAGTAGTGTTTAATGTTATTTGTGTCTGCGATGTGATTTGTGTGTGTATATTGCTACTCCGTGTCCATCGTTTCTCCTGTATGCGTTGTAGTGTTTAAATTGTGTTGGGTCAGAGTGATTCTCCAACCCTGTCTCCTGTAAACAGACGACGTCTGGCCTGTGTGTGTGTAATAATATTGATATGTTGTTCAATTTATTCCCAAGACTTCTACAATTCCACTGTAGTACAGTGAACATGGCGATTTAAGAGTTACGGGGTCGGCCTGAGCGCTTAGTCTTCTTGTGCCGCCCGCCGCGTGGCGAGTAGCTACCGGGGGACCTTTCCCGGTTCTTGCGTCCGGAGACATCCATTGCTTCCTCATCAATGGTGAGTCTCCCAGACTCCACCGAGGAAGAGCTATCCCTTCTCCCCCCCCCGATGAAGTGGGAGTAGGGTGTGTGCAAGGAAGTAACTTGTTTGGTTTTAGGGTGGTGTAGTTAATTTTGTCATACTTGTCTGACTTCTTCTTTTGTTTCTCTGACTGCAAAGCAGCTGCAGCCTGAGAATAGGAGTTAGTAGATTTGGTAATAGTCTTAGAAGGGGTAATAATAGTAGGTGTAGAAGTAGATTGTTCAGCCTGTTCGCTCGGCTCTGACTCAGTCTGAGTACTAATGGTACACATCACGGGTCGAGATGTCACCGCCGATGCATACGAGACATTGGGTGATGGGGTCGCTTGCGATCCCATCACCGCCTTCCTCGCATCATGATAGGAGATACCTCGCACTGCCATCACTGAGCAGACCTCCTTCTCCAGCTTCCACTTGGGACAATCCCTTGAGGAAGTGGAGTGAGTACCCTTACAATGAAAGCAGGAGAGCTCCACTGATGTGCACTTTTCCTCAGCATGGCCAGGCGTCGCGCACCTACCACACACTGGAGAAGAAGCCTTACAAGTGCGATTACCGTGTCCATAAATCTGACAGTTCAAGCATCTAAGAGCATCTAATTCATGGCTTGAGGAATCTTGGCTTCAACTTTGTAATCGTGAATCTGACGAAGTTTCAGCAAACTTGCTACTTGATTAGAATTAAATGTTTTTACTAGGAGGTCTCCAGATGCAAGTTTTTTAACTGATTCAACCTTACCAGCCCAGCCATCAATTACCTTTTGAACAATGAAAGGATTGAGGCCGGCTAGTGGGGCCGAACCAGTGGCATGAAACATAACAAATGATGCATTTTTAACGTCAATGTCAAGGGGTGTTCGAGTCTCGGTTCGTCCGTCGGTTCGTGGTGGTGGTCGGTCATGGCCGCCTCCTCCGCTATACGGAGGAGGGGTTGGGAGGGAAGGCATCATAGTAACCACTTCCCCCAAGGATGGGGGGAAGTGGGAAGAGGAAAAGAAAACACCAGAAAAGGATAATACCAGTCCTAATTAACTAATGTTTGAGATCAACCTCACACCCAGAGCTATCAGTGGGGGAGTCCACCATAGGTAGGAGGCAAAGTTGATCTCAATATAAAGATATAGACACCTACTATATCTTCTATCAGCTATGGAGGGAATGACTACTAGCTAAGCCTAGTGGTCACCAGAAGGGCGAAAAAAAAGAAACTACTGCCGGTGCGGCAGGCCCTGGCAGCTAGAGGAGAGAGCATAATAACATACGACCTCTCTCTCCACGACCCAGTCTCAAAGTCCCGACTTCAAACTACTACTTGTTAGATTTCTTGGCTATCAACCAGAAACATATAGCTAAAGGTCATTAAGCCATTGGATCCATTTTATTATATCAATCTATATAAGGTCATAAAGTTTTGTCTCCCTCAGAAAACTCAGCAGTTTGTTTATAATATTCTTATCATCTGATTGAATATTTTCTATGGTGAAAGCCATTTTTTTACCTTGAAAATATTGTTTAATTATTCTTCTTTGATGTTCATAATCTGTACAAAAAATTATTAAGTGACTGATGGACATTATTGATGTGCATGCTGGGCACATGGGGGGAAAATTTCTATTGACATATGGTTCTAGGTGGGTTAACCATGTGGCGTTAACCCTTAGTCGGGCCAACACCACCTCGTCCCTGCGACTACGCCATGATGACGTAGCCCAGGGTTCGATAAGTGTTTTTACTTTATTACTGATGTTTAATCTGGTCCACTGCCTTTGCCACAGGAGATGAATTCGAGACTTAATGAGTGAAACAAAACACCTGAGATCCGTACGGACTATGCTAAGATCCAGATCAACAGTTGACCCGGCTAGTGTATCAGCCTGTTCATTGCCATAGATACCATAATGTGAAGGTACCCATATTAGCTTGATTGATTTATTGGCACAAAACAGCTTACTAATGATATTACCCTGTATTTCGTTGTTAGTTGTATTTAAGGATTTAATAGCTTGAAGTGAACTTAATGAATCTGTAAAAATAACTATCCTATCGTGGGTCGTTGATAGGGCAAAATCCAAAGCTTTATTAATAGCAAATAGTTCTGCAATAAAAATAGATGTATGAATCGGCAGTTTGAATCTTAACTGACATTCAGTCGACCATACACCTGCACCCACACATTCATCCGTCTTGGAGCCGTCGGTATACAGATGGAAATATGAAAGATGTTGAACAATTATCTCACGAAACCTCTGGTGTACCTCCACCTCCGGCACCCGGGATTTAACCCCTGGCAGCCAGGAATCCACAATAGTGAAGGGGGGTGTTACCCAGGGTGCAATATTTACTAAAACCAGGGAATCGATTGTTGATAATTCTATACCGACACACTCTACGAGGTCGTGGAGTCTTGCTCTGAGGGACCTCACGCCAGTGCCCTCCGGGGCCGTGCGACGCCCAGGCGGATAACTCGGCCCTTCCGGGGGCCTATCGCCATGGTCCCCCGGCTGCAAATGCCTCACCAAGGCATTACCGGGAGGATGACTCGGCTCCCCGGGTACCTGAACTTGGGGCCTGGTCCCCATTGGCCTCACGCCAGTGCCCCCTGGGGCGCAGGGGTGCCCGGACGGACGACTCGGTCCCTCTGCCAGGGGCCTAGCGCCATGGCCCCCCGGGTGCTGTTGCCGTAGCAAGGCATTCCCGGGAAGATGACTCGGCACCCTGGATTTTTTAGCACAATATACTAGAAGTTGTTGATCTCGTCTCAATCGGAGGGGAGGCACTTGTGACTCCACCTCTAGACGCTCGATTCGAGTGCAACGTAGGGCTCCAAGACACACACGCAAACACGCATTCTGCACAACATCCAAACCTTTCAACACAGACTCAGATGCCGAACCATACACTATTGACCCATAATCTACTCTAGATCTAATCAGGGATTTATATAGCATTAGCAATGACTTCCTATCTGCTCCCCATTGAGTACCAGAAATGCACTTCAGCAAATTGAGTGCTTTTAAACATTTAATTTTTAACTGACTGACATGGACTCGCCATGTCAGTCGACTGTCAAAATGCAGTCCAAGAAATTTAGTAGAATTTTGAATAGGTAGGGGGTTGACACCCATAGTCAGCCTGACGTCTGGCTTCTTCCTATGAGTGAAAATAACCCCTACACTCTTTCTTACTGAAAACTTAAAACTCCACTGGAGGCCCCAATTGTGAATCAAATCCCGTGCCAATTGGATCCGAGTTGCCGAAAACTCTGCATTACAGCTTGAGTGCCATATCGCACAGTCGTCGGCGTACAGTGAGTATTTAAGATTTCGAGGAGGGGCTGGTAGAATGTCATTCATCATACATAGAAATAAGGTCGGAGACAGAACACTCCCCTGGGGCACCCCATTTGCCTGGACAAATATGTCCGAGAAAGTTACTGTGTCCGAAAAAAGCTTGACAGAGAAAGTTCTGTCAGAAATGAAATTCTTAACAAAAAAGGGCAGGTTACCGCGTAATCCCATCGCATATAGTTTCCTGAAGAGGCAATGTCGCCAAGTCATGTCGTAGGCTTTTTCAATGTCTAAAAATACTGCAATCAAAAATTGTTTTTTGGCAAATGCCTCTTGAATTTGAACTTCCAGGTTCACTAGCTGATCGAGCGTCTGGCGACCTTTACGGAAGCCACACTGCTCGTCAACCAGCAAATTCCTGGAATTTAAAAAATGCAATAGCCTACGATTAACAATTCGTTCCATGACCTTGCATAAGCAACTTGTGAGCGCAATAGGGCGATACGATGAAGTCGATCCGGGGTCCCCCCCTCCTTTCGGTATGGGAATGACATGTTCAAATTGCCACGAGTTTGGAAAAGTGTGACCCCTCCAAATCTCGTTAAACACTTGCAACATCTTGACCATGGAATCATGATCAAGACGCTTTATCATCTCATACCGAATCTCATCGGGTCCTGGGGATGTCCCACTACAGGCTCCTAGGGCTTGGACAAGCTCTTGCATTGTTAGATCACTGTTGTAATCTAATTCATCTCCTGTGGCAAAGTTAATATGCTGCAGCTCTGATGCTTCCTTAATGGGCAGGAAAGCTGGATGGTAATTTTCAGAGCTGCTAGTAAAAGAGAACTGCCTGGCGAGGGCGTTAGCAATGTCTCTAGGTTCGTCATAATTGATGTTATTAAAAGTGATGTTGGTAATTTTATTAGATATTTTTTTCTTATTTAATTTTCTTACAGTGGACCAGACTTGGGAAATTGATGTTTCACTGTTGATACTAGAGACAAAGCATCGCCAGGAGTCTCGTTTGGCTTGTCTGATGGTTCGACGAGCCCTAGCTCTCGCAAGTTTATACTTGCGAAAGTTCTCATCACTAATGCGATTTTTGAAAAGCTTGTAGGCTCTATTCCTCTCACACAGTACCCTGCGGCAATCTGGCGTCCACCATGGAACTCTATGCTTTGCGCTATCTACCGAAGTCTTAGGAATTGTTGCCATTGCGGCTTTGAGGATATTATCTTGAATATTATTTACTTTATCATCAATGGTTTCTCCAACAATTTCAATATTGACACCCTTTGTGAAGGACACCCAGTCTGCTTTTTTTACGTTAAATTTAGGTGCTGAAGGCTCTTTAATAGTGTCGCTTTTAAATTTAATCACAATAGGAAAATGGTCACTTCCCAATGAGTCATCAATGGGTAGCCACTGGCAAGAGGCTGCAATTGATGGGGAGACCAGAGATAGGTCAAGAACGCTAAAATTACCAGTATTATCATCAACTCTCGTCGGACTACCGTCGTTCAGAAGAACCAAATTGGAATCACTGATTAGCCTAGCCATCTGTTCCCCCTTTCTGTCATCCTGCAGGGAACCCCATAACGTATGATGAGCATTAAAATCACCTACAATTAATTTTCTACAGGGCAGACTGTCCTGTAGATCAAAAACATCATCATAAGTTACTGTATCAGGAGGACAGTAGACAGAACAGATAGTTAGGTAGGTGCCACCGAATATTACTCTGCAAGCGACACTTTCCAGAGGAAAATTACAGGGCACATCAGTGAAAGGGAGGTTATGGCGGATGTAGATTGCCACTCCACCTCCACCCCTCCCCCCACGGTCCCTCCTAATTAACTCGTAGTTCCGAAGCTGAACAACCTCGTCTTCGACTTGGTCGTTCAGATGAGTTTCCTGAAGGGCAATAATATCGGCAGCGTAAGAACAAGCCAAAAGTTTAAGTTCATTTAATCTACCTCTAAGACTTCGACAGTTCCATTGGAGTATGGTTAGCGCGAAGATTATCGCTGTTTATGGGGTTTCTTGGAGCCTTGTTCGTCTGGCCGAACCTTTTTGTGCTGGGAGGGAAGACCCTCTTCCTCCTCTGCACTTCCCGGGGACCTCCCGCGGGCAGGTTTCGCGACGGTAGTCTCCATCGCCTGTTCTCCATGAGGTACAGAGCCAGTCCTCGAACGGCTCGTCTCGCGACGAACCGGACGACTCCCAGATGTAGGCTTCATGGGAGTCACATGAGCGAGAACATGAGATTTTGAAGCTGATACGGTATCATCAGCTTTGTGGTGCTTCTTTTGCTGGGTTGATTCAACAACTTTCTTTGTCAAACTTTCTACTAGCAACGTTAATTTACTTACAGTATCCTTCAAGTCTTTAATTTCATTATCTTTAGCTTGGATAGCCACGTTAACATTTGTTGTAGTTACAGGAGCAGTGGTGCCAGTCATAGCTGCAGCATAGGAAACTGTGGGAGTTTGGTTAACCCCCTCCACCTTCCTCTTTGCCTCACCATAACTAACATCATGAGCCCTCATGTATGCCATTGCTTCAGTCTCCACTTTAAGGCTCCTGCAGTCACCTGCACTTGCCTGGTGGGGGCCGCCACAATTAGCACACCTGAAGACTGTCTCTGAACACAACTCAGTCTCGTGTCTACCTGCACATTTACCACAAGTGAATGAATCTTTATTGAAGCACCTCAATGCTGTGTGTCCGAATTTCTGGCAACGGAAACAACGCATCGGTTTCTGAATGTATGGTCTAACGTGAACTATTTCATATCCAATCTTTACCGTTTCCGGAGTCTGGGCTGAAGCAAAAGTCAGGAAACACAAGCCAAATTTCTCTCTCTTGTTCTCTCTCATCCTTGTCATACTGTGAACATCAACAACGCCTTGGTCCTTCATTCCTTCCAAAATGTCAGCCTCATCCAGAGCGGCCAAATCCCTATGGAAAATGATGCCCTTACAGGTATTTGGCCCCACTGGAATGGTGGCTTTCACCTTAAAGTTATGAATTTGCGTCAGTTTAAGGAGATCCTTAACCTGGGATGCCTTCAGTACTTTCACCAGGATACTACCATCACGCAACTTGTTAGCAGCAGCAAGACTGCCACCCACTTGACCATCAAGGACTTTTTTGACGATAAAGGGGTTAAAGTTCTTGAGAGACTGACCCTCATCTACACATCTAATATTTACATAGCGAGCATTCATAGGAGGAATTTTAACATCAGGTTGTCTTTGTCTGTCTGCCGTAGGGGTTCCATTATTGTCAGCCATTGTCCTAGTTTGGTCCTTGGTCGTTAACCTCCCTCCTTGAGGAGGAGGGAGGCTAGTCGGGGAGTCATCCATCCGGGGCATCGGACTACGTCCGACCCCTCTCCTCGCACACTCACCTACCTCCCTTAACTATTGTATCAACCCCCAAAAAATGGACAATAATTTAGGGAATAAAAGTTACTTTTACTCGCCCCCCCCCCTAGCGGTAGCCTGGCGGCGTTCTCCAGTACCAGCTAGGGGATCGGAGTTTGTGCGGAAGGAACTTCCCCACAACCGAACCTGCCTAATGCGAGGGGTGGTGTAGTAGGAACCCACCTCCCAAGCGAATACCGTTGCTCAGCCAAGAGACAACCGTAGGGCCAGGAGGTCGCACGGAAAATATAGAAGAAAAAGTAGTTTAAGAAAAAGAGGTGCCCAAATGACGCACCAGACTACTGGGCCCCCCTACCACAGGGTTTCCCCTGAGGCAGTGAGTGCTGCGGGTCTGGTGTGGGGAACAATTAACTACTATCTACCATATACTACTGGTTGTCCTCCAGCAAAAAACAAATCACTGAAGGTGTACACAGCAGTGCAGCAAAACGCTCAAATTTACTTTACTCAATTACTTTACCAAGGCAAAGAAACAACAGAGTACTGCCGGTAAGAGGCCTCGGTACACCAAGGTAGCTCCACGAACAATACTGTAGTCTGTTGTTGCTATGCACAACGAGGACGAGGTCTGGACACAACAAAGTCTGGACGCATAATGACGCGACTTCAAATTTTTTTTTTTTTTTTTTTTTTTTTTTTCCTGGCCTATCAACCATGGTGTTGGTCATTAAGGCCTTTTATTTTATTTTATTTTATTTTATTTTTTTATTTATTTTTTTATTTTATTTATTTATTATTAATTTTAATTTTAACTTTCTGCATATTATTTTATGCATTTATCAATATTATTATCATTATTATTATTATTATCATTATTATTATTATTATTATTATTATTACATTTGAACTTAAAAACTTAACTAATATAATAATTTTTCTATTTTGTACTTTTATACAAATATACTATTTCTTAATTTAACATCCTAGCTAATAAACTAATCTATGTACCTACTCAACCAATAGCTAACTAGACTAATACCTATTCCAGCCAATCGCTAAACCTAGACAGACAAATCGCTAAACCTATTTTAGACAATCGCTAAACCTAGCTAATACATCATAATATACAATATATACAACACATAATTTATTACATTCATAATTTGAGAATAATACATACAAAATGGTAACAACAATGGTAATAAAAAGTCACATCACTCTGATCAGTTCGGTCTCCCTCAAGAAAGTCATCAATTTATCAGTCACACCACCATCCCCATCACCTAAGAGAGCTGAGAGTGTGAAGGGGACTTTTACTGCATCACAGTAACTTATGAGGGAAGCACGTTCCCCCACAAATCGCCGACAATGCAGGATGATATGACTGATAGATAACACCGCATTGCAGGTGTTACAATGCGGTGGAAAACGTTTGTCTATATATGGTTCTAGATGAGTTATTCTGGTGCAGTTGGTTCTCAATCTTGCCAGGATACGTTCTTCTAATCTATTGGGCCTGTTGGCAGTGGCCCAATTACCCAGTTGAGGCTTGATGGTGTTGATGTTTAGTCTGGTCCACTGACCTTGCCACAGAAGATTAATTGATTTCTTTCCGAGGGATAGACAGGACTGCAGATCACGAGGGACGTCCCAAGTAACCTCGAGCTCTACAGCCGATTTCGCAAGTAAGTCTGCCCGTTCATTGCCATAAATACGACAATGCCCGGGCACCCAGATCAGAGTGAAGGACTTGTTGCATAAGTGCAACTTATTAATGATGCGACCCTGGATTTCATTAGAAATGGTTTGACATGAGTTAATTGCCTGAAGGGCTGACTTGGAGTCTGAGAAAATTACTATTGAATTATGTCGAGAATTTAGTGCATAGTCTATGGCTTTGTCTATAGCAAAAAGTTCAGCTGTAAACACAGATGTATGTATCGGCAATCTGTACCTAAGTTCACATTCACTCGACCATACACTCGCACCCACACTTTCATTTGACTTGGAGCCGTCAGTGTACACGTGATGAGACCCCAGGTGACTGCGGATGATACCACCAAACAGGTGGTGTGCGACTTCAAAATACAACCTCCTGCCTTATATATCCCGCAGTTGAAGCCCGGTGGTTTTGGTTGTTGTGTCGAGATGTTTCTGAAGGTTTGAAGCTCGGTAGTGTTAGTTGTTGTGTCAAGATGTTTATGAAGGTGTCGAGATGTTTCTGAAGGTGGCGAGGCCATGACACCTCCCCCCTTAGACGTTGTTACTGCAGGGAAGTGACGACGTTGAGTTATTTGGTCTTCCCTTCTACTTGACATACAATATGACAAGCCTTCACAAATTCAGCTATATCTTTTTTCATACCAGGCCAAAAAAATTTACTCAGTAACCTTAAATAGGTCTTCTTAATGCCAAAATGTCCGGTTCGTCCTTCATGGGCAATCTCCATAATGGGTATCCTCAAGTCTATGGGTACAACAAGTTGGTGGCACTCAGCCCAAGTGTCATTATCTGGTAACTGTGGTGGTTTGTACAATCTCATAAGGATACCATCATCATGATAATAGGCAGGGGAATGGAGAATATCTCCTCTAGGGACAGCTTTACTGTGCAGAAGGGCTAAGGAAGGGTCGTTATGCTGAGCTTCCTTTAAATTATGTTCAGAGAGTAAGCTAGGAACAACACTTTGGGGAGGAAGGGTGGGTGTATTTGAATGCACTCTGGTAGCTGTGGCTTGTGCTCTGGTGACCGCACAAGCTGGGAACAAGGTAGGTTGGTTTTGTTCAAGAGTTTCTGTAGGGTTATATGGCAAATATGAATCACTAGCTATTAATGGGCCTTGAACAAGTCCTCCAGCCAAATCATTACCAAGCAAGAAGTTTGCATGGGGAATGGGTAGCGATGACTCTTCACTTACCCCTACTATTACCTCTCCCTTGACCACGTCGGAGTTGAGGTGCACCCTGGCCAGACGGAGAGGGAAAGGACTTTTTTTTTTTTTTTTTTTTTTTTTTTTTTTAATTAATTGCGCCGTAGCGTCAATCAACAGGCAGGCAACAATACATACGGGTAGGAGGGACTCATGAGAATACAATGACTACAACCACACATACACACGCACACACACACACACACACACACACCACACACACACATCACGAAAACATAACAGAATGGAGCACAAGTATACAGACAAATATTACATTATGACCTACTTAAATCCACCAAAACGAGGGTGGCGTACCAGAAGTTCCTCCAGAACCTGGTGGTTCAGCAGGTGTCGACAAACCACATCTAGTGGCAGGCCCCGGGGCAGCAAGTGTCGGACAGTGGGGCAGGCCAGGCAATAGTGCTCTACAGTGTTAGCACGAGGCGCTCGACACAAGCGACACTCAGTGAAGGGAGGCTCACCCTGCATTCCAGCAACCTGCCACGGTGGCCGGTAGCCAAGCCTCAAGCGAGCAGAGACTACATTGTGCCTCCGAACCATGAGGCCTCGACCACGGTAGGAATATTTGTGATGGCAGACAGACTCATAATGTGTGATGGAGATGCTGAAGGGCCTCTCTGCATCCCTGCGTCGCCGTACAGGGAGGAGAGCAGCGGAGCGGACTTTAGAGAGGTAACATGTCAGGGAGAGAGGACGTCCAACACCACGAGGAGGCAGATGGCAGGCTTCCTTTGCGAGCCTGTCAACTGTACCATTGTGATGTAAACCTACATGGGATGGCACCCATAAAAATTTGACAGTCAAGTTACGATGACGCAATAAGGACAAAAACGATAAAATCTGCTGAACAACAGTAGAGTGTGTGGGCTGAATACTAGAGAGAGAATGAAGGGCAGGTCTGGAGTCACAAAAAATGGCAGCATTCACTCCACGTTGACAAACAAGACTAACAGCATCCAGAATGGCATACAGTTCACACAATGTGGTTACAGAGACGACGGCCAACCCAGCCCCCTGGAGGTGACTCCATGTCAGGTGAGAAAACGGCACAACCTGCTGCACCATCCACTTGCAATGAGCCATCAGTGTAGAGGCAGTATGGATCTGTGATGGAGGACGTCACTGTTTCTATGTGTTCCAGAGCCAACTGCCGCTGTAGAGAAGGCAGTTCCGACTTGGAAGTAGGTGTGAAGCTCACATCAGGTGTTGGTAGCATCCACGGAGGGGGTCCTGGGGGGACGTCGGCCACCATTATATCTATATTAAGACTACGGAGGATAGAGGAAACAGACCTTATAAGAGTACGTCCAGCAGGCAGTATGGGAGGGACCGGGTAGTTTGGTCTAAGAGAAGTCCTGACTAACTGAGAGTAATGGGGTGAAAGATGTGGGAAATGGAGGCACTTGACAGTGAAGCAAGTAACATTAGAATAAATTCTCTCCACTAACGGGGGAAGACGCAACTCACGCTGCATGTTCACTATCCTGGTCGACATTGGACAACCGAGAATTATTCTCATTGCTCTATTCTGAAACTTTTCTAAAGTTTCCAGAGTAGCCCTAGGAAGTTGAATCAGAGCAGGGGAGAGATAATCAACAACTGAACGGATAAAAGCAATATAGATAGTCCTGGCTACTGGGATGGAGATGCCCGAGGAGTTGTTAGTGAGCCATTGAAGTGGCGTAAGTCGGCGCTGGAGACGACCCAATAAGTCCTGGACAATGGGATGGTCTTGAGGTCTGGCAGGGACAATTGGCCAAATATTGACTGGTGCGCCCAGGTAGCGATACTGGGAACACATGGGAATGACAATCCCTCCAATGGTGAACACTGGCCGAGCTTGAGGAAGGCGGCAGGTGAATATTCTGCTCTTATCTGGGGAGACAATAATGCCACAGTGAGAGGAGGACACAGAGAAGGAGTCAAGAAACCGCTGGAGATCCCTTGGTGAGGTAGAATGAACACAGATATCATCAGCATAGCACGTAATTGTAGTTCCAGGTATATCAGGGAGAGAAGTGAGCAGCCGATGCATCATAATATTAAATAACAATGGGCTGAGAACACCCCCCTTGAGACGTACCAAGGTGAAAACTGCGCAAAGGACTGAGCGCACCACTGAAAAACACACGGGAGGTCCTGTTACTCAGGTAGCCCCGAATCCACCGTAGTAGATTACCCTTTATCCCAAAGTCAACCAGTTGATCCAAAATGACGTCTCTATTAGCAACATCGAAGGCACTTCGAAGGTCAATGAAGGCCACCACACTGTCCCTACTAAGGCGAGTGTACAGGTCGACTAGGCAGTGGTGTGTGCTCCGCTGGGGTAGGAAACCAAACAGCCATGGAGAAAGGCGGTCTTGCAGTCTGTACATGAGACGATTGAGTAAGATTCTCTCCATAACTTTACAAAAACAGGAAGTCAGGGAAATAGGCCTGAACTTCGCAGTGCCGGGCTTAGGGATGGGTATTATTGTGCTGCTGGTCCAGGCTCGTGGTACACAACCATCACGAAGACAAAGATTGTACAGTAGAAGTAGAGGGTTCCCAGGAACTTGTTGAAGTAGGCGCAGCACAGCATAAGTAATACCATCATCACCAGGGGAAGAAGCTCTACCCCGAGAGAGAGCACGGCGCAACTCCTCCTCAGTTATCACCTCTGCATCATCGTCATCATCTTGCAACAGAGCAGACATTAGACGTAGCCGATGGACCGCAGCACGGGAAGTGAGTGCATCTTGTATGTGGATGGGTAGACTGGCTGAGGTAGATTGTTCTGACCAGGCATCGACAAGTTGTTGGGCATAGTCGGCGGGAGTGTGATGACGAGCAGTGGCCGGTGTCTTTTTAACAACCCGACGGATGAGGTGCCACATAGAAGCCACACTTGTGTGCTGGTTGATGCTATCTGTGAACCGCTGCCAAGACTCAGTGTGAGCAGACTCCTGCAGGGCAACTAAAGCGTCCCTAGACATCTGGTAACGATGGAGCAGGTCAGGGGTTGGGTTGGCTTGAAACAATTGGCCATCACGTTCAGCCTCCTCCTTTGCCTCCTGTATACGTGCATCCAGCGTCCAGGATTGGGCAGTATGGCGATGCTGGAGGTGTGGCCGGGAGATGTATAGCCTATAAAAGTCATTAGTAGCAGATACAAGATCAGAGTACAACTGTTCAGCTGATGATATGTCAAATGTAGGGAATACATGGGCCATGAATAAGATGTAAGTCGGGCAATATTTAGGGGGCACAGCAATACGCAAACGAGTGGCTGAATCACTTGACCCAGCAGTTAAAGAATAATGAAACCGAAGAGCGATGTGATCAGAGAATAAGTCTGGCACGGAGGAGCACAGGACCCGAGATGCTATCAGGCCAGATGAGAGGATGTAATCCAGAGTACCTCCCCGGCAATGAGTGGCACCGCCAGTTTCCCAGCGTGTCAGATGATGCTTGCGGATGTATGAAAGGAGACGAACACCATTACGATTAATAGAGCCAGAACCATCACCCAAATCAGAATGCCGAGCATTAAAATCTCCCATATAAACCATACCACGCACTGTTGGAGAAGGAAGAGCCTCAAGAGTGAGTCTAGGTGGGGCAGAATAGACATTACATAGTTGTAGTACTCCATTCTCAGGTAGAACCTCAAATAGCTGAAAGGTCATGTCAGGATCAGTGGAGGTACGGAGAAGGCGATGTGGCAAGGAGCTATGTATGTAAGTCAGGAGACCATTCCTTACCAGATGAACATATGGCACATAACCTGAGAGAGGAGGAGCTTGCCCAGCAGCGAGCGGCCGTCCTGGAAATGCTTCCTGGAGAAAAATAACACTTGGATGATGACGAAAAACATAGGCCTTGAGTTGAGTGAGCTTAGCATAACTGGTGATACCACATACATTCCAGGAGATGACATCCAGCCGGCAATCACTAGCGAACTCTGTATTTGGAGGTAGAAGTCCGGTGAGTGGGGGCAGATGAGCGACCTGGAGAAGAAGATGGACCAGGAGAAGGGACTGACTCGAAAAGCTTTTCAAGGCGAGATGGAGAGTTTGGAGTCATTGGCAGCCTGCGCGGCAACTAGCCCATCAATCCTGGCTTCAAGGGCAGAAAAGCGGTTCTCGAGAGCCGTACATCGTGCCATGAGGGTAGCAACAGACTTGCGGAGGGCCATGTCTGGAGGTGAGGCAGGGCTGGTAGGAGGAGCAGACTGGGGAGGTGGTGGTGGTGGCAGTGGTGGAGGTGGAGCAATAGTAGTGACACGAGCCTGGACCTGACGTCGAGTACATCCATGCCACACGTTAACCCCTGGCTGAAGGCATCGTGGACACTTCCATCGAGACGTATCCTCAGGAGGTGAAGGCTCAGAGGTGGAGGCAGCAGGACGTGATGGTTCGCCCCTGACAGGACACGTCTTGGAATCATGGTCGGCAGCACACCATGCACACTTCGGCCTGGCAGAACAGTACCGGGAGATATGCCCCACACCCCAGCACCTGTAGCACCAAGGCTGGTCATTATGAAGTTTCCTCACCTCACACGGTGGAAGACAAGGGAGGAAATCAAAGGAAATCTCATTTGGAGGTGGATCAGGTTGACTCCAGACAACAACAATACGGCTAATGGGGGAACCATCTTGGAAAAAACGACGGGCAAAGTACACACCAGGGTATCCTTTGGCACGTTTCGGGTCAACATCAATAGGAAAACGGGTAAGGATGTAGCTGGGGAACTTACGAGGCCTCTCGGGTGAGTCTTCAAGAATGAGAGGCAGAGACAAAAATTCACCAGCCTTCACTCTATCAATGATATCCTGACGCTTCCTAGAGATGTAGACAAACCGGGAGGTGACAGCAGCCATCTTCACTTCAGCCAGTTAACGCTGCAGCTGGAAGGCCCTGTTGACATCAGACAACCAACGCAACTTTGTGTCCGTAGATGGGTTCCCAGAGAAGGAGAGCTTGACATAGGCATTTCTTGGGGCAAAAGCAGGAAGGTTGGACGAGGGCAAGGAGTTGGTATACAAAGAAGAAACACCATGTTGAGGCAGAGAAGGTACGTCATGCACAGCTGAAGCACCCTTGGCAGTCTTGGCAGCCAGAGGCAAACAGTCCACACCATCGGAATCCTGCAAGGAGTCGGACGAGGCATCAACGGGTCGCTTGGTAGAGGTTGAGGAGGTGGAAGGCTGCAACCTGAGCTGCGGAATGACCGAGGAGAGGGGGGGAGGGTTGCGAGAAGGCAGCTCAGGCCAGTGATCCTCGATAGGAGACTCATCTTCCTCCGACATGGCCAAGTCGGCCTCCAGGCAGGAAGCCACATCCGAATCCACGCTCTCCATTAGGCCAGGCAAGGCCTAGATGGGAAGCGAACAACTGAACACACACGAACACACACACACAGAACCACAATAAAAAAAATAAACCACAAACAACAATACCACAAACAGCAAAACCACAAAAAAAACGAGATAGAAAATATAAACAACCCCTATAACACCACAGACACAACAACACACAAACAAGAACGTTGAAACAAGACAAACAACAACACAAACAACAACACAGGCAGAGCGCCAGGAACACGTCTTCACTCCAGGAAGGTTGGGGTGAGACGAGGGAAAGGACTATGGAAATCTTGTAGATACACCTGCTCTCCGGTGTAGCAGTTCTCGATACAAGGTAGGGCAGACTTCAAAAGGATTGATTGAGCTGATGCAGTGACCCGTATTATCTGGACAGGGTGCTCCTCTCCGCCGTGACCAAGGGACACGGAACTAATGGCACGAAAAGGCTGGAATGGATCAGAAAAATTAGTGGATGTTACATTCACAACATTAGTTGAAGCCCGGTGGTGTTGGTTGTTGTGTCGAGATGTTTCTGAAGGTTTGAAGCTCGGTAGAGTTAGTTGTTGTGTCGAGATGTTTATGAAGGTGTCGTGATGTTTCTGAAGGTGGCGAGGCCATGACACCTCCCCCCTTAGACGTTGTTACTGCAGGGAAGTGACGACGTTGAGTTCCTGGTCCTTAGAGACGGCTTAAGGTGTCTGCTATTATGTTATCGGATCCTTTAACATGGGTGATGGTGATGTTGTATGGTTGGAGGAAAAGAGACCATCGGAGCAGTCGTTGGTTGGCGAATTTGTTACGATCCAGGAATGACAGAGGGTTATGGTCGGTGAAGACTCTTAAGGGAACACCCCCAGGCTGAACGTAGCAGTCGAATTTCCTCACCGCTTAGACGATAGCCAACAGCTCATTTTCGATGGTACTGTATCGGCATTGTTGGGAGTTCAGCTTGGCCGAGTGGTAGGCTACAGGATGGAGAACTCCTTCGCTTTCCTGTAGGAGGGCAGCACCAATGGCGTGGTCACTGGCATCTGTGTGAAGGATAAAGGGTTTGGTAAAATCAGGTGAAAGTAGTATAGGGTTCTGGGTAAGGAATGTCTTAAGTTGGGAAAAGGCGGCCTGGCAGCTGTCTGTCCAGGCGAATGGTATCAATCCACTAGTCAGTTTGGTGAGTGGTAGTGCGGCCTGGGAGAAGTTCGGGCAGAACCTCCGGTAGTACCCTGCCATGCCCAAGAAACGCATCAGAGCTTTTCGAGTAGTCGGGACAGGATATTCAACGATGGCGGTGATGTTGGCTGTCTTGGGACGGACGTGGCCATGGCCCACCTCATGCCCCAGATACGTCACCGTAGCCTGGCCAAAGGTGGTTTTCGCCAACTTCACCGTCAGGTTGGAGTCGTGCAGACGGGACATCACTGCTGATAGTTGTTGAAGATGTTGCTCCCAAGATAGGGAACATATAAGAATATCATCGAGGTAAACTGATACTCCATGTAGGTCTTGCAATAAATAATTCATTGCCCTCTGGAAAGTGGCCGGACTGTTTCTCATCCCAAATGGCATAACCTTGTATTCGTACAGTCCGGAGGGAGTAATGAAGGCAGATACGAGTTGTGCATTGCTAGTTAAAGGTAACTGGTAGTAGCCCCTTAGTAACTCCAGTTTAGTGATAAATTTAGATTGACCCACCCCATCAATCAGGTCATCTACCCTTGGGAGTGGATAAGCATCTGGGATGGTGACAGAGTTGACCTTCCTGTAGTCGGTGCACAGCCTCATCTTCCCGTCTTCCTTGGGCACTAGAAGGCAAGGTGAGGCCCAAGGGGATTGGCTGGGACCAGCTAGACCGTGGTCCAACAGGTACTCCACCTCCTTTTGCATCAGGTCTCTTTTCTGTGGAGAAAGTCTATACGGATTCTGATGGACAGGAGAGGTTCCAGGCATTAGTTTCACATTGTGGCAGGTAAAATTACAAATCCCAGGGTTATCACTGAATACTGCTGAGTGTTGGTGTATAAGTGTGGTTATGTCCTGTGATTGGTTTGGTGTTAGGTGTTTCAAATAGTATGGAAGATTAGCCAAGATGTCAGAATTTGTTGTAAGTGTGATAGGGTCCATGCTTAGATTTGACAGATCGGGTTCCTGGGTCACTGGATGAGTCACACACTCTACATCCGTTGTACCACAAGAAGCAATAGGTATTACAGAGTTGGTTTTAAGTACAGATACTGGTCTCAGGGGGTCGGGCAGAGAGACTGGGTCCTTGTATGCTTTTAGTAAGTTGATATGAACATGTTAAGTTGTTTTCCGACGGTCTGGAGTTTCAATGACATAATTACAGTCTGAAAGCTTTTTTAGAATTTTATATGGTCCATGATACTTGGCACTTAATGGTGAACCAGAGACAGGAATGTAGGCTAAGACCATGTCACCCTTTTTGAATTCTCTAACCACTGACTTTGTGTCATAATAATTCTTCGTGATTGTCTGAGCATGAGTCAAGTTCTCTTTTGCAAAAGCTCGAACTTTCCTTAATTTGTCAGTTAGGGAGGTGATATACTGGTTACCAGATACTAATTTACTAGATGGGGCAGTAATCAGATGGTCTTTAATAACCTTAAGGGGTCCCCTAATCTTTCTCCCATATAGCAACTCAAATGGGGAGATACCCAGGGATTCAGAGGGAGTTTCACGGATAGCAAACATAAGGAAAGGTAGGCCCTCATACCAGTCTCTGTTAGTCTCGTGACAAAACTTACGCAGCATGTTCTTCAATGTTAAATGGAATCGCTCTAACGCACCTTGGGACTGTGGATGATAGGCTGTAGCTAAGGATTGCTTAATGCCTAACTGCTTCAGGACCTCACCAAAGAGTTCACTCGTGAAGTTGGAGTCTCAATCTGTTCTCGGCTGGTGATTTTCCTCTCCCTGGTGACGGTGATATAACTATTGATCTCCCTCCTCTCTTCGATTTGGTAACTACATTACACTCGTAACATTGTCCAGAAAGTCTTCTTTTATGTAAATTATGTAATTATCTGTAATTTTGTGTGTTTTGTTATTTGTGGGAAAACTGGGGAATATATTGAGTAAAATTCATTCAATGTCTATCTCATCCTTCTGCTTTTGTGTTGATGCGTTAGTATCTCGTGTAATTCCCTTAGACAACCACTAACGGTCATAATAACCGATGTTCCTCGAATAATCTCTCATACAATGTCTCTATTACAATGAAGGAGGAATGGGTAGTAGGTTATTCATTTATATGGAGTATATGAAGTACAAGTACAAGGCAGTAATGCAGTCAATAAACAAGGTAAGTAGGACAGTCAAATACAGTTACAACGTGTGTGTGAAGGAAGCTTATGGTGTAATACATAACAGTGTGTGATGGACTAGTGAGTACATGGAATTTTGACCAAAGAAGGGGTCAAGGTGTATACAAGGGTCAGAGGTTTCTACAGAGTCAAAGATAGACTTGTATTACAGTCAGCTCCAGGGACGGAATGAAAGATTAACAGTTTACACAACTTATACAGTTGTAAAGTCCTGTGTTAAGCTCAAAAACTAACATACGGATGCATGGGAGTACATAGAGGCCTATAACTCTTGTAACAGGTTGAGGACAGCTACGCGGGACAGATAATTATAAACAGATCGATACCACTTATTAAGGAAGTAATATAATAATAATGGATTAATGATAATATTAGTAATGATAATGATATTAAGAAAGAAAGGTAAATTTGATCTACACTTGTGTTTACTACTAAAGTTATAAACATAAGGCACATAAGACTGTCTGGAGCAGAAAATGTGCCGTGAGCTGCGTGTTTGACACCCGTGGTCTATGCAGTTAATGTTACATAACTCCGGTTACCAGGGGAGGCTGCGGCCTATGATAAACAGTCCAGTCACATGAATAGAATTGAGGAGTACTCAATTACGGAGATACAGGAATCTCAGGCAATACTTAAGCAACCTTTCTTCCTTCACGTCACTCATGTGTACCAAGTCAATGCATGGAGTTGTGGTTTTCGATGGATTGATATATATGTGATATATTGGGGAATGTAGTGTTTGTTGGGGAATGGACGTTGGTACATTGAGAGGATCAGCACACATAAAGTAAGTACACAGCAGCCCATATCGCTAGTCAAGGTGATCATGGAGATTACTCGAGTGAAGTACTACGGATTGCCAAAATTTGGTAGTAGCTTCCAGTAATTACAGTTAATATTGAGTACAGTAAGCGGCTTACATTCACGTCAATAATATGGTCAGTGAAACTTGCACTGGTGGAGATAGTATTGTTGGTCGTGAATTGTGGTTAATTTTTAGGTGTCTGTATTTCTCACAGGAGTTGTAGCCTGAGTGAGATGACACGTATAAAAAATGATGGCTTATCAGTGAATGAGGACTAAGCAGGAGTGCCTCTGAGCATCATTTGGGATTTGTGGGCTCAACTGAAATAGTACTCTTGTGTGTACTCATATGAATGTCAAACATGTGGTTAGACATGCTCTGTCTCCTACTTATGCAAAGTCAAAGTCAGTCACAGCTAAAGCTATAGTTATAGTTACAGTCACAAGTTACAGTACTCCAAGTTGCAGAAGGTATAATGCAAGTTTAAAAGTCAGGAGGCATGACAAGTTTCACAAGAAATGTAGATGATCAGGATTTAAACGGCTTAGGTAGCACAGTACAGGGTTAGTTAGAACCTTGAAATATTTTGTATCAACATGTGCTATTCTATGTATGTAATTGCCATGTCAATTGCAAGTGTTTATGCAATTTCAATGTCTTGTGATATATGTTGTTCATCATGAATGATGAATGCTAAGTATTATTGTTGTTATTGTTGAAGTTTTTCAAGCTGTCTGACCAAGCAGCCCGAGCTCTTGTCATGTATACTTTATTCTTTACAAGTTTGAATATGTATTTGATGTATTTGATGTGTTTACCAATATTCCAAACAAATGTCCAGATTTTCATGTAAGGAGTTTGTCTTGTGAACAGGAGGTAATATAAGACAGCCAGGGATATATATATTGAGGAAGGAGATGTAGAAATGGTAAAAACGCCAGAGAGATTGAGTAAGCTACCGCTTAAATTCAAGGGTCCCTATATTGTAAACAGAGTACTGGGAAACAAATTAGTAGTTCATGAATAACGTAGCAGATACTGATCACAGGGTACATGTAGATTGTATCAAGAAGGTTCCTAGATAGATGATTCCAGTGAAAATTGGGACAGTGTTAGAATATGAGACAGAATTGCAACTAAAATCAGGAAAATATCTTGCACAATTATAACAAAATAATTTTTCACAGATGATCATGAGGACATTGGGAGGTTTCTGCGTGGTGTTGGTCACGACGCTCATGGGTATACAGGGTACGGACGACCACATAAAAACGGGTACCCTAGAGGTGCAGTCATAGGGGGCGCGTGGAGGCCAGGTTAGAGGACATGGTAGAGTGTTCCACTATTCACATCAGGATAGTTACTATCCAGTAAGAAGTTAGGTGTCTCCCGGACAGAATAAATGGTCTAGTCATGCAGTGGCAAACTGCGTAGTAGTAGTAGTACGTACCCTAAAGGAGAGGGATAAATCACGTATGGGGGTCCGGCGATAAGGGTAGGATGAGGCATTATGACAAAAAGACGAGGGGAGGAAAATGCCTAGAGATTTAGAATTCTCAATAGTGTCGGCGATCAGTAGAAATAATCACTTAGCAGTAGGAAATGTAACAATAGGGGGAGTTCCGGGGGCACTCTTGATTGATACTGGGGCAGTAGTCAATCTATTATCAAAGGAAATCTATCAAAATATTAGAAGACATCATTCTGGTAGGAGATATGCATTACAACAACCCCAATACTCAGATAATGAGATTAAAACGGTAGGTTATGTAAGGGGCTTTGAGGAGAAGTCAACCCAAGGGATCACTAAACAAGATAGACTATGCGACACTTCGAGGGAGGAAGTCACGCGTTGGACTGTTGTTATTGCTGTTGTACCTGATGGCCACAGGTTGCAATCGCAAGAAATTATTCAGTTTAAGGCGTGTTTGAAAGGAGTGAAAGAAGGAATAGATGTGGTTTGCATGTCTGAAACATGTAAGATAAAAGAGGTGTCGCTAGAGTCTACCTTGTCTACAGTAAGGTCAGGGGGTGAGACTGTGGTACTGGCTGTAAACAATACAGGAGTAGAGATTGAAGTTTAAGCCAGGCAGTCAATTGTGTGATTTTCTTGTATACCATGGTACGGTATTAGAGCCAAAGCATAACCTACCAGTTGTGAGTGTTGTTGGTTGTATTAATGCGTCTCCTTCGTTGGAATTGAGAAATCAAGTTAAGACTGGGGGAAACTCAGAAGGTAAAGAGGAGTTGTTACAGTTACTTCAAGGGTATAGGAAGGCTATAGCTCTTGCAGGGGAATCATTAGGTAGTACAGACCTAACTTCATATATCATTATATTAAAGCGAGAGGCTCCACCCAGTTATATAAAACCATATAGACTCCCACATTCTCAAGGATAAATAGTAGACGAAACTGTGACAGATATGTTAGAGCAAAAGTTTTAGGTTTGAAGCTAAAACTTAGTAAGTGGCAAGTGCGAATTCCTGAAACAAAAGATTAAATATTTGGGGCATGAAGTAGAGGAATCGGGAATACATGTGAATTAGTATAAGATAAAGACTATTTTAAGGTTTCCAACACCGAGCAAGGCAGATCATGTGCGATCATTTCTGGAATTAACAGGGTACTATAGGAGTTTAGTACATCAGTTCTCTAGCAAGTCACACATCAGGAGGCATATGCCATAGTATGGGACTTGAACCATTTTCGTCCTATTATATTTGATTACTCAATTACAGTTTGTACTAATCACCGTCCATGCCTCGAGTTGTTCAAGGGGAAGAATATGACCGGGAAGTTAGCACGATGGCACTTGACTATTCTGGAGTTCAACCCTACTTTCAGTTTTGTACTGGGTAAGATTAATGTAGTTGTAGATGCATTAAGTCGCAAGACTGTGAATTCAGTAACCACATTCAATACAATATCCCCACACAGATTAAGGAAAGAGCAAAGAATGGACCCTATGTAAAAAATGGTAATTTTTGGTCTAGACTCGGGGGGGAAGAGATTGATGTTCCATGGTTGCCTCGGTGAACGACAGATTTTATCCTTCAGGGTAATATGGGCAATAAGGTAACTGTAGTTGAAGGGGAAGAACAGTACAGAATAGTAGTGCCAGAGTCTCTTATAGAAACAGTATTAAGGCTTCTTCATGATGCTCCTCAAGCAGGTCATAGAGGGAGGGACTCGTGTTTAAGGGAAGCTAGATAAAAGTATTTCGGGATGAAGATGCGTAAAGACATAGAGAATCATCTTAATTAAGGAATGTGTGTCTTGTGCTAGGAATAAGGGGACTACGTGACCACCAGCTCCTCTGCAAATATTTCCAGTTCCTGTGAAGCCTTGGGATGTGGTTGCAATAGATGTGTTGAAGTTACCTGCTAGCCATTAGAGATTCAAGTATTTGTTGACATGTATGAATCTTTTTCAGCAGAATTGTGATGATAGCTCCTTTACTATATAAGACATCTTAACCTAGGGAAGATAAACTCTAGAAGTAATTTTAAGTTACAACCCAACAACTAGGTACTACACTACATGGTTAGTTGTAGGGATGTAGGATTAAGGAATTGTATGAATTTTTATCATATATTAATCCCATGTATAAATATTAAATTTAAGGAGATCTCATATCTTATCCATTGTATCATTAACCAGCTCAACAATTTATTTTTATTTTTTATTATAAGTCATCAATTGTATATATTTCATCTTGTATATATTGTATATATATGTTACCATGTCAAGAGTCAATCTAATAATCAGGAAGGCTAAGCACTGTTTAAAAGTAAATTTAATGGTATTGTGAACTGCAGGGACGCAGTTGTTTCAGCGTGGCCGAGCAATGTATCCGCGCCTGTGTTCACGTTCGCGATACATGATACACCAATGGTTGGTGGAATATACCGTAACGGCTGAAAGCAGTTCAAACCAGTTTCACCAGACACAACATCCTGTGAAATGTGCTGATCTGACAGCATGATAGGAAGTTTCCATGCTGAGCTACAGATGGCTAGATTCACTCTGTAATTATCTGTATGTTAATCTCTATGCTAAAATCAACTGCATATTGTCATCTTGTATGAAGAGAAAAGGACAATATATAATTACTCACATTATTCTTATATAAACTTGTATCTAACACGTCTATATTTCATGTATAAGCTAGGCATTGTCAACACCATCGTTGCAATCTGTCACGCATGAAGGGTGTGGTACGTGAGGAAGGATCGAGAGAAGAGAGGCGCACTTGGAGCCCGGCCATGGGCTAGACCGCTAGGGAGGATGGAGTCCTGCCCTTAGCGAGAAGATTCACCTCCTACATAATCTTAGAGAGACACAAGATATCTGGTATAACCTGTCATCTGTAATCTGATATACTTCAGTAAATAGAGACAAGTCCACGAGTTTACTCTAAACCTTGAGTAATTAACTTAATTCACCAGGAAGACTAGAGTGGTAATTCAGACAATGGTGGTAAGTTGACTGAAGCCAGAGGTCTACATCAGGGTAGTAATTGAAACCAGCCCAACTGATAAATGAGAGTTCCTTGGCAGGTATTTCCACAAGCTGAGGTGGACGACCCACGAGTACATGATGGTGACAGTTGGGTGGGGTCTCCACAGGCGTGAAGAGACTCACCACTGTTACACCATTCATTTGGTGTCGACAGAACACGGAAGCAACAGATACCAGTTATAAGCCATCACTCAATTGGAGTAGAGTGCGGCACCAGGGGTTGCTTCTGAAGGTGGGAGAGATCTTTGAGTCTCATTGGACAGCTACCGCCTGCCTCAAGCTGGGCAGCCCCCAGCCAGTAAGGTGCTGTCCCACCACGGTCTGCTTTCTCCATTGGGTGCATGGGGATTAGGAGAACATCTGACAAGCAGATCATCAACTACTGCACCAGGCAACAATAAAAGAATTTCAAGAAAGAGACCAGCTCTAAAACTGGAATGTTCAGACAATGATGCCCGGCTTTTCTCAAGACCTTCAGGATATCAGTGACGCCAGGAAAACAACCGTCATCAACGACGAGCTCATAAGACTGAATGTCGACATTGCCACTCTGCAGAAAACACGACTAGCCGATGCAGATGCACTGAAGGAGAGTGTCTACACATTTTTCTGGCAGGGGAAGAGCTCTGATGAGCCCAAAGTGTATGGAGTAGGATTTGCTGTAAAGAACAGCTTGCTGAGTATGGTAGAACCAGGCAGCGGCGGCTCCAAGCGACTGCTAACTCTCCGCCTTAACACCACTGAAGGCCCCGACGCTGTCCCCCACTTCGGATGCCAAGGATGAGTTCTACGAGAACCTCGCATCTACCATCAGGAACATCCCCAGCACTGAACAACTTGTTCTCCTTGGCGACTTCAATGCCAGAGTGATTGCAGACATTGACTCATGGCCTTCTTGCCTTGGACCATTTGGAGTTGTAAAACTGAACGAGAACGGACAGCGACTGCTCGAGTTTTGTGCCTTTCACAATCTGTGCATCACCAACTCCTTCTTCAAGACAAAGCCTCAACATAAGGTCTCCTTGAGACACCCACGCTCAAAGCACTGGCACCAACTGGATTTGATCCTGGTTAGGCGTGCCACCATCAAGAATGTTCTTCACACACGCTCTTACCACACCGCAGACTGTGACACAGACCACTCCCTGGTATGCTGCAAGATCAGGCTGCAACCAAAAAAGTTCCACCATGCAAAAAAAAACGGGGATGCCACACATTGATGTCAGCAAGATGACCCAGCCAGATCTTGTAGATCGGTTCACAGAGGCATTTGGGAAGGAGTACGATGCATCGCAGCCCGGAGACACTGCCACAGAGAAGTGGGAAACTCTGCGAGACACCATCCACCGCATCGCCCTGGCTTCCTTTGGGACGAAAACCTCGAAGTCACACGACTGGTTTGAGGCCAGGGCATCAGAGATGACCCCCGTTATCGACGCCAAGCACGCCGTACTCGCCGAGTACAAGCGGTCACCCATTGCGAGGAACCTGCAGATGCTCAGGGCTGCCAGGAGCAAGGTCCAGCACATTGCCAGGCGCTGCGCCAACGAGTACTGGACAGAGCCCAGTGAGTCGATCCAGATGGCTACTGCAACGGGCAACATCAGAGGGATGTACGGTGGTATCACGAAGGCACTGGGACCAACTCAGAGCAAGACGATCCCCCTCAAATCCGCAACTGGGGAAATCATCACTGACCAAGGCCAGCAGATTGATAGATGGGTGGAACATTATTCCGACCTCTATTCCAGAGAAAACACAGTGGCCCCTTCAGCCCTTGATGCCATTGAGTGCATGCCAGTCATGGAAGAGCTCGATGCAGAGCCAACCGTGGATGAACTCAGCAAGGTTATTTACAGTTTGGCAGCAGGAAAGACACCAGGCAGTATTCCTCCAGACCTCTTCAAGCACTGCAAGACTACCCTACTGTAACCTCTGCACGAAGTCCTCTGCCAGTGCTGGGGAGAGGGAGCTGTGTCGTAGGGCATGAGAGATGCCAAGATTGTTACTCTTGTCACGAACCTGCAAACACTCGACAACTAGGAGTCGGCTGTTTCCCGTAAACTACCTAGTTTGCACCACTGTTGGACGTCTCCTCAAACTGGTTCAAACTGACCCAGACTAAATCTACCAGGTTGCGCAGGTGTGAGGGCCGTATCAACCAACCACAGACCAGCTTGCATGCTCTCAACCAATTGGAAACATGGTTACATTCTCTCAACCTATCAGAGACTTGGTCTCCAGACTCAACCAATCATGCTGTCAATAGGAGTATATATAAGCTCTGCCCTCTGCGGACAAAGACAGTGAAGACATAGACTCTCACTCCATTGCATACCATCTCTGTTCTGTTCTTGGAGCTGTGTACTATTGTACTATATTTTGTTTAACTTTAATCAAGTTGTGTTCTATTATTTGCTGTACTAATTGGTGTCATTTGGTGTCTGTTAATGTTAACGTCATTACTATTATTGTTTTTGTCGTATTGTAAATATTGTAATTATTTGGTGATAGTAATAACATACATGTTAAATTCATTAGTCATTCGTTTACATTATTCTTTCTGAGCAAACATCCATTGAGGAAGTGGAGTGAGGTTCCCGTTTCATTTTATTAGTTGTAACTCCAATGACTACAGTAACATATTTACTAGAGTTATAACTCAAGCTGTTCACAACCCCTAATCTTCCCCTAGACATAAACGAGCCAAAACTGGGGTTGTAACAGATTTGGAGGCCTGTCCTAAGATATATTTCACTCTAATAATTGCATTTCTTTTTTTGATCTGTAACTTAATTTGTTTATTGCTTAAGCCTACACTTCATTTTCAGGTTGATTTAGATACGTTTTTGCAGTATTCATGTTTTAAGATTAATTATAGTCATCCAAATCCCCTCAGTGGATGAAGCATACAAGAGTTTGAGCAGAGATGGTATTGTAGCAATCGTTCCCTCATCGGCTATAAAGCTTCATTCGCACAGCGAACCCTACCTTATTGTCAAACTCCTAAAGCTCACACCTTAGTCTTACCCATCATTATATCGGGAGACATAAGGGATCGATCTCTTTTAATCATTGTCCTGGTTACCATAAGCAAATCGTGGGGTGCTTATGGAGAGATCCGCTTAGTTGTTATACCAATAGGTCCTCTGTCACAAATCGTGACCGTAATCATAGTCCTGATTACCTATCCTCTCCGTCACAAATCGTGACCGTAATCATTGTCCTGATTACCTATCCTCTCTGTCACAGTCCGTGACCGTAGATCTACCTACTTACCTACCCTACTCTATCACATGTGATCACCTTTTACCCTTAACATTTAATTATCGTGAATCATTCACCTTGTCTTTGTGATATTTGATTTGTTGCAAATTTCAACATGTCATTTAATGTTAAGAAATTTGAACAAAACCCTGTCAGAGGACTTGACTATTTTAAATATGCCAACAAGGACGAAATTACTTATCTTCTGTGTAGATGGGAAATATCATATATGAGTTCCTCTACCCGTGATCAACGTGCAAAACTCGTCCTAAATCATTTGTTTAACTCAGGCATATTAAAACAAACTGATCTGGACTAGGAAGATTCGACCGAGGAGGGAGCTAGTGCTCGACAAACGGACACAGAACAGATGGTTACTCCCGAGATACTAAAACTTCAGCTTGAACTGGAAGAGAAGAGAAATGCAGATAAAAAAAGAGAACGACAATATCAGCTTGAACTAAAAGAAAAAGAACGACAATATCAGCTTGAACTAAAAGAAAAAGAACGACAACATCAAGTTGAACTGGAAGAAAAGAAAAATGAAGAGAGAGAAAAAGAAAGACAACATGAACTCCAACTAGCTCATCCTCAGCTTCAAAATGTTATAGCTGGAGATAGGACTCTTCATGAGTTTGATCTCACCAGAAACCTTAAACTAGTTCCTGCCTTTATAGAGTCTGATCCAGATGGATACTTTGAATTGTTCGAAAATACAGCTGTACATTTAAACTGGCCAGAAGAACACTGGAAGTGGCTACTGCAACCAAAGTTGACTGGAAAAGCTGCACAGACTTATCTGGCACTCCCAAAAGACTCGGATTACGCGTCCATTAAGCAAGGCATTCTTGATGCATATCCTATCACGGTGGAAGGATATAGACAAGCATTCCGTAATTATATGAAACCTCTAGTAACTACTTATTTTGAATTTATTACAGAAAAATTCAAACGGTTCGATCAGTGGGTGAAAAAGGCTGAGATAGCCACCTTCGAGGAACTCAGAAATCTTGTTGTTTTGGAAGAATTCAATAGGCGTGTGCCTCATCACGTCATGGTACACATTGCAGACAAGGAGGAAACTGACCCAATAAAGGCCGCCAAATTGGCAGATAAATATTCCCTCCTGAACAAAGCTGTAAGTCCCCGTGCACAACGAAAAGTGTTCAACCCCTCTTCATACAACACGGTGACCTCTTCTACGTTTCGCCCCGTAGGGTCTACTGTAAATACACCAATTCCCTTGTATTGTTATTATTGTAAGAAGGAAGGACATAATATAAAAATTTGTAAGAATTCCAAGTTTCGTTACTCAAAGCTTAACGTACCTTTTACCAACCCTGGTGTAGTACCAAACTCGACATTCAACAATTCTAGATTTAAGTTCGACCCTCCAAGGAAACCTGTTGCTCATATAGTCAACATAGATTCTGCAGATGACCCCTTTGCAGAATTTAAAACTTGTGGTACCATTGCTCTAACTAGTGACTCCCCTAAAGTACCGATTAAGATCCTCAGAGATACAGGTGCTTCTCAAAGTTTGATGGTCCGAAAATGCTTGCCAGATGTAAAAGGGAATGTCACTGGTGATAAGGTTTTACTACGGCCACTCTCCTCTGTCCAATCTACAGTTGAACTCGCTAA
Organism: Petrolisthes cinctipes; assembly: GCA_033782935.1. Classification (NCBI taxonomy): domain Eukaryota; kingdom Metazoa; phylum Arthropoda; class Malacostraca; order Decapoda; family Porcellanidae; genus Petrolisthes; species Petrolisthes cinctipes. The sequence goes on from JAWQEG010000040.1 coordinate 2,230,940, forward strand.
GGTACATCTTGAGAGTGACTTGGTAGTGGGAGATGTGAATGTGAGATTGGTTGATACCTTACCATTAAATGATGTAAACTTTATTCTAGGTAATGACTTAGCAGGTGGATTAGTGGTACCCAATGTCTTGGTTCTAAGCACTCTAATGAACATCTCTCCGACTACTGCCCTCGACAAGGAACAACCTGATTTATTTCCGGTATGTGTGGTAACTCGTTCTCAGGCACGAGCTGAGGACTACTGTGATAAGGCAAGTGACAATTCTCTAGTTGATTTTGGTTCACAATCCCTGTCAAAAGTAAATCTAATCACAGCACAAGCTCAGGATGAGACTCAAATTTTGTCGTAGTCAAGCTGTGAATACATTGAAGGACGTTGTGAAAACTCCTGGATTTTATTATGAGGACGGTGTATTAATGCGCCTTTATAGATCACCTTGCTTGTCTTCAGCTGATGTCTGGACGAATATCACACAGGTAGTTGTTCCTTGCATCTTAAGGCAGTCCTTGCTAGAATTAAGTCATAATGGTATCAACGGCCATTTTGGTGTGTATAAAACCTATCATAAGCTTTTAGATAATTTCTACTGGCCAAACATGAAAGATGATATAAAAATGTTTGTGCAGTCTTGTCACATATGTCAAATGGTAGGAAAGGCAAATCAACCCATCCCACCAGTCCTTCTCCAGCCTATACCTGTAACATCTGAACCATTCGAACGTATCATCATAGATTGTGTGGGACCCTTACCACGTACCAAGAAGGGAAATCAGTATTTTTTAACAGTGATGTGTCCCACCACTCGTTACCCTGAGGCTTTCCCTTTGAAGAACATCTGTGCAAAGACCATAGTCACTCATCTTAATCATATGTTCACTCGGGTTGGCATTCCTACAGTTATTCAGTCGGACAGAGGTTCCAATTTTACTAGTAAATTATTCACAGAGGTACTTAACGAACTTGGTATTCAGCAACAGTTGTCCAGTGCATATCATCCAGAATCACAAGGTGTGTTAGAGCTTTGGCATCAAACAATGAAGATCATGCTAAGAAAATTTTGTCTTGAACATGAACGAGATTGGGATGATTCTCTGCATTACTTGTTGTTTGCTCTTCGAGAAGTGAAACAGGAGAGTTTTGGGTTTTCTCCTTTTCAACTATTGTATGGTCGACAAGTACGAGGTCCCTTAAGAGTTGTGAAGGACAAGTGGTTAAACAATAATTCCACTTCTCGGGAAACTGTCTCAAACTACCTAGCTAACTTACGAGCTGTACTCTCTGAAGTACGTACTTATGCCCAACAAAACTTGGAGACAGCTCAGGTAAAGATGAAAGAAAACTTTTGATATAAAATCTAAAGAGCGAACTTTTAAAGTGGGTGACAAGGTTTTAGCTTTCATTCCTACCCAATCAAATCCTTTGTCAGCAAAATTTTCTGGCCCATACAGGGTTGAACGAGTTCTCCAACATAACGACTATGTAATCAACACTCCTGATAGAAGGATGTCAGTGACAACAAGTAATTCATGTAAATCGCCTGAAGAAATATAATGTAAGGTCTGATGAGGAGGAAAATTCTAATGTCATATTATGCATCAATAGTAATACTCGTCATGATGGTAATGAAAATCTCATAACGAGTTGGTCATCCCTCAAAAATTCGGAGATCATCTCTAACATTCCTACTCATTTCGACTCACTCAACCTAGAACAGCAACAAGAACTAAAGTTTTTCTTCACTGAATATTCCAAACTATTTACAGACTTCCCCAAGAAGTGTCCCTACATCAACCACGAGATTAAGCTCATCCCTGTTGCTCATCCCATCAGAAAGCCTGCCTATCGGATTGGTCCCAAGAAAACTGAGTTGATGCGCCAGGAAGTAGACTACCTCCTACAAAACCACCTGGCCATCCCCAGCTGTTCCCCATGGGCATCACCTTCAATCCTGGTACCAAAAGGAGGACGACGTGTAAGGTTTTGTACGGACTATAGGCAAGTTAATCTTCTTACTGTGCCTGATGCTTATCCCCTACCCCGAGTAGATGATCTGATTGACAACGTGGGACAAGCGAAATACGTATCAAAATTAGACTTGCTACAAGGCTATTATCAAGTGCCTCTCACTCCGAATGCCCAACAGATTTCTGCTTTTATTACCCCTTTTGGGTCATTCGAATATACAGTAATGCCATTTGGGCTGCGTAATGCACCTAGTACCTTCCAACGAATGGTGAACGGGATCATCGGAGACCTCCCTGGAGTTAGTATCTACCTAGATGATATCCTGGTAGTGGCAGACGACCTAGACCAACATCATGATAGATTGGATAGGGTTTTAAAGTCTTTAACTGACTGGAACTTAACAGTTAACTTGACCAAATCAACATTTTATTCAGCCTCTGTGACCTACTTAGGACACATTGTGGGTAATCGAGAAGTTAAACCTAAGGCAGCCAATGTAGAAGCCATCCTATCCTTTCCCATCCCAGCTACTAGGAAAGAAGTTCAAAGATTTTTAGGTATGGTTGGTTTCTACCGCCGGTTTTGTCCCAACTTTGCTTCCATTTCTACCCCCTTAACTAGACTAACAAGTGGTAAAGTTAAATTTCAATGGGATAGTAACTGTTAGAGAGCCTTTAATTCCCTTAGAGACTTTTTAACACATGAACCTGTGTTGCATGTGGATGCATGTGAGACTGGAACCGGAGCAGTACTGCTGCAACCTCAACCCGATGGAATTCTACACCCTGTTTGCTACCACTCGTCTCAACTGAAACCACATCAACGCTCCTATAGTACGGTCGAGAAGGAATTGTTGGGGATCATCAATGAACTCCAGAAGTTTCAGTGCTACCTGTATGGAGTGGAACCCTTGCTCGTCTACATTGACCACAACCCCTTAGTGTTCCTCCATAGGGTACGACACACCAACCAACGCCTTCTACGATGGTCCCTCTTCCTTCAACAATATCAAATCGAAATCCAGCACATCAAGGGTACCGACAACATCCTGGCGGACACCTTGTCTCGTGTTCGCCCTTCAGCAGCCTCTCCATAAGTCTTCTCCCAGAATCCTTATCTTTTGGGGGAGGTGTCACGAACCTGTAAACACTCGACAACTAGGAGTCGGCTGTTTCCCGTAAACTACCTAGTTTGCACCACTGTTGGACGTCTCCTCAAACTGGTTCAAACTGACCCAGACTAAACCTACCAGGTTGCGCAGGTGTGAGGGCCGTTTCAACCAACCACAGACCAGCTTGCATGCTCTCAACCAATCGGAAACATGGTTACATTCTCTCAACCTATCAGAGACTTGGTCTCCAGACTCAATCAATCATGCTGTCAATAGGAGTATATATAAGCACTGCCCTTTGCGGACCAAGGCAGTGAAGACATAGACTCTCACTCCATATTTACTAGAGTTATAACTCAAACTGTTCACAACCTCTAATCTTCCCCTAGACATAAACGAGCCAAAACTGGGGTTGTAACACTCTATACAAGAACAAGGGCGAGAGGAGCAACTGCAACAACTACAGGGGCATCTCCCTGCTCAGCATCATGGGCAAAGTCTACACTCGGGTCCTCCTTATCCGACTGCAGAAGTGGAGGAGCGTGTCTACCCGGAATCACAGTGTGGCTTCCGGGCTGAAAGGTCCACGGTGGACATGGTCTTCTCCCTTCGTCAACTACAAGAAAAGTGTAGAGAGCAGCGGATGCACCTGTACATCGCATTCATCGACCTCACCAAGGCCTTCGACCTTGTCAGCAGAAATGGTCTTTTCAATGCTTTCAGAAAGATCGGATGTCCCCCAAGACTGCACAGCTTAATCGAGTCCTTCCACTCCAACATGAAAGGGACTGTGCACTGCAATGGCAACCTCTCCGAGCCCTTCAACATATGCAGCGGGGTCAAACAGGGCTGCGTGCTTGCCCCAACTCTCTTTGGGATCTTCTTCGCTCTCCTCCTGAGGCACGCATTCGGCACAGCACAAGAGCGAATCTACATGCGGACCAGATCAGATTGCAGGCTCTTCAATCTTGCCTGCCTAAAAGCAAGGACAAAGGTCCAAGAAGCCCTCATCAGAGACATGCTGTTCGCTGATGATGCCACAGTGGCGATACACACCCAACGGGAACTGCAGCTGCTGATGGACCCCTTCTCCCAGGCCTGCAAAGACTTCACGCTGACCATCAGTCTGAAGAAGACCAACGTCCTGTGCCAAGACATACTTGCACTACCAGTCATCACCATCGACGACTATGAGCTCGATGTTGTTCACCAGTTCATGTACCTTGGATCCACTATCACCGATAACCTCTACCTTGAAGCTGAGATCGACAAGAGGATTGGGAAGGCAGCCACAACATTCGCTCGCCTCACATCAAGAGTGTGGACCAACCCCAAGTTGACCGTGAAGACGAAGATGGCTGTGTACAATGCCTCCGTCCTCAGCACCTTGTTATACGGCAGTGAGACATGGAGAAAAAGCTCAACTCCTTCCACCTCAGAAGCCTCCAACGCATACTCGGCATCTCCTGGCAAGACAAAGGTGACCAACACTGACGTCCTGCCTCACGTTGGCCTCCTCATCATGTACACCCTGCTGAAACAACGTTGGCTGCGTTGGCTAGGTCACGTTTGACAGATGGAGGATGGCCGAATTCCAAAAGACATCCTCTACGGAGAGCTTGCCACAGGACAGAGAAGCATTGGCAGCCCGCAGCTGAGGTACAAGGATGTGTGTAAGAGAGATATAAAGGCGCTTGACATCAACACCAACTCCTGGGAGGATCTCGCAGCCGACCGCACCAGCTGGAGAAGCACGTTTCACAAGCAGCTGCTGACTGGTGAAGAGAAGTTGTTTGCTGTGGCAGCAGAGAAGCGAGCTTGCAGAAAGGCAACGACAACCAACAGACCAGAATCAACACAGACAGTCGGGAAAAATAACAGACGAATATATTTACCCATGGTCAGTCATGACCGACGGAGGCTGACTAGATATACCCAGGAAAGAGGATGCAGTACATTTCTTGCTATTTATATCTATCTATATCTATATCTATCTCAGTGATCCTCTTAATTTCAACATAGATGAGTATAGGTCACACTGGCTGCCAAGGATGGATAGTGGCCTTCAGTTGGGTTTGACATGGCTACTGGCGTCCTTTTAGTTTAGGATGATAGTGTTTTATGTTTCTAGTTCACTATTCCAGTTCATGTTACCAGTCCATATTTTTAGGTTCACACTGGCTGCCGAGGATGGATAGTGGCCGCCTGCTTGTTCTGACGTGGCTACTGGCGTCCTTGGTGTTTATGACATCCTACAGCGGTATCCTAACGTCCATGCTGACTGTTCCTAGGATCACCATTCCCATAGACTCCCTCGCTGACCTCGTGGCCCAGTCTGACTTGCCCTGGAAACTGGAGGCAGGAGCTATGATGTTCAATATATTAGCCGTAAGTTTAATGTTTTAGATGCAAGTTCAATGTTTCAACCGAAAGATTAATGTTTTAGCCATGGGCTGATAATGATTTCTTATTGATTTTCAAACAATATGCTTCTTTTCAAATCATATTTTCCAAAAGGAACTAGGACCAGGGGTATGATGATTATATATGGTCAAATGGGTAATGTATTGCAATATAGAAATGCTGTATGAGAGATTTTATGTCTAAGACATTTTAAAAAAATACGGAGTAATTATACGGAGTTGACGATAGTGATGGTGATGATGATAAGAATGAAATAACAAAAACAATAACAATAATAACAAAAGCAATTATAAAAACCGAAGACATATACCCCAAACATTTACACAACCATTTGTACTCTAAGTGTACGCTACTTAGTGTTAATCTAAGTACATGTTGTTTTTTAACTATTCTGTCAATTCAGTGATTATACTAATTATCATACATCTCGATGACAGGATTCTACAAAGCCAGAATACCAGGAGACTCTGAAAAGAATGAATGGAACTTTCTACAGTTGTTGGGCTTCCAGAGAAGACCTCGTGGAAGGAAAATTCGCTGCCATATGTGACAAAACCTCTCAGAAGAAAGTCATGTCTTGGGATTTCAGGTAAAGCACAGTTGAGGAAACTTGCATAAACTTATACATCTTGGGTCACAATGCAACGAATATTTATTGCACTACCGTAATTAATAATAAAGCAAAATATAGAGTTGGATGTATATGTCAGACCTAAAATAGTCGCTGTGATTTATCGCTGTAAATTTGCTCAATAAAAATATTTTGTTAAGCAAATTTCACAATGAGCGAAATCTGTGTTGTGCTGGTGCCACATCTACGATTATCCTTCGTAAACTTGCCAACAAATAGGAAACCATTCTTTCAAGTTGATACATATTACAAAGATTACTTATTCTTACAAAATGTTTATTTAACGAAACAGATCACCAATAGTGAGGTACTGTGTTTACTGACTGAGTTCTGATGATTTATTGTAGCTTCCAACACGTCGTCAACACTTAAACTAATTTAAGTGGGGAATATCTTTTAGGTAAAATTGAGGGCTATTGATTCCTAGAAATTCTGCCAGGAAACAAATAATTTCAATGCCACTAATTAAAGATCTGTTACGGGATATAGCTTGGAGGATTCAGTAGCACTGTTATTAACCATCAATTATTACTCCCTTTAACTCCTAACCAAACTTAACCTTACCAAACCCAGCATAACCTCACCCTAACCTAATCTAATTTAACCTAATCTAACCAAACTGAACCTCACCGAATTTAACATAACACAACCCGACCTAATCCAATCTAACCTATACTTAACTTAGACCTTTTCTGTCTCTCCCAGCACCACGGGCCAGTGTCACCTCTACATTACAAGTGAAACCATTTACTGTAGTCAGATGAGCATGGCATTTAGGATCAACTCATCGTATCTCGAAGGCACTGATCGTATGTGAGTAGTTCTGAGCACATTATTTGGTAATTATAATTGAATCAAGAAGAAAACCTTTGGGCAATATTCTTTCATACTCAATTCACTTCTCCCCTTCGTTCTCTGGCAGTCCTTAAAGGATTCAGCCACAGCCACTCCCCTTCAATTTAACTTTTCCCTTTGTTTCCTTCTTTTTCTTCCGTTGTTATTGCTCCACCTACTGTATCTATCACCTTCTGCCTACAAAGTTTTTCAGGACTAGGGTAGTATTCTTTCATCATCAACTCAATTCTCTCCATCATTTTCTTTCTCTCTTGTGCATTCCATTCCGGATTTTTCCTTCGTGATCGTTGATCCACCTCTCAGTTCGGCAGTTTTTGTTTCCAGGTCTAGAGCGGTCTTCTGTCAATTGCAATTCCATTCTCTCCATTAATCTCTCTTTCTAGTATACAGAAGTTGGTGGACGGTGGGCTGCTGGACCACTGGTTATATCTGGAACAGACCAACGCCACCGTATGTTTACGCCCTCTCACCTCAGATCTCAGACAGACCAGTCGATCGCTCTCTCTCCAGGATTATCTCGGTCCTATCTTCATTCTCCTCGCTGGTGGGTGTGTCACTGTTAGGGTCGTATGCAAAAATATTCGTCGTGTTGACGATGGCGTGGTACCGGTAAGATGGATTTACGAACTGTATACCGGCTCGGCACTACCCTCGCCAACAGCTCGGTTACGTTAGGTAAGGTCAGGGTTCCCATGGTCAACCTCATATGGGTAAAATGAGCTGGAATAGAGAGAATGTCCCATGGTTAGTTTTATCTCAACAACCCAAGCGTAATTTTTCAACTTTTTTAGCGTTTTGGAGGTGCCGATAGCCCATACAGTTCGTTAAATTGCTGCTGGTACCACGCCATTGTATGTAAGGATATCCGTGGTGTTGACGTGGCGTGGTACCGGTACGATAACTACTTGTGTTGTGTCTATGGGGTCATCGTACCTGTACCATGCCATTGTCAACACAAGGGATGTTGATGGCTACGACCCTTCTACCAACTAAAAGTAATTGTTTTGTTTCTTTATTTGGAGGGCTTTGATGACTTCAACAACCTATCTAAGAAAACAATTTATCATCTCTGATACTCATAGGGGATCTGTTTTGTTTTGAAGTATTGTTTAGGGCAGTGGTTCTCAACTCGTGGTTCATGGACCACTGATGGTCCATGATGACTTTTCAGTTGGTCCACAGGGCTCTGTCCGAAGCACGTCCTGAAACGCCCGGGACGTTTGTATACTGGACACCCTTAAAGGCCGGTTCACACTGGCAAAATTTTGGCCACTTTTTCCCGGAAAGTGCTCCCGGGAGGTGTTTCCGGCCTCTTTTCCCGAAATTTTATGCCGTGATGGAGAGACCGGCATGTCGGTCGTTTTTCACCGGTATCGCGGCCGCTTGCCGGGATTGGCGGGAAATCAAACCTGCGAACCAATCAGAGAGCTGCACTGCAGGAAGACTAGTTTTCTATGATCTTACGGAATTAATTTACAAGTAATACTAATTTAAACATGTATTCTTCAATACAATATCCACTACTGATCGTAAATTCTTTTCTTACAAAAGAAAAACTGAATTGCAATGTGTGTTCTTCATTTAATCCGCAAACTTCATGCAAAGTAATAAAACTTTATACAAATTAATCACAATTCCTTCATAGAATTATGAGCTGATTATGGATTTTCCTTCAAATTCTTTTCAATACTCTTCAAATTCTTTTCAGTATTCTTTAGGCGAGCAAATGCCTTTTCATCTTGAAATCTAAATATGTTTCTCATTATCATGGGTACTTCTGGTTCATAGAATATCTTGCATTAATGAAAAATTGAGAGCAGCACATCTCATATGTGTTTGGCAGTCCATCTTTGTTTGTAAACAGAGATGCCGCGCCACCGCCTCAGTGGTCTCAGTGCATGTGAACCCCTTCCCGGGAAAAAACGCCGAAATCGGCCTCTTGTTCGCCGAAATCGGAGACAACAGATGCCGAGATTAACCCGAGATGCCCAAAACTTTGCTCTCCCTTGAATTTGTTTTGCTTTACATTCAAATACTGCGGTCATAATGTAAACTATAATCATGAAATACCGCAGAGAGATGACATTCAAAATTCTATTGGTCTACGACATTGTTTTTATAGGGTTAGTGGTCCGTGGACAGAAGCGAGTTGAGAACAGCTGCTTTAGGGGATTCGGTAACCCACTAATCTAACTTCACGAGCTTCCCCCGTATTTATTTTGGTTAAATACGAAGGTTATAGAGTCCTCCAAACAATGTCAGAAAAATAGACTTCCTTACTATACGAAAAAGGGATATGTATTGTTGCACTGTTTGGAGGAACTAGACGCCCTCGAAATCAATCAAAATATATCACGGCTTTAGAAGACAGTATTATACGTTTCACTCTTGTACAATGTGTAATTCCAACATAGAATTATTTAGGCTAGTATTGCCTGTAGTGATGTGGTTATGTGGGTAGTATGTATGTACTTTAAGGGTATAAACATTGACATAACAATGATCATGATACTGTATTTATATGTACTATAATTAAAGAGTAACATAATAATAATAATAATAATAATAACACTGCATTTATATGCATCGTGACTAAACAATGGCATAACAATGTCAATATTAATACTGTATTAATCTATATTGTGTAAACAGGTTGGACGGTGGGTACGAATATTCTTTTATTGGAAAAACTGGTTAGTTACTTCAACTCTGCCAAGCCACGAATACGTCAAGCCGACCGGTTAGACGGAAAAGTTGCCCTAAGGACGACGACTATTACGGGAAAGTTGGCCTAATGTCGACGGCTATGGCGGGAAAGTTGGCCTAATGATGATGATGATTATAGCGGAAGAATTTGCCAAGGGTGTGAGAATTTTTGAGCTTACAGTCGAGTAATATTGTATCTGTATATAATTATAATTTGAGGATGAGGTGGTTTCAGTCAATTCCGTTTATTAATAGTAACAAACTCAAAACATTAAATTTTCAAGTGATAATCACGGGCCTTGCAAGAGTCACAGGAGACATAAAAAAAAGATAAATATGTAAATATAATTAGAAAAACCTATGTACTTTAATGATCATAAACTTTGAAACAACTGTAACCACGAACATAAAGTCATTCTCATTAATCATTGTAACACTGCATTCTACATGTTTACTACAGGGAATGTTGCCAGACGATGCCTTGGCCATCAACTACCAGTGACTTTTGCCACTTTCATTTTGTCACTTGCACATGACACGAAACGTAAATGGATTGTGTAGATTTGTATTCGATTCCTACAGGGTCTTCTAGACCTTTTAATAAATATTATAACATTAGATACGAGGAACATTTCATTTGTACTAGTGATTTAGGCTGTCATTTATGGTGCTAAGAAAAAAATATTCAACACTATCATGTTAATTTTAAAGCCTGTATTGATAATTTCTATGACGATTTTATTATGTAACAGATTTTAAAATACTATTAATTTTGACAGACCTACTTAGTGAGTTCTCTACCATCTCCCTCCCACACCTCATACTTTTCCTGACCTTTACCTGACTTTTACCTCATATCCATATAGCCCAATCACCCATATACCAGGTAGCCCCAAAAGTGGGCCGGTATGGGTATTTTATAGAAATAAAGGTCACTCTTAATATAAAATCTTCCTGGTATGCTACTGAGAAGGACCAAAACCTCAGCTCTGCTTCAAAACCATAATATTGACTTGTGCTGTACTTCATGAGTAGGAAAACGGTCCACTGCTTAGAAATGAGCCTGAAACATTTTTGTGGCGAGGTCAGTAATGAGATCATACAAACTTGTAGTGCAAACTATAAAATGATATATGAATACAGTAATAAAAAAATCTGCGACTATCCACATGGTCCCGGTAAGTAATGCAGCCGAAGCACCTGCACTGTCCCAACTAATTCACATATTCCCCCCCGCCCCCACTCACCCAGGGAACCGATTTATCTTGGTGGGAAGGCTTGCGTCTCTGAGACCTGGCGAGCTAGACTAGAGGGGGCTCCGGCCCCTGCTCTTCTCCAATTTCTGGGAGAGAAGGCTTCCCATGCTAGAAAGGTCGCCAGTGAGAAACCAGACTAAATGGTTCCCATGCAATTGGCTGCCAGTAAGAGTCATCGGTAGAGGGACTGCCCTCTAGGGACAGTCCTATGTTGGATAGTTGGTTGTCTGTGGCGGGAGAAGTTGGGGAAGGGTGTTTCAGCACAGTCGTGGGTAAACCTTTGAGCCATTAAGCCTGCTTTTTAAGACGAGTGGTTCCGTGGGGGACGAGGTACCCCGCCCACGGCGATCAGCGCTCGGTCTCCTTATCTGCCCGGTAGATGATAGCTCTTGGCTGCTGGGACCCTTCCCACAATAATAAGTTATATGGATATCATTAAACCTTCTCCTCTTCATCAAGCGGTGGTCGACCAGGCCCTCGAGACACCACTCTCTGGTCGTGGTGGTGATGGTTTTCAGAAGCCTGGGGCTCGTTCTCCCAATGCAATTGTTATGGACATAAGAAAACCCTGCAGGTCAGGTGTTGTGTCGTCAAAGCTTGCTGGTTGTCTGGATACTTTAATGTTAACAGATGTATTTGCATCTCTCTCTTATGTTGCCATTCTCATAATTTTTAAGCGTTTTGAAGTAGTTCTCCGTACCCGTCTCAGTTACGACAGTGACTGCCGATCCAATCGGTGCTTTATTGTCTGTGGGGTATACTAATTTTACTGTTCAGATGATGCGGTCAATAAATGTAGGTGACAGTGACAATGACTACTACCCCAGCATCTTTGATGACTATGTACAGCATGTCCCTAAGGAGCTCCGTGTTCCTACTCCCTTTTGGTTTGTGACTTACCACAGGGAGGGGCGTAGTAACCTCATCCACGCTTCTAGGTATCTGGAAAAAGAAATTAGATTGCCACCTATGGACTACAACAAAAAATTTGGCAAGTGTGTTTTAATCAGAGCCAAAGATCTTTGTCACAATCTGCACTGAATTTACCTAAAGTAACACAGGTGAACTCTCTGGCATAATACAGAAAGAGATAATACACCTTTAACGTTTAACAATATAATTCAATCACAAACCATATTCAAAATAACCTTAAACCCTACAACAACACGATTAAACTACCTTAAATAATTATAGATCTTCCTCGTAAAGTATCCTTAATTTCTACACTATAGGATATATACCCTTAACGGTAATTTGTAAGGGAATTGGTTGGATTTGATAAATGCGTAGATACGACCCACCAATTCTGACCTGGTTATTCTTGGTCTCAAAACTGATTGTTGGCTGAGTATTCATCCGTCATAGGTCAAATATACAATAACGCAAACTTTTGAACAATATAATTAAACATTAAACTTATAACAATACCTCAATACTCACTCATACACCACCACCTCAAACATACACTCACTCAAACAAGTACTTAAAATTATAAAATACAAGAAAATATGGAGCCCACAACACAAGGCTGCACACAGCTCACACCACCCAGTGGACAGATGATACACTGGGCCGCACTCCTAGAACCGAAGACAGCACACAGGGGTTTCAACATATATATACATAAGACGGTAGTTAGTTAGTTAGTTAATTTATTGGCAAAAGAACACATATTACATAAACAAAAGAAAATCAGTACACTCACGAGCACTAATTTCTGCTCAGGGTTTGGTCCTTCCTTCCACCCCCTACCCTGGACAGAGGGAAGAGGGGGATCGGAGCTGGGGGAGAGAGTTTACCCCGCCTTCACCCCTCCCAACTTCCCCCACCTTCATCCTCTAGTTGTCAGTTAGTGATTAGCCATAAAATTTCCCTGTGTAAATGATGACTCTTCTAAAACAGTATCGTAGTACACACTGTGAATGGCCAAGACGATCTCATGTCAGTCTTGCTTATTTACCTTTGTAATATAGTCGTAAAGTCCCAGTCAAAAGGAAAGACAAGTAAAAAACACACACACACTCTCTCTCTCTCTCAAAGTCAAGTAGAAGAGCAAGAAGGGAAATTAATCCACCGGATTTATATCATTCTGGAAACCATCGATGAAATTAACGCTATGACAAGATATGCGGAAAGAGATTTAAAACCAACAGTGTCTTTTGTTAGAGTACAAAATAACGTAAACACCATTCTTGGTAGCTAATAATTCTATCATCAGGCCTTCCTTTTAACACACACACACACGCACACTTAGATAATTCACTTACAGAATGAATGATATAATTTAGTTTCATTCAGACAAATAAAGTTCTTTTCCTTATGCTTCGGGGTTCATATAATATGAAGGCGAAGCTTTGCTGGAAGCATCATATCAGAGGGGTGCACCAGTTGCACGCGGGCCATATAACGGGTAAGAATGTTGTGCTTTTTATTGACTTATAACTCGCTGTATAATAAATAAATTATATATATATTTATTGATTTTGTAATTTTATTCTAGTTTATGAAACGCCTGATGATAGGCCTGATGATAGAATTGTTAGCTACCAAGAATGGTGTTTACGTTATTTTGTGTTCTACCAAAAGTCACTGTTTCTTCCTGCCGTTCGAGCTTATTGTATTCCTGATCCTGATTCCATTTGCCTGGTGCAGGACCGTTCGCCATTCCATACGTCGAGGTTGGTGAACGACTGGATTGCGACTTGTCCTAAAATAAGACTGATAGAGTGGCCCACAAAGGGATGCGACTGTAATGTAATAGAAAACTTATGGGCAATTATGGTGCAGGAATGGGAAGTGGAGGAAAAAACAAAAATGAGAAAAGCTAAAGAAGTGTGGGAAGGAATTCGTGGACGTCCCGACATCTGCTCTTGTCTGGTAGATTCTCTCCCATCACGCGACTGCAGTTTGTGATAGACGCAGCGGGAGGTTGGACAAAATATTGATTAATTTTTGTTCTATTCAATTGTATTTCAATTGTGTATTTTATACATTCCATTCCCGTAGGGAGGTATTGCCTGTAGTGATGTGGGCAATACTTTATGGGTTTTGGCGTCCCTTTGGCCCCAGCCACTAGCTTTCAGATGTTCAAGTTTTCCTGTTTTTTCTATTTCCTTCCTGTTTCCTGCCACACCTCTCTATCACCTTTTTCTGGCGCTAGGTGACCTTGCTGTTGCGGCGCCTCATATCAATAAATCAGTCAATATGTATTCCATTATTACATAATAGGCCACATGAATAATTTAACTTTTATTGTACGAAACTTTTTTTTTTTTTTGCCAATAAAGATATTTATATATATATATATAATATTTATTTATACCATCATGGTGTTTACGTTATTTTGTGCTCTACCAAAAGACACTGTTGGTTTTAAATCTCTTTCCGCATATCTTGTCATAGCGTTAATTTCATCGATGGTTTCCAGAATGATATAAATCCGGTGGATTAATTTCCCTTCTTGCTCTTCTACTTGACTTTGAGAGAGAGAGAGTGTGTGTGTGTTTTTTACTTGTCTTTCCTTTTGACTGGGACTTTACGACTATATTACAAAGGTAAATAAGCAAGACTGACATGAGATCGTCTTGGCCATTCACAGTGTGTACTACGATACTGTTTTAGAAGAGTCATCATTTACACAGGGAAATTTTATGGCTAATCACTAACTGACAACTAGAGGATGAAGGTGGGGGAAGTTGGGAGGGGTGAAGGCGGGGTAAACTCTCTCCCCCAGCTCCGATCCCCCTCTTCCCTCTGTCCAGGGTAGGGGGTGGAAGGAAGGACCAAACCCTGAGCAGAAATTAGTGCTCGTGAGTGTACTGATTTTTTGTCCAATAAAGAATTAATTTATTTCCTATTGTAGAGGACATTATTTGAATTATTTATAAGTGCTCAACACTTCAAATACATAATTTACACATTTCCTTTATGCGAGAGTTATCTTTCATTAAATCGAAAACATTAGCAAAACTAAGCATGTAATATTTTTCACGGACTTGAGCAGTCAATGGACACTGTAGCAACACGTGTTGTTCAGTCTGAACTTGACTGTCGTCACACAAACAAAGCCTCTGCTCGGCAGGTGTGCGACTCTACCTGCCCGTTTCTATTCTAAGATTATGTGACATCAGCCTCAGTCTTGAGAACGATTCGCGTTGGTAGTCAGGCATATATAAATCAGTCCTAGTATATACTTCATGTACAGTCAACATCGGGTTAAACTCGGTTTTGTATGTGATAATCTTTGTTGCACTGTCTGGTTTGCTTTTTATAAAATGTCTTATTTTTTCCAGTGGGTCATTATCAAACCTAAATAACATTTCTCTACACAGAAATCTATAGCCAGGTGTGTTTTCTTGTCTGCACAGTTCATATACAGTACAAAAGAGTTGTTCCATATCCATAGAGTCTAGCTTAGATTTTAAGAAATTGTACCTTCTTTTCTTCACAATGTCAATTACAGGTGAAATACCACTTTCAATCATACACAGATTTATGCTTGTATTTTTCTATACCCCTAATAAGCACTTAACCATCATGTTGTATAGTCTTTCCAAGATTTTAAACTTATTGGTCAACCACGACTCACTACTATACTACCAACCACGACTCACTACTATACAATAACGCTGATGTCACCGCCGCATCAAACACTTTTTTCTTATATACAAATCGCATTTTCGTGTTTGCAGCACAAAAAATTGAAAATTTGTTAAGCACTGCCTCACTCTGTGTCTGGTGTAAATTCAACACCTCGTCCATCTTAGCAGTGTCCGTAAACCAGGCGCCAAGGTACAAGTACCTGGAACCATAGCTCACGCTTACCCTACCTACTCTGATGTCACGCTTATCTCTCTCTTCACCGTTGATAACAATTTTTTTTGTTTTCTTTTCGTTAATATCCATTTCATAATCACTGCAATAACGCCACACAATATTAATCTTTCTTTCACACATTTCCCTACTTGTTGCTTGTATCACAGCATCATCCATTAAGAGCATAGTGTGTAAATCACCCAAGAAACCATCTGTTTCAATTTCATTTTTCAGCATTTTCAAAATGTTATCAATATACAATGTAAACAACAGACAACTGGTCAGGGCCCCTTGGCGAACACCAATGGATGATTCAATTACTGCAGACTTCATAACGTTTTCAGTACAAGCATACATAGCTCTTATTTCCCTAGTCATTATCTTACCACATCCTAAATTCTATAAACACTCAATAAGTGTTCCCCTAGGGACCCGATCATATGCCTTGCTAAAATCTACAAGGACCACATAAAATGTTCTTTTCTTGTACTTCACATAATCACAGCTTAAAGCAGTACTTTGCTCAACACAGCCTCTTTTCTTTTTGTGCACCTGCTTGACATTTGTCTATATTCCACCATAATTTAAGTCTATTCAGGTACACAGGGGCAGAAACACAGAAACACTGCACTCAGGGCCGCAACACAGTAGACACACTGCACCCAGGGCGGCAACACAGTAGACACACTGCAACCAGGGCCGTAACACAGTAGACACACTGCACCCAGGGCGGCAACACAGTAGACACACTGCAACCAGGGCCGTAACACAGTAGACACACAGCACCCAGGGCCGCAACACAGTAGACACACTACACCCAGGGCTACAACACAGTAGACACACTGCAACAGGGCCGCAACACAGTAGACACACTGCACCCAGGGCCGTAACACACTAGACACACTGCACCCAGGGCCGTAACACAGTAGACACACTGCACCCAGGGGCGTAACACAGTAGACACACTGCACCCATGGCCACAACACAGTAGACACACTGCACCCAGGGCCGTAACACAGTAGACACACTGCACCCAGGGCCGTAACACACTAGACACACTGCACCCAGGGCCGTAACACAGTAGACACACTGCACCCATGGCCACAACACAGTAGACACACTGCACCCAGGGCCGTAACACAGTAGACACACTGCACCCAGGGCCGTAACACAGTAGACACACTGCACCCAGGGCCGTAACACACGAGACACACAGCACCCAGGGCCGTAACACAGTAGACACACTGCACCCAGGGCCGCAACACAGTAGACACACTGCACCCAGGGCCACAACACAGTAGACACACTGCACCCAGGGCCGCAACACAGTAGACACACTGCACCCAGGGCCGTAACACAGTAGACACACTGCACCCAGGGCCGTAACACTGTTAGTAGCCGCCTAGCAGCTCCTTTTCGTCCACCCACCACAGGTTCCGTCACCATAACTAAAAACCCCACTGACAAAATCAAGAGCACCAATGACATTCTAGATAATATTAAAATACACTGCACTTAATATATATACGAACTGGTAGTACAAAACTTATACACAGTATACATAGACAGCCACCCAGCATACCACATCAAATTAGAAATATGGGGCGAGAAAAGGAGGCGAGAGGGTACACTTACTCTAGCGGAGTTGGGCTCAACTATGACTTGGTTGAAGCCTCGAAAAACTCTCTACGTGTCACTTAACCGCTCACTCAGTTGGACCATTCCCTCCTTTCCTGCTCCACTAATCAACTTCTCGTTAACGAGTTTTAAATATACAAAACTACCAGTGTAGCTGAACTTATCCCTTACATATGCCCTCATTCAGCTTTATATTACTACACAGTAAAATAAAGTAAAAACAAATGGGATATAGTCAGATACACTGTTGTAGAAAATTACGTTCTACTCAAAATATCAGCAATGACATTTTCCTTCCCTGGTATATATTCAATTTTATAACTATATGATTGTAATGACAACGCCCATCGCATTAATCTTTCTTTATTGGTCTGCAGATTTCTAATATAAGTGAGTGGCTGACGATCTGTTTGCACAATAAATTCTTTCCCTATTAAATAGCGATTGAAATGCTACATTCCCCAAACTAGTGCCAAACCTTCCTTTTCTATTGTTGAATACCTTCTTTCCCGATCCAACAACTTCCTCATCAACAACTTTCCGCAACTGTGCAGGGACCGGGTAGGGCTTCTTAAAAACTGGTATAGAAGAGCTTAAGATGATCTCAGGAACAACAGAGTTCGTCTTCCCAGGTACATCAGATAATACGTCAGGGTATAAGTCTATTATTCCTCCAAGGTCACTCTTCTGCTCTGGGGATAATTCAACATTAATGTTGCATTCAGTTATCTCTCTCCCTCCCACCATATTTAAGTCACCCTCCTTTGTGTCATCCAGTTCAACCAAACTCATGCCAGTAGCTTGAACGCCCGCTCCACTGTTCACTGAGCACGCCTGTAGAACTTTTTTTTAGCATGTTTATGTGATATAGCTTTAGTTTCCCATTAACCTTTATCACATAATCCACCAAATTTCTCCCTCCTACCACTTCATATGGCCCCTTTCATTGCATGATGAGCTTATTATTACTGCTAGGCAATAATAATAAAACTTCATCTCATACTTCAAGTATACGTGGCCTTGCTTTCTTATCGAAATATTTTTTATATTTGCGAGAGCTTACCTTAGCATTAGCGAGTGCTACTTCTGCACCCTCCTCCAGCCTTTGACGTAGTTTACGGACGTGCTGGTATGATGTCCGCAATTCCTTTTCTAATTTTTGATTTGTGAGCAGCTCGTGAAGGATAGTCAGTGGGCCTCGAACATGTCTGCCGTAAAGTAGTTCAAAAGGGGAGAATTTTAGGGTGTCGTTAGGAATTTCCCTATATGCAAACAGGACTGCCGGAATATAACCATCCCAGTCCTCAGGATGGTCAATGCAGGTCTTTTTCAGCATGGCTTTGAGCGTTCCATTCATGCGTTCCACGCACCCGTTCGAAGCTGGGTGATTATGGACACGAGTATATTACCTGTATGGAGAGCAATCTATTAATTTCTTTCATTAAGTCAGATTTAAATTGCGAACCATTATCGGACAGAATTTCGCTAGGGACACCCACACGAGAAAATATTTCCACAAGGCTCTCTGCAACTGTAATGGTATCTATCTCGAGTAAAGCAATGGCCTCAGGGAACCTTGTGGCACAGTCAATAACTGTTAAAATGTATCTGTGACCTCTGTCTGACATGGGGACAATAGGGCCAATCAAATCAATTGCAACCTTGGAAAATGGTTCAGATATCAAAGGTGTAGGAGCGGTGGAGTGATTTGGGCAAGACATGTCTGGAGAGGTATGTGTAGTGTTGGTAGGGGTAGCCATGGAAACGAAAGTGAAAGTGTAGGAGTGAAGAGAGTGTTGTGGCGTGTGCGGAGGCGGTGTGGCGCGTGGGTTGATTTGATTTATTTATTGATGCCATTAGGCATCTGGCGGCGCAACAACAATGGTCATATACCGCCCAACATAAAAAGGTCATCTACATCATTAATAAAATATGTACAAAGATTAAATAATTTTCACTACCTCGAAAGGGAGAAGCAGCATGCATAAAACCCACGTCTTCTAAAAAATCATATATTAATGAAATAACCTACTTAAGTTAGATATATAAAAGAATTGAAATATTAACGAAAGAAACATTAAACTTTAACTACCTAAAGATTAATAGCCATAAATACAATAAAATTCACAATTTGTGGAGAAGGCCAGCCTCCTCCACATAGGAGAGGGTGTTCCCTCCCACACTACAAGCCTCCTCCCCGAGCACCTGGGAGAGACTGTAAGAACCGTCACCCTTCCGGTACTCGGAGAGGTGCCTACGACGAAGGTCCCCAAGGCTGGGACACTCGACAATAAGATGCCGTACTGTCAAAGGGACTAGACAATCATCACAGTAGGGAGGGCGAGCCCTCTCCATTAAAAAGCCATGAGTCAATAATGTGTGGCCAATGCGGAGACGGACAAGAGCCGTCTCCCACCGGAGGGACAGGCCACTGTAGCTCCACAAACCAAGGCGCTGGCGGATGTCGCGGAGCTTGTTAGCCCCGACGGCATCTCATCTGTTCTGCCAGCAGGAACGAGCGGTAGCATCTATGTAGGGTGGAAGGTCCACTGCAGGAACAGGATGACGCCTGGCTGGAGACCGAGAATTGGAGACCGAAGCCTTAGCCAGGGCGTCAGCCCGCTCATTCCCATCAACACCCACATGGGCCGGGACCCAACAAAAAGTGACTTTGCGGCCACGACGACCCAGGAGGACAAGCCACTCAAGAATGGCCAACACCAGGGGATGGGAAGAGTTAAAATTGCACAATGCCTGCAAGGCACTACAGGAATCGCTAAAAATAGTAAACGAAGGCTGAGGGAGAGTAAAAATCACTTAGAGGGCATATAAAATGGCCGAGAGCTCAGCAGTAAAAATGGACATGACAGAAGGGAGCCTGCCTCCACGTCAAAAGCCAGGAAAGACAACTCCAAAGCCAACTCCAGCATCAGACATTGACCCTTCAGTGTACACAGGGAGGGACTCCCTGGGAGTGAAGGCCTGTTCTAAAAAGAGGGAACGAGCCACTGGAGGAGGAAGAGATTCCTTCTTGTCTGTAAAGCAGGTGCAGGGGAAAACTACTGGAAGAAGCCATGGAGCCACCATGGGATCCCTCACAGGACAAATCTGGAAGTCATCTATGCCCATCTCCTCCATAGCCTTCCTGACCCGGAAGCCAAAGGGCCATGGTGCACGAGAATGAGAAAGGTAGTACTGAGACATGATATCAGATGACACCGCCAAGCAAGGTAGGGAGTCAGGAAGTCGATGTAATCGATGCCAACAACGAACCATCAAGGACTGGCGACAGAGATCATGAGGTGGCTCATTAGCGTCCACCAGGAGACTGAGGATTGGGGACGACCTGAAGGCTTCGGTCGCCAGACGTACTCCAGCATGATGAACCGGGTCTAAAACTCTGAGACGGGCATCGGTGGCAGAAGAGTACACCTCACACCCATAGTCGAGTTTTGACCTAATAAGAACATGGTATAGGTGGAGGAGGGTGGCCCGATCAGCCCCCCAGGATGTATGGCTCAGGACCCTCAACAGGTTAAGAGCCTTGAGGCAAGAGTCCTTAAGTGTACGTAAGTGGGGAACCCAAGTCAAACGTTTGTCAAAAAGTAGACCCAAAAAGCGAGTCTCCTCAACACATCGTATCCGATGACCATACATGAATAAGTACGGATCCGGGTGGACGCTTCGGATGCAGCAGAAGTGCATAGCAACTGTCTTGGAAGGAGAAAATCGAAACCCATGAGAACCAGTCCAACGTGACACCCTGTCAATGGCAAGCTGCATGCGCCGCTCCGCCACTGACATATGGGAAGCAGCAAACCAGACTGCTAGGTCGTCAACGTACATCGAGTTAGCTATACCGTCTGGAAGGGATGAGGCAATGGCATTAATTGCTACTGCAAACAATGTGACACTGAGGATGCTTCCCTGGGGGACACCCTCCTCCTGTGCAACAGATGCTGAGTGGGTTGTACCAACCCTCACAGAAAAATGGCGACCACTGAGAAACTCCTTAAGAAAGCGTGGAAGGTGACCCCGCAGGCCATATAAATGGAGTTGCTGCAGGATGCCCTATTGCCATGTAGTGTCATAGGCTTTCTCTAAATCAAAGAATACACAGAGAAGGTGTTGATGTCGTGTAAAGGCCTCACATGCAGCAGCTTCCAACCTGACCAGAGCATCTGTAGTGGAACGGTGTTTACGAAAGCCAGACTGGGACGGAGACAGAAAATCACCCCGTTCCAAGAAGTATACCAGTCTGACATTCACCATCTTTTCAAATAGTTTACAGAGATAGGAGGTCAAGGCAATTGGTCGATAATTAAGGGCAACACCAGAGTCCTTGCCCGGCTTGAGAAAAGGAAGGATGGTAGCAACCCTCCACCCAGAAGGGAAGACACCCTCCAGCCAGATTCTGTTATATAAAGCTAAAAGAAATGAGATCGCCTCTTCAACCAAGTGTCGTAACATTGCATATGGGATGTTGTCTGGCCCAGGAGAAGTGTCGCCGCAGAGAGAGAGAGCAGAATGCAGGTCTCTCAGGGTGAATATATGGTTATAACTTTCATTCTCGTTCCCTGAGAAATCCAGGACAGTACGCTCTTTGGCTCTTAACTCATGCCTGACAGCCAGAGGTCGAGAGTCACGGCTGGAGACCTTTGCAAAAGCCTCCGCCATGGTATTGGCCAATGTCAAACCATCCATGATCTTAATTCCATTGACCTTAAGTACACGTGTAGAACTAGGAGAAAACTTCCCCGCCATCTTACGGACTCTTCTGAACACTTGGGTGAGTGAAGTTTTAGTATTAATTGAAGACACATAGGCCTTCCAAGATGCATGTCGGGCCTCTTTTAAGACTCGTCTAGCCCGAGCCCTTGCCCGTCGGAAGTCCTCTAAAAGAGTTGGGTCCCCACGATTGCGATGAAGGCGAGAGAAAGCAGCGCGCTTCTCCCGCACAGCATTGGTGCAGACTGGTGACCACCAAGGGACAGGACGTTTGGGAAAGTAGCCAGAAGTTCTAGGGATAGAGTTGTGAGCAGCAGAGTGGAGCATATCAGTGAAATATGTTACAGCCTCGTCAGAGCTACCGAAATTGGCTACAGAAGAGACCGAAGAAGTTAGCTCTCTAAAAAACTGCCAGTCAGCCTTCTCTAATTTCCACCTAGGAAGACGAGACTGTGGTTCGTACCTGTTACCTTCTAAAAGTATAGGGAAATGGTCACTGCCATATAAGTCAGGCAACACTCTCCAAGTAAAATCCAACAGAGCAATGGGTGAGCAAAGGGAAATGTCAATGGCGGTAAAAGTCCCAGTAAGGCTATTAAAATGTGTCACATTTCCCGTATTTAAAACCCCTAATCCCTCATCCTTAATAAAAGAAGCCAATAAAACACCCCTGGGGTTGACCGAACTGTCACCCCACAGAGGATGACGACCATTAAAATCACCCAATAAAATAAAGGGAGATGGAAGGTCCCGTACAAGATGGTTGAGATCACCCCTCTCAACTGTAACACTGGGAGGAAGGTATAGACTGCACACAGTGTACGGGATGTCCATAAAAACCTTAACTGCAACAGCCTGGAGCAGAGTGTCAAGCTCCAGGCTCGTACATGGAATATCTCGGCGAACTAGGATGGCAGAGCCACCATGATGACCCTGCCCTTCAAATGAATTGGAATAAAATGCTGAGTATGCTGGAGGACTGGCAGGAATGTAGTCCCCAAGCATTGTCTCTTGGAGAGAAACACATGCAGGAGAGAAGCTAGAGAGAAGAACGCGCAGTTCCTCCCAAGAAGCACGCAAGCCACGGCAAATCCACTGAAGGACCTTGAACGGTGTTACTTTAGTACTGATTTTTGGGCAGCCTCAAGGAGGTACTTCCCACTACCACCTCGACCTGAGGGTTTATTCAAACAATAAGATTTGTCTAATCCTGTGCCACTATTAGAAGAGCGAACCCGAGGAGTAGTACTTGGGGCAGTAATTGGGACCCGTAGACGAGTCCCTGAAGCATCTGATATGTTAGAAGAAGATGAAGGTATATGAGCTGGGATATTCTTTGAAACAATTACATTGGCATTGTCCTGTATAGCAGTGGTATCACTGACACAGGCAGATACATCAACATCCATAATACAGGTGGTAGAATCACTCCGCTGCTCAAGCTGAAGAGAAACTGAATCTTTTGAAGTCACAACATCCGTGGCATCCACATTAACTTCACGCCCCTCTGATGATCCCGAAGGAAGCTTGCGAGGAGGAACTTCTGTTGAATCAAGAGATTCATCAGAGCCACGAGAACGCTTCTGGTGAAATTGAGAGGAAACTATGGATGAGTCCACAGAGATGGTTGCCTCACAAGGTGGAACATCTATAGAGTCAAGTGCCTCAGAGGAACCACGAAGGCGTCTCTGTGGCAGTTTAGGTGACTTCAGTTTCCTTTTTGGAGAGCGTGTGGCAGCGTGAACCTCTACCACATGGACACCTTTAGCTAAAGTCTCAGAATTGTCATCAGTTGAAGGGTCACCAGAATGAGTGTCTGATAAAGTTTCCAAGACAGAGAAACTATTATGTAGAGTAACCTTAGAAACGTTCTCATTAGAGCAAAAAGCAGCTGCCTCTTGAGAGGGTTGAGAGGGTGCTGCAACCAATTTAGGGCGAAGGGAGGAGGCGTATGTCTTCACACCACCATCCTTCTGTCGCCTGAAGTTGAATTGCCGTCTGGCACTACCTATGCTAATGAATTGAGTATTAGCCAAGTGGAGGATATCCTGCTCTAGTAGGTACATCTTACATTGGCGAGAACGCAAGGGGTGAGCATCTCTGCAGTAAAAGCAGTAACTCACTGACCGACACTCAGAAGTAAGATGTGAGTCAAGAGCAGAACAATTACCACACCGGGAACGGTTGTTGCAGTTTCTCTTCCCATGACCAAACTCATAACAACAGAAACACTGTAGGGGACGCTCAAGAAAAGGCTTCACCTCAAATGAGGTGGGGTTAATGTTAATGCGATCTGGGATATGCGAGCCATAGAAAGTGAGGATGATCATATTTTCACTGCCTTTCATCTTCGTTACTCGTTGGACACTGTCTGGGCACATAGCGAGAATGTCCTCTTCAGAGAATTCATACAGGTCCTCATTATATATACGCCCCTTGCTATAATTAAATGTTCGATGTGGTTTAATAGATTCAAACATGCTATCAGAAGGACAGGGGAGATTGAGGAGCATCATGGCCTGTGTAAGATCTTTGGCTCTGATTAAAACGCCCTTACCATATTTCTTTATGTGGCCCATTGGCAATAATCCAATTTCTTTCTCCAGATACCGGGAAGCATGGATAAGGTTACCACGTCCCTCCCTGTAGTAAGCCACAAACCAAAAGGGTGTAGGAACCTGACGTTCCTTTGGGACATGCTCTACAGAGTCATCAAATATATTAGGGCAGTAATCATTGTCACTGTCAACTACATTGGTGGACCGCATCATCTGAGCTTTACAATGAGTATCCCCCACCGTCAGAGAATCTTTTTGCCTCAAATGCTGCTTTGGCAGCAGCATTTGTATTGAAAGTAATATAGCACCGATTAGACCTACAATCACTGTCATATGTGATTCGAATTCGAAGGACTACTCCAAAGCACTTAAAAATGGAGTGGATAGCGCCATAGGGAAAGGATGCAAGTACATTCGTTAACATTAACGTGTCCAGATCGCTAAAAGGGTTCTTCGACACAACACCCGACCTGCTAGGTCTACTCTTATTTGCAGCTTTCTGCATATTACCACGACCAGAGAGTGACGTCTCGAGAACCTGGTCGACCACCGCTCGAGGAAGAGATTGGGGCTTTTCTGTATCCATATATCATTGATTTGTTGTTTTTGGCCCCAGGAGCCAAGAGCTACTACCTACCGGGCAGATGAGGGGACCGAGCGCTGGTCGCCGCGGGCGGGGTACCTCTTCCCCCACGGGGCCACTCGTTTTAAAAAGCAGCCCCAATGGCTCGAAAGTTTGCCCACGACGGTGCTGAGACCCCTTCCCCAACATCTCCCGGCCCAGACACCCAACCATCCAACATAGGACGGCCCCCTAGAGGGCAGTCCCTCCGGAGGGCAGCGCTGTTGGCCCGTACTGGCAGCCTAATGCATGGGAACCATTTAGTCTGGTCTCTCACTGGCGACCTTACTAGCATGGGAAGCCCTCTCTCCCCGAAATCGGGGCAGAGCAGGGGCCGGAGCCCCCTCTAGTCTAGCTCGCCAGGTCTCAGAGACACGCAAGCCCCCCCACCACGTCAAGGCGGTTCCCGTTGGGGGGGTGTGGCGCGTGGAAACTTACGAATAATGGACGTAGGTGGGGAGGGCTAGGACATTGGGGTGTGTGAGCTGTGTGGGGAGGGCACGTAAAGGCAGACCAACGAAGGAACGTACAAATCAGGGAAAGAATGGCCACGGAGGTAAGGAGAGGGGACGAAGGGGGAACGAGAAAATGGCGGGGTAAGGAACACAGAAGGAAGAAAACGGGGCGAACGAAGGGGGGAAGTAAGTAGGCGAGACAAAGGGGTAGAATAAGGGGTTGGTGGGTGGGGTTGAGGATGGATTGGAGGACAAAGGGTGAATGTTTTACGGGGTAAGGAGAGGGTACGAAGGGGGAACGAGGAAACGGCGGGGTCAGAAACAGAGAAGGAAGAAAATGGGGCGAGGGAAGGGGGGACTTAGGTTGGCGAGACAAAGGGGTCGAATACGGGGTTGGCGGGTGGGGTTGAGGATGGAGTGTAGGACAAAGGGTGAATGCTATACAGGGGTACCACGTGGGGGTAGAGATGAAAAATTACTAGGGGACACACGGGTAGTGGAGGGCGAGGTAATATTAATGGTGATAATATGGGACACAAAGGGGCGGGAGGAAAGGAGTAACACGTGAGGGTAGGAGGTAAGGTGGTAGGTCAAGGAGGTGGTAAGGGAGAGAGAAAAAGACCGAGAAATGAGTAAGGGAAAAGGGATCAGGGGCATGGAAACGGGGCGAGAATAAAGAGGAATGGGATACGACGGAGAGGAGGGGGTGGAAGGTAGGAGTTGGTGGAAGTGAAACGTGTAGGACACGTGGGCGAGCGACAGGGGAAATGGGGGTCGAATTACGTTACACAAGGAAATGGAGGGGTATGAACACTGGGGACAAGATAACAAACCAAAACAGGGAGGTAGAGTGTAGGTGTAGGTGTAAATACCTCGTGGTGGCAGAGAGAGTGGTAGGGCGTTGCGAAGGTCGTAGCTCGTAGGTGGAAGGTGGTAGTTGTGGTCGTGCTCGTCGAGTGGAGTATTTTGCAACACGTAGGGTAGAGTGAAGTTGAGCAACACACGTGGACGTGGAGTGTAGCGTGGAGTAGCACGTGGACGTAGAGTGGTGTGGCTTAAGTGAGCGTAGAGTGGCGTAGCTTGCGTGGATGAAGCGTAGCGTAGGTCGTAGCACGTAGAGTAGAGTGGTGTAGCTTACGTGAGTGGCGTATAACGTGGATGTAGAGTGGTGTAGCTTGCGTGAGCGTAGAGTGGTGTAGCTTGCGTGGATGAAGTGTAGCTTAGGTCGTAGACCATGGAAGTAGACCAGGGTAGCTTGCTTGGAGTAGGAATTGTATGGTATACCGAGTTGTAATTTCTGGGGTCATCAATTGTAAACACTTGGGACAGTGTTACTAAAAAAAAAAAAAAAAGTGCATACAGGAAATGACAAAAGGTATAATTCTAAGACATATATTGATTAATTTTCCCTTAACGTAGCATTAGTAGTCATATATAGACAACTTTGACTGCCTTAACTGCAGATTGTATGCTGATCAGTTATTCACCAGTCAGGTCCTTTTACCACCTATCATTGTGATAAAGTCATGTTTCCGTGGAATATGATATGGGTAGGAAATTGCCAGTTCATGTGATAAACTTGGGAAGTTGGGTACCGTAAGTGGTGAACTTTGTAAAAAAAATGTGCTTGACTATAGAGTTTACTACCTCTATGGTTCTGCTAAATAAAGGAGATTACACTTGGTGTCGTTGGCATCTGCTTGTTTAAATCCTCCTTTTTTAATTATCTAAATCAGATTGGGTAAAACCCTCACTATTCAAGTGATATAGTTGTGACGATTCAAGCATCATGTCGATAATCATTGCTTTTATAAATTAACATATTATCATCAAACAGATGTAGGCTGTCTGAGGAAAAAAGGATTATTACTGTTCATAACACACAACGACAAGTTATCAAAAGTCATATATCTCAAACCTAATTAACACACTGAAAGATCTGAATCGTAATCGGGAAGTCGGAGATTCTATTTATCATGTGGGATATCATTGAGATATGGTCCCGCTTTGTAATTCCACTTGCGCCGTCCAACATTTCCCCCACTCACCTCCCAAAAACAGATTCTCCTCTCCCTCCACCCCCAATACCCCTTGAAACCTGTCGCGTAGAGAAGGGGCACCCGGGACATAGAGGTATCGAGGAGGGTGGGTCATAATTATTTGAGGCGATAGTATGTACCTAACCTTACCTGACCTAACGTAACCTAACCGAGCGCGTGCATGTATTCTGTTAGAGTGTTTCTATACGACCGAGTTGTGTGTCACAAAAAAAAATTAAGGGAGGCATTTAAATAGGTTAAAAATACGCCAAAATATACTATGGCAATCATCCTATTTCAAAAATTATAAACATACATGAAAAAAAATTAAGTGAAAAAGTAGATGAAAAATCACGTGATCACGAAATGGCCACTGGTGAATCGTGACGTCATTTTTCACATGGATTGAATTTGTTTTCTCCGCGAATGGAAGCTGTATAACTCGACACTCCAGTGTATATTTTTGAGCTCCAGATATGTTTTTGGCAAGAAAAAGAATCACGGGTGCATCCACTATGGCTACATATATTACTGCACAACGATGGTCTGGAGAGCGAAGCGTTGTCGGATATAAATAGTATGACGTCATCGCAATATGGCATCTGATTTTTTCCAGCCGTGAAATTTTATGTTAACATATCTCTATCAACGCACTTTGTACATTAAATTTAATGAGACGTATACCAGAAACTTCCAATTACTTGGCACAGTGCACAGGCAATGCTTCCCCAGAACCGGCAACTAGTCTATTGAGAGGAGAGAAAACAAGCACAAAGGAAAAAGAAGGACATGAGGGATAATTGAAGAAGACCTAGCAGTATAAGTGTATGCATTATTGAATTGAACTTTGATGTATAAAAACATGTGCTTATCGTAACATTTAGAATTAACCCCCGGCTAAAAACAACAAAAAGTAACAACAATAAGATATTGTTGTATCACCACCACAGCCCGTACACATTTAGTCTAGGGTGAGAGCTGGCATCTGCCGCATGAGCTCAGAACCCTCTTTCAGTCCACGTCACAGAGCCACCAATCTCAATTTCGATTATTTTCAGGAGAGTAGATCTATACGGGAGAGTTGGAGTCTTTTGAGCCCTCCGAAACCTTACCTGTAAACGAACAACACCAGTTTTCGTGGTTTGTTTTGTGGCACAGTTTGGAGGAATGGGAAGCCTCCCTCCAGTTCTCTCCTTCCCCTCAAGATCTTTACCACGCTCAACCATACGGAGGCATATGCATAATTTAAACCACACTTCTATCAAGGAACTAATCAAGAAGAGGCCAAAGCTGTGACCACCAAGTGTAATTTGTGGAAGCTCTAACAAAAGGGAAGAAAGGTTGCCGTGCATAAATGAATCTTTGCAGACGAAGCCACGTCACCAGCAGTCATTAAGGCGGAGTCAAACATAGGTTCCTTTTAAAACCAAGGTGAGGGGAGGAGACCTTCACTGTCCTGCTGTTGCTGTCGCTAACACCGCAGCTGTCACTGTCCTGCAGTTGTTGTCTCTATCACTGCTGCTGTCACTGTTCTGCTGTTCCTGTTGCTAACACTGTTCTGCTGTTTCTGTTACTGCGTCGTCAGGTCAGTGTTGTCTTTGGTTATTTATTTATTTATATATATATATATATATATATATATATATATATATATATATATATATATATATATATATATATATATATATATATATATATATATATATATATATATATATATATATATATATATATATATATATTCTCTCTCTGTTGCTGTTACTATGTTATTTGAGTGGGATGGCTTATACTGGAGCTTATGATTACTATAGAAATGAAATTGGACCGCCATAGGAAGGGAAGATCCTGAAGGACGAGGGAGAAAGTGATAGAGAAGTGGGACAGCAAGCATATATTTCTAGAGTTTAGTTCAGCCAACAGTATGTTCTATCTTATTCACTATTTTAATTGCATGATGCCTTTTTAAGAGGAGATTATTATGTTGACGAATTGGATGGTCTCTGCTTCCTTCAAACAATGCCACGAAACAGATCTCTTATTAGTACCATTGAAGTTTGGTGGAATTAATAGCCTTCAAATTTAACAACACGACTGTCCCGTTAAGGGACAGACATTTGTGGGCAAATTAGAGTCCTTCTGTGTCCTTCAATCTAGAGGAAAAACATAAAAATATAAACAGACTACCTCAGTAAACGAGTATTGTATGGACGAAGAGATTGGGATGGATTAGAACCCGGCACTGATTTTAAACCGTATCATAGACTCGCACTGTACTTTCAATATTTAATCTCTGACCCACCTCAGGAGTAGGGAACATAGACTCAGGAGTCTTTCTAAATGACATGTCAAGAGAGGAAACATACAAATGAACACACAATATCTACTGTGAGAAGGAGAGGTTCGAACACCCTTGATTCAAATGTCTAGTTGTCTTTCAATGATATTTTATCTATCTATCTCTCTATCTATAGCCCTGACGCCTCGTTCTCTCTGGGAACTCACTCAAAGGGAGTGGCCACAGCAGAAGTGTCTCCAGTTATCCCTGTTTTAACACTCCCTCCTTACCCTTTCTCTCCCATACATACTCTTCCACTCTGGTCTGCCATCTAACCGGAGGTCTGCCTCGCACATCAGGTCCCACAATATCACTTACATACACCTTCTTTACACCTCCCCACCTTGCATTCTCTTCACATTTCCAAACTATCTCAATGTATTACGCTTCACCCTCTCAACCACCTCTCACTCATACCACATATCTCATACGCACTATCATTACTTTCTTCATCCCACCTCGTCAGTCCACATTCCCCTCTCAAGTAACTCATTTCCACTGCACCTATTCTAGATTGTTGAGCCCTACTCCATGTCCATGTCTCTGATGCATATGTCAGTGTTGGCAGGATTATACTATTAATTTTCTTAGTCCCCTTTTCACTTCCATACTCACACTTCTACCCTTCATATTCCTCCCCAGTAATCCTTTGACCTGTTTACCACTCATTGCTCTCTCTAATTTTTCTTTCCATACTTCCATGTTTACACAGAACTGTTCCCATATACTTAAACTTTTCACTTCCTCCATCATCTCACCCCCTAGAGTCAATCACTTCAGTTTCTGCCCTCTCAAATACCATCACCTTACTTTTACCCACATTCACCTTCAGTTTCCTTCGTTTACACACGGACTGAAACTCAACTACCACTCTCAGCCATCAACACAATGTCACCCGCAAAATTAATAAGCCTGCCACCAAGGACCAATATTCTCCATTCATTGTCAGCTTCGCCCCCAGGCCATTCACTTTGGCTTTCATCTATCTTATACAACCATCCATATATATATTGAACAGCCATGATGACATAACACACCCTTGTCTCAACACTACACTAATATTAAAACTCACTTAGATCACCCTCTAACCGCACATATGCTTTTGCCTCTGCATAAAAGGCCTCAATGACTTTCAGCAAATACCCCTCAACACCTTTATCATAGCTCTCCTGTCAACCCTATCGTATGCCTTCTCCACGTCCATGAAGGCAGCATACAACTTCCTACCCTTCCCAATATATTTGGCCACTGCTGATTTTAATGCAAATATTTGGTCCACACATCCCTTTCCTTTCTAAACCCTCCCTGCTCCTCATTAGCTTTCTTCCCTATTACTGCAATCAGTCTTTCAGTTAGAACCTTCCTATACACCTTCCTCGGTACTCTAAGAAGGGTTATTTCCCTATAACTACCACACTCTTCCTTACTCCCCTTCCTCTTATACAAAGACACAATTATGGCTCTCCTCCAATCCTCTGGCACCTCTCCCTGCCTCCAAGCCAATGTACATATAAGCAACATCCACTCCACCACTACCTCCCCCCTACACTTTTACATTTTAGCAGTTATCCCATCCAACCCCAGGGCCTTTCCCATCTTTAACTTTCTTTTAAACATAATGCATTTTGTCAAAGTACACGAAATTGTATCCACCATAACATAATTGTTGCTGTAAATATAATATATTTTTCCACAACAACTATGTAAAGCTGTAAATTATTTAAGCAGCCTCCCCCGCCAGGGCTAGTAACAGAAGACTTGCTTCTATCACCAGGTGAGAGTCATACTGTACACCTACCAAGGGGCAGGTAAAAGATAAGATTAGCTAGGGTCAGATGAACTCCCAGGATAACCAGATAAACAGACTACCTGGCTACGGTCAGGTTCACAACAGATAACCAACACATGTAGCTATAGATAGGCATTAAGATAACCAAATATCACAAACTACTTATCACCATATGCACCTGGAGATAGGAGCAAGGGTCAGTTCAGCTACCTGAGGCAGCTGATGTTTACTTAAGTTGACTCAGCTACCCAAGTAAATCATGACTCACCAAATTGGCAATATTGGAATCCAGACTTTCCTGGTAACTCCGGTAGAGAATGTATTTAAGCTGAGGAGTTAAACTAGTAGGTAGGATACTTAAACACTGACTCCAAGGGCTATAGACTAGTCTCCACAGGGAGAGACAATACAATATAAGACAAGGCACATTATTATTATTCCCTAGTGATATATATATCTATATATAAATAAACTAAGTCTGTTTAAATTGTGAAATATCTATCTACCAATAAGAAACACCTACCTCTACCACTTTACCTAATACATCAACTCCAAGAATTACACACAAGAAAGGTGCCAGATTCTGCCAGAGTTCAAGCCTTCAGAACTGGTACAATACCATTGTGCTACCCAGCCCCTTATATAGAGTATAGTGAGTGAGAGAAGTAAAGTAAATACATTTGAGAGAGTATTTTGATGAATGCAGTCACAGTATACTGAATATAGAATTCTAATATGACAACATTCTGTTAACTCCAGTATTTCTGAACACGGATTTCAAACGAATTCATGATAACCAACTAAGCACAGATGGAAAAGGAATTTATCTCAAAACTCAATGTGCACTGGTCTTTGTGAAAGAAAATATACTACTCATTCTAGTTATCTTGCCAAATTTACCAATGTTATAAAGTAATGAATAAGTTATTGCTTGTCATTATGTAAGTAAATATTAATTATGAACACCACTACAATTTTACATTTCCCTTAGAAACTTTGTGGTCACCTGCCCACCAGCCTGCCTACCAACACTTAGTTATATTCTCGTCTGCCTGCCTGCTTTTTTTTTCAATTTATATTTATATTTACAGTGCTCGACAAAAGTCTGTACCGGGTAGAGTAGGCCGGCACAGACTTTTGGCGAAAAAAGAAAGACCTATATCTTTGGGAGGAAAATAATTCAAAAGTCAACTGATGACGTGTTATTTTCCCTGAGAGGAGGTACTTACTGGAGGATAGCTATTTGTGCTGTCACAGTTGATTTAGTGTTCGCTGTCTATTCGTAGGGTTTGGTCAGTCAAGAGCGAGCTCTCCTTTTTGTGACTCTTTCTTTGTCATATACTGTGTGTTACTACCTAAGAATGGCTAGGAACATTCCGTTGAAACAGGATACTATTGCAAAGATAGTTGCTTTAAAGGAAGCAGGCCATCAAACTAAAGAAATAGCCAATTCAACTGATGTTTGCCATCGGTCTGTGAGGAAATAGGTTTCTCGTTTTCGTCATTCCTACCCACGAAACTAGGTCTGGAAGGCCTACGAAAGTGTCAGTTGGTGCCAGGACCATATTGAAGAGAGACATTGAAAAGAACCCTCGCACCTCAGCTCATATTGTCAAGGAGTCCAACCCTGGAATTTTGGGAGATGTGTCTGTGCATACGGTGAGCAGGCACATTCACTGTCTTGGGTACACAAGCCACCGCCCTGTAAAGAAACCCATCTTGACTCTTAAGCAAAGGCAGCGTAAAGTTGCTTTTGCCAAGGAATATCTTGCTTGGCCTGATGAAAAGTGGCTAAACGTACTGTGGTCGGATGAGTCAACCTTTTCTGTTACTTATATCACAAGTGCTAACATTTACCGCCGTAAGAGGAGTGACCCACTTGACTCTCGTTACATTTGTGGGACGGTAAAGCACCCAGACTACATATTGGTTTGGGGTTCTTTTTCTGGGAAGGGTTTAGGAAAACTTGTTGTTCTACCAGCTAACATCAAAGTGAATCAGTTTGTGTACTACGAGCTTTTAAACGACTATCTTTGTGAGTCATTTGAACAGGTTGGTGCCAGCATTTTTCAACAAGATGGGGCTCCTGCACACACAGCCAAATCAGTGCTTATTTGGCTAGAAGACTGTGAAGTGCCTTTCATTAAGGATTGGCCAGGTTATAGCCCCGACCTGAATGCAATTGAAAATCTGTGGCACATTGTGAAAAAAGATCTACAAGGCAAGGATGTCAGCTCCCTACCAAAGCTAGAAACTGCTATAAGGGAGTCGTGGGGTAATATAACACCAGATACTCTATGTAACCTTGCATTATCCCTACCTAGACGCTTAAAAGAAATTAAAGCGCGTTGGGGAAGGCCTATGAAGTATTAAAAGGTGAACCATATATATTATACGTACAATTTACTCCTTTTCCACACGTAAAAACATCTTGACTATCGCACTCGGTTGATTTTCTTTACACCCGGCACAGACTTTTGTCGAGCACTGTATACAAACAATTTATCAATATATTTATGTTAGCTATACATATCTCTATATACAATTACAAGAGTAAAAAATATATTGTCTTACTACATTTTTTATCATTGTTGGGTGTGTTGAATAGTTTTATCTTTGTATATTTTCAATAATGATACAAAAAAAAAAAGTTGTAGTTATTTTAGTTACTGAATTACCTAACTGTTCACCATAAGCCTTCACGCTAATAGATACTTTGTGTATGAAATAAATAGTAATAATATTTTAAGTTTTAATGCTATTCCATATTAGTCCCCTCACATCCCTGCATTCTTCTCTTAACCCCCACCCTCCACTAAGGCTAGCAGTGGACTAACATTGCCACATGCAACCTGATATTATAACGGTAATAGTCTAGCGTTTGTCCATATTTCGACTCGAGGTTTTCAGAATGCAATGTTTTATAGAGTGTTTTTAACGAATTAATTATTCACATCCGTCGCAAATCAGTGTTTTGGGATATATCCCTCCCCCCTCCCCTAACCTAATCTCCGAAAACACCTCATTTTCGCCATATTTGAACTAGATTCGTCTGAAAAACACTACAACGCATTAAATAGAATTAGGTAGACCTCACCTGACCTAACCTAAACTAATCAGGACTGCGGCAAACTACCGGGACCTAACCGGGGCAGACTACAAGGACGATGAAAACACACGGTGGCCATCTTGAATTGGTATTACGGTACCTCTTTATTGGAGAGTGCCGGTAAATAGAGGCCTTATTACACGTTGGGCAGTTCACTGATGTAGTTATACTCCATGAACAAGTGAAGAGTCTAAACGGGCTTCATTATTCTCAAAACAGTACTGAAGAATACGTTCGGGGACAGACGGACACAAGGTACAAAGGGAAGCCATTGTAAACAAGCACACTGATTGGCTGTAGAAATTGAGGCGCATTAATCAAGCACCAATATGACTGCTGTACACACCGCAAATTAACGACAACTGATTCATTTAAAGGTAGTTGTAATAAGAAAGCTATGCATTTGCGACTAAAATAATCTATGAGGAAATTACGTACACTCTACAAGATTTCCACCAGGACCACCCCCTTAACTTGGCAAGGCTATCGTAGCAACAGTGTTTCGCTTGTGTGAGCTAATGTTAATATACAGGACGCTAATTCGAATCGGCAAAGCTTAATCTGCCGTAGTTCCATATCGATAATTGTTATTGGTATTCCACTCAGCATAACATTGTATATATATATATATATATATATATATATATATATATATGCGTAAATCCCAAGCTCTTTCGTGTATTCACATCTTCAGGGGAAATACTGAGTGTAGAAAAATGATTGCCGAGAGACACCTTATATACCGATACATTTAATAACTAACTGGCAACCTGAAGGTATTGCCACTACGAGTTCAAAGCAATACACATCCATATGGTGCTACAAGGATTTACCTGACCCAACCATCATCAAACCTGACATGACCTCTAAACCTAAGATTATCCTCAGTCATTAAGGAATAGCAGTTGGACTTATCTTATTAACAATCTTGTCTATGATGAAACTATCCAACTTGTACATACCATTGCTTAAGTTCATATTAATATTTTCTGTGTGTTTAATCAAACTTGACTCTATGATGTTTCTATTTATGGATGAATTACATTATCAATACAATGATTATTGTCTCTCATATGAATAATAAAGCATTAGATTCTTGTCCGGTCCTAACACTTTATTTATGCTGTTTGACCCTGGTTGAAAGATCTTTTCCAGTTTGTCCTATATAGAACATATCACATTCTTTACAAGGTACTTTGTAGATACATCCACATGAGGAATTGGGTGAATTTTTGATCAACATTTTCTTGACTGTGTTATCATTGCAGAAGGCAACATTAACATTCCATGTTTTTTTTTTTTTTTTTTTTTTTTACATATAATGAGTGGAGGAAAGGAAAAAACAAATAAATAAATGGTTCCATTTGCCTATTGGCATCCTCCACTCATAAAATATTTAAAACAACTGGATTTAAATTGCTGGGGGTTATAACTTGCTGGAAAACATTCCCTTAGTAGAGAATTCCACAGGGAAGTAGTACGGGGAGTAAATGAATTTTTGTAAGCAGTTGTCCTGCAACGTGGAGGAGTCAGTGTGAACTCATGCGCATTCTCAGCTGCCCTAGTCCTCCGTGGGAAGACGCGAAGGGGTGGTATAATCAGGGCAAGTTCATCCGAACATTTCTTATAAAAGTATCTATAAAATAGTGCAAGGGAAGCAACATATCTACGTACTGATAAGGGAGGGAATTCATTAGTGATCATAGGATTATTGATCAGTCTGATAGCTCTGTTTTGAATTTTATCTAATTGTCTTAACACCACCGATCCACAACCAGCCCACAGAGGTGAACAATATTCCATCTGGGAACGCACATGAATCTTATATATTACTGCTAACTGCTCGTCAGTCAAATAATTACAAGCTCTGTATAAAAGTCCCATCTTTCTAGATGCAGTTTTGGCAATGGATTTTACATAGGGAGTCCAACTGAGGTTTTCATTTAAAGTTACACCAAGGAGATCAATGCTGTGGGACTTGGGGATATTTGTATTATTTAAAATAATGTGAGAATCTTGATTATCTGATCTATTTGAGAACGGGATGTATTTAGGTTTTGTCCCCATTCAAAGATCTTCGTTAAGTCTTCATTTAATGAAATTGAAGTGGCAAGTTTGTATTCTAAAATATTGTGTTGAGTAAAACTATCATTAAATGAGAAGGAACAGTGAATAGTTGAATCATCAGCATAGGAGTAAATTGAATTCTGAGTAACTGACAAAAGATCATTAATATGAATGAAGCACAAAGTTGGAGCCAAGACCGCTCCTTGAGGAACACCAGCATTAATGGGATGAAAGTCGGAATACAGACCATCTACCATCACACGTAATTTTCTGTTACTAAGATATGAATTAATTAGGGGAACAAAAGATTGAAGGCCATATGTGGAAGCTTAGACAGTAATGATCTGTGCCATACTCTGTCAAAGGCTTTAGATATATCAAGGCAAATTGTGTGAGTCTCTCCATGTTTATCAGTTGATGTTTTAAGAAGATGAGGGATTTGGGCAAATTTATCACTGTAGGGTAATATCAGTAAGTTTTTATTGTCACGGGGTAGGGGAGGTTCAACCCTATAAAATGATGTTCTTGCCAAATTTAAGGCTTTATCCAAAAATGGTTTGGGGTATTTTAATTTTGTTCCAATGTCAGAGATAAATCCAAATTCTTCATCCATGAACTCAGGACTACATACATGTAGAGCACGTAAGTACATGGAAGAGAAAACAGACAGTTTGACTTTATCGTGGTGTGCAGAGTAAAAATGAATATATGACAAAATATTTGTTGGTTTCCTGTAAATGCTAAATTTAAAGGTGTTGCATACCCTGTGAATCAGGCAATCCAAAAATGGAAATTTTCCATCCTCCTCAATTTCAGTGGTAAAATTAATGGAAAGGACTAAGTTGTTAAGCAATGGCAGAAAGTTATCTAGATTTTCAATACAAGGCCAGAGGCAAAGTACGTCATCTACGTACCTGTACCATACAGCATTACTGGGTAAAATGTTATTAAGCAGTTTCTTCTAAAAAAAATCCATGTACAAATTACTCAAAACTGGGGAGTGGATTGCCCATTGCCATACCAAATTTCTGCTCAAAATATTCATCTTGAAAAACAAATTTACAGTCTTTAATGCATAGCTTAATCAATTTTAAGATAGCATTCCTTAATGACTGAGGATAATCTTAGGTTTACAGGTCATGTCAGGTTTGATGAGGGTTGGGTCAGGTAAATCTTTGTATCACCATATGAGTGTGTATTGCTTTGAACTCGTATATATATATATATATATATATATATATATATATATATATATATATATATATATATATATATATCACTCGGAAAATGAGTAATTATGAATTACGTATAAACTTATGCATTTCTCCTACCCTCCAATGAGGGACCTACAATAACCTCAATTTACACGAACATTATTGTACTGGGTCGCAGGTAATGCTTACAAGCATATATTAGGAAAATGTTACACCTTTTGTATTTGTTTAAGAATGATAAAATTATTAGTTTCTGGGATCGTATATTGTGTATTCCTATAATAAGTAGCCCGTATTTCGTTAATCATAGTTACATGCTTGAGTCTCGCCCCAACTTTACTGGAGTGAAGACATTCTCCTGGCACTCTGCCTGCATTGTTGTTTGTGTTGTTATATGCTTTGTTTCTGCATTCTTGTTTGTGTGTTGTTTCTGTGGTGTTCTAGGTGTTGTTTGTCTGTTCTATTACGTTTTTTTATGGTTTTGTTTGTGGTTTTCTTGTTTGCGGTTTGTTTGTTTAGTTGTGTTTCTGTGTGTGTGTGTTCGTGTGTATTAAGTTGTTCACTTCCCATCTAGGCCTTGCCTGGCCTGATGGAGAGTGCGGATTCGGATGTGGCTTCCTGCCTGGAGGCCAACTTGGCCATGTCAGAAGAGGATGAGTCTCCTATCGAGGATCACTGGCCTGAGCTGCCTTCTCGCAACCTCCCCCCCCCCCCCTCTCCTCGGTCACTCCGCAACTCAGGCTCCAGCTGTCCACCTCCTCAACCTCCACCAAGCGACCCGTTGACGCCTCATCCGACTCCTCGCAGGATTCCGATGGTGTGGACTGTTTGCCTCTAGCTGCCAAGACTGCGAAGGGTGCTTCAGCTGTGCACGACAAACCTTCTCTGCCTCACCCTGGTGTTGCTTCCTTGTATACCAACTCCTTGCCCTCGTCCAACTTTCCTGCTTTTGCCACGTGAGATATCTATGTCAAGCTCTCGTTCTCTGGGAACCCATCTACAGACACAAAGTTGTGTTGGTTGTCTGATGTCAACAGGGCTTTCCAGCTGCAGCGTGAACTGGCTGAAGTGAAGATGGCTGCTGTCACCTCCCGGTTTGTCTACATTTCTAGGAAGCGTCAGGCCATCATTGATAAAGTCAAGGCTGGTGAATTTTTGTCACTGCCTCTCATTCCTCAAGACTCACCCAAGAAGCCTCGTAAGTTCCCCAGCTACATCCTCACCCGTTTTCCTGTTGATGTTGACCCGAAACTTGCCAAGGGATACCCTGGTGTGTACTCTGCCCATCGGTTTTTCCAAGATTGTTCCCCCATTAGCCGTATTGTTGTTGTCTGGAGTCCTCCCGATCCACCTCCAATTGAGATTTTCTTTTATTTCCTCCCGTCTTCCACCGTGTGATGTACGGAAGCTTCATAATGACCAATCTTGGTGCTACAGGTGCTTGGGAGTTAGGTATATCTCCCGGTACTGTTCTGCCAGGCCAAAGTGTGCATGGTGCGCCGCCGACCATGATTCTAAGACGTGTCCTCTCGTGGGTGAACCATCACGTCCTGCTGCCTCCACCTCCTGAGGATACATCTCGATGGTAGTGTCCACGATGCCTTCAGCCAGGGGTTAACGTTTGGCATGGATGTCGCCTCCACCAGTGCCACCATCACCTCCCCAGTCCGCTCCTCCCACCAGCCCTGCCTCACCTCCGAACCTGGCCCTCCGCAAGTCTGTTGCTACCCTCATTTCTCGATGTACGGCTCTTGAGAACCGCTTTTCTGCCCTTGAAGCCAGGGTTGATGGGCTGGTTGCTGCTCAGGCTGCCAAAGATTCCAAACTCTCCACCTTGGTCAAGGCTCAGCAGGTCATCATCTCAACTGTCACCGCCCTCACCGAAAGGATGGATACTGTTGCATCTCGCCTTGAAAAACTTTTTGAGTCAGTCCCTTTTCCTGGTCCATCATCATCTCCAAGTTGCTCATCTGCCCCCCCCCTTACCGGCCTTCTACATCCAAATACAATATTCACTAGTGATTACCAGCTGGATGTCATCTCCTGGAATGTATGTGGAATCACCAGTTATGCTAAGCTCACTCAACTCAAGGCCTATGTTTTTTGTCATCATCCCAGTGTTATTTTTCTCCAGGACGGCCGCTCGCTGCTGGGCAAGCTCCTCCCCTCTCAGGTTATGTGCCATATGTTCATCTGATAAGGACATACATAGATCTTTGCCACATCGCCTTCTCCGTAACTCTTCTGACCCTGACATAACCTTTCAGCTATTTGAAGTTCTATCTGGGGATGGAGTACTCCAATTATGTAATGTCTATTCTGCCCCAGCTAGACTCACTCTTGAGGCACTTCCTTCTCCAAAAGTGCGTGGTATGGTGTATATGGGAGATTTTAATGCTCGGCATTCTGACTTGGGTGATGGCTCTGGCTCTATTAATTGTAATGGTGATCGTCTCCTTTCATACATCCACAAGCATCATCTGACACGCTGGGACAAAGGCGGTGCTACTCATTGCCGGGTAGGTACTCTGGATTACATCCTCTCTTCTTGCCTGATAGCATCTCAGGTCCAGTGCTCATCCGTGCCAGCTTTATTCTCTGATCACGTCGCTCCTCGGTTTCATTATTCTCTACCTTCTAAATCAAGTGCTTCAGCCACTCTTGACCCATGTATTCCCTACATTTGACATATCTTCACCTGAGAAGTTGTACTCTGATCTTGTATCTGCTACTCATGACTTTTATAGGCTATATGTCTTCCGGCCACACCTCAAACATCACCATACTGCCCACTCCTGGATGCACGTATACAGGAGGCAAAGGAGGAGGCTGAACGTGATGACCTATTGTTTCAAGCAAAGCCAACTCCTGACCTTATCCACCGTTACCAGATGTCTAGGGACGCTTTAGTCGCCCTGCAAGAGTGTGATCACACTGAGTCTTGGCAGCGATTCACGGACAGCATCAACCAGCAAGCGAATGTGGCTTCCATGTGGCACCTCATCCGTCGTGTTGTTAAAAAGACGTCACTGCTCGTCATCACACTCCTGCCGCCTCTGCCCAACAACTTGTCGATGCCTGGTCAGAACAATCTACCCCTGCCAGTCTACCCATCCACATACAAGATGCACTCGCTTCCCATGCTGCTGTTCATTGTCTACATCTAATGCCTGCTCTGTTGCAAGATGATGACGATGATGCTGAGGAGATAACTGAGGAGGAGTTGAGCCGTGCTCTCTCTCTCTCTCTGGGTAGAGCTTCTTCCCCTGGTGATGATGGTATTTCTTGTGCTGTGCTGCGTCTACTTCAACAAGTTCCTGGGAACCCTCTACTTCGATTGTACAATCTTTGTCATCGAGACGGTTGTGTACCACGAGCCTGGACCTGCAGCATAATAATACCCATCCCTAAGCCCAGCACTGCGAAGTTCAGGCCTATTTCTCTTACTTCCTGTTTTTGCAAGGTTATGTAGAAATTTTTTTTTAATTGTCTCATGTACAGACTGCAGGATCGCTTTTCTCCACGGCTGTTTGGTTTCCTTCCCCAGTGGAGCAGAAACCACTGCCTAGTCGACCTGTACTATCGCCTTTCCAGGGACAGTGTGGTGACTTTCGAAGTGCCTTCGATGTTGCTAATAGAGACGTCATTTGGGATCAACTGGTTGACTTTGGGATAAAGGGTAATCTACTACGGTGGATTCGGGGCTACCTGAGTAACAGGACCTCCCGTGTGTTTTCCAGTGGTGTGCTCAGTCCTTTGCGCAGTTTTCATCTTGATATGACTCAATGGGGTGTTCTCAGCCAATTGTTATTTAATATTCTTATGCATCGGTTGCTCACTTCTCTCCCTGATATTCCTGGAACTACAATTACATGCTATGCTGATGATATCTGCGTTCATTCCACTTCACCAAGGGATCTCCAGCGGTTTCTTGACTCCTTTTCTGTGGCCTCCTCTTACTGTGGCATTATTGTCTCCCCAGATAAGAGCAGAATATTTACCTGCCGCCTTCCTCAAGCTAGGCCAGTATTCACAATTGGAGGGACCGTCATTCCCGCTACCTGGGTGCGCCAGTCAATATTTTGCCGGTTGTCCCTGCCAGACCTCAAGACCCTCCCATTGTCCAGGACTTGTTGAGTCGTCTCCAGCGCCGACTTACACCAATTCAATGGCTCACTAACAACTCCTCGGGTATCCTATCCCAGTAGCTAGGACCATCTATATTGCTTTTATTCGTTCAGTTGTTGATTACCTATCAATTGCTTTGATTGAACTTCCTAGGGCTACTCTGGAAACTTTAGAAAAATATCAAAATAGATCAAAGAGAATAATTTTCGGCTGTCCAATGTCGACCAGGATAGTGAACATGCAGTGTGAGTTGCGTCTTCCCCTATTAGCCTAGAGAATTTCTTCTAATGTTACTTGCTTCACTTTCAATTGCCTCCATTTCCCACATCTTTCACCCCATTATTCTCAGTTAGTCAGAACCTCTCTTAGACCAAACTCCTCTGTCCCTCTTATACTGCCTGCTGGACGTACTCTTATAAGGTTTGTTTCTTTTATGCTCCGTAGTCTTAATATAGATATAATGGTTGCAGACGCCCCCTCAGGGCCCCCTCCGTGGATGCTACCAACACCTGATGCGAGCTTCACACCTACTTCCAAGTCGGAACTGCCTTCTCTACAGCGGCAGTTGGCTCTGGAACACGTAGAAAAAGTGACTTCCTCCATCACAGATCCATACTGCCTCTACACTGATAGTTCTTTGCAAGTGGATGGTACAGAAGGTTGTGCCATTTTCTCACTTGACATGGAGTCACCTCCAGGGGGCTGGGTTGGCCGTCGTCTCTGTAACCACTCTAGATCAACATTGTGTGAACTGTATGCCATTCTGGATGCTGTTAGTCTTGTTTGTCAACGTGGAGTGAATGGTGCCATTTTTTGTGACTCCAACCCTACCCTTCATTCCCTCTCTAGCGTTCAGCCCACACACTCTATTGTTGTTCAGCACATTTTGTCGTTTTTGGCCTAATTGTGTAATCGTAGCTTGATTGATAAATTTTTATGGGTGCCATACCATGTAGGCTTATATCACAATGGTACAGTTGACAGACTCGTAAAGGAAGCCTGCCATCTGCTTCCTCGTGGTGTTGGACGTCCTCTCTCCCTGACATGTTACCTCTCTAGGGTCCACTCCGCCGCTCTTCTCCCTGCACGGCGACGCAGAGATGCAGCATCTCGATCACCTATTATGAGTCTGTCTGTTGTCACAATTATTCCTACCGTCTTCAAGGCACAGGGTTCGGAGGCACAATGTAGTCTCTGCTCGTTTGAGGCTTGGTTACCGGGCACTGTGGCAGGTTGCTGGGATGCAGGGTGAGCCTCCCTTTACTGAGTGTCGCTTGTATCGAACGCCTCGTGCTAACACTATAGAACACTATTGCCTGGCCTGCCCCACTGTCTTACACTTGCTTCCCCCGGACCTGCCACTTGATGTGGTTTGTCGATACCTGCTGAACCACCAGGTTTTGAAGGAACTTTTAATATGCCACC
This sequence comes from Petrolisthes cinctipes, assembly GCA_033782935.1. Classification (NCBI taxonomy): domain Eukaryota; kingdom Metazoa; phylum Arthropoda; class Malacostraca; order Decapoda; family Porcellanidae; genus Petrolisthes; species Petrolisthes cinctipes. The sequence continues at coordinate 2,274,810 of JAWQEG010000040.1, forward strand.
TTTGTTTTGGTGGATTTAAGTAGGTCATAATGTAAATTTTTGTATGTGTGTATGTGTGTATGGTTGTAGTCATTGGATTCTCATGGGTCCCACCTACCCGTAAGTATTGTTGTCTGCCTGTTGATTGACGCCACGGCACATTGAATAAAAAGAAAAGAAAAAAATCGTTAACAGTACATTCTTATCTCTGTACGGTGTTTCACATTTCAACTTCAAACCATATCATATGACTTACGATTACGCATGCTAAAGATCATAAAACGTATTAATGAAAATAATACAGGTTTTCACGAAAATGCTATAAAAAATAACATAGTACTCACGGAGGTATTCTGAATCAAATTAATTCTCTTTTATTCAGGACTTCCGAATTAAAAATAATACAATTTTGTTATTACGAACTGTTTTATAAAAAGTTCATTTGCTGTTCCCACTGTTAACTTGGAAATAACAAAATATATTACTGTTAGTGTGGATACCGTGTCCTCATTACTGAAAGTGCCATAAATATTTTCATTCTGGCAGACGTAATCCGAAATAATTGAAGTGATAATGATATTATTTTGACACTGTATTCAATGTTATATTTGGTGTTCAAGTGTGTAGTCATGCAGGTGTCTACAAAAACGAATAAATTTTAATAAATTTTGTTTTACTTGGGGAATAACACATCAATGATATGAAGCTTTGCCAATTCGAAATAGCGTCTAGTATATTCACATGAGCTCACACGAGCCAAGCGCTCTTGCCACGTTATCCTCGCCAAGAGAGGGGGTGGTCCAGGTGGAAATCTTGTAGAGTGTACAGTCGCGGCAAATAGTCCTTGACCAGTCAGTGATGGATAGCCGTGACCAACATAGGAGCGTCCGAGAACTCGAAACATTTATACCCATACTATCATCAGGCAGCTGACTGAAGAAACGAATCCACGTGTTCACAGTTCGAAACAGCTGGCCTCACCTTTCCATCACAGGCTGGTCAAGGACTATCTGCTGTGACTGTACATGCATTAAGAAATGTATCTGACAGAACTAAATTGATGGTAGTGATTATGGACAAACGCTTGACTAATATCATTATAATTTTAATCTCCATCTTTGCTACATTGCGTGGTGTCTATTTGGTTTCAGAAAATATAATAATAGCAGAATTAGTACAGAAAAGTAAGTAACATTCTATCGACAATTACTAAAAAAAAAAGTTTCCACTACTTCGACCCATAAACCACTAGCTGGGGTGCCCGGCTGCGCTCGGGTTTATATAAAAACTGATGGCAAGTATTAACTAATACATGAAATAATGATCAATAACAATATACTCCCTTTTTAAAAGTCCCAATAACATTCAGTTGACATTGCAATTAGAAAAATGAAATAATAAAGAGTACACTATTTATACAAATAAAATTCACGTCCGCTGACTTGCATATTGTTAACATAAATCACAGTTCTTGGTTTCCTCATATTGGAAGTCTGCACTTACCTCTGATTACGGTGTTAATACTTCCGGGTAGACGATGTTCGTTGTTTTACCCTCTGGTGCATGGAAGTAAATGTGTTGTGGCTATCCGACTCTTGAGCAACCGATTCCAAACTCAGACCAGCAGTTTTAAACGACTGACCCTGTGCTTGTTGATGGTCATTGCAAAGCTGACTCGAAAAGGTTCGAACTGCAGCCGCTTAAACTGAAATAAAGTGTCTGATGGAATAGTTGGGCTCATTTAGGCAGGTTTAAGAGCATTTTGCTCATTAAGCTCATTTGCTCATTGAAGATGACATTTGAGCACAATACCAAGCCCATGTTCTTCTTAGGGTAACAATACCTCTTTGTACCAAGTTGCATGTCATTGCCAGCACGGTTTGTGGAACTTTTTAGCCCATTTTTGGCAATTTTGAGCTCATTATGCTTATTTGCACATTGAAGATGATGTTTAAGCACAACGATATCTAGCCCATGTTTTTCCTCGGGTAACAATACCCCTTTCTGTCCAGCAGTATTCGCGGCCATAGTTGGACAGAAAGACACACACTCACAGACAGTCAAACAAATCTCTACTTTATATATGTCTTTTCAGCTTGAAGGCCCGAGACTGACAAAATTTTCCTGTACATTTGGCGCGCGTTTTTAGCGGCTCGAACGGAAAAAATCCATTCAAGATTCTGTTCGAGCGGTACATATGTCGCGCGATTTTGGCAGCTCAAACGGAATATTTCCGTTCGAGCTCTTCTTTATGGTTTTAACCGATAAATAGAATATTTACACATTTTAACGTAATTTTTACGTCAAGTTACGCCATGTTACGTCATAAAAACCTTTGCCGGTTATGCTGATTCAGAATATATAGTTTTGGGAGTGTAACCTTTTTTTTTAGCGGATTTATAGTCGATGACGTAATTTTTACGTCGAGTTACGTCATGTTACGTCATACCAAAACCTTCGCCTGGTGATGGTGATTCAGAATATATATAAGTTTTGGATGTAGGTGCAACCGTTTTCGAGTTATAAGCGTACAAACAGAGACGGTTTGCCATTTATAGTATAGATTATGAGGTGAATCGGGCCTCACTGCCTGGTGCTGGTCTTTTCCTTATTAATTTTTGTAGACCGACTCGGGCAAATTATCATAACATCAGAGTTTGCCATTAATTTAATAGAAGGTAATATGCAGCTCCTATGAACATTAGCACCACGTATATTGTACGTCTGTCCTTTAAAATCACATATTATAATAGCGGGAAACTTGTTTGGCATAAAATGATAAAAGTAATGTTAATCTGTCAGTGTTTCAATCTTTTACAATTTTACATAATGTTATTGGAAATAATATATACAGCAATCTTTTTTGTAACAGTCAAGTTATTGAGGATATAATAAATATATTAGATTTATCAAAAAGAAAAAGTAAATAAAATAATTGAAAGACAGCTAGACAACAATGGTTATATTCCCCACACATTGAATCAAGGGTTTTCGAACTTCTATTCAGAGCGTTGTGCGTTCGTTTGCACGTTACTTCCATTGACATATCATCTAGAATGACCATGAGTCCATATTCGCTGATACTGAGATGGGTCAGAGATTAGGGTTGATTGATTGATTCATATTAGGCTCCGCAACTGCGATGTCATATGGCGCCCAATGTGATTGGAAGGTGGGACCGTAGGCACAAACGGTAACAGATGTGAAATGATAGATTGATGATTTAATAATGATAAATGATGAAAACCCAGCAACACTTAACTTCTTTATTCTGAGAGTGCTGAACTGACAAGTGTGTTGGCTGGCAGATGGAGAACTTGCTTGCTTGTTGGATTTATTGGCTATCAACAAGTGAGATACAGCCAAAGGTCATTAAGCCAATGGTTCAATTTTATTTTATCAATCTATATAATTATAAGATCATAAAGATTAGTCTCCCTAAGAAATTTTAGCAGTTTACTTATTATTGCTTAATTATCTGCCAATGTCTTATTAACCCTTAATTCGTAACAGTGCTAGTGGCAGCCAGGGACTTGCCACACCACAGCCATCTCAGATTCTCAGCCAGCACCAGTCAGTGTTGCTCTTTTTTTTTTTTTTTTTTTTTTTTTTATTCATTGCGACGTAGCGTCAGTCAACTGGCAGTCAACAATCCTATGACTACACACACACACACACAGTCCAGTGAGACACCACCCAGTGAGGACGTGTGATGGGTGGCTCTGACTTTCACCCTTAATCACACGCCAAATTGAGTGAAATCAATCAAGTGAATTATATATTACTCTGAAATCAGACAAGATATATACGGCTCAGGTTGCAAAGTGATTAAGTGATTTCCTGAAAATGGATCCAGTAGTCCTAAAAACTCTACTTGAATCACAGCAGACGGCGTACAAGGACTCTATTGACATCCTTGTGAATCAGTTCAACTCCAGAGTTGCAAGCCTAGAAGACAAAATAACTGATGTAGTAAAGAGCCTTGAATTTAGTCAAAAGGAAATAGACGATTTAAAGAAGGAAATAATGGAGGTAAACAAGGATAAAGAAGAAGACAAAAAACGAATCTCGGAGCTTGTGGTCCGAAACGTAACTCTTAGTGATCAGGTTGTTTCTTTGGAGAAGAGGTTTAATTACCAAGAGGATTATAACCGCCATAATAACCTGAGGATCAGCGGGGTCCAGGAACGCGATGATGAGACCTGGGTACAAACACTGGACATTGTGAAATCTCTATTGCAGAACAAACTTCAGTTGCCAGAACTGAACATCGAGCGAGCTCACCGGTGGGGAATGCGACAAGGTGATACGCCACGATCGATCACTGTACGCTTCACACACTACTCGGATCGTGAAACTGTTATAAGGAACGCCAGGAAGCTGAAAGGTACTCATATCTATATTAATGAAGATCTCTGTACTGTATCCCAAGAGCTTGTTAAGAGTCAACTTCCTCAGCTTAGACAAGCAAGAGCTGATGGCAAAGTCGCTTTCTTCAGATATACGAAACTCATCATAAAGAACAGGCCTATAGTGAACCGGACATCAACTGAGAAGCTTGAGGAGGATAACGAGGTGGTGGGGGAACGGCCGACAGCTGATCTTTCGCAGACCTTGACTCGGGGTCGTGGTGTGGAATTCGGTGCCTTTCTCACAGACATGAGGTCACGGAGAGGGTCTGTTGTGAATGGTAATGATGGTAGTGAAGCTGCCACCATAACAACACGGGGAGCTGGGGCTGCCACATCATCATCTGAGCCCTCCTGTGCAACTGGTATGACTGAGAAAATCGCTAAAAGACGTAAGAAATAAGTAATCTGACGAAGTGAGGAATAGTTTAACTTTCTATTAAGGTAAAATGATTGATTCTATTGACAGAAATAATATGAATAGTATTGATCCCAGTTTATTGATAAACAATGTGAATGAGTACCCATTTGCAAACTTGGATAACGGTGAATTAATTACCCTATTTAGTAATAACACACCAACTTCTAATATTGATTACTTGAATACCTGTATATTTGATCCCCTAAAATTTAATTATGATAAGCATGATGATGATGATGTGAATTTTTTCTATAATATGAGAAACTTAACCATACCACAGTCAAAATTTATATTTATGCCTGAGTATAAAGCTCAGAGGTGCCTCAATGATAAGTTATTCACAATTTTGTCCATGAATATAGTAAGTGTAACTTCTAATTTGTAAAAATTGCAGGATCAGATATTATACACCCATGATATTAATATTGATGTTATTGGTCTCTCTGAAAGCAGACTTGACAGCACTATTGCCCCACTATTTGGAACAAGTGGATACACGATGCATTATAGTCATCGTAACCGGCATGGAGGGGGCGTCGTCATGTATGTCTCAGATAGATACAACTCCGCTATTATTAAGGAAATGACAGTGTGTGAGCCTTATTTTGAAGGTGTTTGTGTTAGTCTGCGCAGGGGAAGGGATGATATTTTTCTTGCATTAGTTTACAGGCCCCCAAATAGCAATATAAATAATTTCTTCCATAAACTTAAAGAAGTCTTTGAATTTATTAATAATAATACTTTCAAGGCTGTATACCTGTTTGGTGACTGGAATATAAATTTATTGAACCAAGATGAGAGGACCGAAACAGAAGTAATTGACTTTGCGACACCCTATAGAGTGGCTGTACCAACTGGGACGAAATGTGAGATAACCTTAGGGGGTGAGAGGATGGAGGAGGTGAGGGAATTCAAGTATCTGGGAACAGTTCTGTGTAAACATGGAAGTATGGAAGGAGAAATCAGAGAGAGAGCAGTGAGGGGCAGGCAGGTCATAGGATCACTGGGGAGGATTATGAAGGGTAGAAATGTGAGTATGGAAGTGAAAAGGGGACTGAGAAATAGTATAATCCTACCAACACTGACATATGCGTCGGAGACATGGACATGGAGTAGGGCTCATCAGTCTAGAATAGGTGTTGTGGAAATGAGTTACTTGAGAGGAGGATGTGGACTTACAAGGTGGGATGGAGAAAGTAATGAGAGTGTGTATGAGAGATGTGGTATGAGTGAGAAGGCAATTGGTATTGAGTGTGGAATGGTAGAGAGAGTGAAGCGTAATACACTGAGATGGTTTGGACATGTAGAGAGAATGCAAAGTGTGGAGTTTGTAAAGAAGGTGTACGATAGTGAAGTTGTGGGACCTGGTGTGAGAGGCAAACCTCTGGTTAGATGGCAGAACAGAGTGGAAGAGTATGTGAGAGGGAGAAGTGTGAGGGGGGGAGGGGGGATGGACCAAGTAAGGAGGGAGTGCTGGAACAGGGAGAACTGGAGACTCTTCTGCCGTGGCCACCCCCTTGGTGGGAGTTCCCAGAGGGAGCGAGACGTCGGAGCTATAGATAGATAGATATATGATGCACATGTCGATGAATTTATAATGCTGATGTATAGGTTTTCTATGTTACCGGCAACCACGAAACCAACCAGAGCCATACGGGATACAGCCTCACTCATTGATCATATTTGGTCCAATCAAGCAGAAATGAACCAAAGTAACACAATAATCTACACTGATATCTCTGACCATTTCCACATACTATCTCAATTTCACTGTATAACTTCAAACGAGCCTTCCTCAAAATTTGTAAATAAAAGAATTTTTAATAATGTTAATGAGCTGCGGTTCGCTGAGGGTGTCTTGTTGGTTGACTGGAGTGATGTAGTACTTGCTTCACAGTGTCCTGACCTTGCTTATAATATGTTTTTTGATACGTTTAACAAATTATTCCGTGAGAATTTTCCTCTTAAACGCATACAAGTCACTAATACATCAGGAAAATGTCCTTACATGACAGCTGGCTTAATTAAGACAGTGTGTTAAAGAAAAACATCGCTTAGACCGATTAGCAAATAAGTGGCCAATAACTTACAGGGAGACATACAGAGTCTACAGAAATACCTTAACTAAATCATGAATGAATGAATATTTTAAAAATCAAGTTCTTAACAATCAGGGTAAACCCCAAAACACATGGAAAACTATAAATACTTTACCAAGTGACATTGATATCGGTGTGGATGAATCTGAAACTGCTAATACTTTTAATCACCATTTTCTTAATATTGTTAAGTACTCTACTAGTGACGCCAACACAGAATATAGACAGTACCTACACAATCCTCCTAACTATTCTATGTTTCTATCACCTTGCCAATACTCGGAAAATACGTCATACATAAACTCTCTTAAAACTAATGCTGCAGGCTATGATGATATCCCCTGTAACCTTTTGAAGTTAACTGCAGATTATATTACAGTCCCTCTGACATATATAATTAACTTAAGTTTTCATAGCGGTAAATTCCCAGATAAATTAAAATATGCTAAAGCAATACCATTACACAAATCAGGTAGTAAAAATGATGTGAATAACTATAGACTCCTTTCGATTCTACCAAGTTTTAGTAAAATGTTTGAAAAAACCATACGTACACGACTAGTAAACTATCTGGAAAACAATAATTTACTGTCCACCTGCCAATATGAATTTAGGGAAAAAAGGTCAACCGAAACTGCTCTCTTAAATTTTGTCTCTAATATATACATAAATTTGGATAAAAAATTGTATGTAGCTGGTGTATTTTTGGACATTGCCAAGGCTTTTGACTCGCTGAACCATGCCATCCTGCTTGATAAACTTCCTTATTTTGGAATCAGGGGAACCTCACTTAAATTATTTAGGAGTTATTTATTGAATAGACAGCAGTGTGTTTACTGCAATAACAAGTATTCTGATTTCGAAGTGATAATTAATTTATATTAATGATCTATCTAATATTAGTAATAATATAACCTTCACACTTTTTGCCGATGACACTAATTTTATTGCTACAGACAGAAATTTAGAATCCTTACACAGTAAATTGAACATTGAATTGCATAGTATTAATAAGTGGATTACAGTCAATAAATTGAAGCTTAATGTCAAGAAGACACACTTATTAGTATTCCAACAGATCCCTGAGTATTGATCTAGCACCTATATATCTGGATGGAGTGGTGGTTGATCGTGTTCAGTCAACAAAATTTTTAGGTGTAGTAATTGATGAACACATAAACTGGAAGCAGCATATCAGTGGACTCTGTGTAAATGTATCCAAAATATGTGGTATTTTACATCGTATTCGTGATAAATTAACAACTGAAACCTTGATATTAATTTATTATACTTTATGTTATTCCAAACTCATTTATTGTGTCTCAGTGTGGGGTTGTACCTGGCCCTCATTTCTTAATGATGTCTCCAAGGTTCAGAAGGCTGTTCTAAGGGTTATTACATACAAGGCAAATCTTTAAAATTAATGAATTTTTACTCAGTGCATAAATATTTTGTAATACTCAGCATTTTTCGTTTGACTGAGAGTAACTTTGATAATGAATTATTTAAATTACAAAATCACAATAGAAATCAATTAAATTTATTATGCCCTGCTTATAGAGCAACATTAGTCTATAATTGTATTTTGTGCATAGGCCCAAACATGTGGAATTCCCTACCATTTAATTTAAAAATGTGTTTGCAGTCAAGCTCTGTAGATAGCTTCAAGTTCAAATTAAAGAAATATATATTAAGTCTGCAAAATCTTTAGGCTATCTATAAAATTTTGCTATCTTGAATATAGGTAATGTTTTGGATGTTGTATTGTTGGCTGGTATTACATTGAAATGTATCATACTATTTTGTAGATTATTTTTCTTTCTTTTTTTTACTATTGTTTCTGTGCTGTTTTGTTGATGTGATTGTGTGTTTTATTTGTTATATATTACTAATTTTGAAGTTACATTTTTGGGGTACATATTGTTTTTTGGTGGTGATACTGTTCTGTTTTAGTGGTGTGTTTGAATGTTGCTTGGTTTTATATTAAGTTTACTAATTTTGTTGATCCATTTTTCTAAATGTTTACCACTGTTTAATTTTTGCTACTATACTGTACTCAATTTTGGAATATTATGTTTCTGGGTGGTGATATTAAACTGTATTTGTATGTTTTTATTGTTGCATGCCTGATATTGTACTATATGAATTTGCAGGTACCGTGTATCATACTAATTTGTTTGTGATATTGTCTTTGTTGATGGTGATATTTTCCTGAGTTGTGTATTCTTTGTTGCCTGTTAATACTATGACATAACCTTTATGTATATATTATCTAGACAAGCTATAGACTAAGTTTATTATCTAGATCTGCTAATGAGACTCGTCTCAGCAGACCTTACCATGCGTTTTTTATACATTATTATAATCCAATTTTTTGTAAATTTTATGGCAATAAACATTTGAACTTGAACTTGAACACACACACACACACACACACACATCACGAAAACATAACAGAATGAAGCACAAGTATACAGACAAATATTTACATTATGACCTACTTAAATCCACCAAAACGAAAGTGGCGTACCAGAAGTTCCTCCAAAACCTGATGGTTCAGCAGGTGTCGACAAGCCACATCAAATGGCAGGCCCCGGGGCAGCAAGTGTCGGACAGTGGGGCAGGCCAGGAAATAGTGCTCTATAGTATTAGCACGAGGGGCTCGACACAAGCGACACTCAGTGAAGGGAGGCTCACCCTGTATCCCAGCAACCTGCCACGGTGGCCGGTAGCCAAGCCTCAAACGAGCAGAGACTACATTGTGCCTCTGAACCATGAGGCCTCGACGACGGTAGGAATATTTGTGACGGCCGACAGACTCATAATGGGTGATGGAGATGCTGAAGGGCCTCTCTGCATCCTTGCGTCGCCGTACAGGGAGGAGAGCGGTGGAGCAAACTCTAGAAAGGTAGCATGTCAGGGAGAGAGGACACCCAACACCACGAGGGGTCAGATGGCAAGCTTCTTTTGCGAGTCTGTCAACTGTATCATTGTGACGTAAATCTACATGAGATGGCACCTATAAAAATTTGACAGTCAAGCTATGATGACACAATCAGGCCAAAAACGATAAAATCTGCTGAATAACAGTAGAGTGTGTGGGCTGAACAATAGAGAGGGAATGAAGGGCAGGTTTGGAGTCACAAAACATGGCAGTATTCACTACACGTTCACAAACAAGACTAACAGCATCCAGAATGGCATACAGTTTACACAATGTGAGCTAGAGTGGTTACAGAGACGACGGCCAACCCAGCCCCCTGATGGTGACTCTATATCAGGTGAGAAAACGGCACAACCTGCTGTACCATCCACCCGCAATGAGCCATCAGTGTAGAGGCAGTACGGATCTGTGATGGATGACGTCACTGTTTCTATATGTTCCAGAGCCAACTGCCGCTATAGAGAAGGCAGTTCCGACTTGGAAGTAGGTGTGAAGCTCACATCAGGTGTTGGTAGCATCCACGGAGGGGTCCCTGAGGGGACGTCTACAACCATTATATCTATATTAAGACTACGGAGCATAAAGGAAACAGACCTTATAAGAGTACGTCCAGCAGACAGTATGGGAGGGACAGGGGAGTTTGGTCTAAGAGAAGTCCTGACTAACTGAGAGTAATGGGGTGAAAGATGTGGGAAATGGAGACACTTGACAGTGAAGCAAGTAACATTAGAATAAATTCTCTCGATTAATGGGGAAAGACGCAAATCACGCTGCATGTTCACTATCCTGCTCGACATTGGACAGCCGAGAATTATTCTCTTGTTATATTCTGAAATTTTTCTAAAGTTTCCAGAGCAGCCCTACGAAGTTGAATCAAAGCAGGGGAGAGGTAATCGACAACTGAACGGATAGAAGCAATATAGATGGTCCTGGCTACTGGGATGGAGATGCCCGAGGAGTTGTAAGAGAGCCATTAAAGTGGTGTAAGTCGGCGCTGGAGACGACCCAATAAGTCCTGGACAATAGGATGGCCTTGAGGTCTGGCAGAGACAATCAGCCAATTATTGACTGGCGCGCCAAGGTAGCGGTATTGGGAACACATGGAAATGACAGTCCCTCCAATGGTGAACACTGGCCGAGCTTGAGGAAGGCGGCAGGTGAATATTCTGCTCTTATCTGGGGAGACAATAATGCCACAGTGAGAGGAGGCCACAGAGAAGGAGTCAAGAAACCGCTGGAGATACCTTGGTGAGATGGAATGAACACAGATATCATCAGCATAGCACGTAATTGTAGTTCCAGGAATATCAGGGAGAGAAGTGAGCAGCCGATGCATCAGAATATTAAATAACAATGGGCTGAAAACACCCCATTGAGGCGTACTAAGATGAAAACTGCGCAAAGAACTGAGCACACCACTGAAAAACACACGGGAGGTCCTGTTACTCAGGTAGCCCCGAATCCACCGTAATAGGTTACCCTTTATCCCAAAATCAACAAGTTGATCCAAAATGACGTCTCTATTAGCATCATCGAAGTCACTTCGAAGGCGAGAGTACAGATCGACTAGGCAGTGGTGTGTGCTCTGCTGGGGAAGGAAACCAAATAGCCATTGAGAGAGGCGATCCTGCAGTCTGTACATGAAAAGATTGAGTAAGATTCTCTCCATAGTCTTACAAAAACAGGAAGTAAGGAAAATAGGCCTGAACTTCTCAGTACCGGGCTTAGGGATGGGTATTATTGTGCTGCTGGTTCAGGCTCGTGGTACACAACCGTCACGAAGATAAAGATTGTTCAGTCGAAGTAGAGGGTTCCCAGGAACTTCTTGAAATAGGCGCAGCACAGCATAAGTAATACCATCATCACCAGGAGAAGAAGTCCTACCCCGAGAGAGAGCACGGCGCAACTCTTCCTCGGTTATCTTCTCTGCATCATCGTCATCATCTTGCAACAGAGCAGACATTAGACGTAGCCGATGGACAGCAGCATGGGAAACGTGTGTATCTTGCATGTGGATGGGTAGACTGGCTGGGGTAGATTGTTCTGACCAGGCATCGACAAGTTGTTGGGCATAGTCGGCGGGAGTGTGATGATGAGCAGTGGCCGGTGTCTTTTTAACAACCAGACGGATGAGGTGCCACATAGAAGCCAAACTTGTTTGATGGTTGATGCTGTCCATGAACCGCTGCAAAGACTCAGTGTGAGCACACTCCTGCAGGGCAACTAAAGCGTCTCTAAACATCTGGTAACGATGGAGCAGGTCAGGGGTTGGGTTGGCTTGAAACAATAGGCCATCACGTTCAGCCTCCTCCTTTGCCTCCTGTATACGTGCATCCAGCGTCCAGGAGTGGGCAGTATGGTGATGCTGGAGGTGTGGCCGGGAGACGTATAGCCTATTAAAGTCATGAGTAGCAGATACAAGATCAGAGTACAACTGTTCAGCTGATGATATGTCAAATGTAGGGAATACATGGGCCATAAAATAATAAGATATAAGTCGGACAATATTTAGGGGGCACAGCAATACGCAAACGAGTGGCTGAAGCACTTGACCCAGCTGTTAGAGAATAATGAAACCGAAGAGCGATGTGATCAGAGATTAAGTCTGGAACGGATGAGCACTGAACCTGAGATGCTATCAGGCCAGGCGAGAGGATGTAATCCAGAGTACCTCCCCGACAATGAGTGGCACCGCCAGTGTCCCAGCGTGTCAGATGATGCTTGAGGATGTATGAAAGGAGACGAACACCATTACGATTAATCGAGCCAGATCCATCACCCAATTCAGAATGCCGAGCATTAAAATCTCCCATATACACCATACCACGCACTTTTAGAGAAGGAAGAGCCTCAAGAGAGTCTAGCCGGAGCAGAATAGGCATTACATAATTGGAGTACTCCATCCTCAGGTAGAACCTCAAATAGCTGGAAAGTCATGTCAGGATCAGAGGAGGTACGGAGAAGGCGATGTGGCAAGGAGCTATGTATGTAAGTCAGGAGACCATTCCTTATCAGATGAACATATGGCACATAACCTGAGAGGGGAGGAGCTTGCCCAGCGGTGAGCGGCTGTCCTGGAAATGCTTCCTGGAGAAAAATAACACTGGGATGATGACGAAAAACATAGGCCTTGAGTTGAGTGAGCTTAGCATGACTGGTGATACCACAAATGTTCAAATAGATGACATCCAGTTGGCAATTACTAGCGAACTCTGTGTTTGGAGGTAGAAATCTTGGGAGCAAAAAAAACACTCTTTAACCGGGTACATGCACACACCACTTACTGCTGGACCAAAATCGTAGTGGTTGGAAGGAAAATAGCGCTTGTGTTATAACGATAGAACCAAAAATGGAATAAATTTGGAAATAGTCTCATTCTCTTTCCTAGCTAATTTAACCTTAATATAACTCAACCTGACCAAACTTAATCTAACCTAACCTAACCTAACCAGGACCTAACCTAGCCGAGCTCGTGCATGTACTGGGTTAAAGAGTGTTTCTATGCATCCGGGGAGTGGGGGCAGATGAGCGACCTGGAGAAGAAGATGGACCAGGAGAAGGGACGGACTCGAAAAGCTTTTCAAGGCGAGATGCAACAGTATCCATCCTTTCAGTAAGGGCAGTGACAGTTGAGATGAGGATCTGCTGAGCCTCAACCAAGGTGGAGAGTTTGGAGTCATTAGCAGCCCGAACAGCAGCCAGCCCATCAATCCTGGCTTCAAGGGCAGAAAAACGGCTCTCAAGGGCCGTACATCGTCCCAGATCCGGAGGCGAGGCAAGGCTGGTGAGAGGAGCAGATTGGGGAGATGATGGCGGCGGTAGTGGAGGCGGCGCAATAGTAGCGGCACGAGCCTGAACCTGGTGTCGAGCACATCCATGCCAGACGTTAACCCCTGGCTGAAGGCATCGTGGACACTTTCATCAAGACGTATCTTCAGGAGGTGGAGGCAGCAGGACGTGATGGTTCACCCCTGACAGGACACGTCCTGGAATCATGGTCGGCGGCACACTAGGCACACTTCGGCGAGGCGGAACAGTACCGGGAGATATGCCCAACTCCCCAGCACCTACAGCACCAAGGCTGGTCATTATGAAGTTTCCGCACATCACACAGTTGAAGACAAGGAAGGAAATAAAAGGAAATCTCAATTGGAAGTGAGTCGGGAAGACTCCAGACAACAACAATACGGCTAATGGGGGAACCATCTTGAAGAAAACGATGGGCAGAGTACACACCAGGGTATCCCTCAGCAAGTTTCGGGTCAACATCAATGGGGAAACGGGTGAGGATGTAGCTGGGGAACTTACGAGGCCTCTCGGGTGAGTCTTGAAAAAGGAAAGGCAGAGACAAAAATTCACCATGCAGCCTTGACTCTATCAATGATATCCTGACGATTTCTAGAGATGTAGACAAAATTCATCGTTCTTTTTTTTTTTTTTTCCTTCCCCCCTGTCTTGGTGTGTCAAACCATTTCATGTTTGGTTTTTTACTTACAGTTCAGCTGACAACCTGCATTCTCCATACATGAATTTGCTGTATAAGCTGTTTGTCCACCCTGGCTTTGTATAGTTGCCAGATCCGCCTCAGTATTTACAATTTTGTTAATTTATAATCTCTGCAATTTATTACTCATTATCCTCATTTACTTATATGTGATTATTTACTCAAACACAAGTTCATAAATAAATAAATAGGCAGTGATGACTTCCGGTGAAGCTGTGTGATAGACGTCTGCTCTCCTTGAGGTCTAGCGTGTGTTTGTGTGTGTTGTTATTGTTGTTATTGTTTTTAAGTGTTGTATGGAAGTATTGTAGATGTGTGTTTTTCTTGTTCTTGATTTGTTTTAGTGTTTTTCTTGTTACTTTGTTTATGTGTTTTTTATTTCTTCTGGGAGCCAGCCATCCAGCCAGCCAGCCAGCCGACCACACCAGATGCCTTGAGATGCGTAGTATGGAATCTTACCCACCAATCATTAAAGTCGCAGTGGACCAAGTAAGAGTACTATGGTGCAAAACAGTTCATTCCCTCTGCTGGCCACAATATAAATTAAGTGAACACACTACTGTTGGTACATTAGAGATCCATGATTCCTACAAAATATGACTGGAAATAGGACCAAATTGTCAAAAATTAATGATGCCCTATTGCTTGGAATAGTTTGGAGGAATCAGTTGTTCCAGAATTACCAACGCTGTACTACCCTTTTAAGTCTCTGTGGTTCGAACGATTAAACAACTGAGGATGATAGATGGCGAACTTTGATTTGTTGTTCGAACCATAGGCAGGATATTCAGTCCTATTGTGGCAGGCTGGAAGGGCTATTGAATAACACTGAGGTGATTACTTTGCTGGGATAGATTGAAGGAATCTGCAGCCCTCCAATTTACCGAAATGAGATTCTTCCAATATTCACTGAATACCTTCTATGCTTAGTCTCTGCATTCTTCCACATGTATTCTTACTCCTTACCTGCATTTTGCACCATACAAAGTTGTTTATTGTAGTATGATCTTCCTTTTTCATACCAAACTGCTCTCTACCTCTCCCATGCTTGTCTTAGTGACCAATAATCACTATGGGTTTCGTGCTATAGTTCTAAATGGAATAGTGGTAAAAATCTCTGAATACCTCTACACATCAAATCTTACACATTGTATGATCGAAAGAGTAACATATTACCTTGTTTGGCTGACCTAAGGTGTATGTGTGTGTTCTGATTATAATTATACCCGATTATAGTCATCCTCATATTCCTTGTCCTGTGTGTGTGTGTGTGTGTTTTAATTATAAATGATAATATACACCACATTACTGTCATCCTCATTTTTCTAGTCCTTCTACTTCTGCGACTATGGTGCTTGGTTGATATCACTGCTGTGTATGTTGTTACAGCAGATGTTATATAAACTTTTATGTATTTAATTCTTCTTTATTACATGTAATATTACTTTAAATTAGCCCAGAAAATTATTATTAAAGCCCTATATAATATACATATAATACACAATAAACAAATATAATAAACACCCTAATAAGAAATAATTAATAACCAGATCACCTTAGCCTACAACAACAAAATAACAAAACAAAAGGAGACAACTAAGATAACACAAATTTAAAATGACTCTTAAGAGTGGTTGCAGTCCCGATCAGTCGCTCAACATTAAGGAATTAACCACTAGCACAAACCGAACCCCAATAGGAGGGCAAGAGATTGTGGGAGTGTTTTCGTGGTGAGTCCCACAGGAGAACTGTCCACTACAAGCCACACATAGACTCTTTTAGGCTTTGTTCCTGATGGAGATGAAACTTGATTCGCTACAGTGTGTTTGATATAGAAACTTGAGGCTGTTCGAATGGTAGTTATTAAAATAATGGTCATTGAGATGGTTGATGATTCGAAGAAAGATAAGGTCGGAACAATGTATTTTTGTGTGTGTGTATATATACATATATATATATATATATATATATATATATATATATATATATATATATATATATATATATATATATATATATATATATATATATATATTATATATTATATATTTATATATATATATATATATATATATATATATATATATATATATATATATATACATATATATATATATATATTTATATATATATATATATATATTTATATATATATATATATATATATATATATATATATATATATATATATATATATATATATATATTATATAATATATATATATATATATATATATATATATATATATATATATATATATATATATATATATATATATATGCGTAAATCCACAAGGAAGGAAAAATAAACACGGAGTCCCAAGCGCTTTCGTGTATTCACATCTTCAGGGGAAATACAGAATGTAGAAGAATGGTTTTGCTTGCTTGTTGGATTTCTTGGCTATCAACCAGAGGCATATAGCCAAAGGTCATTAAGCCACTGGATCCATTTTATTATATCAATCTATATAAGGTCATAAAGTTTTGTCTCCCTCAGAAATCTCATTAGTTTGTTTATAATATTCTTGTCATCTGACAGAATATTTTCTATGGTGAAATCCATTTTTTTAACTTGAAAATATTGTTTAATTTTTCTTCTTTGATGTTCATAATCTGTACAAAAAATTATTACGTGACTGATGGACATTACTGTTGTGCATGCTGGGCACATGGGAGGAAATTGTCTATTGACATATGGTTCTAGGTGGGTTAACCATGTGGCGTTAACCCTTAGTCGGGCCAACACCACCTCGTCCCTGCGACTACGCCATGATGACGTAGCCCAGGGTTCAATAAGTGTTTTTACTTTATTACTGATGTTTAATCTGGTCCACTGCCTTTGCCACAGGAGATGAATTCGAGACTTAATGAGGGAAACAAAACACCTGAGATCCGTACGGACTATGCTAAGGTCCAGATCAACAGTTGACCCGGCTAGTATATCAGCCTGTTCATTGCCATAGATACCATAATGTGAAGGTACCCATATTAGCTTGATTGATTTATTGGCACAAAACAGCTTACTAATGATATTACCCTGTATTTCGTTGTTAGTAGTATTCAAGGATTTAATAGCTTGACGTGAACTTAATGAATCAGTAAAAATAACTATCCTATCGTGGGTCGTCGATAGGGCAAAATCCAAAGCTTTATTAATAGCAAAAAGTTCAGCAAGAAAAATAGATGTATGAATCGGCAGTCTGAAACTTAACTGACATTCAGTCGACCATACACCTGCACCCACACATTCATCCGTCTTGGAGCCGTTGGTATACAGATGGAAATATGATAGATGTTGAAGAATGATCTCATGAAACCTCTGGTGTACCTCCACCTCCGGCACCCGGGATCTAACCCCTGGCAACCAGGAATCCACAATAGTGAAGGGGGGTGTTACCCAGGGTGCAATATTTACTAAAACCAGGGAATCGATTGTTGATAATTCTATACCGACACACTTTACGAGGTCGTGGAGTCTTGCTCTGAGGGACCTCACGCCAGTGCCCTCCGGGGCCGTGCGACGCCCAGGCGGATAACTCGGTCCTTCCCGGCTGCAAATGCCTCACCAAGGCATTACCGGGAGGATGACTCGGCTCCCCGGGTACCTGAACTTGGGGCCTGGTCCCCATTGGCCTCACGCCAGTGCCCCCTGGGGCGCAGGGGTTCCCGGACGGACGACTCGGTCCCTCTGCCAGGGGCCTAGCGCCATGACCCCCCGGGTGCTGTTGCCGTAGCAAGGCATTCCCGGGAAGATGACTCGGCACCCTGGATTTCTTAGCACAGTATACTAACAGTTGTTGATCTCGTCTCAATCGGAGGGGAGGCACTTGTGACTCCACCTCTAGACGCTCGATTCGAGTGCAACGTAGGGCTCCAAGACACACACGCAAACACGCATTCTGCACAACATCCAAACCTTTCAACACAGACTCAGATGCCGAACCATACACTATTGACCCATAATCTACTCTAGATCTAATCAGGGATTTATATAGCATTAGCAATGACTTCCTATCTGCTCCCCATTGAGTACCAGAAATGCACTTCAGCAAATTGAGTGCTTTTAAACATTTAAATTTTAACTGACTGACATGGACTCGCCATGTCAGTCGACTGTCAAAATGCAGTCCAAGAAATTTAGTAGAATTTTGAATAGGTAGGGGGTTGACACCCATAGTCAGCCTGACGTCTGGCTTCTTCATATGAGTTAAAATAACCCCTACACTCTTTCTTACTGAAAACTTAAAACCCCACTGGAGGCCCCAATTGTGAATCAAATCCCGTGCCAATTGGATCCGAGTTGCCGAAAACTCTGCAGTACAGCTGGAGTGCCATATCGCACAGTCGTCGGCGTACAGTGAGTATTTAAGATTTCGAGGAGGAGCTGGTAGAATGTCATTGATCATACATAGAAACAAGGTCGGAGACAGAACACTCCCCTGGGGGACCCCATTTGCCTGGACAAATATGTCCGAGAAAGTGACTGTGTCCGAAAAAAGCTTGACAGAGAAAGTTCTGTCAGAAATGAAATTCTTAACAAAAAAGGGCAGGTTACCTCGTAATCCCATCGCATATAGTTTCCTGAGGAGGCCATGTCGCCAAGTCATGTCGTAGGCTTTTTCAATGTCTAAAAATACTGCAATCAAAATTTTTTTTTTGGCAAATGCCTCTTGAATTTGGACTTCCAGGTTCACTAGCTGATCGAGCGTCTGGCGACCTTTACGGAAGCCACACTGCTCGTCAACCAGCAAATTCCTGGAATTTAAAAAATGCAATAGCCTACGATTAACAATTCGTTCCATGACCTTGCATAAGCAACTTGTGAGCGCAATAGGGCGATACGATGAAGTCGATCTGGGGTCCCCCCCCTCCTTTCGGTATGGGAAAGACATGTGCAAAGTGCCACGAGTTTGGAAAGGTGTGACCCCTCCAAATCTCGTTAAACACTTGCAACATCTTGATCATGGAATCATGATCAAGATGCTTTATCATCTCATACAGAATCTCATCGGGTCCTGGGGATGTCCCACTACAGGCTTCTCGGGCTTGGACAAGCTCTTGCATTGTTAGATCACTGTTGTAATCTAATTCATCTCCTGTGGCAAAGTCAATATGCTGCAGCTCTGAGGCATCCTTGATGAGCAGGAAAGCTGGATGGTAATTTTCAGAGCTGCTAGCAAAAGAGAACTGCCTGGCGAGGGGGTTAGCAATGTCTCTAGGTTCGTCATAATTGATGTTAATAAAAGAGATGTTCTTATTTAATTTTTTTACAGTGGACCAGACTTGGGAAATTGATGTTTCACTGTTGATACTAGAGACAAAGCATCGCCAGGAGTCTCGTTTGGCTTGTCTGATGGTTCGACGAGCCCCAGCTCTCGCAAGTTTATACTTGCGAAAGTTCTCATCACTAATGTGATTTTTGAAAAGCCTGTAGGCTCTATTCCTCTCACACAGTACCCTGCGGCAATCTGGCGTCCACCATGGAACTCTATGCTTTGCGCTATCTACCGAAGTCTTAGGAATTGTTGCCATTGCGGCTTTGAGGATATTATCTTGAATATTATTTACTTTATCATCAATGGTTTCTCCAACAATTTCAATATTGACACCCTTTGTGAAGGACACCCAGTCTGCTTTTTTTCGTTAAATTTAGGTGCTGAAGGCTCTTTAATAGTGTCGCTTTTAAATTTAATCACAATAGGAAAATGGTCACTTCCCAATGAGTCATCAATGGGTAGCCACTGGCAAGAGGCTGCAATTGATGGGGAGACCAGAGATAGGTCAAGGACGCTAAAATTACCAGTATTATCATCAACTCTCGTCGGACTACCGTCGTTCAGAAGAACCAAATTGGAATCACTGATTAGCCTAGCCATCTGTTCCCCCTTTCTGTCATCCTGCAGGGAACCCCATAACGTATGATGAGTATTAAAATCTCCTACAATTAATTTTCTACAGGGCAGACTGTCCTGTAGATCAAAAACATCATCATAAGTTACTGTATCAGGAGAACAGTAGACAGAACAGATAGTCAGGTAGGTGCCACCGAATTTTACTCTGCAAGCGACTCTTTCCAGAGGAAAATTACAGGGCACATCAGTGAAAGGGAGGTTATGGCGGATGTAGATTGCCACTCCACCTCCACCCCTCCCCCCACGTAATTGACCTGTAGTTCCGAAGCTGAACAACCTCGTCTTCGACTTGGTCGTTCAGATGAGTTTCCTGAAGGGCAATAATATCGGCAGCGTAAGAACAAGCCAAAAGTTTGAGTTCATTTAATCTACCTCTAAGACTTCGACAGTTCCATTGGAGTATGGTTAGCGCGAAGATTATCGCTGTTTATGGGGTTTCTTGGAGCCTTGTTCGTCTGGCCGAACCTTTTTGTGCTGGGAGGGAAGACCCTCTTCCTCCCCTGCACTTCCCGGGGACCTCCCGCGGGCAGGTTTCGCGACGGTAGTCTCCATCGCCTGTTCCTCTCCATGAGGTACAGAGCCAGTCCTCGAACGGCTCGTCTCGCGACGAACTGGACGACTCCCGGATGTAGGCTTCATGGGAGTCACCTGAGCGAGAACATGAGATTTTGAAGCTGATACGGTATCATCAGCTTTGTGGTGCTTCTTTTGCTGGGTTGATTCAACAACTTCTAATTTCTTTGACAAACTGTCTACTAGCAGCGTTAATTTACTTACAGTATCCTTTAATTCTTTAATTTCATTATCTTTAGCTTGGATAGCCACGTTAACATCTGTTATAGTTACAGGAGCAGTTGTGCCAGTCATAGCTGCAGCATAGGAAACTGTGGGAGTTTGGTTAACCCCCTCCACCTTCCTCTTTGCCTCACCATAACTAACATCATGAGCCCTCATGTATGCCATTGCTTCAGCCTCCACTTTAAGGCTCCTGCAGTCACCTGCACTTGCCTGGTGGGGGCCGCCACAATTAGCACACCTGAAGACTGTCTCTGAACACAACTCAGTCTGGTCCTGGAGTGGCGGTGTCTACGCCGTGGGACCACCCCCCAAGGCTCCCGAGGAAGGAAGCTATTGGGGCCAAACCGTCACAACATCCCCCCGCCCCCCACCAGGGGGCGCGAATCCCTGGGAACGGCTTCGGTCACCCGGGCAATACCACACCCTCACACAACACACACAACTACACATTTTTTCATCACCGAGGAATGATTCTCCGGCTGTCATTTCTCGGCTTCTTCTTCTAGCCGGAGACATTGAAAGCAATCCTGGACCCATAAACAAATACACATGTCCGACATGCTCTAAACCCATCACATCAAGTAGGCAGACAAAGGTTTCAGTTCAATGCAACTCTTGTAAGAACTGGACCCACTTATCATGTACAACATTAGCATTCATGAAACACTACACAAACACATGGACCTGTTCCACATGTCCCTCACCCCTTCCATCACTCCCACCTCCACCACCCTCTCCATCACTCCCACCTCCATCACCCTTACCAACACCCACACCTCCATCACCCTTACCAACATTCCCACCTCCATCACCCTTACTTCCAACTCCAACAACACCTCCACCTCCTTCCCCCCCACACTCTCCTCTCCCCCGTGCAGCAGCACCTAACATACACCGCACACATAACATTAACATACTTCAACTAAACATAGATGGCATAAACACAAAAAAACAAGAACTCACACACTTCATCATACAACATAATATACACATTGCCATCTTACAAGAAACAAAACTACGCAACACAAACAAAACACCTACATTCACCAATTTCACCACCATCAGACAGTACCGGGCCAACGGCAATGGCGGTGGACTCATCACCCTAGTCCATAAATCCCTTAATTACATAGTAACCAGTGCGGAACTCAAATCCCTCCTCCCTCGCCACGACACCACCACAGAAATTCAAAGCATTAAAGTCCGCACTGGTAAATCATCCAATATCTCAATAGTTAATTTATACATCCCCCCCCCCCCAAACCAGCCCAACAGTTCCCCAAAACTTCTCCCCCCAGCTACATCTGATCACCAACCAACCTGACCTCATCCTGGGTGGTGATTTCAACGCCAAGATGTCGGCCTGGTACGTCAACAACCCCGACACAGACAGAGGGCTTGAAATCCTTGCACAAACAGACAACCTCATCTCATTAAACAACCCACATCAACACACTCATATCCCTCACCAAGCCCTCTTCCAACCATCCTCTCCCGACATATCCTTTTGCTCTCCCAACCTCGCCCCCAGAACATCATGGAGAGTGGTCAGAACCCTCGGCTCTGACCACCTTCCAATCATAATCACCACTAAAACAAGAATCACCCCAGTTGGCCACAGACACACATACACAAATTACAAAAGTGCCAACTGGGAAACCTTAACTATGGAAACAGAACAACACTTCGAAACACTGAACAGTACACCCATCACAAACATCAACACAGCTGTTCAAAAATTCAATACAATTATACAAAACGCAGACAAACAGCACATCCCTAGAGGTAACAGACGAAAACACAACCCCAACTTCACAACAGAAATTCAAGACCTCATCAAACAACGTGACACTCTTAAACACACATCCCCAACTCCTCTTACACAACACACAATAAACCAAATACAAGCACTAAATACACAAATAAACAACAAAATTAAAGAACAAAAAACACTTAACTGACAAAGTTTTGTCAACACACTTAACCACACAACCAACACCAGCAAACTCTACAAAACACTAAACAGCATCACACTGTCCAACAGCAACACTACACAATCACATGCAGCCATCACAACAACAGACACTATACCCTCTAACAAACAAGCAAACACACTCATCCAACATTTTTCGCACGTCAGCCACCTTCACCCTCACCCTGAAGACAGACGAGTCATTAGACGCAAGAGACGTTTCCCCACTGACCCAGACTACACACCATTCACAAATCATCAGACAAATCACATCATTCACAACATAAAACACTCACCTGCCTGTGGTCCAGACAACATCAGTAACATACACCTTAAACACCTTGGACCACAAGGCATACAAGCACTCACTAACATAGCAAACTACAGCTACTCACACAACACATTACCCAACATCTGGAAACATGGAAACATTATCACCATCCCCAAACCAAATAAAGACCCCCCACTACCCTCATCACACCGTCCCATCACCCTCCTTTGTACCCCCTCCAAAATCACTGAGCGCCTCATCATTAAACTAATCACACCACACATCCCTCTTGCATCTTCACAACATGGCTTCAGACCGCTACACTCAACAAACACCCTTCTTACAGACCTCACACAAAGAATTTTTGACGGCATCAACTCAGATAGACCCCCACACAGAACACTCTTAGTTACATTAGACATTAGTAAAGCATTTGATGCCATCCCCCGCCACAACCTCACAAACAAAATATACAACACAAACATGCATAATAACACCAAAAGATGGCTGGCCAGCTTCTTGGGAGGAAGAGTAGCCCATGTTATATTTGCTGGTCAGTCATCTAACATTAAAAATTTCACCAATGGTGTCCCCCAAGGCTCTGTACTCTCACCCACCCTTTTCAACCTATACATGCACGACATACCAACACCCCAGGCACCACAAATACACATAGCCTCCTACGCAGACGACATAACACTCACATGTACACACAGAAATGCAGACACAGCCACCCTCATCCTCCAACCCTACCTCAACACACTCAATGCCTGGTTCACCACAAACAGACTTAAAATAGCACCCACCAAGTCAACTGTCACCCTTCTCACCAACTGGAACGCAGAACACCGCTACACACCACACCTCACCATAAACAACACACCTATACCACACACACACACACCCAAAATACTTGGCATAACATACAATACATCCATGACATTCAAACAACATATTACGACCATCAAAAACAAATGCATGCAAAGACTTAAAGCCCTCAGATCACTTGCCAGCACAACATTCAGACATAACAAGGAAACCACAACCACAGTATACAAACAATATATTCGATCAGTGATGGACTATGCAAGCCCTGCCTGGGCTTCAAACCTCACTGAGACTCATCACAACACCCTTCAAACCATACAGAACAGAGCCCTAAAGACAATCACAGGCTGCACAGCTACCACACCCACAGACCACCTACACTATGAAACCAAAGTCCTCAAAATCAAGGATCACCTTGACATGAGAGGCACACAAACACTTGCTGCAGCCTCCACAAACCCACACCATCCACTACACTACATGGCACAACACCCACACATGCCAAGGAACATCAAAACAACACCCAGTACACGATACCATACACAAATACTATCATCTCTTACACCCTGCCCACCCCAAACCAATCTCCAGAAACACATCCATACTCAAATCACTCATCAATCCATCCAAACACTCAAAAACAACACTCAGCTGCATGCACGACCTCCTGACATCCACCCATCCGAATCCTCCCTTCCCCGTGAGGACAGAGTCCACCTGGCCAGGCTGTGGTGTGGCCATCACCCGGCCCTTCTGACTTATCAGAAGAGGCTGGATGGAGCCATTGTGGATGCCTGTCCAGGATGTAACACAGCACCCCATTCTATTAAACACATCATTGAAGACTGCAACGCACACAACCACACTCGCCAACAACACAACATACACTCTCTGAAGGCACTGTGGGAAAGCCCGGTTCAGGCCATGACCTTCCTCAGGAGCTCGGGGCTGCTCGGCCAGACAGCTTGAGGAACTTCAACAACAACAACAACAACTCAGTCTCGTGACTACCTGCACATTTACCACGAGTGAATGAATCTTTATTGAAGCACCTCAATGCTGTGTGTCCGAATTTCTGGCAACGGAAACAACGCATCGGTTTCTGAATGTATGGTCTAACGTGAACAATTTCATATCCAATCTTTACCGTTTCCGAAATCTGGGCTGAAGCAAAAGAAAGGAAACACAAGCCAAATTTCTCTCTCTTGTTCTCTCTCATCCTGGTCATACTTTGAACATCAACAACACCTTGGTCCTTCATTCCTTCCAAAATGTCTGCCTCATCCAGAGCGGCCAAATCCCTATGGAAAATGACGCCCTTACAGGTATTCGGCCCCACTGGAATGGTGGCTTTCACCTTCAGGTTATGAATTTGCGTCAGTTTAAGGAGATCCTTAACCTTGGATGCCTTCAGTACTTTCACCAGGTGACTACCATCACGCAACTTGTTAGCAGCAGCAAGACTGCCACCCCCTTGACCATCAAGGACCTTTTTGACGATAAAGGGGTTAAAATTCTTGAGAGACTGCCCCTCATCTACACATCTAATATTTACATAACGAGCATTCATTGGAGGAATTTTAACATCAAGGTGTCGTTGTCTGTCTGCCGTAGGGGTTCCATTATTGTCAGCCATTGTTCTAGTTTAGTCCTTGGTCGTTAACCTCCCTCCTTGAGGAGGAGGGAGGCTAGTCGGGGGGTCATCCATCCGGGGCATCGGACTACGTCCGACCCCTCTCCTAGCACACTCACCTACCTCCCTTAACTATTGTATCAACCCCCAAAAATTGGACAATAATTTAGGGAATAAAAGTTACCTTTACTCGTCCCCCCCTAGTGGTAGCCTGGCGGCGTTCTCCAGTGCCAGCTAGGGGATAGGAGTTTGTGCGGAAGGAACTTCCCCACCACCGAACCTGCCT
This sequence comes from Petrolisthes cinctipes, assembly GCA_033782935.1. Lineage (NCBI taxonomy): Eukaryota > Metazoa > Arthropoda > Malacostraca > Decapoda > Porcellanidae > Petrolisthes > Petrolisthes cinctipes. The sequence continues at coordinate 2,300,866 of JAWQEG010000040.1, forward strand.
AATGCGAGGGGTGGTGTAGTAGGAACCCACCTCCCAAGCGAATACCGTTGCTCAGCCAAGAGACAACCGTAGACCCAGGAGGTCGCACGGAAAATATGGAAGAAAAAGTAGCTTAAGAAAAAGAGGTGCCCAAATGACGCACCAGACTACTGGGCCCCCCTACCACAGGGTTTCCCCTGAGGCAGTGAGTGCTGCGGGTCTGGTGTGGGGAACAACTAACTACTAGCTACCATAAACTACTGGTTGTCCTCCAGCAAAAATCAAATCACTGAAGGTGTACACAGCAGTGCAACAAAACGCTGCAAATTTACTTTACTTTCTTTACTCTACACCAGGCAGAGAAACAACAGAGTACTGCTGGTAAGATGCCTCGGTATACCAAGGTAACTCCACGGACAGTACTGTATTCTGTTGTTGCTGTGCTAAACGAGGACGAGGTCTGGACACAACAAAGTCTGGACGCATAATGGGGAAGAATGGTTGCCGAGAGACACCTTATATACCGATACATTTAATAAATAACTGGCAACCTGAAGGTGTTGCCACTACGAGTTCAAAGCAATATACACCCATATGGTGCTACAAGGATTTACTTGACCTAACCCTCATCAAACCTGACATGACCTCTAAACCTAAGATTATTCTGTCATTAAGGAATAGCAGTTGGACTTTTTTTATTAACAATCTTGTCTATGATGAAACTATCCAATTTGTACATACCATTGTTTAAGTTCATATTAATATTTTCTGTGCGTTTAATCAAACTTGACTCTATGATGTTTCTATTTACGGATGAATTACAAGACATGATTGACGAAGCATTATCCCAGTCTCTCATATGAATATACAAAGCATTAGATTCTTGTCCGGTCCTAACACTATATTTATGCTGTTTGACCCTGGTTGAAAGGTCTTTTCCAGTTTGCCCTATATAGAACATATTGCATCCTTTACAAGGTACTTTGTAGATACACCCACATGAGGAATTGGGTAAATTTTTGATCAAAATTTTCTTGACTGTGTTATCATTGCAGAAGGCAACATTAACATTCCATGTTTTAGAAGATATATATATATATATATATATATATATATATATATATATATATATATATATATATATATATATATATATATATATATATATATATATATATATATATATATATATATATATATATATATATATATATATATATATATTATCTTTTAAACAAACGAGGTTTTGCATTTGTGAGTTTTTTATTTATGCTTTCAATGGATCTTACAGTTTTTCTTAAATCTTCACTTAGATGGTGGATAAGTGAGGCAAATGTTGAGTTGTTGGGGGAGGTTGACGTTCCGTCCAGTACATTGGACATCTTCAGGAAGAAGTGGTGATTCTGGGTGGGTGAGCGGTATTTATCTATTTTCCGTATGTGGGGTGGGCGGGGCCACCATAACAGCAGCCTAGTGATTGGTGGATGGGGGGTGACGTCTGATTCTGGCGCTGCGTCTGAGTTGTTGGTTGGTTGTCGGTGAGATGTTAGATGCTTGTGGTGTGTCTGTAGGTGTGGTGGGTATCCTGACGGTGCTGGTGATGTGTCGTTTTCTGGAGGGCAGTACTTGGAGGTCTTGTGTCTGGTTGTTTATAGAAGGTTGTAGGGTTTCTATGTAAATTGCTTCTATGTAGGAGAGTCGTCTGCTGTCTGTTTCTTTGTCTAGTATGGTGGTATTATGTACTAGTTTGTCTCGTGTCAGAGCTTGGTTGTCGTGGGTACGGTAGTGGTCTTTTATAGACCCTGACTGGAGGTGCACGGTGAGCCAACGAGACAGTGATGTTTGTGTTTTACCAACATAGTGGTGAGGCTCACAGTCCACACTGTTACAGGTGTGTTGGTAAATCACGTGGTCACTGTTCATCGGGCTCTTGGAGGTAGTAGGTCGGTTGTGTAGGGTGAGTTTCGAGGTTTTTGGAGACTTGTAGTAAATTACTAGTTTGATCTCGCTGTCTGGGTCGGTGGGGTGGACATTCTTCTTTAGTATGTCTCTTAGTATGGTCTCGTCAGTCTTGTAGTCGGTGGACATATAATTGCGGTAGTGAAGTTTGATATCACTGTTGGGTTTGGTTGGGGGATTCACTTCGTACCATTTTTCTATCTGGAGTTTGATGGTGTTGGGGACGTCTGTGTTAGAATATCCATTGTTTACCAGGACTTGGGTTAGACGTTCTAGTTCCTGGTGTGTGTCTCTCCAGCTGGTGCAGTGGGAGAGAGCCCTCCTGACGTAGGATGAGATGGTGGATTGGAGGTATCTCTTGGGGCATTCACTGTCACTATTTAGACACCGTCCGTTGTTGGTGGACTTTGTGTACACTGTGGTTTGGAAGTCTGAGTTGTGGTGGGCAACCAAGAGGTCCAGGAAGGGTAGTTTGCCATCCGTTGATTTTTTCGTAGATGAAGTTCAGACCAGACGAGGATATAAACCGTTGTTGTAGTAGTAGTAGCTCGTCTAGGTCCTTCACTTGAACAAAAATGTCATCAACATACCGACAGTATGTTGATGGGCGATTATATTTGCGAAGATCCTTTTCAACAGTACCCATAAAGAAGTTAGCGAAGAGGACCCCCAGGGGGCTACCCAACGCTATACAGTCAATCTGCTGATACATATTGCCACGGGGGCAAATAAATGGAGCTTCCTTGGTGCAGACTTCGAGTAGAGTCTTCAGGCAGGTCTTGGGGATGTCCAGTCGTGGGAGGTCTGGGTGCTCGTAAACCCGGTGGAGGATGATGCCTATAGTTTTATCCACTGGTACATTAGTGAACAAACTCTCAACAAACAGGGAGGCGATGATATGGTTGTCTACTTTAGGGGAGTCACGGAGAATTTGTAGAAGATCTGTGGCTGAAATATATTATATATATATTATATTATATATATATAAATATATATATATATATATATATATATATATATATATATATATATATATATATATATATATATATATATATATATATATATATATATATTCTGAAGAACAACACAGCAACACGAACGTCCCTGTCGACAGAACACTAGATTACATTGTAAATCGTGTCTACCACAACGAGTCCACCCCGAAGCTCAACATCCCAGAACAAATACTACGCGGCCTTCTCCAGTGCTGCACGAAGGAGGCCGTATTTGTATGCCCTCTGGGAAATAAGTATCAACAAATTGAAGACGTAGTTATGGGCTCCCCACTTGGCGTACTTCTGGCCAACTTTTTCATGGGATGTGTAGAAGAGGAAGTATTCAGCAAGACAACCAAACCCGACATCTACTGCAGATATATTGACGACATATTTGTAAAGAGCAGCAGTGAAGACGATATTGAACAGCTGAGACTCTGTCTGAAGGAGACTTCCGGCCTTACCTTCACAAGAGAAAGAAGCGTGGATGGCACCATGCCCTTCCTCGACGTGCTGGTGAAGCAAGACGGGGACTCCTTCAGCACAGACGTATACGTAAAGGCAACCAACCCTGGCCACTGCCTATATGGTGGTAGTGAGTGTCATCAGCGGTATAAAGACTCCACTATTGGGGCTTTTATCCGCAGAGCACTCACTCACTGTAGCTCCTGGCAACAAATCCACACCGAAATAGAACGATCCACCCAAGTATTGATCAACAATGGTTTTTCCACCAGCAGTATCAACCATCAAATCAACAAGATTATCAACAACTGGTACACATCAACACCGGGGGAAAGCCAGAGTGTGGATAAGATAAACATATAATATAGATCCACTTTCTCAACATCATACAAAGAAGACGAAAGGATAATGAAACAACTTATAACACGAAATGTGAAACCGACTGACGAAGACAAACGACTCAACATAATCATCTACTACAGGACCAAGAAAACCAGCCACCTACTACTCCGAAACAGTCCCCGACAAGCCGAAAGCATATTTCAACGGAAGAACGTCGTTTATAGGTTCACTTGCAATAGAGGGAACTGTGAAGCCCTCCCCTCAACCTATATCGGCATGACAACCATGAAATTGTCTCGGCGACTCAGTTACCACCTAACCTCCGGAGCACCAAAGAAACGCCTCAGACAAGACCATGGCTTAGCCCTTACCAGATAAATACTAGAAAACAGCACAGAAATATTGACAGCAAGCGAAGACCAGTGACGTTTACCACTCCTCGAAGCCCTATATATAAAAGAAAATAACACAAACCTGAACATACAAGCAGACGACCTCCGAGCTCTACCAAGCTCACGGTGACAACCTACCGACCAATCAGGGCCAAACACGTCACGTAGCACCAGATAAATAGCGCTCCACCCGCCCAACTAACAGCACTTCTCACCTGACACCACAGAGGAAAGAACACACCATCACACCACTGAAGAAGGGATCAGAAATCCCGAAATCGCGATCTGGTAGAAAATGCAATGGAAGGAAGAAGAAACAGCTATGGAGAAGTCATCAATGACCTACCACAAGATCAGAAGACTATCCTACGCAACAAGGAGAACCTGCTTAGAAAAATACACAGCGCCAACCATGCTATCACTTTCAATTTAACGTGTATAAGAAAGAATCTCCTGTCTATTTATACCCTAAATATATATATATATTTATTGTTGAAACCAATTACTATTTCCATCCTCATATCCCTGCAGTCCCGTGTTGTGTGTATGTTTGTTAATAATTTACACCATTATTTTCATCCCCTCAAATCACGAGTCTTGATTTCATTTACACCCTTACCAGTGGACGCCTTTCATCATGGTGACTGAACAGACTAAAAACAGGACACTGAGTTTGGCGGGACCTTTGGCTCAAGTCCTGCTGTTATTGTCTCATCACCTCAACTTCAGGTCTGTTTACCTATCGTTCGTTCGTTATTGGCGATTAAATAGATAGATGAGAAGGATTGGAAAGAAAGGCTTTATAGACAGAAGGAATATAGGAAGAGATGAAATGGAAATAAGAGCAATAAACGGTTGAATAAAGGGATTAACGGGGTATAGTAGCATTGGTAAATTCTGGAGAAACTGATTCCCCCAAACTATTCCAAGCAACAGGCCACCTTATTTTTCATTAATCAGTTCCCGTTTTCGGACATAAATTAGAGGATTCAAGGCGCTCAAACGTATGTACAGTCACTCATAAAAATTAAGACCCCCACAGGCCAGTCATCTTCTTATACTTGTGATATCGGTTTCTGGCAACAGTGTACGTGACGTCAGTGATGGCGTTTGAGAGATGAAGTTGATTTGCTCGACACATTTGTAACTAATGGTAGATGAGACGAAGCATGAGTTGGGATAATGTTTCGAGCAAACCAACCTTCCTCCAAACAGTTATCAATTATTTATATAACGACATTCGTGTCAATTATTAACATCATTAAATGTAAACATCCGAGGTAATATTATTGTATACGGTATTTTTTTCGTATAATATTCAATGAACCAGAATGCTCTTTATTAAATGAAGCAAATGTGAATATATTTATATTACATGTGTCAAGTGTTGATACCATTAACACACACTTCCATAAGTTCCATTTCCCCCGTATTTACCTAACAGTTTATAATCGTGTCAAATATCAAGGCTCTCATTATCCCTCACGTGATAGCAACCTTGTAATATTCTGAATACTTTTGATAATAGCTCGTTGTATTGAATGATTGGAATTTCACTATGAAACCCTTGTTTTGTCATTTGTCTCTTGGTCGCAAAAATTATTATTTGCTCTGTATCTCTCTTCTCTGTGTGTATTTCTTTTTTCTGTGTGCATGTAATATACTTATATAATTATATAAGCCAGTACACACGCACATAACATAATAATGTTGGTGACAGAGGTTCTATTAGTTTTATCTGTCATGAGTTGCGAGAGAACTATATTCATAATTATTTAAACATTGTAATAGTTCCATTAAGTAATACATGGGATGCACAATTAAGGCTTCATCGGACATGTTAATAAAGAAGCTGGCAACTATTTTCAACATTTCTTAAAATTAAACTTTATTGAAGGCGTGTTAAGGTCTGAAATCCTGTGTTTCCCATCATACAACACCTTCTCAATACTCACACCGTTGTATTTGATGCCGTATTGGTCTTTACTGTCTTGTGCTACAAGGTTGATATTAGTGTGACATTCCATATACACTCTACCACTACTCATTCCATTGTATTTGATGCCGTATTGGTCTTTACTGTCTTCTGCTACAAGGTTGATATTAGTGTAAATTCCATATACACCTTGTCTTGTGAACTGACTAACTACACCACCTTACACATCTTCAAGTCAACAGAACTGCCAACATGTTGGAGAGGGAATATTTTTTTTTTTTTAAATTCATTGCGCCGTAGCGTCAGTCAATAGGCAGACAACAGTACACAAGGGTAGGCGGGACTCACGAGAACCCAATGACCACACACACACACAAGCACACACACATGCGCACACACACACACACATCACGAAAACATAACAGAATGAAGCACAAGTATACAGATAAATATTTACATCATGACCTACTTAAATCCACCAAAAGGAGGGTGGCGCACCAGAAGTTCCTCCAGAACCTGATGGTTCAGCAGGTGTCGACAAACCACATCAGTGGCAGGCCCTGGGGCAGCAAGTGTCGGACAGTGGGGCAGGCTAGGCAATAGTGCTCTATAGTGTTAGCACGAGGCGATAGACACAAGCGACACTCAGTGAAGGGAGGCTCACCCTGCATCCAAGCAACCTGCCACGGTGGCCGGTAGCCAAGCCTCAAACGAGCAGAGACTACATTGTGCCTCCGAACCATGAGGCCTCGACGACGGTAGGAATATTTGTGACGGCATACAGACTCGTAATGGGTGATGGAGATGCTGAAGGGCCTCTCTGCATCCCTGCGTCGCCGTACAGGGAGGAGAGCAGCGGAGCGGACTTTAGAGAGGTAACATGTCAGGGAGAGAGGACGTCCAGCACCACGAAGAGGCAGATGGCAGGCTTCCTTTGCGAGTCTGTCAACTGTACCATTGTGACGTAAACCTACATGGGATGGCACCCATAAAAATTTGACAGTCAATTTACGATGACGCAATAAGGCCAAAAACGATAAACATCTGCTGAATAACAGTAGAGTGTGTGGGCTGAACACTAGAGAGGGAATGAAGGGCAGGTTTGGAGTCACAAAACATGGCAGCATTCACTCCACATTGACAAACAAGACTAACAGCATCCAGAATGGCATACAGTTCACACAATGTTGAGCTAGAGTGGTTACAGAGACGACGGCCAACCCAGCCCCCTAGAGGTGACTCCATGTCAGGTGAGAAAACGGCACAACCTGCTGCACCATCCACTAGCAAAGAGCCATCGGTGTAGAGGCAGTATGGATCTGTGATGGAGGACGTCACTGTTTCTATGTGTTCCAGAGCCAACTGCCGCTGTAGAGAAGGCAGTTCCGACTTGGAAGTAGGTGTGAAGCTCACATCAGGTGTTGGTAGTATCCACAGAGGGGGTCCTGGGGGGACGTCGGCCACCATTATATCTATATTAAGACTACGGAGCATAGAGGAAACAGACCTTATAAGAGTACGTCCAGCAGGCAGTATGGGAGGGACCGGGTAGTTTGGTCTAAGAGAAGTCCTGACTAACTGAGAGTAATGGGGTGAAAGATGTGGGAAATGGAGGCACTTGACAGTGAAGCAAGTAACTTTAGAATAAATTCTCTCCACTAACGGGGGAAGACGCAACTCTCGCTGCATGTTCACTATCCTGGTCGACATTGGACAACCGAGAATTATTCTCATTGCTCTATTCAACAACTGAACGGATAAAAGCAATATAGATAGTCCTGGCTACTGGGATGAAGATGCCCAAGGAGTTGTTAGTGAGCCATTGAAGTGGCGTAAGTCAGCGCAGGAGACGACCCAATAAGTCCTGGACAATGGGATGGTCTTGAGGTCTGGCAGGGACAATTGGCCAAATATTGACTGGTGCGCCCAGGTAGCGATACTGGGAACACATGGGAATGACAGTCCCTCCAATGGTGAACACTGGCCGAGCTTGAGGAAGGCGGCAGGTGAATATTCGGCTCTTATCTGGGGAGACAATAATGCCACAGTGAGAGGAGGACACAGAGAAGGAGTCAAGAAACCGCTGGAGATCCCTTGGTGAGGTAGAATGAACACAGATGTCATCAGCATAGCACGTAATTGTAGTTCCAGGTATATCAGGGAGAGAAGTGAGCAGCCTATGCATCAGAATATTAAATAACAATGGGCTGAGAACACCCCCTTGAGGCGTACCAAGATGAAAACTGCGCAAAGGACTGAGCGCACCACTGAAAAACACACGGGAGGTCCTGTTACTCAGGTAGCCCCGAATCCACCGTAATAGATTAACCTTTATCCCAAAGTCAACCAGTTGATCCAAAATGACGTTTCTATTAGCAACATCGAAGGCACTTCGAAGGTCAATGAAGGCCACCACACTGTCCCTGTTAAGGCGATTGTACAGGTCGACTAGGCAGTGGTGTGTGCTCCGCTGGGGAAGGAAACCAAACAGCCATGGAGAAAGGCGATCTTGCAGTCTGTACATGAGACGATTGAGTAAGATTCTCTCCATAACTTTACAAAAACAGGAAGTCAGGGAAATAGGCTTGAACATCGCAGTGCCGGGCTTAGGGATGGGTTATTATTGTGCTGCTGGTCCAGGCTCGTGGTACACAACCATCACGAAGACAAAGATTGTACAGTAGAAGTAGAGGGTTCCCAGGAACTTGTTGAAGTAGGCGCAGCACAGCATAAGTACTACCATCATCACCAGGGGAAGAAGCTCTACCTCGAGAGAGAGCACGGGGCAACTCCTCCTCAGTTATCACCTCTGCATCATCATCATCATCTTGCAACAGAGCAGACATTAGACGTAGTCGATAGACAGCAGCACGGGAAGTGAGTGCATCTTGTATGTGGATGGGTAGACTGGCTGAGGTAGATTGTTCTGACCAGGCATCGACAAGTTGTTGGGCATAGTCGGCGGGAGTGTGATGACGAGCAGTGGCCGGTGTCTTTTTAACAACCCGACGGATGAGGTGCCACATAGAAGCCACACTTGTTTGCTGGTTGATTCTGTCCGTGAACTGCTGCCAAGACTCAGTGTGAGCACACTCCTGCAGGGCAATTAAAGCGTCCCTAGACATCTGGTAACGATGGAGCAGGTCAGGGGTTGGGTTGGCTTGAAACAATAGGCCATCACGTTCAGCCTCCTCCTTTGCCTCCTGTATACGTGCATCCAGCGTCCAGGAGTGGGCAGTATGGCGATGCTAGAGGTGTGGCCAGGACACATATAGCCTATAAAAGTCATGAATAGCAGATACAAGATCAGAGTACAACTGTTCAGCTGATGATATGTCAAATGTAGGGAATACATGGGCCATGAATAATATGTAAATCGGGCAATATTTAGGGGGCACAGCAATACACAAACGAGTGGCTGAAGCACTTGACCCAGCAGTTAGAGAATAATGAAACCGAAGAGCGATGTGATCAGAGAATAAGTCTGGCACGGAGGAGCACTGGACCCGAGATGCTATCAGGCCAGACGAGAGGATGTAATCCAGAGTACCTCCCCGGCAATGAGTGGCACCGCCAGTGTCCCAGCGTGTCAGATGATGCTTGCGGATGTATGAAAGGAGACGAATACCATTACGATTAATAGAGCCAGAACCATCACCCAAATCAGAATGCCGAGCACTAAAATCTCCCATATACACCATACCACGCACTGTTGGAGAAGGAAGAGCCTCAAGAGTGAGTCTAGCTGGGGCAGAATAGACATTACATAATTGGAGTACTCCATTCCCAGGTAGGACCTCAAATAGCTGAAAGGTCATGTCAGGATCAGTGGAGGTACGAAGAAGGCGATGTGGCAAGGAGCTATGTATGTAAGTCAGGAGACCATTCCTTACCAGATGAACATATGGCACATAACCTGGGAGAGGAGGAGCTTGCCCAGCAGCGAGCGGCCGTCCTGGAAATGCTTCCTGGAGAAAAATAACACTGGGATGATGACGAAAAACATAGGCCTTGAGTTGAGTGAGCTTAGCATAACTGGTGATACTACATACATTCCAGGAGATGACATCCAGCCGGCAATCACTAGCGAACTCTGTATTTGGAGGTAGAAGTCCGGTGAGTGGGGGCAGATGAGCGACCTGGAGAAGAAGATGGACCAGGAGAAGGGACTGACTTGAAAAGCTTTTCAAGGCGAGATGCAACAGTATCCATCTTTTCGGTAAGGGTAGTGACAGTTGAGATGATGGCCTGCTGAGCCTCGACCAAGGTGGAGAGTTTGGAGTCATTGGCAGCTTGCGCGGCAACTAGCCCATCAATCCTGGCTTCAAGGGCAGAAAAGCGGTTCTCGAGAGCCGTACATCGTGCCATGAGGGTAGCAACAGACTTGCGGAGGGCCAGGTCTGGAGGTGAGGCAGGGCTGGTAGGAGGAGCAGACTGGGGAGGTGGTGGTGGTGGCGGTGGTGGAGGCGGAGCAATAGTAGTGACACGAGCCTGGACCTGACGTCGAGTACATCCATGCCACACGTTAACCCCTGGCTGAAGGCATCGTGGACACTTCCATCGAGACGTATCCTCAGGAGGTGAAGGCTTAGAGGTGGAGGCAGCAGGACGTGATGGTTCGCCCCTGACAGGACACGTCTTGGAATCATGGTCGGCAGCACACCATGCACACTTCGGCCTGGCAGAACAGTACCGGGAGATATGCCCCACACCCCAGCACCTGTAGCACCAAGGCTGGTCATTATGAAGTTTCCTCACCTCACACGGTGGAAGACAAGGGAGGAAATCAAAGGAAATCTCATTTGGAGGTGGATCAGGTTGACTCCAGACAACAACAATACGGCTAATGGGGGAACCATCTTGGAAATAACGACGGGCAAAGTACACACCAGGGTATCCCTTAGCAAGTTTCGGGTCAACATCAATAGGAAAACGGGTAAGGATGTAGCTGGGGAACTTATGAGGCCTCTCGGGTGAGTCTTCAAGAATGAGGGGCAGAGACAAAAATTCACCAGCCCCCACTCTATCAATGATATCCTGACGCTTCCTAGAGATGTAGACAAACCGGGAGGTGACAGCAGCCATCTTCACTTCAGCCAGTTCACGCTGCAGCTGGAAGGCCCTGTTGACATCAGACAACCAACACAACTTTGTGTCCGTAGATGGGTTTCCAGAGAAGGAGAGCTTGACATAGGCATTTCTTGGGGCAAAAGCAGGAAGGTTGGACGAGGGCAAGGAGTTGGTATACAAAGAAGAAACACCACGTTGAGGCAGAGAAGGTACGTCATGCACAGCTGAAGCACCCTTGGCAGTCTTGGCAGCCGGAGGCAAACAGTCCACACCATCGGAATCCTGCAAGGAGTCGGACGAGGCATCAACGGGTCGCTTGGTAGAGGTTGAGGAGGTGGAAGGCTGCATCCTGAGCTGCGGAGTGACCGAGGAGAGGGGGGGAGGGTTGCGAGAAGGCAGCTCAGGCCAGTGATCCTCGATAGGAAACTCATCCTCCTCCGACATGGCCAAGTCGGCCTCCAGGCAGGAAGCCACATCCGAATCCGCGCTCTACATTAGGCCAGGCAAGGCCTAGATGGGAAGCGAACAACCGAACACACACAAACACACGAACATACACACACAGAACCACAATAAAAAAAATAAACCACAAACAACAATACCACAAACAGCAAAACCACAAAAAAAACGAGATAGAAAATATAAACAACCCCTATAACACCACAGACACAACAACACACAAACAAGAACGTTGAAACAAGACAAACAACAACACAGGCAGAGCGCCAGGAACACGTCTTCACTCCAGGAAGGTTGGGGTGAGACTGAGAGGGAATATTTCCACACTCAGTCTTCAGTACCCTTACCAGTTTAGTGGTTTTCAACCAACTCATAATCCTCTTGGAGTATCAAAACTAATTTGGGCTAACGAGACTAGAGTCAAAGTCAATCTCTAATTAATGCAAAAAAAAAAAAAAAAAAAAAAAAACAGTTGACAAGCCTGTGAGTGCCAGGCGCAATCTCCCTGGCCTCTGCTCACATGTATTATCTGCCAAAATAAAAAAAATTCGCTACCTAGAAACAGATGAAATACTGAGGGATTTATAGTAAATTATCAAACAGCACGTGTTCACTATGTTCGAGCTATTATTAAAAGTATTCAGAATATTACTAGGTTGCTATCACGTGAGGGATAATGAGAGCCTTGATATTTGACACGATTATAAACTGTTAGGTAGATACGGGGGAAATGGAACTTATGGAAGTGTGTGTTAATGGTATCAACACTTGACACATGTAATATAAAGGTATTCACATTTGCTTCATATATAAATAGCATTCTGGTTCATGATTCTTATTCAGTTTAGTGCTTGATGATAACCATTGAATATTATACGAAAAAAATACCGTATACAATAATATTACCTCAGTTGTTTTTGTGTTACATCATAATATTAAAAAGTTAATCTTACCTTCAATGATGTTAATAATTGACACGAATATCTGTATATAAATAATTGATAACCGGGTGTATTTTCGTACTTTTATTAAAGCTTCCATTCATTTTTCACCTCTCCAAGAATAATTTCTCACCTCTCTTGTATAGGCAGGCACCCCTCCTTAAATTCCTCCTTACTTCTCCCTCCCACCAGTGAATGGTTCGACCGTGCAGAGCTCACAACTATTGTTTCGGGGTTATCTCGGCCAACATTGACAACGCTTGGTGGGCCTCACGGAAGTGTGACCAGCTGTACAATGTTACCAGAACCGATATCACACCACTTAAAAGGTGTCTTGCCTGGGGGTGTCTTTACTTTTATGAGTGACTATACAGTCGCCGATAATAGCGACGCCCCTCGTCTTGAGGTACACTGAACCAAAAGCACAAACTTTTGTTTCCATACTAGTGCATTTGTCGCGGCTTCTAGCCGCTTAAATTGTATTTATTGGTTGTGAAACCAGCACAGCTGGATTGCTATAAAATACGCCCCTTCTCCAGCCCAGGCCCCGTATAGGCATAATCTGGGTTGGAAGGGTCTATTCCGTGACGATCATCAGAAGTAAATCAAAATTCAAATCTGGAGCTGTACTGATAGTGGAGCCACCTAGTGGTGGCGTGATGAGGTATTAAGCTCGCTCTCCGCTCGAAGGCAATCGGTCACTCCAATGAGAAAGAAAGTGAATGCCTGCCGCATCGGGAGGTGGGTGGGTCAGTCAAAGCTGTGCTGGTTTCACAACCAATAAATACAATTTAAGCGGCTAGAAGCCGCGACAAATGCACTATTATTGGTATAGTGAAACCAGCACAGCTGGATTGCTATGCATGCGATGCGGTAGGTGGGAGGTGAGGTGGAGGCAATCACGTGCTAGTTAAGAGCGGTCGAGAGAGCGGAGAATCAGAAAGATAACCGAGCAGGGTGAGGTTGAAGCTAAAGCAACTTCCAACACTGGCTAGGGGACTAGCCGATGGTGGGAGTGTAGTAGCTTATCAAATATAAACCGTAGACCATTCTGTTATAGACCAGAATTGTTACTCAACTAAAGTCTTTATAGGCAGACTCGAGGGGTCGGGTCTAGGAGAGGAGGGGGTGGGTGACCCTGCACCCCCCCGCTACCCCCTTTTTATTAAAGTCCTCTGAGCTAGGGCTATGGCCCCGGCTCAGGTAATGCGATCCCGAGGGGATGAAGGAGGACACAAGGATGCAGCCATCCTGTGTTTAATATATAAATATCCAGTCACTCATCCTAGTAAAGTAATTTTTTGGAGAATGAATACTCAAGAATTCCGTAACAATATAATTTATTTAACCTGCACCATATGTACACACATGAGAGACATGGGGATGAGCATGAAGCTGTACATGATGGGGATGAAGTATGGGGTGATAGTGACGGGACTTAAGTCGCCCGACCTTTTCTCTTCAGGCGGCCCCTCCCCCTCATGTGTCTCCAGCGGGGAATGGAGGGTGGAGTACCCTTAGCCACACAGGGGGTAGGGGAGAGCGAGTGGAACAGATACCTCGTCCTGAAGGAGGAAGTGGAAGTCCAACCCCCCAAATCCCTAACCCTCTCCACCGAGTGAGTCCTGAGGTGGTCCGGAGAAGACCCTCTCGTCGCCTCCACGTAAGCTGTAAAAGCGTGGACTGGGCAGAGGGGGTGGAAACTTCCATCCCTCAGGAACGAGGGTACTGCGAGAGGGCCAATCCTGTCGTCAGCCTGCTCGTTCTTAGCTAGAAAAGCAGGAGAGGGGGAGATAGTTAAGGAAGTAAGGTTAGGGCTTACGGAAGAAAAAGCTGTGTGACGGGTCAGGGCTGCCAACTGAGAGGCCCTCTACCCTGTAGCTAAGGCGAGCAGGAAGAGAGCTTTCTGGAAGAGGTGACAAACCTCCAGAGGGACCCCCTCGAAGGTCAGGTAGAAAAGGACGCGGTGAAGGGACCAGGAGGGAGTCTGGGCCCGGTGAGGTGCGGTCCCCGCCCGAATCCCCATCCTCAGGAGTGAGAGAGGCCTCTCCGAAACCTTAATGTTAAAACCCAGGAGGAGGGAATCAGACAGGGCTGCGTGATGTGCAAGCACCGTCGCCAGGGCCCTGTTGGTGGAATCGGCGAGCCACGTGAGGAATTCCAGGACCGTGTCCTCCGAGATGACCATGGAGGGGTGTCTTCGCAAGAAGTCCTGGAATCTTTTCCAGCACGATTCGTACTGTCGCACCGACGACTGACGATGAGCCCTCAACATCTTGTCCAGTGTCTCCTTAGTGAACCTTTTGCTGAGGACTCCCGGTAGAAACTCCAAGCGTGTAGTTTCAGTGACGCTTGGAGTGGTGCAGACAGGGTGCTGGAGAGGCACGCCGATCCCAACTGAAGAGGATGAGGGCACCACCGGGACAATTCTCCGAACCACGGCTGCGCTGGCCAGAGGGGGGCTATGAGGAGTACCCTCCCCCTGAATGTGCACAGCTTGAGGATTTCCTTCAGAAGGACTGACGTAGCTGGGGGTGGGAAGAGGTAGAGATACCCCCACCTGTTCCAGTCCTCTGTGAAGGCGTCCGGGCCTCCCGCCTCTGTTCTGGAAGAGAATGTTAGGAACAGAGGAAGTAGGGCCATGGATGGGGAGGCAAACAGGTCCACCTCCGGTGTCCCGTAGCGAAGGCAGAGAGACTCGAACACAAGGGGACGCAGTTGCCACTCGACTGACGTCCCCTTGAACCTGGATAGGGCGTCCGCCCAATCGTTCTCCCGCCCTGGTACATAGCGGGCCGAGAGGTGAAGGCACCTCTTGGCCGCTATCGCAAAAATCTGTTCTGACAGGGACAGGAGAATTTCCGATCGTGCGGTGCCCTGTTTCTGCAGGCACTGCACGGCCGCAACATTGTCCATATCGAAGCGGACGCCTAACCTGGCAAACTGTGGGTGTCTGTTGAGCCACTCCCTTGCTACCATCAACTCCCGGGCGTTGATGTGTAGTAGCCTTTCCTCTTCCTTCCATCCCCCGCACCGCTGATGTCCCAGGCAAGACTGGTACCCCCAGCCTACGTCCGATGCGTCTGTCGCCACTGTGATCCCCGGGGGAGGGAACACTAGTTATGGGTCGTTCGTGAACGATCCGGTTCAAAGAGCCGGCTCTTTGCAGTGAACGATAAGAGCCGGCTCTCGCTTAAGAGCCAAATGGCTCTTTTGGCTCTCTGTGAATTTTGAAAATTTGAAATAAATGAATGAACGAATAAGTCTCATCAGTACAGCAACCTACATCTTCTTATTGTTGTCTATTGTAATTTTGCATTATAAACATATGATAAATACAATTTTCCCTGATTATTCATAGGGAAACATTTGGAAATCATATAAACATCACGCAGTCGCACATTGTTTTTGGACTTTGTGTAGTTGCCAATCGCCATATCAGTATCTATTTCATATTATTAATATGGTCTTTAGTGCACGATGTAGGAATGAGATACTATTAAAAAAACTACATACCTATTTACAAGAACAGTCATTATACTCATGTCGCATATTATTGGTATTCACGAAAAATGAGCTATGTACATTAGGTAATTAGCCTTTACTCATGAAATGTGATATAGCCTATTGGTATACACTGTCATAATCGTCATATTTTATAATCACTGCATTTCTATGTAGAGAGCCGTTTGGGAGCCGAAAGAGCCATTTAAGAGCCGGCTCTCTAAACTGAAAAGAGCCAAAAGAGCCGGCTCACTCATGGGAGCCGTAAATCCCATCACTAGGGAACACCCAGGGGACCCGCTGACGCAGGGCACCGGGACGTAGCCAGGGGCGAAGGAGACGGTGGAGAGAGGGGGACTCTTGCCTGGGAAGGTCCCTGTGTGCGGGGGAAAGGTGGAGGTTTACCTCCCGCGTCAGCCTCCTGTGTTTCAGTCGTCCCAGGGGCATTGCAGGGGCCGCGAAATTTAGGGACCTGAGCAATGATTCCCACTGGCGGCGAGAGAAAGTACGGGAAAAATGCGCCTGGCGGACGTGGCGGAGGGTCCGGCGGGCGTTGTCTGGAGCGAGAGAGAGGGTGGCCGAAAGAGAGTCCCACTCTATTCCCAGCCAACACAGTTTGCGAGTGGGAGTGAGAGAGGACTTGGGGATGTTCAACAGGAACCCCATTTCCTCTAGCACTCCCCTCGCTACCCTGACGTTGTTTGCTACCTGCTCCTTGGAAGGGGTGTGAAGCAACCAATCGTCCAGGTACATGAGGGTGGGGACACCCGCCTCTGCCAGACGGGATGCCACCACCCTCACGAGCTTTGTGAAGACTCGAGGAGCTATAGAAAGACCGAAAGGGAGCCTGGTAAACTGGAACGTCTCGGTCCCCACCTGGAAGGCCAGAAAACGGCGAAACCTGGGGTGGATCGGGACGTGCCAGTATGCATCCTTGAGATCCAGGGATGCTAACCAGTCTCCCTTCCTTAGAACTGTGCGGACCTGGGCAACCGAAACCATCTTGAAACGTAAGGTTTTCACAAATTTGTTTAGCTTGCTCAGGTCCATCACCAATCTCATTTTTCCCTGGTCCTTTTTATGGACCGTGAATAAACGAGAAAGAAAGACCCTCCCGTCGCCCGCTCCACTACCCCTTTTTCCCGCATTTCTAACACATGCTGGACGACCGAAAGTGACACTTTGGTTGAGGCCGGAGGTAGACGTAGTGGCTGTAACGGGAAATGACAGGTGTCAGTGAGAGTACAGTTAATCCTAGCCCGCGACCCGAGGGACCCGGGGATGGTTGGAGGGTAGAATGATGGGCAGAGGCAGAGATTTTGACCGCAAAGGGAACTCTGATTTTGACCTAATGGGAACCCAAGGACGGGAGTAGGAATATGTCATATATCAGAACTGTCAGACTAGGAAAGTTAACCACCACAGTTACTCACCGGAACAGTTATCCAGGGCCAGGACAGGCCCTGTCGAATTACCCTTGCTGCCCAGCCGTGGGAGGGCCAGGCTGCTGACCACCCTGTGAGGCAGCCCAGAGTGGGACCCTCAAGTGGAGCGGTCCTTCTGGGAGGGGTGGGTGAAGGAGGACTTGGGTTTTTGGAAGGGCTTGGAGCCCTGCCCTCTCCCACGAAACGGCTGCTGGCCCCTCTGGGAGAACCTGTTGTGCGCTTTCGGGGGAGTGGGATAAGAAGGCCTCGGTAGTCTGGAAGGCTGGTAGGCCGGTCTGGATGGCTGTGGGGTACGTGGCCTACGGACAGATTGATTAGGAAAAAAGGGGTGGGACCGAATTTTCCTTCAATTTCACCTCCAGTGAAAAATAACTCAGGTAAAGGGATTAACGAGAGGTACTTACTTGGAGGTAGAAGGTTTTGGTAAGTTAATTACCGCTGGGAGAGAGGAGAAGATCGCGTCTGTCGCAGGTTGGTCGAAGAGGGCAGGGGACAGGGGGGCAGCTCGCACCACTCCCCTCTGTGCCATCTCCGGCGCAGATTTCGCAGCCGCCTGGCGGGCTGCCAGTCTCGCCTCGGCGAAGATCTTCGCCTCCTCCCTCATGTTGTGGGTCGCCATTGCCGCGACGCCCTCCATGACGGTGGCCATGGAAGAGAGGGTGTCACTGTAAGGGGTCAACAAGGAAAAAAACGAGCGAACCCGGGGATAAGGACCCGGGAGTAACAGAGAGACCCTCTACCCCGTATCCCTCAAGTAACACAACACTAGAAGTAAAGGTACTCACGCAAGCTGTAGACCCGACATCTCGTGGTAAGTGTTGGTGAGGGCGTTGAGGCAGTCCCTGAACAGAGCAGCGGCCACCCCCGTGGAGATGGTGTTGGCCAACTCCAATCTGGCCGCAGACTCTGCCTGCCGCAACTTACCGTCGGGCTCCTTTAGCTGATAGGGGACCGGAGGCTCCTTCTCCGTCTTCCACAGGCATTCCCTCAAACCCGGCGGGGCACGGGAATGAGGGAGGACGACGGGGGAGGGGGTTTCCTGGCCGCGCTGTGCTTCTTGTGGTCCAGGGACTTAAGGAGAAAGGCTGGAATGTCCAGGTCCCCTTCGCCCTTATCCCCCGGGAAGTACGCGTCCGGGGAAAGGAGGACTGCCGTGTTCCCGTGGGAGCGGTCAATCCTCCACGCCTCGGACAACTGTAACTGGCTGTACTCCACCAGAAAACCCATCGCGTCCAGGGTAGCCGCCGAGGATACTCTCGATGAAGTGGGTACAGGAGCCGAGATGGGACGGACCTTGTAGAAGGGAATAGCGTCGCCCTTCTCATCAACCCCCCACTTCACCAGGACATCATCCCTCCGGGTCCACACGTCTGGTTGAGCTGTGTCCGGGGACCAAGCCACCAGTCTGCCATCCTCCGAAGAGTGGGTCCAGGAAGGAGGAAGGAGAGCCCAAGATTAGGGAAGGTACCCGTCGCCCGCAGGAGGGGGAGACGGGGACGGAGGTGCGGAGGTAACCAACTCCTCAGCCACGTCCCCCGATGGAGACTCGAGTCCCGGAGATAAAGGAGGAACGGGAATGACTCCCATATCCTCGGGAGGACTCGCGCCCCCGACGGGAGCAGAAGCAGGAGGAGGGGCAAGGGTGAGAGAAGGAGCGGGCTCCGGAGCAACAGCCGGAGGCTGCACGGTGGAAACCCCAGGAAAGGCGTAAGGTATAAGGGTATGGAAGATCTTCACGATCTTCATCGACGTGGGGCTCGCCTCCCCCCGCTTACCCTTGCGGGATTTGCGGACGGGCGAAGGAGAGTCACCCGACGAAGATGAAGAGGATGAAGAAGACGAAGACGAGGAGGAAGGAGAACGGCGACGAGCCCGGGACTTCTTGGAGTGGCGGGACCTTTTAACCGATTGCTTGCGTCCTCTAGAGCGACCCGAGGAGCCGGCTCTAGAAGGCGACGAAGTTGGAGGTTCCCTGCTGGGCCCTTGTACCGGTGAGGTAGTCGGGGGAACCAGCGCGACGGACTCGCTCGCCAAAACTGAACGGGGAAGAGGGATCACTCCCAGAAAGCAAATCCCCGTAGGGTTATTACAGGTAATAGGACAAGGATTTCGGTGTCCCTTCGGTCTCCAGTCACTCCCTTTCGTTTCTTCTTCTGTCCCTCCGTTCCACCTGTTCCCTTCGTGCTTGCTGTCCCACCTCTCTATCAAACCTCGCCATGTAAAGTCTTTAAGGCCTAAGGTGGGTTCGATATCACTTTATCATTATCATTAGCCTAAAGATCAATCGTGTGTTTAACCTACTAATAGATTACTTCAATTTTTGGTGATAGACCTTAAGTAGTGTGTGCAAAACAGTGGTTGATTTAACAAATTTGCACACCGTTAACATAATGAGGGATTTATTCCAGATATTATGGTGTGTGGTTGTGGGAGAGAGAGAGAAAGAGATAGTCGAAGTCTCGGAAAGTAAGTGGGCAACCTAAAGTTCATGGAAGGCTCCGGTTGAGCAAACGGAGACGTAGGGTCATCATACTAGCTAGGAATGTAGTTTGCCAGTCAATATATGATGAGTGTCAGGGAAACGACTCTTAATAATAAAAAGAAATAGCATTTATATTTTTAATTGTAATACCCGTTACAGGTGAAACGGAAAGACAGAAGAGGGAACGAAAGGGGGCGACTCTCCGGAGATCGAAGGGACACCAAAATACGTGTCACAATTCCCCCTACGGAAATTTGGTCTGTAGGAGTGATTCCTCTACCCTGTTCATTTGTGGATTCTGAACAAACATAATCCAATTAATGATGAATGCGAGCTGATTATAATTGGCAACATTAGGCTATCACTTATTTAGACACTGTTTCCCGCAGAATGTCGGGGAGTCAATATCCATACGACTTTATGACTAAGGAGTTAGGTTAATTAAGATAAGATTTTGTTTTTATTTAGATTAGCAAAGAGAGAGAGAGAGATCAGAGCAGACTTTAACTTTTATATTAAGTGAGAGAGAGAGGGGATGTGGTATTTAGTTATGAAGGAAATTTCGTATGCATGCAATACATTGTAACGTGACTTCAAATAATGCTTGCCAAAATGTGATGGCCAAAGAAAACAACCTATCTGCCCGATCCTGGTTCGGAGAAAAAAAATCGTGCCAACGAGTCGTGTGCTCTCGGTCAGAACGGCTGAGGCATGTTGTATGCCAATCATCAAATTCATTCCTCCGACAACCACACAACGCCATCTATAGAATGAACTATAAGGCAGAGTCAAGTTCACTACAAAGGGATAGA
Organism: Petrolisthes cinctipes; assembly: GCA_033782935.1. NCBI lineage: Eukaryota > Metazoa > Arthropoda > Malacostraca > Decapoda > Porcellanidae > Petrolisthes > Petrolisthes cinctipes. The sequence goes on from JAWQEG010000040.1 coordinate 2,321,650, forward strand.
GTTGACAATCCAAACAGTTTTCGATTATGCACACACACACACACTGTTGCCCCATTTACGATATGTAAATACTGGTTTGCCCAGTTGGAACTGGAATTGATGTACAATCGCCGTCAGAAGTTGTGTCCCGATTCCCTGACATGATGAATCGCAACCAGACAAGTTCGAAGGTTCGAACAACATACCGTTGTTCGAACCTTCCAACTTCGCCTGGTTGCGATCATCGTTCTAGGGGATCGGGACACCACTTCTGTCCGCGAGTGTACATACCTAAACTAAACTATATCTTTAACGCCTTTTAACATCATAACGGTCATTAAGGCAATGTAACTGTAGAGTGATGGGTATTTCAAAGTGTGTGTGTGTCTGTATGGGGCTGTAAGTGGGGAAGTGTGTGGTGGTGCATGTTTTTTTTTTTTTTTTTTTTTTATTAATTGCGATATAGCGTCGATCAACAGGCAGGCAACAGTACAACGGGTAGGCGGGACCCATGAGAATCCAATGACTACAGCCACACGCACAAACACACAAATAAACACATCACGAAAATATAACAGAATGAAGCACAAGTATCCAGACAAATATTTACATTATGACCTACTTAAATCCACCACAACGAGGGTGGCGTACCAGAAGTTTCTCCAAAACCTGATGGTTCAGCAGTTGTCGACAAACCACATCAAGTGGCAGGCCCCGGGGCAGCAAGTGTCGGACAGTGGGGCAGGCCAGGCAATAGTGCTCTATAGTGTTAGCACGAGGCGCTTGACACTAGCGACACTCAGTGAAGGGAGGCTCACCCTGCATCCCAGCAACCTGCCATGGTGGACGATAGCCAAGCCTCAAACGAGCAGAGACTAAATTGTGCCTCCGAACCATGAGGCCTCGACCACGGTAGGAATATTTGTGATGGCAGACAGACTCGTAATGGGTGATGGAGATGATGAAGGGCCTCTCTGCATCCTTGCGTCGCCGTACAGGGAGGAGCGCGGCAGAGCGGACTCTAGAGAGATAACATGTCAGGGAGAGAGGACGTCCAACACCACGAGGAGGCAGATGGCAGACTTCCTTTGCGAGTCTGTCAACTGTACCATTGTGATGTAAGCCTACATGGGATGGCACCCATAAAAATTTGACAGTCAAGTTCGGATGATGCAATAAAGCCAAAAACGATAAAATATACTGAATAACAGTAGAGTGTGTGGGCTGAACACTAGAGAGGGAATGAAGGGCATGTTTGGAGTCACAAAAAAAGGCAGCATTCACTTCACGTTGACAAACAAGACTAACAGCATCCAGAATGGCATACAGTTCACGCAGTGTTTGCTAGAGTGGTTACAGAGACGACGGCCAACTTGGCCCCCTGGAGGTGACTCCATGTCAGGTGAGAAAACGGCACAACCTGCTGTACTATCCACCTGCAATGAGCCATCAGTGTAGAGGCAGTATGGATCTGTGATGGAGGACGTCACTGTTTCTATGTGTTCCAGAGCCAACTGCCGCTGTAGAGAAGGCAGTTCCGACTTGAAAGTAGGTGTGAAGCTCATATCAGGTGTTGGTAGCATCCACGGAGGGGTCCCTGAGGGGACTTCTGCAACCATTATATCTACATTAAGACTACTAAGCATAGAGGAAACAGACCTTATAAGAGTACGTCCAGCAGGCAGTATGGGAGGGACAGGGGAGTTTGGTCTGTGAGAAGTCTTGACTAACTGAGAGTAATGGGGTGAAAGATGTGGGAAATGGATGCACTCGACAGTGAAGCAAGTAACATTAGAATAAATTATCTCGACTAATGGGGGAAGACGCAAATCACGCTGCATGTTCACTATCCTGGTCGACATTGGACAACCGAGAACGATTCTCATTACTCTATTCTTAAATTTTTCTAAAGTTTCCAGAGTAGCCCGTGGAAGTTGAATCAAAGCAGGGGAGAGGAAATGAACAACTGAATGGATAAAAGCAATATAGATGGTTCGGGCTACTGGGATGGAGATGCCCGAGGAGTTGTTAGTGAGCCATTGAAGTGGTGTAAGTCCTGAACAATGGGATGGTCTTGAGGTCTGGCAGGGACAATCGACCAAATATTGACTGGCGCACCCAGTTAGCGGTACTGGGAATACATGGGAATGACAGTCCCTCCAATGGTGAACACTGGCCGAGCTTGAGGAAGGCGGCAGGTTAATATTCTGCTTTTATCTGGAGAGACCGAAATGCTACAGTGAGAGGAGGCCACAAAGAAGGAGTCAAGAAACCGCTATAGATCCCTTGTTGAGGTAGAATGAACACAGATATCATCAGTATAGCACGTAATTGTAGTTCCGGGAATATCAGGGAGAGAAGTGAGCAGCCGATGCATCAGAATATTAAATAACAATGGCCTGAGAACACCCCCTTGAGGCGTACCAAGATGAAAACTGCACAAAGGACTGAGCGCACCACTGAAAAAACACACGGGAGGTCCTGTTACTCAGGTAGCTCCGAATCCACCATAGGAGATTACCCTTTATCCCAAAGTCAACCAGTTGATTCAAAATGACTTCTCCATTAGCAACATCGAAGGCACTTCTAAGGTTAATAAAGGCCACCACACTGTCCCTGGAGGGGCGAGAGTACAGGTCGACTAGGCAGTGGTGTGTGCTTCGCTGTGGAAGGAAACCAAACAGCCATGGAGAAAAGCGATCCTGCAGTCTGTACATGAGACGATTGAGTAAGATTCTCTCCATAACCTTACAAAAACAGGAAGTATGGGAAATTGGCCTGAACTTTGCAGTGCCGGGCTTAGGGAAGGGTATTATTGTGCTGCTGGTCCAGGCTAGTGGTACACAACAGTCTCGAAGGCAAATATTGTACAGTCGAAGTAGAGGGTTCCCAGGAACTTTTTGAAGTAGGCGCAGCACAGCATAAAGTAATACCATCATCACCAGGGGAAGAAGCTCTACCCCGAGAGAGAGCACGGTGCAACTCCTCCTCAGTTATCTGCTCTGCATCATCGTCATCATCTTGCAATAGAGCAGATACTAGACGTAGCTGATGGACAGCAGCACGGGAAGCAAGTGCATCTTGTATGTGGATGGGTAGACTGGCTGGGGTAGATTGTTCTGACCAGGCAACGATAAGTTGTTGGGCATAGTCGGCGGGAGTGTGATGACGAGCAGTGGCCGGTGTCTTTTTAACAACCCGACGGCTGAGGTGCCACATGGAAGCCACACTTGTTTGCTGGTTGATGCTGTCCATAAACCGTTGCCAAGACTCAGTGTGAGCACACTCCTGCAGGGCAACTAAAGCGTCTCTAAACATCTGGTAACGATGGAGCAGGTCAGGGGTTGGGTTGGCTTGAAACAATAGGCCATCACGTTCAGCCTCCTCCTCTGCCTCCTGTATACGTGCATCCTGCATCCAGTGTCCTGGAGTGGGCAGTATGGCGTTGCTGGAGGTGTGGCTGGGATTCGTATAGCCTATTAAAGTCATGCGTAGCAGATACAAGATCAGAGTACAACTGTTTAGCTGATGATATGTCAAATGTAGGGAATACATGGGCCATAAATAAGATGTAAGTCGGGCAATATTTAGGGGGCACAGAAATATGCAAACTAGTGGCTGAAGCACTTGACCCAGCAGTTAGTGAATAATGAAACCGAAGAGCGATGTGATCAGAGAATAAGTCTGGCACACGATGTGATCAGAGAATAAGTCTGGCACGGATGAGCACTGGACCCGAGATGCTATCAGGCCTGACGAGAGGATGTAATCCAGAGTACCTCCCCGGCAATGAGTGGCACCGCCAGTGTCCCAGTGTGTCAGATGATGCTTGTGGATGTATCAAAGGAGACGAACACCATTACGATTAATAGAGCTAGAACCATTGTTGGTGGTTGGTGTAGCCACCAACTATAAGTTGTGCTGCTACCTAAAGAAGGCTCCTGTGTAGGGGCCACTGTCAGGGTTTCTCCACTACACTTCTCAGCCTCAGGAGCTAGTGTCTATAACTCTCTTTAAGAAGTGCTCAAGGAAGAGAGAGATGCGGTGAATAGTTCCTTATATTTTATGTCAAAAAATAGTTAACAGTATATACAATTCTCTGCGTACTTGACGTTAACAAAGCTAAGAGTATTTGGTTATGGTATTAAATGTATAATACATATGTTGTATACATGAAATTTTGCAAGAGTATGCAAACAATGATATTACACAAAATGGCAAAGAGAATATGCTGAAAGAAATTGCATAGGCTATCTGCATGAAGGAATGTAATGGTAAATGAATCACAATACAGGGCTGGTAGATAATTAGAGAATGGTTACACACTCAATCAAAGAAAATCGACCTATTTCATGGTACACTACAATACTCCCCCCCTAGTTTCGAGGAAGGAGGAACGATACTCTTGTGTGTCGTAGTTTGTTGTTTCCAGCATGTGTTGGAGGAACAGTCACTTGCACTGCTTGCAGCATCTGGTCCAGATTCAGGATATAAGCAGGCTTGACCCGGTCTACGGCCACAACTTCTTGAGAACCATGTTTGTCGATGGTGAAGTTCTTCCTCGTCCTGCGAACTACTTGGAAGGGGCCCTGATATGGCTGCTGAAGGGGCATTTTGACTGCATCGACTCTAACAAAGACGTGTGTGCAGGCTTCCAGGTCCTGGTGAACGAAGGTCTTCGAGTTGGACGTACGAGGCTGCACTGGCTGGAGGCACTTCATAGTATTTTTCAGGTGTGTTGCAAAGTCCTGAACGCTGCAAGGCTCGGGGTCTGGTGTGGCAGAGAGAAGCTCACCTGGGAGCCTGAGCGTAGAGCCATATACAAGCTCAGCAGAGGAGTTGTGCAGATCCGTTTTGAGTGAAGTTCTGATGCCAAGGAGGACAAGAGGTAGTGCTATTGACCAATCTTCTCTCTGGGCTGAAGCTGCCAGGGAAGATTTCAGCTGGCGGTGGAATCGTTCGACCGTTCCGTTGGCCTGTGGGTGATAGCTGGCGGTCCTGTATCGGCGGATGCCAAGGAGTATTATGACCTTATTCCACACGCCTGACTCAAACTGACCACCTCGGTCAGAAGTAAGGCTTAGAGGCACACCAAACCTGGACACCCATGTAGCGATGAAGGCACGTGCAACAGTATCCGTGGTGATGTCAGTAAGAGGTACTGCCTCAGGCCAGCGTGTGAAGCGGTCCACACAGGTGAGTAAATATCGATAGCCATTGGAGTACGGAAGTGGGCCAACGAGGTCTATGTGGACATGGTCAAATCTCTCGGTGACTGGCGTAAAGGTGGCTGCAGGAGAGTGTGTATGGCGTGTGACCTTGGAAGCTTGACAGCATATACATGTGCGTGCCCAGTGTCTGACGTCTTTATTTATGCCCTCCCATATGAAGCGGGAAGACATCATCTGGTGCGAGGCACGGATTCCAGGGTGTGAGAGGTCATGTAACTTCTTGAAGAGCTGGTGTCGATGTTTCTCTGGTATGTATAGACGGAGAGTGTCGGTGGAGGTGTCAGCGTACAGTGTGACCTGGGTGTCTGGAAGTGTAATCTTCTTCATCTGTAGTGCAGGGTTATCCAACAGTCGCTGTAGCTCAGCGTCACCGACTTGATCAGCAGCAATGGTGGCATAGTCGATGGGAGAAGATTTTACAGTACTGATGTTTCGAGAGAGGGCATCAGCTGGGGCATTGTCGGCACCTTTGACGTATCGTATATCCGTGGTAAACTGGGCAATGTAGTCCATGTGGCGCATTTGTCGTGGGGTGTAAGATTCCTTATTTCTGAGGAATGCTGTAGTGAGTGGCTTGTGGTCAGTGTAGATGTGGAAACTGCGTCCCTCGATGAAGTAGCGAAAACGCTTGACAGCTTTGAAGATGGCAAGTAGCTCCCTGTCATAGGCGCTATACTTCGACTCCGCTGAGGTGAGTTTTTTGGAAAAGAAGGCAATTGGCTTCCAGTATGTACCGACACGCTGTTGTAGGACGGCACCAACACCAATGTTTGAGGCGTCTGTAGCAATTGAAGTTTCTGCGTCTGGTGCAGGGAAAGAGAGCATGGCAGCATCGCTGAGGGCCTGTTTTGTTGAGAGGAAGGCCGCTTCCGCTTCTTCAGTCCAGACGAGGGTAACAGATTGACCTCTCTTGCAAGGTTTAATCATGGCATACAATGGTCATAGCAGGAGTGAGCAGTGTGGAATGAAGCGGTTATAGTAATTAACCATCCCAAGGAACTCCTTGAGCTGGCGTTGGGTAGATGGCCTGGGAAACTGCTGGATGGACTCGCACTTTGAGGGAAGTGGAGCAATGCCTGTTGGAGAGACTGTGTGACCTAGGAACTCAAGGGATGTCACACCGAGTTCGGACTTGTCTGTGTTGATTTGGATGCCATAATCTTGCAGTCTCTGGAGGACTTGGCGGAGGTGTTGTTTGTGGCTGGTTTCATCAGGACTAGCAATGAGAAGGTCATCTATGTAGGCAAAACAGTAGGGTAGACCTCGAAGGACCTCATCTATGAAGCGTTGAAACGTTTGTGCCGCGTTCCACAATCCAAAGGGCATCCGGACGTATTCAAACATGCCAAAAGGTGTGATAATGGCCGTCTTCGGGATGTCAGTGGGATGGACTGGAATCTGATGAAATGCTTTGACGAGGTCGATCCGAGAGAAGATAGCGGAACCTGAGAGTTGGGAAGTGAACTCTTGAATGTTGGGCACAGGATATCTATCTTCCACGGTGCGTGAATTGAGGGCACGGTAGTCACCACAAGGTCGTATGTCTCCGGTCTTCTTAGGAACAATGTGAAGAGCCGACGACCAGTTGCTGCTGCTGGGCTGTATAATGCCTTTACTCATCAGAGATTCGAACTCGGCTTTGGCTTTCTTATAACGCTCAGGAGCTAAGCGTCGGGCCTTGGCATGCACTGGGGGTCCGGTAGTCTCTATATGATGAGTCACGTAATGCTTGGCAGGTATGCTGGATGAGTAGGGTTGTGTCAGCATAGGGAATGACTTGAGGAGGTCAGCAAACTTGTGGTCATGGTTGATAGCAGACAGGTGTGTGCTGTCACCAGGTGCTGGCTGTGCATTTGTAAAGATATCTGTTAGTGGGTCGACCAATTTTTGTCCTCTTACGTCTACCATCAGGTTGAAGTGACGGAGAAAATCAGCACCAAGGATGGCTTGTGACACTGCTCCTACGTAGAATGTCCATTGAAAAGAGCGGCGAAGGTTCAGATCCAGATGCACTGTTTGCCGCGAGTATACAGGTATCTTGGTACCATTAGCAGCATAGAGATGCAGAGAAGGAGGTAGCGACCGCTGGCTGGCTGTAGCAGGGAGGACACTTACGTCGGCACCAGTGTCTACCAGGAACTTGGTATGGGACCGGCGATCAAAGATGTGGAGCAGCGTAGACTGAGTATGGCAAACATTATGCTGCGTTAATGTTCGCCGTTGTTGTTTGACGCCATGTAGCTGCAGGGCTTTTCACACTTGAGAGCCTTATCCCTAAACCTGCAATGGTAGTAGCAGAAGTTTGAAGTGCTCCTTGAACGTGACCGCTGGTGTTGGCGGTTTGGCGTCGAGGGTCGGGAACTTGGGTGGTTGTTGATTTGTTTCTTCAGGTTGCTGACTTCCATTGTAAGCTGGGAAATTAGATTTGCGAGCTGGGCAATTTGGGAATTTTCTTGTTTGCAGAAAGCAGGGGCTCTCATGGCTACTGCAGTGGCAGTGTGGTTGCCTGAGTTTGAGAGATCCTCAGTAGACATACTGGTCAGTGAACTCAGGGTGTAAATGCTGACGAGGGTTACCTGATATCTCGGCAGCTGCGTTAGTCAGGTTATATCAGTATGCTGCTGAATACACTGGCACTGTAATTCACACACAAGGCACTAATAATAAAGGACAATACACTGTCCAGAGTGAAACACTGTAATCCAGGGTGAGGCACTGTAATCCAAGGTGAAGCACTGTAATCCAAGGCGAAGCACTGTAATCCAAGGTGAAGCACTGTAATCCAGGGTGAAGCACTGTAATCCAAGGTGAAGCACTGTTGCTGGTAGCTAGACTGCCGCAAGTACCAGTGGTGTATAGGTGTTGGATGGCAGGCAGCAACGGCGTAGTTGGAGGCTTACAGATGGCTGCTGTGGACTGGTGATGCCTCAGGGTTCACAGCGATAATGTAGATAGGATGGACAGTGGCACTGTGGCGGGAGCAACAGCTGCACAGGAGAGGTAGCAACTCAAGTCACCTCTTGATGGTGACTGCAGGGCAAAGGCGTTCTTGTAGACTATTGGAGGGTAGCGGCAGCACTCCAGGTCACTACTTGATAGTGACTGCAGGGCAAAGGCGTTCTTGTAGGTTGCAGCTTGATCCACTCTTGTTGGCAATCGCGGCAGCTGCACTCTCCGGGGGTCACCACTTGTTGGTGATTGCTGCAGCTGCTCTCTCCGGGGGTCACCACTTGTTGGTGACAGCTGCATTCTCTGGGGGTCACCACTTGTTGGTGACAGCTGCACTCTCCGGGGGTCACCACTTGTTGGTGACAGCTGCAATCTCCGGGGGTCACCACTGTTGGTGACGGCTGCAATCTCCGGGGGTCACCACTTGTTGGTGACGGCTGCAATCTCCGGGGGTCACCACTTGTTGGTGACGGCTGCAATCTCCGGGGGTCACCACTTGTTGGTGACGGCTGCAATCTCCGGGGGTCACCACTTGTTGGTGACGGCTGCAATCTTCGGGGGTCACCACTTGTTGGTGGTTGGTGTAGCCACCAACTATAAGTTGTGCTGCTACCTAAAGAAGGCTCCTGTGTAGGGGCCACTGTCAGGGTTTCTCCACTACACTTCTCAGCCTCAGGAGCTAGTGTCTATAACTCTCTTTAAGAAGTGCTCAAGGAAGAGAGAGATGCGGTGAATAATTCCTTATATTTTATGTCAAAAAATAGTTAACAGTATATACAATTCTCTGCGTACTTGACGTTAACAAAGCTAAGAGTATTTGGTTATGGTATTAAATGTATAATACATATTTTGTATACATGAAATTTTGCAAGAGTATGCAGACAATGATATTACACAAAATGGCAAAGAGAATATGCTGAAAGAAATTGCATAGGCTATCTGCATGAAGGAATGTAATGGTAAATGAATCACAATACAGGGCTGGTAGATAATTAGAGAATGGTTACACACTCAATCAAAGAAAATCGACCTATTTTATGGTACACTACACCATCACCCAAATCAGAATGTCGTGCATTAAAATCTCCCATATACACCATACCACGCTCTGTTGGAGAAGAAAGAGCCTCAAGAATGAGTCTAGCTGGGGCAGAATAGACATTACATAATTGAAGTAATTCATTCCCAGGTAGAACCTCAAATAGCTGAAAGGTTATGTCAGGATCAATGAAGTTACGGAGAAGGCGATGTGGCAAGGAGCTATGCATGTAAGTCAGGAGACCATTCCTTACCAGATGAACATATTGCACATAACCTGAGATAGGAGGAGCTTGCCCAGCAGTGAGCGGCCGTCCTGGAAATGCTTCCTGGAGAAAAATAACACTGGGATGATGACGAAAAACATAGGCCTTGAGTTGAGTGAGCTTAGCATAACTGGTGATACTACATACATTCCAGGAGATGACATCCAGCCGGCAATCACTAGCGAACTCTGTATTTGGAGGTAGAAGTCTGGTGAGTAGGGGCAGATGAGCGACCTGGAGAAGAAGATGGACCAGGAGAAGGGACTGACTCGAAAAGCTTTTCAAGGCGAGATGCAACAGTATCCATCTTTTCGGTAAGGGTAGTGACAGTCGAGATGATGGCCTGCTGAGCCTCGACCAAGGTGGAGAGATTGGAGTCATTGGCAGCCTGAGCGGCAACCAGCCCATCAGTCCTGGCTTCAAGGGCAGAAAAGCGGTTCCCTGGGGCCGTACATCGTGCCATGAGGGTAGCAACATACTTGTGGAGGGCCAGGTCTGGAGGTGAGGCAGGGCTAGTAGGAGGAGCAGACTGGGGAGGTGGTGATGGTGGTGGTGGAAGCGGAGCAATAGCAGAGACACATGCCTGGACCTGACGTCGAGTACATCCATGCCACACGTTAACCCCAGGCTGAAGGCATCGTGGACACTTCCATCGAGACGTATCCTCAGGAGGTGGAGGCAGCAGGACATGATGGTTCACCCCTTACAGGACACGTCTTGGAATCTTGGTCGGAGGCAGACCATACACATTTCGGCCTGGCAGAACAGTACCGGGAGATATGCCCAACTCCCCAGCACCTGTAGCACCAAGGCTGGTCATTATGAAGTTTCCTCACCTCACATGGTGGAAGACAGGGAAGGAAATCAAAGGAAATCTTAATTGGAGGTGAGTCGGGAAGACTCCAGACAACAATACGGCTAATGGGGGAACGATCTTGGAAAAAACGACGGGCAGAGTACACACCAGGGTATCCCTTGGCAAGTTTCGGGTCAACATCAATAGGAAAACGGGTGAGGATGTAGCTGGGGAACTTACGAGGCCTCTCGTGTGAGTCTTCAAGAATGAGAGGCAGAGACTAAAATTCACCATCCTTGACTCTATCAATGATGTTCTGACGCTTCCTAGAGATGTAGACAAACCGGGAGGTAACAGCAGCCATCTTGACTTCAGCCAGTTCTCGCTGCAGCTGGAAGGCCCTGTTGACATCAGACAACCAACGCAACTTTGTGTCTGTAGATGGGTTTCCACAGAAGGAGAGCTTGACATAGGCATTTCTTGGGGCAAAAGCAGGAAGGTTGGTCGAGGGCATGGAGTTGGTATACAAAGAAGAAGCACCACGTTGAAGCAGAGAAGGTACGTCATGCACAGCTGAAGCACTCTTCGCAGTCTTGGCAGCCGGAGGCAAACAGTCCACACCATCGGAATCCTGCAAGGATTCGGACGAGGCATCAACGGGTCGCTTGGTAGAGGTTGAGGAGGTGGAAGGCTTCAACCTGAGCTGCGGAGTGACCGAGGAGAGGGGGGTAGGGTTGCGAGAAGGCAGCTCAGGCCAGTAATCCTCGATAGGAGACTCATGCTCCTCCGACATCGCCAAGTCGGCCTCCAGGCAGGATGCCACATCCAAATCCGCGCTCTCCATCAGGCCAGGCAAGGCCTAGATGGGAAGCGAACAACTGAACACACATGAACACACGAACATACACACACAGAACCACAACAAAACAAACAAACCACAAACAACAATACCACAAACAGAAAAACCACAAAAAAACGAGATAGAACATATAAACAACACCTATAACACCACAGAAACAACAACACACAAACAAGAACGCAGAAACAACACAAACAACAATACAATCAGAGCTTAAGGAACACGTCTTCACTCCAGTAAGGTTGGGGTGAGACTCGGTGGTGAATGTGATGTCTGCAAGGGTTGTGTATATGGCTATCAAGGCGATCTGTAAGCTCCATTACAAATGAAACAGAGAAGTTTTCATGCCTTGCGACTGAATTATCTGATGAAATGACTAAACGGTAATAATTATCGAATTGCTTACTAAGTTTTATGGATATGGATGCTGAGGCTTCGGATATACATAATGAGTATTGATAAGATTAGTATCCCTCTAATGACATGGAACAATAATTCGTCTAGGAATAGCATTAAGTAGATAGTAGAGTGTTGGTAAATCTGGAGTAACCGATTCTCCAATATTATTCAAAAGTAACAGGCCACCATTATTTCTGTTACTGTTTCTCAGCATACTTTGGAGAAAACAAGGCGCTCTAATTTACGAAAATAATATTATCCCCTTAAGGATCCCTTCACACGACGTGCCACCATGAATTTATGGGCGTGGTACCGTAGTGACACAGATATTTTTCCTATACACCATAATTGATCGCAATTAAACCACCTTGGGTGGTAGGACTCTTATTAAACTTACTTTTCAACACAAAGTTTTCTTTGCCGCTCTGTTCCTATTACTTCGCAAGGCGAAATTTACGACGAAACGCCTTTTCGTAAGTTAAATAATACCACCCCATGCCTCGCCACCACACATCTGGCGTCGTCTAGATGGAAGGAAGGGTAATAAATTAATTCATGCAAACATGTCGTGACGTAGTCTGAAGGAGTCGTAAAAGATCATTCGTAGTGGGAGACTCTGAAGGCTAATGATTCCTGAATACTATACCATGACACAGCGCACCCCAGTATACTCGTAGGGATTTGTCTTGTTGTAGTGTTGAGAGGGCTTCGAAAATTTCATAACGACTCCTTTTAATTTGTTTGTGGTATAGTTTGGAAGACTCGCTTATTACGTCACGATTCATTTGACTCTTATGAAATATAAAAGATAAATATTAGGTGTCCAAAACAGAGGGCATTGGAGGGCCGCGTGGAGTTGAAAGTCGTCGCTGATGATCAAAGTCACTAAAGGAATATTTTCCTTTTAACCACTAGGCTAGTTCTAAACAGGTTAAAAACCTACTCCAATACTGTAGGAAACTTCCCTGAAAGTTTGATGATGATATATGCTATGGTCTAGGAGGAATTATGTTCGGACATTTTCCAAAATCTGGGGCACAAGAACTGAGGTTGACCACCAGGCCAAAAAGGTTTCCAAAATCAGGGTCAAGAAAATTTCTGAAAATCTAGACGACTCACTTTAGCCCAGGATACTATATTTAGACCCTTAACAAATTTATAACAAGCTGAAACTTTCAGGATATGTTCAGAAAACTGTCAAGAATAATGTACTAAAAGTCCCCAAGAATCACCCTTGGGGCTTTTAAGAAATTCAAAATGGCGTCCAATATGGCCACCAGCTTGAAATTTTCTCATATTTCAGGCTGAAAACATGATAAAAATGCAAAAACGAGTATATATATATGTCTTTATCGGCCGTAAATTTTATTTCAATTATATTTTAAAGATTTAATGATATCCTTATGCAGTTACACATAGGTCTAAGCCCATTACTTCTGGGGAATGAGCAATTTCCAAAATGGCTGTGGTAAAACTTTAGAATCCTTAAGCGAAAAGTAAAGTTATTCATGGATTGTATTTAACAAAACAATTACAATTACAATTTATGTTGAGCAGAGTGTCTGGAGAAATGGGACGGTCAGTGTCAACTGGAGTCAGGATGTTCTCCAGTTCCATCCCCAAGCTGTTGGCTGCAACGGCCTTCCTATCCATTCCTGCCCAAAAGTGTCAACTGCTTCAGCTGCAAGTGCGTTTGACAGGAGACTTTTCTACTGTTCCGGGTGGCATTTTCGTGAAGTCTGGCGGGCTACTTGGCATCACTGCTTACTGCTGGGCCAAAATGGTGGTGGTTGGAAAGAGAATAACGTTTGGGTTACAACGATAAAACCAACCATGGGATAATCTTTGAAATAGTTTCATTCTCTTTCCCAGCTTATTTTACCTATAGTGAACGTGACCTAACCTACCCTAACCTAACCAAATCAAGCACTGACATATACCCGTATAGAGTTCACGAATATGCTTCCGGGTGGTGTTACACAAACTATGCCACCCATGGCATGGAATACATCGCAAGAGGCATACTTGCAATGTATGTACGCGGCTTGTACACAGACCCTGGTCTGCAGGCAGTGAATCGCCGACTCACTACAGCAGCAATTTTGCCCTTTGGGTCCAGCAACTTATGCAAGAAGAGCTTCAGAGACTCGGGAATCATAGAGGAACCATTTTCAGTATCTTCTAAGGTTGGATATTCACCGAGATCATACACTGACAAATGAATCTCAGCACGAATAATTAAAGCTGCAATTCCTCACCATTCAAAAATATTTCCACGTACTCCATGAGATCAGAAACTGCATATTGACATTCGTAATTGTCATCTAAATAAGCACATAGCTCATTGAAAGCTGAATTCCTTAGAACATCAAATGGTTTGCCAACATGTTTCAACTTTTCTGGCTTAGAAAGAAATTCCTGGGCACATGCACGATGATATTTTGCCTCTGCGGCAACCAAATCAATGTTTGCCTCTATTCTTTGGGCAACCGTTTCTCCCCGCTCATCACCCCTCTCTGTTGCCCTTTTTAACACATTGCTCTTGAAATCTATTTTCTCTACATTGCTTGTTAACTTTCAACGTTTGATTTCAAGTCTACAGCTAACGTAAGCAATACTTCAGAGCAGAAAAATCAGTGTGTAGTAATGTCAAACAAATGAGTTCTGGACCGCAGGGTGGGTGGTTAATATTCCTCATCTTCCGCTGATTACCGCTCAGATATTCTCTTCTCAGATCTGATGGATGATTCCCTGATGTAGGCTTTTCTACAGGGAATGTGAAGTGTCAGTGGCTCCTGTATCTGTAGAAGTTCATGAAGACCATCCTGTCTCCCAAGGCTTGCAGCTACTATAGTCTATTCCAACGATCGGTGCATCTGGTTCCTAGCGGGTTTATGTTTCTGTATCCGTAATTGGTTGATTTGATGATAATGCTCGTTCAAGGGCTCCTAACTTTAACGACGTGTGATTGGCTGTCCAAACTTCTCATATTTCAGATGTTTTGATAAATTATGCCTTAAATAAAGTAAATGACACGTTATTATGTTTTTAATATAACAAATATTATTATATAATTGACAAATGACATGTGATGACATGCCTACAAATACAGAAACTTACCTAAATATGAGTCAAAAGTGAAAAGCGATTGGCCGACTGTCAACACGGTTGAGAGAGAGGTGGTGTTCGTCTTCCCGCCAACACTGTGTCCGTTCTTCCGTCGTAGCTATGACTTGGTCGTTATCCTTAATATCTTTAGTTACTTCGTGAGGCTATTAAAGGCTTTAGATTGTCAAATTGTATTGAATCTTGTTAAAAAATAATCAAAATAAAAAAAATAACATTTCATTTATATTTACTGTGTATCTTGACCTTAAATGAATGGATTCAAACGATACAGTACCTCCGTAGCCTAATGAACAACCAGCCGTATTTTCCATACTATACACAGTTTTTGCTTGTCATTTAGCAATTATATAATAATATTTGTTATCTTAAAAACATAATAACGAGTCAGATACTTTATATAAGGCTTAATTGATCAAAACATCTGAAATATGAGAAGTTTGGACAGCCAATCACATGTCGCTAAAGTTAGGAGCCATTGAACGAGCATTATCATCAAATCAACCAATCACCCACGTAGAAACAGAAACCCGCTAGGAACCAGATGCACGGATCGTTGGAATAGACTATAGATCCTTCGTTTGGATCCAACTTGCACAAAATTCTTGATGCATAAGTCCTTAAAAATGAGGCACGACTCCATCTCCAGTTCTGAAAAGACAAACAAATTGTACACTTGATTGCAATTTCCTCCCCCAGACGAACTTCATAGGGCTGCCAAGTCGCATCTATAAACAAAACTCCAAAACTTGTCACTAACTCTGGAAATTACCACGGGTCAAATAAACACTGCGTATGTATTCATCTTTTGGTAAACGTTCACTTGTGGCACTCGAGAGACATACAAGAGAATTTGCATACAAGTGCCTAACATTGTGCATATAAGCAATATTAAATATGCAATAATTTACTTTTATCTTAAAAATAGCCATATTAATTGATTCTTTGTAACTTGAAATCTATGTTATAACCCATTATGTTTAATTCCATGATGTTTTCAGCATGAAATATGAACAAATCTCAAGCCTGCAGCCACCTTGGACGCCATCTTGAATTTCTTAAAAGTTCCAAGGGTGATTCTTGGGGACTTTTAGTATGTTATTCCTGACAGTTTTCTGAACATATCCTGAAAGTTTCAGCTTGTTATAAATTAGTTCCGGGTTTGATTCAAATTTGACTTAATACTCCCGGGCTACTTTGCTCGCGATACATCGTTACTGTTTCATGGCCACAGATACGAGTTGATCCGTCCAACAGATGGGGCATGGGGCGTGAAACAATCAAATGGCGAGTTTACTGGTATGGTCGGAATGTTGCAACGGAATGTGAGTATTTCCCTTTCCTTCTACGTTTTAAGAGCTATACATTCTAATACCGAATAAAAATAACATACAAAGCCAATTCACAAAGGTCATATTTCTTTAAGTTAACTAATTATTCCTACTGAGTAACCCGATTTGCCCATTGGTTAACTGGGTTGACTCTCCTATTAAATCTTCAGAGCCAGCATGTGTATTATATATAAGAATGTTTTAACTGTTATTCTCCTTTATCTGGAGGTATGTAGTTTTTAAAATTGCTATCGTCATCGTTCACATCATTGGTGGGTAGAAAATATAGCAAGTGACCGTACAGTAGGAAACCATAATTGTCATGCTCGTGTCCACGAGAGGTAATTTTATTATATATATATATATTTTTTTTTTTTTTCTATATGTTCCGACACTGGACATAGGCTTAATCAAGCCCGTTACCGTGGCCCAGGTCAACTGCTGCTCACACACACACGTCACGACTTCCGAACTGGTACCCAGCCACAGAGGGAGGGAAGTGAGGGTAATTCCCAAATACTGCAGCTGTTATGGTACCAGCGAGGGTGTTTTACGACGTTCGGTGGCCTTATAGTTACTGCCTGACACTCAGATCGGAAGATTAAATATCCTCAGGCCCTCACCTGAGAGGATCGATCTCCCGACCTCTAGGTTATGAGTCCAGAACACTAACCACTCAGCCACCTCCCCTACATGCTTGGCTAGTGGTTCTTTATCTACTTTCACTTATCTGAGGAGGTTATGGAAAATTCACCAAGACGATATCTGAATTAATTTTAAAACCACTGAGAACCAAATAGCTTTCCAGAATATGCGGACATCGCTGGTAATTTCACGAACCGTCCGGTTTTAGATGATTTTTCATATACACCTATTTTGCAAAACCAATTATTTTTATAATTTATTTTTTATTATCCAGTTGGGTTACTTATATAGGATTTGCTGCAGGAAGTGGAGTTCTCCTTGGGTCCATTCTTCATATCGAAGGAGAGGGCTGAGGTGTCCAACTTCACCACGGGACTTTACATGGACCGACAGACACTCATCACACCTAGACCCAAAGTTCAAAATGACGTAATGGGATTTCTCAAACCATTCACTTTCCATGTTAGTAAAATACAAGAATGTTGTTGTGCCATTAAGAATAAAAATGAAGTGAAGCTACGTGAAGTGTACCTATTAAAATTTTGCGATATGTCAATTTTCATTTGATAATTTGGTTATGCAGGGTGTCTCGCGAGTTGTAGCAGAGCCAGAGGGAGATGAAAGATTGTGCAATTTTAAGCAAAAAATTCTATAAATAAATATTTTTTAAGAGCTCGTTTAGGATGTGTTAGCAAAAAGCGAGCAATGATTGGTATGCTGCGCCAGCCATTGACGGGAACTGAGGGCTGAGGCACCAGACACACTAGTGGCAGGTACACCATGATTGCCATGTTTATTGCTACATTAGATTTACTCGCATATTAAACCTACTTCATTTTATTGTCCCTAACTTTCCTATAACAATCACTTAACCACGGGCATTATATATCACGACAGCTTCCTCGCCCGGGAGCATTATTACAAACTGTATATAGACTTGGCACAATACCCCCAGCCAGCCAATCAAGAGCCAGATACGCTCGGCTAGAGTTGTCAGAAACCACCAACCACCTCACTTAGTGGAATAATATTATCAGCCATACACCAAGCTGCCAGTGGCCTCTGTGGCTCAGTCGGGAGGATGAGTGGATAGCCTAGTAATTGGGGAGGAGAATGATGCTTCCAGTTAAAGTCCTTGTCGAGGCAATATTTTTTAATGATTTATTTTTCTATATTAGTAGATTATGCTAGGGTTAGGCTACATTATGCTAGGGTTAGGCTAAATTATGCTAGGGTTAGGCTAGATTATGCTAGAGTTAAGTTGGATTATGCTAGGGTTAGGCTGGACTATGCCAAGGTTAGGCTGGACTATTATTATTATTAATATAGACCAGACACACAAAGCTGGGTGAGAATGCAAGCATTCTATCAATCCGAGGACCTCAGCCAAGGCAGTCTCTATGTACAGGCCACAGTGTGAATGTTGTGACGTCACACCAATAGTCATAGCAAAAGACGAAACTCTCGTCGCGCTCGCGGTAATAACTCGACGGCCTTCTCTGCTCTACAGACCTTATATAAAATATTGGGTCTATACCAGCCTTCATCAATAATTACTCGATTGGAATGTAGCCTACATAATCTGCAGCAGCAGCATGGCACCTGAAAATGAAAGATGATTGTCAATTTACCGTACCAGCAGCAGTACACTAAACTAGTTGGCCTAGGCCTAAAGCACATCATCCTTTATCTGTAATCAGCTATATTAATTTTGAAAGTTTTATAGGAAAATGTTGCTATCACCAAATCGAAAAGATTCTTAACCTAATCTTTTTTCAGTTACTTCCTTTGATTTCTTCAGAAAATGAATGGCATACTGGTATCTGTAATCAGTACACAAAACTATATTAACCCATTTGGCCCTATAAAAAATGAAAGTTTGTATTAAAAACTGAGCCTGGAGTATATGTGTAATATAATAATAAATAATATTAATATGGTGAAAAAAACTCCATATATACAAATTTCTAGGATTTATTGAAGAAAAACTATTGTTGCACAAACGCAACGAGCGGCGTCACATCCTCATACTTTGTTGCGTGAACGCAACCATCGGCACTGGGAACAACAATTCTCACAATTGTTTTCAGATTTGCCTCCTAAACCAGAAACTCATATGGGTAGTAATATCACATAACACATAGGTTACCCCTAGAAAAGTATATGAAAAAAAAAATCATTTCAAATTGTCAGAAAAGCATAACAAAAACTTTGTCTTGTGCCCTGCATCTTTTTAAGCAAAGTATCTTTGGGTAGAAATCACACTGAAATTAATACATACCAAGAAAACGTGTACTTTCACATTCTTTGAGCACACACACACACAAAAAAAAAAAAAAAAAAAAAAAAAAAAAAAAAATATATCAAACATTCTTGTGTTAACGGAAAATAATATTGTACTTAAAATTTTATGGTGCTTCGTTTGATACCACTGACCTACATGGTATGATACTCAACTGAACACTTTTGATGTAAGTGGACTTGACATTTCTGGCACATGAATACTGACTGACTGTTGCACAACTTGCAGCGACGACGTCTGGGAGGATCTGTTTTCACAATGTGATGCCCAACATTATCGTATCGCCTTTGTGACGATAAACTTCCAGCAATTACCAATGATCGTGATCTTCCTGGAATTTCTGGTTTTCTTCCATGTTTCTGTAGCCATTCAGTAGCAACAGCACGTGGGAATGACAATAAGTCTTCTTTATATCCTCCTGCCCTTGCAAACATCCAAGCACTATTTACACAAACTGAAATCAGATAACTGATAATCGGAAAGTACCATTTTTTTCCTCGAATGCAAGGCCGATACTGAGCAATATTCTGGTCCAGCCTATCCACACTTCCCATTTTTTTTATTATATTGGTGAATGGCATTTGACATGGGAATTTTAGCTCGTTTCTTTTGAGAAGCAACATAGCGTTCTACCTTCACTTTGGGGGATACACCGTGTTCAGATGATGCTATAGTTACAATACCATTATCATTCCATCTCACTACAACTATCTGAGAACTAGTATCGCAAAAATGCTCCTCACTTCCCCTTGGAGATTTTCCAAATGTCTTAGGGTTGCTGAATGGGCACTTTTCAACCGTGTGTTTTCTTACTGTGCCTGTAACATCATGGCCCATGTTCTTGATCTCGTCTATCAGCTTTATTGATGTAAAAAAATTATCAAAATAGAGGGAGAATTTTTTAGTTGGGTGAATAACTTGCAGCTTATCCAAAATCTCAAGAACAACTGTTCCCCCAAGACCATAATTGACATTAGACTTAGTTTTATCACCACCTCTCCCTTGGTATATGGATATGTAAAATGCATAACTATTTGGATCAGCTGCCACCCATGCCTTATAACCCCAACTCACAGGTTTACCCCGGATGAACTGTTTAGTCGGGTGCCGTCTAAAATATGGTATCATTGATTCGTCAATGGAGACGTCAACTAGACCATATACTTCCCCATACTTGAGAAAATTGCTATTCAGGATTTCCAAGAGTGGTTGAATTTTCGCAAATTTGTCATTTGGGAGCAGCTTTGTGTTATCTACAGCATGGAAAAACTTCATTATTTCATCAAAACGATCCCGACGCATAGAACTAGCAATTAGACCATTGTATACATTAGGCTGCTTCTGCCAGTAGAGTCGGCGACGTGGAACACAGCAGTAACCTGACACCAACATAATTCCAATGAAAGATTTCATTTCATCACTTGTCAAAGTAAAGCTATGGTTACCTCGTTGAACAGCATAGTTTACAGTTGATTTCACAAGGTGATCAATGGCTATTATATCTAAGAAAAGTTCAATGATCTCACAAGGCTTTCGTGGAAGATCAGCACTTGACGGTTTGTATGGATACCTAGGAACACATGTTTTTTTCTGGAATGTCTTGCACCTTCCATTGTCTGAGCTTTATTTTTTTCCTCTTCTGGCATTCTTCTTGCATTTCAACATTTTCATCAACACTGTCCTGCACCTCTGATGATCCTATAATTGCAAAAGAAGTTAACTGAGTTGCAGGAAGGTTAGAGATGTCCACATTGTCCTCTTCACCTGAATCTTCATCCGTCATAGCACCATCATCTGGAGGCATAATGTACAGATTGTGTACTTTTCCTTCACTTTTCTTGACTCATCCATTGGAATCATCTTCATCACTATATGCATTCTCATCTGATGACATACCAGTAGGTTGTTCTAACTCGTCTAGTATCTCATTCAAGGTTAGGTTTCTGAAAAGAACATTTATATATAATATATAAGGTAAACAATTTTCACCAACAAATGCTGATCGTTGCATAAACACAACATCAGTTATCACTAAGGTGCCTATGGTTGCACTAGCGCAACATCTTCATTTACAAAATTTTACATAGTTGTCACAAGAACTGTATCATTCAGAGATTTATGCAATGTTGGTCTTTCATCAACCACTATACTAAAAAAAAAGCGTAAAAGACATATGAAAATATATTCGAGAACTGTACTCCTTCCTTACCTTTTTATTTGGGAGGCCATGATTCTACAAAAAATACAGTTCCTTCTTGAGGTTCCTCACATCTAACGTTGACAAGTCAGGGCACAAATGACCCGTACAGTAAGAGGCAAGGATAAGTACTGCCAGCCTGAGCAGCAACAGGATCCTACGTGCTGTGTTTATGGTACAGCATAAAATCTTGTTAGAGCATGTTTCGCGTTGCGTGAACGCAAGCAGCAGCTTAAATGGGTTAAATGTAAAGGTTTGATGGAGAAATTCTGTCACCAAATCGAAAAGACCTGACCTCAGAACTATAACAAATAGACCAGTATACTGAGTACAGTACTGCAAAATGTAAAATGTATATTCAAACTACCCCACCATACACTGTACACCTAACTTAGGAGAACAGTTGTTAACATACTACGATAGTTATAGTCAGTTTCCATTATCTCACTAGCCTTTGGTTGATAGTATTCAAATTGTCTGAATTACATCAATAATAAATTGCACTATATCATAGCTCATTGTGTCCTGCTTAAACAGGCCTGGATTTTTTTAGATTATGTCATTATGGTAGCATACTGGTTCCAATTTTTTTTTTTTTTTTTCTATTTTTAAGACTACTATACAAGAATATAGAATATAATAATGGAAAAAGCAATGTGAGAGCCACTTTATTACAATGAAATATAAAATCCACGAGTTTCACTGGCCCACACTAGCCATAGAGATGCTGGCTATGGTATGCTAGACATAATTATCCCCTCTTATAGCTGCTTCTTCAAGATATGTAATGATAAATACAGTATCACAAATACCTGTGGCACTCATGAACACAGAAACGAAAAGAATAAACTAGATAATTTCTTAAAAATACACACGTTTCTACAGATACACTCAACTGCCACTATTATACCTTACCGTATTTGAATTTTTCTTTTGGGGGCTTGTTTTCGCTATTTCTACTTAAATACTCATAAGAATTAAGAACGCAAATTGCTTCTAATTGTCCATAAGGTGAATGAAATAAGATTCATTATGATTAAATAGTGACAAGTGTGTATATTTACCTGAAACACCATGTACACGAAAGCTGCAACAGCCAACTGGGTAGGATAGTGGACACTGGATACTCGTCCAGACGCGGTGTGTTATGCCGCCACCTGTGACATCACGATCAGCTGATTTGGCCCACACTGCGGCCTGTACATTGAGACGGCCTTGCCCCAGCCACATGAATCCAATCTGATGAAAAGAAGACAGCTTAGAGAAAGAAAGATGAGCAGTTAGTTTAATTAATAAAAACATATTAGCCCTACTCCTAAAGCCAGCCAGTACTACACCATCAAAGACAGATTTACCAAGGCCATTCCACAGAGACACCGACCTACTATCCGTTTCAGCGCCGGACAGACGCTGTTTTTCGCAAATATCTCCTAGACGAATCGTTGTATCAATATAATATTTCAACACACTATCTTTAACACCCGGGCGTAATTTATGGCTGACATACCATATTCCTATATGTGTTATGCGAGGAGTTTACTCGTGAAAAATAGCTCAAAGCTTGCCAGTCATAATGACGCATTCGAAGGAAAGTGTGGCCCCCCCAACACCCTCCCAAACCATTCCTAACCACAACTACATCCCCCCCTTCTCACCCCTCCCTCCTCCTCTTCTCCCCCTAGCTCCTCGCCTCCCTCATCACTCGTGTCCCTCCCTATTTCTTCCATCACTGTATTATATATTAGAATGTTATGTAGATGTATATGTATAGATATGATTATTAACTAAGAGTATGGTGCAGTACAATTCTATAGAGGAAAGACGTATTTCACTTTGATAATTACTGTACAACAACATGTTTACATACATGTAGAAGGTCCATGTTTGCAGTCCTTATGGTCAACCATGCAAGTGAACACGATGTACTGGCATTATCTGTGGTCTGGACCTTCTAGGCAAAGTTATTAGTTACTGTGTACCTATTCATTATAAAATGTCAACTTGGTCCAGTTAATATAATGTTATTTTGTTGACTTGTCCCTTTTATATTTATATTATCACCAAATTATATATATATATATATATATATATATATATATATATATATATATATATATATATATATATATATATATATATATATATATATAATAGTGTAGGATTTAATTATGCAAACATGATAAAACAAAATTTATTCACAATCACTGTCAAGGAAAACGTCATCGTCTTCATCATCACTGGCTTTCACGTTTGTACAATGTGGCAAGACGAAGAACAAACTCTGCCCTGCATCCACGGGGGCAAATGGACAACATTGTCGCTAATAGGTGCGCCTCGGCAGTCAATGATTTCTACCCTGTCACTACTTGAGTCATAGCCTCGGACTGGGGGGTACCTCATACCTCAGAGAGAGGGGGAGGGGATACGGGAGACTGTGAATATTCAATTAAGGCATAAATTCGTTATTTAAAAAGGTAAAGAACACATGAAGCAACCATGAACGATTATATTTAGTTGCCCAAAACCAAAATTAATCATTTTTCTGGTCGCCTTAGACACGTGGGTTATTATCCGGCTATACGGCCATTAACAACGGGATTAGCTATTGCTTTAATGGTCATTTGACCCACCCTGGTTTTCATGTCCACACACAACGGTAATTGTATTAAACAATATTACTAATGAACGATACGTATATACATACTGTCATAAAAAAAATAAAAAATGGAAGGTGGATGGTGTAAATAGGGGGGGTGAAGAGTGAAACGGGGAGGGGGATAATGAGATATTGGGGTAGGGAAGGAAGGAATGGTGTGGGGGGATTTCGGGGTGTTGGTAGAGGGGTTACACGAGTACCCCACACTCGTCCGATTCTCTATAACGCCTTAGATATGATGACTGGATTAGGCTTAATATCACTCAGTAAACTCCTAACATAACACATATAGGAATATGGTATGTCAGCCATAAATTACGCCCGGGTGTTAAAGATAGTGTGTTGAAATATTATATTGATACAACGATTCGTTTAAGAGATATTTACGAAAAACACCGTCTGTCCGGCGCTGAAACGTATAGTAGGGACAAACGATCCACTGTACTGACAGGTTCTACAGCGCGGCAACACGTAGCAAACCTATGGGAGTCCAATGCACCACGAGTGACACGAGCTGGAACATACCGAGGTTAAGAGGATGCAGCACATTACTTCTGATCTTAAGGAGCATGACCAGAACGACGGTGACTCAGATTACAATCAAGTGAACCGCCAGTAAGAAAATTAGCATTAAAAACAATCCTATTCAGCAACTTGAGATGGCAGTCAGCTATTGAACACCATACTGGAGAACAGTATTCCAACAGCGGCAACACAAAGGAGTTAAAACACCGCAGTAACAATGAGTGATCTCCGAACACAAGCCAAGCTCTACGCATTATACCCAATTTTTGGGAGACAGACCTTGAGATTGACCGAACATGCTTCTCAAAAGTCAGCTTGGCGTCAAATGTAACTCCCAGAATAACCAAATTCTCAGACCCCTCCAATATAGTCCCATCAAGAATCAAGGGTGGCGATAAAGGGTACACCATGTGAGACCTAAAGCTGACCACTGCCCTAGTCTTGCCAGCATTCAACCTCATACCCCACAACCTGCTAGGGTTAGGCTAGATTTTGCTAGGGTTAGGCTGGATTATGCTAGATTATGCTAAGGTTTAGGCTGGATTATGCTAGGGTTAGGTTGGATTATGCTAGGGTTAGGCTAAATTAAGCTAGGGTTAGGCTAGAATATGCTAGGGTTAGGCTAGATTACGTTAGGGTTGGGTTAGGTTTGGTTTGGTTAGGTCAGGTTAGTTCGAATGGCAATAAAAAAACTAACCCACTGTTGTAAAGTATAAAGCAAGAATATATTGATTTCATAGATTTACTAGATTGGCTAGCTCTGGCTGATGTATCTGGCTCTAAATTGGCTGGCAGGGGGTATGGTGCCGAGTCAATGTACAGTTCATAATAATGCCGCCTGGGCCTCTCTTCCGCACTCGCGGGATAGCTAATAGTTTGTAAATCACTCATGCTACATAAATAATTGATACAGGATTTTGAAGTACAAACCTTTAGCTGCCTTCTGATGTACTTGTGAAGACTAAAAAGACATCTGTAGGATGGGTAGTCACCTCACAATGACATCAACTCAATATTCACTTTTACACTCTATTTACATATCTAAGTAAGTTTTCACACTCTAACTTTGTTATAAATATGAGTGATGAAAATAAATCCTTCCACCCTCACAGTTCAAGCAAGACTGACTGGTGGTAGGTGAAATGGTTGTAGACAAGTCCCTGACTGCCAACCACAGTGTTACCACCTCAAAATTAGCTTGCTAGGGACCGCGCAAATGAATGAATGCTACACCCGCGATGCTCCAGACATATTGCTAGTGTTGAAATTTTACTACACCCGTGAATTAAGGGTTAAAGGATGTTTATTGATAGAAGAACATAATTCAGAACAAGAACCTGTAAGTATATATATATAAAGGATCACTTGAGGGCAACACGCCAACACGTCCACTGTATTTACTCCTAGATGAGCTCTTAAGAAATAACTATTTATAGAGTATTTTTTATTAAAGTTTCATAATCTTTCATCTCTTCAGCTCCATTACAACTCGCAAGACACCCTGTATACTACTCTAAGATACTTGCCTAATTTACTTAACAATTGTATGTTTCCAAAACTGACTCAGGTTCGTACTATCCTGTCTACATTTTCAATTTTTCATCTGTGGATCCAGCTTTTGATACATATAATATCATCCTGAAAGTTACTGTATTATAAGTGTTTATACCTATAGAAAACAAACTATATTTCCTGATATAATTGTAATTAATTATTTAATTAGATTTTTTATGTGTTCCTCTCCATTCTCTTTTTCCTTATACTGTAGAAGTACTATTGCCAACAAGAATTCCTGGACACCTCATGTTCGCCTCAACAATATTTGATCTGGTATCACTGAACCCATTTCCAGATGTACGATATCTTCTGTTTCCTATCCTCGCTTTCTTCTCAATTACTTGTAGCTATTTACTTGCCTTGATGCGATATTCTTTGAATACCGTGATTTATCCCTCCATTCAGGTAAGTTTTATTGACTCTATTACTTTTATGTGTTAACTGTTATTTAAGAGAATTTTTCCTTTCCCATCCCACTCCTGCTCTCACTCCCTCTCTCTCCCCCGACCCCTGCTCTTTCCCTCTCTCTCTCCCCCTGCTCCTTCCCTGCCTCATTATCTCTCACTCCCCCCTGCTCCTTCCCTCCCTCCTTTTCTATCTCTCCCCCCTGCTCCTTCCCTCCCTCCTTCTCTCTCTCTCCCCCAGCTCCTTCCCTCCCTCCCTCCTTCTCTCTCCCTAGACTCCCTCCCTTCCATTATTCCTCTCCTAATATTTTTTACGTGCTTGCTGTCCCACCTCTCTATCCAGTTCTGTATTTATTATCGGCGTGGCTGTGTGATCCTAGTTACCTAAATCGACGTAAGACAAAAGCATTCTTAATCTTAATCTCAACCCCTCTCTCCCCCCCTACCACTCTTTCCGTGCTCCCTCTCCTTACCCCCCCCCCTTCTCTCTTTCTCTCCTAGCGTGTGGGTGTGCGTATGATCCTACAAATGTGTATATAGTTTCCTTGTATTCTATCCCGAAAAACTTTGCTTATCACGCAGGGTATTGACGGCAGCTGTAGCGAGATAGCTACAGTCAGTCTTCCTTTCCTTGATTTTCTCAATGGTCAGATTCTCCTTAGTAAGTCATAATATTTCTCTTTTCTACTCAGTCTATTATTTCTTTTGTAAGGAGAGAGAGGTAAGAAAGAAAAGACTGTTTGGTGACTAGTCTACTGGTTTATTCATTTTTTTTTTTTTTTTTTTTTTTTTTTTGCCTATCACCCATAGTTGTGGGCATTAAGGCAGTGTTTTATTTTTTCTTTCTCTTTTTACTTTTTACTTTCTTTTCTATATCTTTGCTACCAGAGACAATTGGTTTTGATTTGGCAAAGCTGGCCTGTGATGTCAACCTGCTGCTGGTCCAGACTTCCCTGATCTGGAAGATGTCGGGGTCTTGCCAACTGGGGATGTGCTGATGAAAGAGGTCGAGGCAACGAGAGGCAGACATCCACCAGTCCACGGTGACTGTGGGTGGTGGGTTGGTGAGTGGGCTGTCATTCCTCCTCCTCCTCCTCTTCCTCTTCTTAACAGTCTGCCATTCCCCTTCATCTTCCAGGTCCATGTTGTCAGTTGTGTCCTCTCTCGTGGTAGTTGTGGAGGAGACAGAGCAGGAACTGGTGTCAGGGACCTGAGTATCCTCCTCCATAGCAGAGTCCAGTTCTGAAGTCTCAGGTGGTGGTGGTGGTGGTGATGCTATCTTCACGCTGTTTGCCCGGTTGAGTGGGCGAGGCAACATCAACCAGTGACGGGGATGGGCCGGAACGGGTGGTGGTGGTGGTGCATCCGTTCTGCTCCTTCCAGGCTCCAGGCTTGTTGCCTCCTTTCTTGGTGGTGGTTGTAGTAGTAGTGGGTGGTTGCAAATCAGGAGAAATGGTTATTGATGGTAAGCCATTTCTCCTGAAGATGTCCAGGAGGAGGTCAGAGAGACGACCTAGCCCTTCTGCAGCTAAGGCAACAGCTGTCTTCGTGCAGATGGTGACGATGTCTGCCTGCTGCTGCAGTCGCTGCGGTGGTTGGGCGTCAGCCGTCCTCCTCCCACGGGCATGGGTTGAGCCTCGGACCTGCCAACCATCAGGTCCCGCTACATTGGTAGCCTCCACGCCCTTCCTCCCTTCCTCCACAGTGAAGGACACCTCTCCGTCCCCCAGTGATGGTGATGAGGTTGTGGCAGCAGAGAGAAGTATGTCCCTCCTGTGGACGAAGTAATCTCGCTCGTCAGAGGATATGAAGCCATAGCCCTTCAAATGGTTAAACCACTTCACCCTGCCAACAAGACGGTCAGCAGGTGAAGTGGTGTGGTTGGCAGTAGGTGCTGTCTGGGCCATGGCTGGATGTAGACTCCGGTTTATTCACAGCGCGATATATATAGGGACATACAGTCAAAGAGATATAATAATGGCCAGTCACAGGTTGTTGTTTAAGATTGCGCAGCCAGTAAAGTATGCACGTGGGCCTTTTGCCACTTGGGCGGGCCCACCCGTGATCAGTCATAGACTGTCGTCCTTTATTACTGCTTCCGCCGTTTGATTTTTACGCCACGATCAGCAAAGTGTGCGTCCAACATCTGCGTTGTTGGAGCAGTCGGGCTCGCCCTTCTTTTTCATCTCTTTGGGCTGGACGAGGAAGGCCTCGTCCAGGTCCAAGTCCTTGGGCGTCTCTCCGTCAGGCTGGGTCGATAGGTTGCTGCTGGGAGGCGAGGATTCACCCCCAGCAGCAGGTGGTGGTGGTGGCTCACTCTCCGGTGTTGGTGGGGAGGGCGTCTGTGTCGCCACACCGCCACTACGAGGAGCAGCAGCCTGGGTCCCCACACTGCACGTCACAGGAGCGGCAGTCTGGGTACCAGAGGTGGTGGTAGTGGTGGCCTTCTTCCTCCCACTCCTCCGACGTTGCCGCTTGGGAGGCACACCGCAACGGGCTTCTTGAACCTCCCGACGGCGCGGCAGAGGAGGGGTGTCTGGCAGAGCCTTCTCCCTAAGGAGGACAGGCCTTGGAGTGAGCTGTGGGGCCGCAAGCTTGCTGCACGCCCTCTTAACGTGGAGGCCGTTCCGGGAGCAGCTCGGGTCTCTGCCGGCAGTGGGGCGTGCAGGACAGCCTAGGTTCCAGGCGTGGTGCCCTAGCCTGCAGTTAGGACAACAGGCTTTCTCACCCGCTTCCCATTCTTCAGGCTGGCTAGGCAGCCCTCCGTCCAATGGGGGCGAGAACAGACGCCACACCTGGGCCCAGGGGCAGCACAAGCTGCCTTGTCGTGTCCCCAGGTCTGGCAGCGGAAGCAGCCAGGTGAAGTGGTTGCTGCCATAGCTGGGAGTGGAGTGTGGCCAGTCACAGGCTAGCATGTCTGAGTTATATTCGCTCGTGATCCTGGAGAGCAGGATCAGAGGTTACATAATATTGACCAGTCACAGGCCAGCATGTCTGAGTTATAGTCACTCGTGATCATGGAGGGCACAGACGATGCACAGGATCAGAGCTACTCTAATATTAGTCAATCAGTAGCTAGCGTGATCTGTAGGACTCTTGTGGTGTATGATAGTTGCCAGGTGCCACAATACCCCCCCTCAGCGAAAGTGTCCTGTTGTATGTGAAAGGGGGCGGCCTCCCCTGGAGAGACGTACAAGAGGGGGGTCGTCGTCTTGCAAGTATGCTTGCTTGAGACGGTCGATGGAGACCCAGTTGTCAGCACCTTTTATGCATAGTAAGAATGCTTAGTTTTTTCTGTTTATTACTTCATAGGGACCAGAGTAGGGTAGGGTGGGGTGAGGGGTAGTGTGTGGGCGTCTGTGCGGATGAAAACATATTTGGTGGAATATAAATCAAGGGGAACATAACGGTGGGCTGGAGATAGATATGTTTGCTTGCATGGGGCGAAGTTTCCGATGATGTTCCTGCGGCGGTTGATGTCGTTGTTTGTTGGGGCATTGAGGAAGAACTCGTCAGGCTCTCCTAAAACCACCTCAGCTGGGGATAGGTCATGGGATGGTTCGAAAACCGAGGAGTACCCAGGGTAGTTGCGAGTACCATGTTGCATTGTTGCATCGTGACATCAGGGCAGCCTTGAGTGTTCTGTGAAACTGCTGCACCATGCCATTTGCTTCTGGGTTGTAGGATGTAGTGTGGTGGACTGTGGTACCCATCAGCTGCCCTAAGGACGTCCATATTTGCGACGTGAAGTTGGTGCCGCGATCGGATGCTATGTGCTCTGGAATGCTGAATCTGAATATCCACCCGGAGAGTATGGCGGCGGTGCAGGAGGCTGAAATGGCGTCGAGCATCGGAATAGCTTCAGGCCATCTGGTGGAGCGGTCTACGATGGTGAAGAGGTATCGATGTCCTGCTGACGGAGGAAGGGGGCCGTCCACATGAATGTGGGTGAAGCGTCGTTGTGGTTGATGGAAGTAACCTGGGCCCGTCTCAGTGGATTTTAGATTTCTGGCATGAGGTGCAGGAGCAAACCGAATTTCCGGGATCCCGGAAGATTCCATGCCAGAAGAACTTTTTGTGTTAGTAGTCGAGTTGTTGCACGTCGCGAAGGATGTGTCAGGCCATGGATGAGGTTGAAGTCGTGATGGCGAAAGGGTGCAGCGTGCAGGTATCCATGGGCGTCATCGCCCAGTGCTAACTTTGCAGAGGATGGTTGTGTCACTATTATCTAGGGATACATACTTCCACTACAGGGCTTCAGGGCTTCCACTGCTGGTGTCTTGGGGTCCCGTTGCTGCTCCTTGGCGTGGTGACTGTAGTCGAGTCCTAGTTGTACAGCATCGATTTCGATTCTTGAGAGGGCGTCTGCTACGGGATTTTTCTTGCCTGGCAGGTGTTTGAAGGTACAGTTTAATTTTGAGATGTTTGAGAGGTGTCGACGCTGTCGTGGTGACCAGGCATCTGACTGTTTACTGAAGGCGTGAACTAGGGGCATGTGATCGGTCTGGATGGTGAAGGTTGCACCCTCCAGGAAGTGACGGTGAGTAATTCTTTGTCGAATGTGGAGTAGTTCTTCTCAGCCTTTAGGAGTTTGCAGCTGAAGAAACTCAAAGGGCGTGGCTGCCCATGTGTGACCTGCTCCAATACTGCTCCAATGGCAATGTTACTGGCGTCTGTGGTGACGATGAGAGGTTCCCTTTGACCTGGGAAGGCAAGGAGGGCTGCTGCACCAAGAGTGTCTTTCACCTTCTGGAAAGCGTTTGCTTGAGGGGGGCCCCACGTCTGTTCCTTGAGTTTGTCGGCCAGTGCGGTGCATAGCAGCACCATAGTGGATGCGATCCGGGGCAGGAAACGGTGGTAGTAGTTGACCATTCCCACAAATTCCTGGAGGGCTTTGATTGAGGTGGGCGTGGGGAATTTCTGAATGTTGGTTAACAGAGTGAGGTGATGTCCTAGGAAGTCCACTTACCTGACGCCGAACAAACACTTGTCGTTGCGTACCACCAGGCCGTTTTGCTGCAGGCGTCCCAGTACCTTGGAGAGGTGTCATTAGTGTTCATCTCTTGATGGTGAAAATACGAGGATGTCGTCAATGTAGCAGGTGCAGAAGGGTAAGCTGCCAAGGATTCCATCCATCATTCGTTGAAAGGTGGCGCCAGAGTTTCGTAGACCAAAACAGCTGTAATTAAAGGTTAAGGTGCCAAAGGGTGCAGTGATGCCAGTCTTTGAAATATCCTCTGGGTGCATGGGAACCTGGTAGTAGGTCGATTTTTGAAAAAATCTTCTCACCATGGAGGGAGATGATGTCAGCGATATTGGGCAGCGGGTAGTGGTCTGGCTCTGTCATGGTGTTGAGGCGTCTGTAGTCCCCACAGGGGCGGAGTGAACAGTCCTTCTTTGTTACGATGTGTAGTGGTGACGCCCAGGGACTCGGCGCCTTCTGGCAGATGCCAAGACGCTTGAGCAAAGAGAAGGTTTGTTTTGCTGCCGCAAGCTTGTCAGGGGCCAGACGATGAAACTTAAAGAACACCGGGGAGCCTGAGGTCTTAATTTGATGGTAGATTCTGTGTCTGTGGCTGTTGTCGGAGTTCCGGCTTGAAGATGTAAAGGAGGAGTTTCTCCACCCTTTTTCTATCATTTATTAATTGAAAATCTACTCTAAATTGGGAGGAAAACAAAAAAAACCACTGCCAAAACAAACAAAAGGCCACCAGTGTATGCTCCTACTCTATCCTATCGCCGGATCAACCTGGTCTGAAAAAAAAAGAAAAAAAAAGTGATTGATGAGGAACAGGACTTGCCTTGCGAATACAAAAAAAAAAAAAAAAAAAAAATTCATACAAAGGACAAGTCCAGCCCCTCCCTAGCACTAGGTACGCTGCCACCACCAGACCAAGCTGACAGAGGAACCAAGTTGAACACATACTGGAGGGGTAGCGTAGCGTTACTTTAAATAGGCACTTGAATCAGCAACTCAGACTACAATTTTAACGGGGGTACGATCAGTGATGTGAATTGAGAACTAGTATCTATATAGGATCACAGTCTATTTCCTAAAATCGGTGACAGAAATACTCTACTAATTATAAACCCTTTTTATATTACAATTATGTTACACGAAAAAATAATATTAATACAATAACAATACGATACTAAAACGATAATAATACCCCCCTCCCTTGTTAATATTATGTCCTAAACCCCGCTCTGCCAAACCAGGATAAGAAGTTTTCTGTATCTCGCCGGCTGACAGAATTAAACAGACTTAAATCCACATACAAAGAACATATACCATAATAAAAAAAATCACATCCTAAACATCAATTCTAATTCTATGTTTTTCAAATGGGGAATTGCCAGCAATTATTATTATTTTTGAGTACTACGTGGGTCAAGCTGCCCAAGGGATTGCTACTAAAAATGGCTGCTCTCCCAGCTGATACCACCAAGGTCGGGAACAGAGTGAGAAGGGGATAGCATGGAGTGCTCCCTTGTTCTTCCCACCTCAGCCCAAGCAAAGTAGTGCTCATCGTATTTCATGTCCTACCATTCTTACAATTCCACCATCAAAGGTGTATATTTACTTACATACTAATTTACACATATTCCCTTACTCAAATACATTGCATTCTTCCTCTGTTAAGGTATGTATTACTCCGCAACTTAGAGCTTGGTTCTCTTGTTCCATCCTAACTAATTTGTTAATTTTCTAAGTAAGTTACAGAAAAATGCAGGTACTATTACTGTAATATCATAAGAATTCTATGTTCGTAATTATATTGCAGGTTATTTCCTCTAATCTAAATAATATTTCTCAAATTAATCCCCATCTCCTTTTAACCATTTACTTATTTTCCATCTCTATTAATCTCACCTATTGTTTTAATCTTTCCTCTATTTCACTTATTTTCCTAACTATAAACATTATTTGTATTGTTCATATTTAACATCTAACTATAAACATTATTTGTACTGTTCACATGTATCATCTTCAAAAGAGGTTCACCACCACGACCATTATTCGTCATTGATAATCTAGGCCTGGGGACGTAAGAGCTCCCTTAAGATTACGGCAGTAAGGCTACCTTACGATTCCGGCAGTACGGTGCCTAAGGTCTACTAACTAAACAATCGTAATGGAGCGAGAAGTTATCTTGTCGTCTGCTAACCAATCACGAAGTCGGTAACAAAAGAGCCAAACCAATCAGGCGCAATAATCTCCCATCAGCAGATATTATTATTTTGTAAATAGTGAAGGAGAGCGCTCTACAAAGCATTATATTTTCACTTAATTCTGCAGCGGAGTACAGCCGGAATACAGAAAAAATTTCTAATCAACTGTTTCTTTCCTTCTTTAATTCTCTTTTAGTCCAGCAATGCTTTTATTCATACATTACAGTATGTATTCCATTTAATGTAGAGAAATCCTTTTGTTTAGAGAAAGAGTCTGTTGTAGCTGTTTATTTGGGGAGAGCATTTGGAATATAATGTATGAGTTTTGAATAAGACTGTGGGTTTTAAAGTAAACTGTGAAAACTTTGCAAAATATCATAAGTAGCCTAACTTTATGTTACTAATAAGCAATGAAGTTAATGGGGACTTCACTTGGACACACTACTGAGGACTGTGTGGTAGTAAAGTAGCAATGTTAACTTGCATCAGTTGAACATATAGGGTGATTTAATGTGTAAGTATGAAATATCAACAATTTCTTCATGGTGGTACAGATTACAGTGTGACATAATGTATGTTACGATATATAGCAGTAATGATCATCAACATTAACCATATGCTTCCTAAAAACATGGGTATTATTGTATTTAATCCACAATTCTTGACAAATTTCTTTTAGCTCTTGTGATCGGGGTTAATTAAGGTCTGAAGTTAGAGTATATCAAGAAGTTCCAAATTCTCCATTCTCAAATCTCTCCCTAAGGTGAGAGTTATTCCAGATAAATGCATCATGAGTGCTGCCAGGGTATTTTGCACACACATTAGTTATGTAACTTATGTAGGCTACTGATCATTATTGGCAACAACTTGGATGTTGATAGAGTGAGACTGTTTCCTGTTCACATACAAATGTTCACTTTCCTTGGGTGCTTTGATTGGAACATGTGTGCAATCAATTGTTATTGTTCCAATTATATACATTAGGAAAACTCTTAGTCTATGAAATTTATGTGTTGTGGCAGCTACTCCTCTAGGCATTTTTATTTCCAGTTTTGCTTTTCTGTAGAGGGCTTCTGTCACTTTATTTATTACTCTAGTCACACAAGACCAACAACACTTTGAAAGCTATCACTTGCATAATATCTTAAGGCAATTAAAACCAATGTATGAGTGGGGATAACTCTTCCAATTTCTGAAGCTCATCACATAATCTCAATATTTCCACTCGAGGAAAACGATAATACCGTATTAGGTGATTATCATCAACATGGAGTTGCAATGCAACTGGTGAGGGCATGAAATACTGGAGAAGATAGGTTTTGAGGTCCTCATATTTGATGGTGGCGTCGCCCTTATCCTCCACCCACCATTTAGCGATGCAGGAAAATACGTCGTCTGGGAGGGCAGCTAGAACATGGTCGGTCTGTGTGGTGGGGCTGCTGACTTTTTTGAGGCTGAATAGCACCTCGGCCAGGTAGGGGCGTCGATCATGGAGAAGACTGGGAGCTTGATCTGTGCAGCGGCGGCCGAGCAGTGGGAGGGCGAAGCCATCGTATCAGCAGGCAAGGTGCAATTTGTCACTCCAAGTCACCAATGTAGCGAGATAGCTACAGTCAATCTGTTCTTTCCCTTATTTTCTCAATGGTCAGATTCTCCTTAGTATGTCATGATATTTCTCTTTTCTTCTCATTGTATTATTTCTTTTGTAAAGAGAGAGAGGTAAGGAGTGATTGATTGATTGATTTATTAATACCATTAGGCATTTGGCGGCGCAACAGCTAGGGTCATATACCGCCCAATATAAAATGGTTATCTACATCATTAATAAAAAATTAACACACACCAAACAGGTTTCACCACCGCGATAGGATATGCAGCATGATTAAAAGAACATACAAACTAAAAGGCACATTTATACTAAAAGAACCTGATTAACTCAAATAAAATATATAAATGATCAAAATTAAAAACCATTGAACTATCTAAAAAGCCATAAATATAATAAAATTCACAATTTGTAGAGGAGGCGAGCCTCCTCCAAATAAGAGAGGATGTTCCCTCCCACACCACAAGCCTCCTCTCCGAGGACCTGGGAGAGACTGAAAGAACCGTCACCCACCCGGCACTCGGAGAGGTGCCTACGATGAAGGTCCCCAAGGCTGGGACACTCGACAATAATATGCCGTACTGTCAGAGGGACCAGACAATCATCACAGTAGGTAGGGAGGGTGACTCCTCTCCATTAAAAAGCCATGAGTTAATAGTGTGTGGCCAATGAGGAGACGGACAAGAGCCGTCTCCCACCGGCGGGACAGGCCGCTGTAGCTCCACAAACCCAGGCGCTGGCGGATGCCACAGAGCTTGTTAGCCCCAATAGCATCCCATCCGTACTGCCAGCGGGAACGAACGGCAGCATCTATTTAGGGTTGAAGGTCCACTGCATGAACGGGATGACGCCTGGAAGGAGGCCGAGAACTGGAGATTGCAGCCTTAGCCAGGGCATCAGCCCACTAATTCCTTCTTGTCTGAAAAGCAGGTGCAGGAGAAAACTTCTGGAAGAAGCCATGGAGCCACCCTGGACACCCGCACAGGACAAATCTGGAAGTCATCAATGCCCATCTCCTCCATAGCCTTCCTGACCTGAAAGCCAAAGGGCCATGGTGTGCGAGAATGTGAAAGGTAGTACTGAGACATGATATCAGATGACACCGCCAAAGAGGGAAGGGAGTCAGGAAGTCGATGTAATCGATGCCAACAACGAACCATCAAGGATGGGCCAGACGTACACCAGCATGATGAACAGGGTCTAAGAGGAGTACACCTCACACCCATAGTTGAATTTTGACCTAATAAGAACATGGTATAGGCGGAGGAGGGTGGCCCGATCAGCCCCTCAGGACATATGGCCCAGGACCCTTAACAGGTTAAGAGCCTTGAGGCAAGAGACCTTAAGTGAACGTAAGTGGGGAACCCAAGTCAAATGTTTGTCAAAAAGGAGACCCAAAAAGTGAGTCTCCTCGACACAACGTATCTGATGACCATACATGAATAAGTTCGGATGTGGCTGAAGTGCATAGCAACTGTCTTGGAAGGAGAAAATCGAAACCCATGAGAACCAGTCCAACGCGACCCCCTGTCGATAGCAAGCTGCATGCGCTGCTCCACTACTGACATACGGGAAGCAGCAAACCAGACCGCCAGGTTGTCAATGTACATATAATTGGCTATACCGTCCGTAAGGGATGAGGCAATGGCATTAATTGCTACTGCCAACAATGTGACACTGAGGACGTTTCCCTTGGGGATGCCCTCCTCCTGTGCAACGGATGCTCAGAAGGCTGTACCAACTCTCACAGAAAAACTGCGACCCCGCAGGCCATATGCATGTAATTGCTGCAGGATGCCATATTGCCCTGTAGAGTCATATGCTTTCTCTAATTCAAAGAATAGACAGACAAGGTGTTGATGTCGTGCAAAATCCTCACATTCAGCAGTTTCCAACCTGACCAGAGCATCTGTAGTGGAATGGTGTTTACGAAAGCCAGACTGGGACGGAGACAGAAAAAGACCCCATTCGTGGAAGTTACCAGTCTGACATTCACCATCTTCTCAAATAGTTTACAGAGACAGGAGGTCAAGGCAATTAGTATGTAATTGAGGGCAACACTAGAGTCCTTGCCAGGCTTGTGGAAGGGAAGGATGGTAGCAACCTTCCACCCTGAAGGGAAGACACCCTCCACCAAGATTCTGTTATATAAAGCTAGAGGAAATGCGATCGCCTCCTCACCCAAATGCCACATATGGGATATTGTCAGGCCCAGGAGAAGTGTTGCCGCAGAGAGAGAGAGAGCAGAGTGCAAGTCTCTCAGGGTGAATATATGGTTATAACTTTCATTCTCCTCTCCCTGAAATCCAAGACAGTGTGCTCCCGGGCTCTCAACTCATGCCTGACAGCCAGAGGTCGAGAGTCACGGCTGGAGACTCTAGAAAAAGCCTCTGCCATAGTGTTGGCCACTGTTAAATCATCCATGATCTTAATTCCATTGACCTTAAGAACAGGTGGAGAACTAGGAGAAAACTTCCCCGCCATCTTACAGACTCTCTTGAACACTTGTGTGAGTGGAGTTTTAGTATTAATTGAAGACACATAGGCCTTCCAAGATGCACGTCGTGCCTCTTTGAAAACTCTTCTAGCACGCTTCTCCCTCACAGCAGTAGTGCAGACTGGTGACCACCAAGGGACAGGACATTTGGGAAAGTGGCCAGATGTTTTAGGGATAGAGTTGAGAGCAGCAGAGTGGAGCAAATCAGTGAAATATGTTACAGTCTCGTCAGAGCTACCAAAATCTGCTACAGAAGAGACCGAAGAAGTTAGCTCTCTAAAAAACTGCCAGTCAGCCTTCTCTAATTTTCGCCTAGCAAGACGAGACTGTGGTTCGTATTTGTTACCTTCTATAAAAGTATAGGGAAGTAGTCACTGCCATATAAATTGGGCAACACACTTCAAGTAAAATCCAACAGAGCACTGGGTGAGCAAAGGGAAATATCAATGGTGGTAAAAGTCCCAGTAGAGCTATTAAAATGTGTCACATCTCCCGTATTTAAAACCCCTAATCCCTCATCCTCAATATAATAAGCCAATAAAACACCCCTGGGGTTGACTGAACTGTCACCCCACAGAGGATAACGACCATTAAAATCACCCAATAAAAAAAAGGGAGAGAGAATGTTCTGTACAAGATGGTTGAGATCACCCCTCTCAACTGTAACACTGAGAGGAAGGTATAGACTGTACACAGTGTATGGGCGGCCGATAAAAACCTTAACTGCAATAGCCTGGAGTGGAGTGTCAAGCTCCAGGCTCGTGCATGGAAAATCTCGGCGACCTAGGATGGCCTGCCTTTCAAATGCTGGAGGACTGACAGGAATGTAGTCCCCAAGCATTGTTTCTTGGAGAGAAACAGATGCAGGAGAGAAGCTAGAGAGAAGAACGCGCAGTTCCTCCTAAGAAACACGGAAGCCATGGCAATTCCACTGAAGGACCTTGAACAGTGTTACTTTAGTACTAATTTTTGGGAAGCCTCACAGAGGTACTTCCCATTACCACTTTAACCTGAGGGTTTACTCAAACTATAAGTTTTATCTAATCCTGGGCCACTAGAAGAAGAGCGAACCTGAGGGGTAGTATTTGGGGCAGTAATTGGGACCCGTAGACGATTCCCTGAAGCATCTGATATCTTAAAAGATGATGGTGAAGGTAGATGAGCAGGGATATTCTTTGCGACAATTACTTTGGTATTGTCCTGTACAGTAGTGGTATCACTGACACAGGCAGATATATATACATCCATAATACAGGTAGAAAAATCACTCCGCTGTTTAAGCGGAAGAGAAACTGAATCTTTTGAAGTCACAACATCCGAGGCAACCATATTCACTTCACGCCCCTCTGATGATCCCAAAGGAAGCTTCCGAGGGGGAACATTTGTTGAATCAATAGATTCATCAGAGCCACGAGAATGCTTCTGGTGAGATTGAGAGGAAACTAAGGATGAGTCCACGGAGACGGTTGCCTTGCAAGGAGGAACATCTATGGAGTCAAGTGCCTCAAAGGAACCACGAAGACGTTTAAGTTTCCTTTTTGGAGAAAGCGCTCTCGCTAGAGAAAGAAGCAGCCGCTTCTTGAGAGAGTTGAGAGGGTGCTGCAACCGATTTAGGGCGAAGGGAGGGGGCGTATGTCTTCATACCACCATCCTTCTGTCGCCTGAAGTTGAGTTGCCTTCTGGCACTACCATACTGATGAATTGGGTGTTAGCCAAATGGAGGATATATTGCTCAAGGAGGTACATATTACATTGGCGAGAACATAAGGGGTGAGCATCCTTCCAGCAAAAGCAGTAACTCTCTGACTGACACTCAGAAGTAAGATGCGAGTCAAGAGCAGAACAATTACCACACCGAGAACGGTTGTTGCAGTTCCTCCTCCCATGACCAAACTCATAACAACAGAAACACTGCAAAGGATGCTCAACAAAAGGCTTCACCTCAAAAGAGGTGGAGTTAATGTTAATTTAATGTGGTCTGGGGTAAAGTGAGCCATAGAAAGTGAGGATGATCATGTTTTTACTGCCCTTCATCTTTGATACTCGTTGAACACTATCTGGGCACATAGCGAGAATATCCTCTTCTGAGAATTCATGCAGGTCCTCATTATATATACGCCCCTTGCTATAATTAAATGTTCGATGTGGTTTGATGGATTCAAACATGCTATCAGGAGGACAGGGGAGATTGAGGAGCATTATGGTGTGTGTATGATCTTTGGCTCTGATTAAAATGCCCTTACCATATTTTTTTATGTGGCCCATTGTTAGTAATCCAATTTCTTTTTCCAGATACCGGGAAGCATGGATAAGGTTACCACGTCCCTCCCTGTAGTAAGCCACAAACCAAAAGGGTGTAGGAACATGACGCTCCTTAGGGACATGCTGTACAGAGTCATCAAAGATGTTAGGGCAGTAGTCATTGTCACTGTCTAATACATTTGTGGACCGCATCATCTGAAATTTGCAGTGAGTATCCCCACAATCAGAGAATTTTTTGCCTCAAATGCAGCTTTGGCAGTAGCATTTGTATTGAAAGAATATAGCACCGAGTAGACCTACAGTCACTGTCATAAGTGATTCGGATACGAAGAATGGAGTGGATAGCACCATAAGAAAGGGATGCAAGTATGTTCGTTAACATTAACGTGTCCAAACCGCTGACAGGGTTCTTCGACACAACACCTGACCTGCTGGGTCTACTCTTATTTGCAGCCTTCTGCATACCACCACGACCAGAGAATGAAGTCTCGAGAGCCTGGTCGACCACCGCTCGAGGAAGAGATTGGGGCTTTTCGTTATCTATATATCATTAATTTTGTTATATTGGCCCCTGGAGCCAAGAGCTACTACCTACCGGGCAGATCAGGGGACCGAGCGCTGGTCGCCGTGGGTGGGGTACCTCTTCCCCCACGGGGCCACTCATTTTAAAAAGCAGCCCCAATGGCTCGAAAGTTTGCCCACGATGGTGCTGAGACCCCCTTCCCCAACATCTTCCGGTCCAGACACCCAACCATCCAACATAGGATGGCCCCTCTGGAGGGCAGCACTGTTGGCTCGTACTGGCAGCCTATTGCATGGGAACCATTTAGTCTGGTCTCTCACTGGCGACCTTACTAGCATGGGAAGCCCTCTCTCCCCGAAATCGGGGCAGAGTAGGGGCCGGCCGGAGCCCCCTCTAGTCTAGCTCGCCAGGTCTCAGAGAGACACAAGCCCCCCCACTACGTTAAGAAGGTTCAGTTGGAGTGGGGAGAGAGGTAAGGAAGGAAAGACTGTTTGGTGACTAGTCTACAAGTTTATTCACAAAAACAGCGTGATGTATATAGGGCCATACAGTCAAAGAGGTATATTAATGGCCAGTCACAGGCTAGCATGTCTGAGTTATAGTCGCTAGTGATCCTGGAGAGCAGGATCGGAGGTTACATAATATTGAACAATCACAGGCCAGCATTACTGAGTTATAGTCGCTCGTGATCCTGGAGAACACACATGATGAGCAGGATCTAAGGTTACATAATATTGACCAATCACAGGACAGCTTGCCTGGGTCGTAGTGGCTTGTGATCCTGGAGGGCACAGACGATGTACAGGATCAGAGCTACACTAATATTAGCCAATCAGCAGCTAGCGTGATCTGTAGGACTCTTTTGGTGTACAGTAAATGACTGGTACCACACAGCCAAGGACAGAGAACAGTATTAAAATGAATATGAATCCTTAGGCTTTAACCTAGAGATTCGAAAGATTCATACAGCCGAATGAAGTCGACAACAAATGTGTTTCAACCACCTATGGTCAGTCCGTGCCTGCCCACCGTTTTATCTTAGCATAATAAAAAAAAAAAAAAAAATATATATATATATATATATATATATATATATATATATATATATATATATATATATATATATATATATATTTTTTTTTTTTAACCATATTAAAACAAGTGTAAAAGTCAAGAAATAAGTTGCAATGAAATTAGAAATATCATAGTATTTATAAATTTCAGAAAAACAAGAAACATATCATGACAGTGCCTAACACTATATTGATACCACTGTGTTTTGCTACAACTGTAATAAACTAATACCAGGTCCCCTACAGTATACGAATAAAATAAATTCATAGTTTTAACCACAGTACACACAGTCCAACATGAATAATTATATTTGTGAAGGAGCTTGTCTCCAATATCACTTTCTTGCTGAATCAGGAATTAAAATAAACGGATGTTAGCATTGTAGCGTCACCATACATGGCCGCTCCTATATTCCCTCCTTTGTGTCTCCGACGCCATACATGGCCGCACCTTATTCCCGCCTGAGTCAACCCCAGCACTAATCCGCTCCCAGACCGCAGCTATATCCCCTCCTTTGTTGCCCTGGCGCCATAGACGGCCACTCCTATGTTCCTGCCTTTGTCGACACCAGCGCGCCACCCGCACTAATCTGCTCCCAGACCTCCTCCGGGATCGTACGATCACGTGATGTCGCCGCTTGCCCCAACTGGATAAAAGGGCCGCAGCGCCAGTGCTCGGCCACTTCCACACTGGCCCTGGACCAAGAAGCACCTGCCCCTGCACCAAGCCTCCCACCGTGTTACCGCCTCGATCACACGAGTGCTTTCCAGTCCTACACAATTCTCCTGCAGCAACTACGGCCCTCTAACGACGCTACACAGCACGCTGGCCTTCTATATTTACTTGTGTGTGTAACCCTGTACTTACCAATAAATTGTTACCGTGTATTCTAGAGTCTGTTCACCCGGGTATTAACGCAAGGGCTTCTTTGCCGTAATAGCATTATTGGGAAGGCAGGGGTGCAGATCACAGATTGATTTTGAAGTGGCGCCACTCTATTAACAAAATCAGAGAGAGAGAGAAAGTGAGTTATTTTAAGAAATTAATGAGCAAGGCAAAACAGATTCCAACCTGTCGTTAGACTGGAATAATGGAAAGTAGAAGGGCTAGGAGGAATGTGGAGGCCACCCATGTGATAAACAAACTCTTTGATTTCATGACCCATCAGACTCACATATCGCTAAGAAGTATATGTAAGTCAGGAAAAAAACTTTAATTAACCACTAGATACAAAGAAGAGGTTCGGAAACGCTACTCATAGATAAAAGCAATAAATACGAAAAAAATTCGAACTTAATACGAGGTAAAAAGCTTGGAGTATGAGAGTGATTAGGATAGAAGAGAGTGTGAGTATGTGGAAATATGAAGGGAGAATGACAGATAGAGAGAGTTGGAGGATATGTTGAGGGAAGAGGGGGAGAAAGGGACCTCGAG
This sequence comes from Petrolisthes cinctipes, assembly GCA_033782935.1. Classification (NCBI taxonomy): domain Eukaryota; kingdom Metazoa; phylum Arthropoda; class Malacostraca; order Decapoda; family Porcellanidae; genus Petrolisthes; species Petrolisthes cinctipes. The sequence goes on from JAWQEG010000040.1 coordinate 2,364,479, forward strand.
AAATAGAGGAGGATGGAGGACGCATGGCAGCTAGAGAGGGGAGGGAGGGAGCAGTGGAGAGAAAGAGTGTGGAGAGAAAGATGGGTCGGAGGGAGCAGTGGAGAGAAAGAGGGGGGGGAGAGATGAAAGAGGGGAGTTAGACGAGAGAAGGAGAGACGGAGGGGGACCAGTTCTCTTAATATTTACCGCATAAAAGAGACATCAGAGTAAATAGTTTGATTGAATGAATGAATATTCCACACTAATCATAGAATATCGCCACAATGTAAGTAAATAGCTACAGATATATATCGCCTCAATGTAAGTAAATAGCTATAGTCATGTGAAGGGAGAGTGAAGCGGGGGAACAGAAGGGTATCGTACATCTGGACATAGGTTCAGTGATACCACATCAAATATAGTTGAGGCGAACCTGAGGTGTCCAGGAATTCTTGAGGGCAATAGTACAATAGTGAGTCTTCTCTATCACTATCCTGTATATCTGTTACACATTTACCTATCATTTTCATATCACTTGTTATTTTTCCAAGGATAGTGGATTTTTTTTTTATTGTTATATTTTCATAGATTTATTCATTTAACTATTACATAGGGACCGTTCAGTTACTGCACATTTTCAGTAATGTCTAAAAGCTTTTCATATAAAGGTATTTTAATGAAGTGCTGATGTTATAAATTCCATTGTCTCATTCACATGTATAAAATGTATCTTTATGTTTACTCGCGGTCAGAAGTTGTGTCCCGATCCCCTGGAACGATGATTCGCAACCAGGCGAAGTTGGAAGCATGTTGTGTGGAGAGAAGTGCAAGGTGCCCCGGTGTTTGAACCATCGAACTCGTCAGGTTGCGATTCATCATGACAGGGAATCGGGACACAACTTCTGACCGCGACTGTACACTCTACAAGATTTCCACTTGGACCACCCCGTCACTTGGCTTGGCTAACGTTGAAACAGCGCTTCGCTTGTGTGAGCTCCTGTGCATATACAAGACAACATTTCGAATCGGCAAAGCTTCATCTTCCGTATTCGGGTCGGAGAAAGGGGGAAGGGGGGGGGAGACAGACGGCTTGGTGAGTGGAGGGAGGGATGGTGGTGCAGAGAAGAGGAGTCACATGTGTTAATACAACATTACAGCCATTTTAATATATTTATTATCATATTAGTAATGTGTTATCCCCCCATGTAATACAAAATTTATTTATATATAATCATTTTTATAGATACACCTGAGTACACACTTGGAACCAAACATAGTTTACTTCATCTCTCATTAAATATGACAAGCAACGGACAACAAGCTCTAGCTCCTTGTGTATCTCTCTCTCTCTCTCTCTTGCTTCTCAGTACACACACACACACACACACATTATCACTCTAGCACCTCGTTTTTCTATCCCTCTCTTACTATTCAGTATATGCACACACACGCACTATCACACTAGTACCTTGTATCTCTCTCTCTCTATCTCTTGCTTCTCAGCCCCGTAGGGGTGTATTGCCTGCATTAATGATGTGGGCAATACTTTAAGGGTTTTGGCGCCCCTTTGGCCCCAGCCACTAGCTTTAATAGTTCTTCAACTGTTCCTCATTTCTTTCTATTTCCTTACTGTCACACCTCTCTATCAACTTTTTCTGGAGCTATATGACCAAGCTGTTGCGGCGCCTAATATCAATCAATCTTGCTTCACAGTACACACACACACACACACACACACACATTATCAGCTTTGGTATGTAGCCGTGACGTTGCATATTATCTGTTGTTATATATGCGTTTATCAAACATTGAAAACCGTGTTAAAATAATAGCATTATCACCTCATAATTATTTCTGATTACATCTGCCAGTAAGAAAATATTTATTGTTCTTTCAGTAATATTGACACGGTAGCCATACTAACAGTGATATATTTTGTTAATAGGTAATGAGGCGTTCAGTGACAGACCACAAGAGGGAGGTGCCCTATATGTCATAACCCCAAAAATATGATTGTGTGTTCAGTTATCACTGTAAAGATTGTCAGTCAATTTGATTAATTAATTTAACCTTACATGCCAAAGAATAATCATTCATACGAATTTGAAATGTTAAAACCAGCTTGTCTGAAACTCTCATCTTAATTTATACTGAAATGAAGAGCCATGGAGCTATGGATATTTAAGTTTTTGGTTGGTTCAAAGTCAGTAAAATTTATATAAATAAAACATCAGGTAATGATATGTATGAGTAAATCTATGACGAAATATTATTATTATTGATTCAGTTAGAGGCATAGTCGGCATCGAAGTCGGAAATATGAAACATCTGTGGTCGGAGTCGAATTCGACTAACAATTCTGTATTGACAGTAAATATGTGTTTTTTTTTTTTTTTTTTTTTTTTTTTTATTAATTCATTGCGCCGTAGCGTCAGTCAATAGGCAGACAACAGTACACAAGGGTAAGCGGGACTCACGAGAACCCAATGACCACATGCGCACACACACTCAAATCACGAAAACATAACAGAATGAAGCACAAGCATACAGACAAATATTTATATCATGACCTACTTAAATCCACCAAAACGAGGGTGGCTCACCAGAAGTTCCTCCAGAACCTGATGGTTCAGCAGGTGTCGACAAACCACATCAAGTGGCAGGCCCTGGGGCAGCAAGTGTCGGACAGTGGGGCAGGCTAGGCAATAGTGCTCTATAGTGTTAGCACGAGGCGCTCGACACAAGCGACACTCAGTGCAGGGAGGCTCACCCTGCATCCCAGCAACCTGCCACGGTGGCCGGTAGCCAAGCCTCAAACGAGCAGAGACTACATTGTGCCTCCGAACCATGAGGCCTCGACGACGGTAGGAATATTTGTGATGGCATACAGACTCGTAATGGGTGATGGAGATGCTGAAGGGCCTCTCTGCATCCCTGCGTCGCCGTACAGGGAGGAGAGCGGCGGAGCGGACTTTAGAGAGGTAACATGTCAGGGAGAGAGGACGTCCAGCACCACGAGGAGGCAGATAGCAGGCTTCCTTTGCGAGTCTGTCAACTGTACCATTGTGACGTAAACCTACATGGGATGGCACCCATAAAAATTTGACAGTCAAGTTACGGTGACGCAATAAGGCCAAAAACGACAAAATCTGCTGAATAACAGTAGAGTGTGTGGGCTGAACACTAGAGAGGGAATGAAGGGCAGGTTTGGAGTCACAAAAAATGGCAGCATTCACTCCACGTTGACAAACAACACTAACAGCATCCAGAATGGCATACAGTTCACACAATGTTGAGCTAGAGTGGTTACAGAGACGACGGCCAACCCAGCCCCCTGGAGGTGGCTCCAGGTCAGGCGAGAAAACGGCACAACCTGCTGCACCATCCACCTGCAATGAGCCATCAGTGTAGAGGCAGTATGGATCTGTGATGGAGGAAGTCACTGTTTCTATGTGTTCCAGAGCCAACTGCTGCTGCAGAGAAGGCAGCTCCGACTTGGAAGTAGGTGTAAAGCTCACATCAGGTGTTGGTAGCATCCATGGAGGGGGCCCTGGGGGGACGTCTGCAACCATTATATCTATATTAAGACCACGGAGCACAGAGGAAACAGACCTTATAAGAGTACGTCCAGCAGGCAGTATGGGAGGAACCGGGTAGTTTGGTCTAAGAGAAGTCCTGACTAACTGAGAGTAATGGGGTGAAAGATGTGGGAAATGGAGGCACTTGACAGTGAAGCAAGTAACATTAGAATAAATTCTCTCCACTAATGGGGGAAGACGCAACTCACGCTGCATGTTCACTATCCTGGTCGACATTGGACAGCCGAGAATAATTCTCATTGCTCTATTTTGAAATTTTTCTAAAGTTTCCAGAGTAGCCCTAGGAAGTTGAATCAGAGCAGGGGAAAGGTAATCAACAACTGAACGGATAAAAGCAATATAGATGGTCCTAGCTACTGGGATGGAGATGCCCGAGGAGTTGTTAGATAGCCATTGAAGTGGTGTAAGTCGGCGCTGGAGACGACCCAATAAGTCCTGGACAATGGGATGGTTTTGAGGTCTGGCAGGGACAATCGGCCAAATATTGACTGGCGCACCCAGGTAGCAGTACTGGGAACACATGGGAATGACAGTCCCTCCAATGGTGAACACTGGCTGAGCTTGAGGAAGGCGGCAGGTGAATATTCTGCTCTTATCTGGGGAGACAATAATGCCACAGTGAGAGGAGGCCACAGAGAAGGAGTCAAGAAACCGCTGGAGATCCCTTGGTGAGGTAGAATGAACACAGATATCATCAGCATAGCACGTAATTGTAGTTCCAGGAATATCACGGAGAGAAGTGAGCAACCGATGCATCAGAATATTAAATAACAATGGGCTGAGAACACCACCTTGAGGCGTACCAAGATGAAAACTGCGCAAAGGACTGAGTGCACCACTGAAAAACACACAGGAGGTCCTGTTACTCAGGTAGCCCCGAATCCACCGTAGTAGATTACCCTTTATCCCAAAGTCAACCAGTTGATCCAAAATGACGTCTCTATTAGCAACATCGAAGGCACTTCGAAGGTCAATGAAGGCCACCACACTGTCCCTGGAAAGGCGAGAGTACAGGTCGATTAGGCAGTGATGTGTGCTCCGCTGGGGAAGGAAACCAAACAGCCATGGAGAAAGGCGATCCTGCAGTCTGTACATGAGACGATTGAGTAAGATTCTCTCCATAACCTTACAGAAACAGGAAGTAAGAGAAATAGGCCTGAACTTCGCAGTGCCGGGCTTAGGGATGGGTATTATTGTGCTGCTGGTCCAGGCTCGTGGTACACAACCGTCACGAAGACAAAGATTGTACAGTCGAAGTAGAGGGTTCCCAGGAACTTGTTGAAGTAGGCGCAGCACAGCATAAGTAATACCATCATCACCAGGGGAAGAAGCTCTACCCCGAATGAGAGCACGGCGCAACTCCTCCTCAGTTATCTCCTCTGCATCATCGTCATCATCTTGTAACAGAGCAGACATTAGACGTAGCCGATGGACAGCAGCATGGGAAGCGAGTGCATCTTGTATGTGGATGGGTAGACTGGCTGGGGTAGATTGTTCTGACCAGACATCGACAAGTTGTTTGGCATAGTCGGCAGGAGTGTGATGACGAGCAGTGGCCGGTGTCTTTTTAACAACCCGACGGATGAGGTGCCACATAGAAGCCACACTTGTTTGCTGGTTGATGCTGTCCGTGAACCGCTGCCAAGACTCAGTGTGAGCACAATCCTGCAGGGCAACTAAAGCGTCCCTAGACATCTGGTAACGATGGAGTAGGTCAGGGGTTGGGTTGGCTTGAAACAATAGGCCATCACGTTCAGCCTCTTCCTTTGCCTCCTGTATACGTGCATCCAGCGTCCAGGAGTGGGCAGTATGGCGATGCTGGAGGTGTGGCCGGGAGACGTATAGCCTATAAAAGTCATGAGTAGCAAATACAAGATCAGAGTACAACTGTTCAGCTGATGATATGTCAAATGTAGGGAATACATGGGCCATAAACAAGATGTAAGTCGGGCAATATTTAGGGGGCACAGCAATACGCAAATGAGTGGCTGAAGCACCTGACCCAGCAGTTAGAGAATAATGAAACCGAAGAGCAATGTGATCAGAGAATAAGTCTGGCACGGAGAAGCACTGGACCCGAGATGCTATCAGGCCAGACGAGAGGATGTAATCCACAGTACCTCCCCGGCAATGAGTGGCACCACCAGTGTCCCAGTGTGTCAGATGATGCTTGCGGATGTATGAAAGGAGACGAACACCATTACGATTAATAGAGCCAGTACCATCACCCAAATCAGAATGCCGAGCATTAAAATCTCCCATATACACCATACCACGCAATGTTGGAGAAGGAAGAGCCTCAAGAGTGAGTCTAGCTGGGGCAGAATAGACATTACATAGTTGGAGTACTCCATTCCCAGGTAGAACCTCAAATAGCTGAAAGGTCATGTCAGGATCAGTGGAGGTACGGAGAAGGCGATGTGGCAAGGAGCTATGTATGTAAGTCAGGAGACCATTCCTTACCAGATGAACATATGGCACATAACCTGAGAGGGGAGGAGCTTGCCCAAGAGCGAGCGGCCGTCCTGGAAATGCTTCCTGGAGAAAAATAACACTGGGATGATGACGAAAAACATAGGCCTTGAGTTGAGTGAGCTTAGCATAACTGGTGATACCACATACATTCCAGGAGATGACATCCAGCCGGCAATCACTAGCGAACTCTGTATTTGGAGGTAGAAGTCCGGTGAGTGGGGGCAGATGAGCGACCTGGAGAAGAAGATGGACCAGGAGAAGGGACTGACTCGAAAAGCTTTTCAAGGCGAGATGCAACAGTATCCATCTTTTCGGTAAGGGTAGTGACAGTTGAGATGATGGCCTGCTGAGCCTCGACCAAGGTGGAGAGTTTGGAGTCATTGGCAGCCTGAGCGGCAACCAGCCCATCAATCCTGGCTTCAAGGGCAGAAAAGCGGTTTTCAAGAGCCGTACATCGTGCCATGAGGGTAGCAACAGACTTGCGGAGGGCCAGGTCTGGAGGTGAGGCAGGGTTGGTAGGAGGAGCAGACTGGGGAGGTGGTGGTGGTGGAGGCGGAGCAATAGTAGAGACACGAGCCTGGACCTTACGTCGAGTACATCCATGCCACACGTTAACCCCTGGCTGAAGGCATCGTGGACACTTCCATCGAGACGTATCTTCAGGAGGTGAAGGCTCAGAGGTGGAGGCAGCAGGACGTGATGGTTCACCCCTGACAGGACACATCTTGGAATCATGGTCGGCCGCACACCATGCACACTTCGGCCTGGCAGAACAGTACCGGGAGATATGCCCAACTCCCCAGCACCTGTAGCACCAAGGCTGGTCATTATGAAGATTCCTCACCTCACACGGTGGAAGACAAGGGAGGAAATCAAAGGAAATCTCATTTGGAGGTGGATCGGGTTGACTCCAGACAACAACAATACGGCTAATGGGGGAACCATCTTGGAAAAAACGACGGGCAAAGTACACACCAGGGTATCCTTTGGCAAGTTTCGGGTCAACATCAATAGGAAAACGGGTGAGGATGTAGCTGGGGAACTTACGAGGCCTCTCAGGTGAGTCTTCAAGAATGAGAGGCAGAGATAAAAATTCACCAGCCTTCACTCTATCAATGATGTCCTGACGCTTCCTAGAGATGTAGACAAACCGGGAGGTGACAGCAGCCATCTTGACTTCAGCCAGTTCACGCTGCAACTGGAAGGCCCTGTTGACATCAGACAACCAACGCAGCTTTGTGTCTGTAGATGGGTTTCCAGAGAAGGAGAGTTTGACATAGGCATCTCTCGGGGCAAAAGCAGGAAGGTTGGACGAGGGCAAGGAGTTAGTATACAAAGAAGAAACACCAGGGTGAGGCAGAGAAGGTACGTCGTGCACAGCTGAAGCACCCTTGGCAGTCTTGGCAGCTGGAGGCAAACAGTCCACACCATCGGAATCCTGCGAGGAGTCGGACGAGGCATCAACAGGTCGCTTGGTAGAGGTTGAGGAGGTGGACGGCTGCAACCTGTGCTGCGGAGTGACCGAGGAGAGGGGGGGAGGGTTGCGAGAAGGCAGCTCAGGCCAGTGATCCTCAATTGGAGACTCGTCTTCCTCCGACATTGCCAAGTCGGCCTCCAAGCAGGAATCCGCACTCTCCATCAGGCCAGGCAAGGCCTAGATGGAAAGCAAACAACAACACAAACAACTAAACACTCAATCAGCCAGGGACACACACACACACAGACAATCACAACAAAACTATACACAGAACCACAACAGACAAACAACACCAGCAACACCACAGAAACAGCAACACACAAACAAGAACTCACAAACAACACAAAAAACACAAACAAGAGCTCCAAAACAACACAAAACAACAACACAAACGAGAATGGAGGCAGAGCGCCACGAGTACGTCCACACTCCACCTGTTCTGGAGCGAGACTGTCTAAATATGTGGTTACACCGAGGTGTTGTATACATCCCTGCTGTACTAAATCTGATGTTCTATTTATATGAATTTTTACTGGCAGACATAAACTGAAATAATTATGAGGTGATAATGATATTACTTTGACACGGTTTTAATGTTTGATAAACGCACATATAACAACAGATAATATGCAGCGTCACGGCTTTATACCAAACCTGATAATGTGTGTGTGTGTGTGTGTGTGTGCGTGAGTGTACTGAGAAGCAAGAGATAGAAAGAGAGAAACGAGGTGCTAGAGTGATAGTGTGTGTGTGTACTGAAAAGCAAGAGATAGAGAGAGAGAGAAACGAGGTGATACTGTGTGTGTGTGTGTGTACTGAGAAGCAAGAGAGAGAGAGAGAGAGAGAGAGAGTATCAAGGAGCAAGAGCAGGTTGCTTGTTGTCCGTAATAAGAGATGAAGTAAACTATGTTTGGTGTTCAAGTGTGTACTCAAGTGTATCTATAAAAATGAATATATGTAAATAAATTTTGTATTACTTGGGGGATAACACATTACTACTAAGGATTTCAGAGACATTGCAAGCTCGTTTTTTTTAGAATAACTCTGTAACGAACACTCATATCAGTACGAGCGTTTGCTAGAGTTTAGTACACACAGTGTCCTAATTTATAAGAGTATCATGAATCACTAATTGTAAATTATAAAGACACTTGTGCCTATACCAAGAAGCATAAACTGGATTTGCCAGACATGGAAACAAACACAAATAGTGACGTGTTGTCTGTGACGTATGAAAAGCTCCACCTACACTCTCCTTCCTCCTCCACTTCCACCCCCCTCTCCTGGAATGTATGTGGTATCACCAGTTATGCTAAGCTCACTCAACTCAAGGCCTATGTTTTTCGTCATCATCCCAGTGTTATTTTTCTCCAGGAAGCATTTCCAGGAAGGCCGCTCGCTGCTGGGCAAGCTCCTCCCCTCTCAGGTTATGTGCCATATGTTCATCTGGGAAGGAATGATCTCCTGACTTATATACATAGATCCTTGCCACATCGCCTTCTTCGTACCTCCACTGATCCTGACATGACCTTTCAGCTATTTGAGGTCCTACCTGGGAATGGAATACTTCAATTATGTAATGTCTATTCTGCCCCAGCTAGACTCACTCTTGAGGCTCTTCCTTCTCCAACAGTGCGTGGTATCCATGGTGTATATGGGAGATTTTAATGCTCGGCATTCTGATTTGGGTGATGGTTCTTTCTCTGTTAATCGTAATGGTGTTCGTCTCCTTTCATACATCCGCAAGAATCATCTGACGCACTGGGAAACTGGCGGTGCCACTCATTGCCGGGGAGGTACTGTGGATTACATCCTCTCGTCTGGCCTGATAGTATCTCAGGTCCTGTGCTCCTCCGTGCCAGACTTATTCTCTGATCACATCATTCTTCAGTTTCATTATTCTCTAACTGCTAGGTCAAGTGCTTCAGCCACTCGTTTGCATATTGCTGTGCCCCCTAAATATTGCCCGACTTACATCTTATTTATGGCCCATGTATTCCCTATATTTGATATGTCATCAGCTGAACAGTTGTACTCTGATCTTGTATCTACTACTCATGACTTTTATAGGCTATACATCTCCCGGCCACACCTCCAGCATCGCCATACTGCCCACTCCTGGACGCTGGATGCACGTATACAGGAGGCAAAGGAAGAGGCTGAACGTGATGGCCTATTGTTTCAAACCAACCCAACCCCTGACCTCCTCCATCGTTACCAGATGTCTAGAGATACTTTAGTTGCCCTGCAGGAGTGTGCTCACAGTGACTCACACTGAGTCTTGGCAGCGGTTCACGGACAGCATCAACCAGCAAACAAGTGTGGCTTCTATGTGGCACCTCATCCGTCGGGTTGTTAAAGAGACACCGGCCACTGCTCGTCATCACACTCCCGCCGACTATGCCCAACAACTTGTCGATGCTTGGTCAGAACAATCTACCCCAGCCAGTTTACCCATCCACATACAAGATGCACTTGCTTCTCGTGCTGCTGTCCATCGGCTAAGTCTAATGTCTGCTCTGTTGCAAGATGATGACGATGATGCAGAGGATATAACTGAGGAGGAGTTGCCCCGTGCTCTCTCTCGGGGTAGAGCTTCTTCCCCTGGTGATGATGGTATTACTTATGCTGTGCTGCGCCTACTTCAACAAGTTCCTGGGAACCCTCTACTTCTACTGTACAATCTTTGTCTTCGTGATGGTTGTGTACCACGAGCCTGGACCAGCAGCACAATAATACCCATCCCTAAGCCTGGCACTGCGAAGTTCAGGCCTATTTCTGTGACTTCCTGTTTTTGTAAAGTTATGGAGAGAATCTTACTCAATCGTCTCATGTACAGACTGGAAGATCGCCTTTCTCCATGGCTGTTTGGTTTCCTTCCCCAGCGGAGCACACACCACTGCCTAGTCGACCTGTACTCTCGCCTTTCCAGGGACAGTGTGGTGGCCTTCATTGACCTTCGAAGTGCCTTCGATGTTGCTAATAGAGACGTCATTTTGGATCAACTGGTTGACTTTGGGATAAAAAGTAATCTATTACGGTGGATTCGGGGCTACCTTAACAACAGGACCTCCCGTGTGTTTTTCAGTGGTGCGCTCATCCCTTTGCGCAGTGTTCATTTTGTTGCGCCTCAAGGGGATGTTCTCAGCCCATTGTTATTTAATATTCTGATGCATCGGCTGCTGACTTCTCTCCCTGATATTCCTGGAGCTACAATTACGTGCTACGCTGATGATATCTGTGTGTATTCTACCTCACCAAGGGATCTCCAGCGGTTTCTTGACTCCTTCTCTGTGGCCTCCTCTCACTGTGGCATTATTGTCTCACCAGATAAGAGCCGAATATTCACCTGCCGCCTTCCTCAAGCTCGGCCAGTGTTCACCATTGAAGGGACTGTCATTCCCATGTGTTCTCAGTACCGCTACCTGGGCTTGCCAGTCAATATTTGGCCGATTGACCCTGCCAGACCTCAAGACCATCCCATTGTCCAAGACTTGTTGGGTCGTCTCCAGCGCCGACTTACACCACTTCAATGGCTCACCAACAACTCCTCGGGCATCTCCATCCCAGTAGCCAGAACCATCTATATTGCTTTTATCCGTTCAGTTGTTGATTACCTCTCCCCTGCTCTGATTCAACTTCCCAGGGCTACTCTTGAAACTTTAGAAAAATTTAAGAATAGAACAAAGAGAATAATTCTCGGTTGTCCAATGTCGACCAGGATAGTGAACATGCAGCGTGAGTTGCGTCTTCCCCCATTATTGGAGAGAATTTATTCTAATGTTACTTGCTTCACTGTCAAGTGCCTCCATTTCCCACATCTTTCACTCCATTACTCTTAGTTAGTCAGGACTTCTCTTAGACCAACTATCCGGTCCCTCCCATACTGCCTGTTGGACGTACTCTCGTAAGGTCTGTTTCCTCTATGCTCCGTAGTCTTAATATAGATATAATGGTTGCAGACGTCCCCCCAGGGCCCCCTCCGTGGATGCTACCAACACCTGATGTGAGCTTCACACCTACTTCCAAGTCGGAACTGCCTTCTCTACAGCGGCAGTTGGCTCTGGAACACATAGAAACATTGACGTCCTCCATCACAGATCCATACTGCCTCTACACTGATGGCTCATTGCAGGTGGATGGTGCAGCAGGTTGTGCCGTTTTCTCACCTGACATGGTGTCACCTCCAGGGGGCTGGGTTGGCCGTCATCTCTGTAACCACTCCAGCTCAACATTGTGTGAACTGTATGCCATTCTGGATGCTGTTAGTCTTGTTTGTCAACGCGGAGTTAATGCCGCCATTTTTTGTGACTCCAAACCTGCCCTTCATTCCCTCTCTAGTGTTCAGCCCACACACTCTATTGTTATTCAGCAAATTTTATCTTTTTTGGCCTTATTGCGTCATCGTAACTTGACTGTCAAATTTTTATGGGTGCCATCCCATGTAGGATTACTTCACAATGGTACAGTTGACAGACTCGCAAAGGAAGCCTGCCATCTGCCTCCTCGTGGTGTTGGACGTCCTCTCTCCCTGACATGTTACCTCTCTAGAGTCCGCTCCGCCGCTCTCCTCCCTGTACGGTGACGCAGGGATGCAGAGAGGCCCTTCAGCATCTCCATCACCCATTACGAGTCTGTCTGCCGTCACAAATATTCCTACCGTCGTCGAGGCCTCATGGTTCGGAGGCACAATGTAGTCTCTGCTCGTTTGAGGCTTGGCTACCGTCCACCATGGCAGGTTGCTAGGATGCAGGGTGAGCCACCCTTCACTGAGTGTCGCTTGTGTCGAGCGCCTCGTGCTAACACTATAGAGCACTATTGCCTGGCCTGCCCCACTGTCCGACACTTGCTGCCCCAGGGCCTGCCACTTGATGTGGTTTGTCGACACCTGCTGAACCACCAGGTTCTGGAGGAACTTCTGGTACGCCATCCTCGTTTTGGTGGATTTAAATAGGTCATAATGTAGATATTTGTCTGTGTGCTTGTGCTCCATTCTGTTATGTTTTCGTGATGTGTGTGTGTGGTGTGTGTGTGCGTGTGCGTGTGTATGTGTGGTTGTAGTCGTTGTATTATCATGGGTCCCGCCTACCAGTATGTATTGTTGCCTGCCTGTTGATTGACGCTACGGCGCAATTAATTAAAAAAAAAAAACTTGTTTTGGTGGATTTAAGTAGGTCATAATGTAAATATTTGTCTGTATGCTTGTGCTTCATTCTGTTGTTTTTGTGATGTGTGTGTGTATGTGTGTGTGTGAGTCATTGGATTTTCATGGGTCCCGCCTACCCGTATGTATTGTTGCCTGCCTGTTGATTGACGCTACGACGCAATTAATTAAAAAAAATAAAAATAAACCCTCCCTCCACCCACCAAGCCGTCTGTCTCCCTCCCTCCCCCTTTCTCCGACCCGAATACGGAAGATGAAGCTTTGCCGATTCGAAATGTTTTCTTGTATATGCACAGGTGGCAATTTTGTAGAGTGTACACCATCATTGCATGCATACGTACAGCCACGAGCCATAATAAGCATCCAGGTCATGTTGACGTGTGGAATCATCTAACATACCAGTAAACCATTTACAACGTATATCCTGGCTTGAACAGTCTCCTACAGTTCCGACCGGGCCACCCAGTATCTAGATATCGTAAATGTGGTAGCAGTGAGTGTTCATTCGTGTGTGTATACTCGAAAGCTGCTCGGATCAGGGTCCAGAGAATGTATTCTATGGACGCTCCCTCTTTAGTAAACGTAACTCGGCCTTATAGTTCATTCCATAGATGGCGATATGTGGTTGTGGGAGAAATGTGGACTGGCTTAATTGATAGATGATGCCACTCGGCATCTGGTGGCGCAACTGCCAGGGTCATAGTTTGCCCAATAAGATATACAATTTTTGACAAAAGAATTCAAGATATGGTCATTTATAAAATTTATTAATATATATGTATATAAGCCAGGCTTCACTACCCCAAAAGGGAGAAGCAGCATGATTAAAAGGACATATAGTCTAAAACTCACATTTTACTAAAACAACATGATTAAGTAAAATATATAAAATAATCAAAATATACACGAAAGAAACATTGAACTATCTAAATAAGAGTGGCCATAAAAATAATTAAATTCACAATTTATGGAGGAGGCCAGCCTCCTCCACAAAAAGAGGGTGCTCCCTCCCACACTACAAGCCTCCTCCCCAAGCTCCTGAGAGAGGCTGTAAAAACCGACCCTCACTCTGTACTCGGAGAGGTACACTCTCCCAAAAAGGTATCGGCATTAAAACGAATGAACGAAAACGACAACAAACGTAGCATTATGGTACATTGCTTTGAAACCTTATAGATAGTGGTATTCCTGCCGATCAGTTTCCAATTATGCATATTCGTATTGCTTCATGAGTCAGAGAAACTATAGTGGATGCAAATCGAAACATATTCGCATTTCTTCACCTATTAGAGAAATTAGAAATATTATCGTAAAATTTGCCCCTTTCTAATGCTGAAAGCTCAGCTAATCCACACTGCAGTTGCCGAATGGTATATAACGTTATCTTTCTTTTTATTTAGTTTATTTTACTTTTACTTTTTTTTCTATATACCTCTACCTCGGGACAGGAGGCCATCAGTCGTGACCTGAGACTGAGTCCCCGAGATTATTAAGTGAAGCTTTGAGGTGTTGGTTGCTTCACATGTTTGTTTTGAGTCTCACCCCAACCTACCTGGAGTGAAGACGTGTTCCTGGCGCTCTGCCTGTGTTGTTGTTTGTGTTGTTGTTTGTCTTGTTTCAACGTTCTTGTTTGTGTGTTGTTGTGTCTGTGGTGTTATAGGGGTTGTTTATATTTTCTATCTCGTTTTTTTTTGTGGTTTTGCTGTTTGTGGTATTGTTGTTTGTGGTTTATTTTTTTTGTATTGTGGTTCTGTGTGTGTATGTTCGTGTGTTCGTGTGTGTTAAGTTGTTCGCTTCCCATCTAGGCCTTGCCTTGCCTGATGTAGAGCGCGGATTCGGATGTGGCTTCCTGCCTGGAGGCCGACTTGGCCATGTCAGAGGAGGATGAGTCTCCTATCGAGGATCACTGGCCTGAGCTGCCTTCTCGCAACCCTCCCCCCCTCTCCTCGGTCACTCCGCAGCTCAGGTTGCAGCCTTCCACCTCCTCAACCTCTACCAAGCAACCCATTGATGCCTCGTCCGACTCCTTGCAGGATTCCGATGGTGTGGACTGTTTGACTCCGGCTGCCAAGACTGCCAAGGGTGCTTCAGCTGTGCATGATGTACCTTCTCTGCCTCAACGTGGTGTTTCTTCCCTGTATACCAACTCCTTGCCCTCGTCCAACCTTCCTGCTTTTGCCCCAAGAAATGCCTATGTCAAGCTCTCCTTCTCTAGGAACCCATCTACGGACACAAAGCTGCGTTGGTTGTCTGATGTCAACAGGGCCTTCCAGCTGCAGCGTGAACTGGCTGAAGTCAAGATTACTGCTGTCACCTCCCGGTTTGTCTACATCTCTAGGAAGTGTCAGGATATCATTGATAGAGTGAAGGCTGGTGAATTTTTGTCTCTGCCTCTCATTCTTGAAGACTCACCTGAGAGGCCTCGTAAGTTCCCCAGCTACATCCTTACCCGTTTTCCTATTGATGTTGACCCGAAACTTGCTAAGGGATACCCTGGTGTGTACTTTGCCCGTCGTTTTTTCCAAGATGGTTCCCCCATAAGCCGTATTATTGTTGTCTGGAGTCAACCTGATCCACCTACAAATGAGATTTCCTTTGATTTCTTCCCTTGTCTTCCACCGTGTGAGGTGAGGAAACTTCATAATGACCAGCCTTGGTGCTACAGGTGCTGGGGTGTGGGGCATATCTCCCGGTACTGTTCTGCCAGGCCGAAGTGTGCATGGTGTGCTGCCGACCATGATTCCAAGACGTGTCCTGTCAGGGGCGAACCATCACGTCCTGCTGCCTCCACCTCTGAGCCTTCACCTCCTGAGGATACGAGTCGATGGAAGTGTCCACGATGCCTTCAGCCAGGGGTTAATGTGTAGCATGGATGTACTCTACGTCAGGTCCAGGCTCGTGTCACTACTAATGCTCCGCATCCACCATCGCCACCACCACCACCTCCCCAGTCTGCTCCTCCTACCAGCCCTGCCTCACCTCCAGACCTGGCCCTCCGCAAGTCTGTTGCTACCCTCATGGCACGATGTACGGCTCTCGAGAACCGTTTTACTGCCCTTGAAGCCAGGATTGATGGGCTAGTTGCCGCGCAGGCTGCCAATGACTCCAAACTCTCCACCTTGGTCGAGGCTCAGCAGGCCATCATCTCAACTGTCACTACCCTTACCGAAAAGATGGATACTGTTGCATCTCGCCTTGAAAAGCTTTTCGAGTCAGTCCCTTCTCCTGGTCCATCTTCTTCTCCAGGTCACTCATCTGTCCCCACTCACCGGACTTCTACCTCCAAATACAGAGTTCGCTAGTGATTGCCGGCTGGATGTCATCTCCTGGAATGTATGTGGTATCACCAGTTATGCTAAGCTCACTCAACTCAAGGCCTATGTTTTTCGTCATCATCCCAGTGTTATTTTTCTCCAGAAAGCATTTCCAGGACGGCCGCTCGCTGCTGGGCAAGCTCCTCCTCTCTCAGGTTATGTGCCATATGTTCATCTGGTAAGGAATGGTCTCCTTACTTACATACATAGCTCTTTGCCACATCGCTTTCTCCGTACCTCCACTGATCCTGACATGACCTTTCAGCTATTTGAGGTTCTACCTGGGAATGGAGTACTACAACTATGTAATGTCTATTCTGCCCCAGCTAGACTCACTCTTGAGGCTCTTCCTTCTCCAACATTGCGTGGTATGGTTTATATGGGAGATTTTAATGCTCGGCATTCTGATTTGGGTGATGGTTCTGGTTCTATTAATCGTAATGGTGTTTGTCTCCTTTCATACATCCGCAAGCATCATCTGACACGCTGGGACACTGGCGGTGCCACTCATTGCCGGGGAGGTACTCTGGATTACATCCTCTCGTCTGGCCTGATAGCATCTCGGGTCCAGTGCTCCTCCGTGCCAGACTTATTCTCTGATCAAATCGCTCTTCGGTTTCATTATTCTCTAACTGCTGGGTCAAGTGCTTCAGCCACTCGTTTGCGTATTGCTGTGCCCCCTAAATATTGCCCGACTTACATCTTATTCATGGCCCATGTATTCCCTACATTTGACATATCATCAGCTGAACAGTTGTACTCTGATCTTGTATCTGCTACTCATGACTTTTATAGGCTATACGTGTCCCGGCCACACCTCCAGCATCGCCATACTGCCCACTCCTGGACGCTGGATGCACGTATACAGGAGGCAAAGGAGGAGGCTGAACGTGATGGCCTATTGTTTCAAGCCAACCCAACCCCTGACCTGCTCCATCATTACCAGATGTCTAGGGATGCTTTAATTGCCCTGCAGGAGTGTGCTCACACTGAGTCTTGGCAGCTGTTCATGGACAGCATCAACCAGCAAACAAGTGTGGCTTCTATGTGGCACCTCATCCGTCGGGTTGTTAAAAAGACACCGGCCACTGCTCGTCATCATACTCCCGCCGACTATGCCCAACAACTTGACAATGCCTGGTCAGAACAATCTACCTCAGCCAGTCTACCCATCCACATACAAGATGCACTCACTTCCCATGCTGCTGTCCATCGGCTACGTCTAATGTCTGCTCTGTTGCAAGATGATGACGATGATGCAGAGGTGATAACTGAGGAGGAGTTGCGACGTGCTCTCTCTCGGGGTAGAGCTTCTTCCCCTTTTTTTTTTTTTTTTTTTTTTTTTTTTTCTATATTAAAAAAAAGATGGGGACTAAAGGCCACGGGCCCGCTCTCTGTCCCCATCTGCATAGTCATTAATGGAAGTGTCCAAAATCATGTCCAATTTCGTTCGAGATGCCTAGATACATTGCGTTTGAAGGAACATAAGTCGTAGTAAGGTGGAAAGATGGATGAAGGTAGAGTGTTCCAGAGTTGACCAGTTGTGTATATGAAAGACTGAGAGTACCGGTTAACTCTTGCATTAGGGAGTTGGACAGAAAAGGGGTGAGAATGAGAGGCTTGACGAGTGTTGCATGCTCTCCTGAGGGGAGGAAGCATACATTGAGAGAGTTCAGAAGAGCAATGTCCAGTGTAGTAGCGATAGAAGAGAGAAAGTGATGCAACATTGCGGCGAAGAGAGAGAGGTTGTAGTGAATCAGTAAGAGGAGGAGAGTTGATGAGACGAAAAGCTTTTGATTCCACCTTGTCCAGGAGTGTTGTGAAGGTTGAACCACCCCACACATGAGAGCCATACTCCATACAGGGGCGGATGAGACCCCTGTACAGAGACAGCAATTGTGAGGGGGTGAAATAATCCCGGAATCTGCGCAGCACACCTAACTTCTTTGAGGCGGTTTTAGCAAGAGAGGTAATGTGATCTCTCCAAGAGAGATTATGAGAGAAAGAGACTCCAAGAATATTAAGAGAGGGGGAAAGGTTAAGTTGTGTGTCATTGAAGGAGAGGGGATAGTTATCAGGAAGATTAGTACGAGTCGAAAGATGAAGGAACTGTGTTTTTGAGGCATTAAAAACAACAAGGTTCTCTCTGCCCCAGTTAGAGATGAGGGAAAGATCAGAAGTCAGGCGTGCTACTGCATCATCAATTGATGTGGAGAGAAGCTGCTGGGATGGACGGTTGTCATAGTGAGTGGAGTAGTGAAGGGTGGAATCATCAGCATAGGAGTGGATAGGGGAAGAGGTACAGGTAAGAAGGTCATTAATGAACAGGAGAAAGAGGGTGGGTGATAGAACAGAACCCTGAGGAACACCACTATTAATAGACTTGGAAGAAGAACAGTGACCATCTACAACAGCAGCTATAGACCGGCCAGAAAGGAAATCAGAGATAAAGGTGCAGAGAGAGGGATAGAAACCGAATGAGGGCAGTTTGGAGATTAAAGCTTTGTGCCAGACTCTATCAAAAGCTTTGGATATGTCGAGGGCAACAGTAAAAGTTTCACCAAAGTTCCGAAAAGAGGTTGACCAAGAATCAGAAAGGAGGGATAGAAGATCGCCAGTAGAGCGTCCTTGACGGAAACCATACTGACGATCTGAAAGAAGGTCGTGACAAATAAGGTGCTTATGAATTTTGGAGTTAAGAACAGATTCGAAGACTTTAGATAGACATGAGGTCAAAGCAATGGGGCGATAGTTGGAGGGTTGGGAGCGGTCACCTTTCTTCGGAACAGGTTGGATCAGAGCAAACTTCCAGCTAGAAGGAAAAGTGTTAAATGATAGACATAGACGGAACAGTTTGCCTAGGCAGGGTGTCAGTACGGAAGCACAGTTCTTGAGAACAACAGGAGGAATCCCATCAGGCCCATACGCCTTCCGAGTGTTAAGGCCAGAGAGGGCAGAATATACTTCCTTTGAAGAGATTCTGATGACAGGCATAAGTAAGTCAGAGGGGGGCGGAGTTGGAGGAATAGAGCCGGAATCGTCCAGTGTGGAATTAAAGGCAAAGGTTTGAGAGAAGAGTTCAGCTTTATCAGGTGAAGAGATGGCAACATTTCCATCAGGAAGGATGAGAGGAGGGAAAGAGGAAGAAGTAAAGTTACTGGAGAGATTTTTGGCTAGATGCCAGAAAGAACGAGAGGTGGAAGAGTTGGACAGATCATTGCACTTGGCACGGATGAAGGATTTTTTGGCTAGTCTGAGAACAGATTTGGCACGATTCCGGGCAGAAATATACAGAGCACGAGATTCATCAGTTTGAAGGCGTCGATACCGTCTGAAAGCTTCCTCCTTGTTGTGGACAGCAGTAGAACAAGCGTGATTAAACCAAGAGTTTCGTGAATTAGTAAGAGGGAAAGAATATGGAATGTATGCCTCCATGCCCGAGAGGATCACCTCTGTGATGCGTGCAGCACACTCAGAGGGACCCCGGCCACGAAAGCAAAAATCATTCCATGGGAAATCATTAAAGTATTGCCTCAGATCATCCCAGTTGGCAGCGCTGTAATGCCACAGACGCCGCTTCCTGGGAGGGTCTAAAGGTTTTATTGGAGCGATAGGACAGGATACTGAAATAAGATTGTGATCGGAGGAGCCCAAAGGAGAGAAAAGTTCAACAGTATAAGCAGAAGGATGAGAGGTTAGGAATAAATCAAGAATATTGGGCTGATCTCCAAGGCGGTCTGGAATACGGGTAGGGTACTGAATTAACTGCTCAAGGTCGTTGAGGATAGAAAAGATGAAGGCTTGTTCACCAGGTGGATCAGTGAAGGGAGATGAGAGCCAAAGGCGGTGGTGAACGTTGAAATCTCCTAAAATGGAGATTTCTGAGAAAGGAGAATGGGATAGAATGTGTTCCACTTTTGAGGTAAGATAGTCAAAGAATTTTGGATAGTCAGTAGAGTTAGGAGAGAGATATACAGCACAGATGTATTTAGTTTGAGAGTAACAGGTTAGCCGAAGCCAGATGGTTGAGAATTCAGAAGAGTCTAGTTCGGGAACACGAGAACAAGTGAGGTCGTTGCGTACGTATACGCAACAGCCGCCTTTGGCACGAAACTGAGGATAGAGAAAGTAAGAGGAGACAGAGTAGGGGTTGCTGTCAGTTGATGCTGAGATCTGGGTCTCGGTGAGGAAGAGAAGATGAGGTTTAGCAGAGAAGAGGTGGTGTTCAACAGAAGAGAAGTTAGAGGAAAGACCACGAATGTTGCAAAAGTTGATAAAGAGTGAGTCAGACAATGGTCCAGGGCATCTCAGGGGGTCGTCAACAAAGGGTCCAGGCCGAGGGGAGTTTATTGACCCATCCCCAGGGGCCTCCGAGGCTTGATTTTTAATTCCTTTCATATTTGTGTAATTTTGGGGGGATATAATTTGGACAAAGGGTGTGGTGTGTAGCGTGTTTGTGTATATTGTGTAAATAGAGAGAGAGTGATGTCTTTGGGAGTATGTTGGACTACTCTCAGTGTATGTGAGACACGAAAAAAGATCAGCAAAGGTGGACAGACAGGTGAAACGGGAGTTCCAACCCTCCCTATCACCAATCCAGCGTCTACCCTAGGAGTACTGCCCTGTTTGGCTGGTGTCTTCAGCCTCCTCCTCTGAATGATGGTGATGATGGTATTACTTATGCTGTGCTGCGCCTACTTCAACAAGTTCCTGGGAACCCTCTACTTCTACTGTACAATCTTTGTCTTCGTGATGGTTGTGTACCACGAGCCTGGACCATCAGCACAATAATACCCATCCCTAAGCCCGGCACTGCGAAGTTCAGGCCTATTTCCCTGACTTCCTGTTTTTGTAAAGTTATGGAGAGAATCTTACTAAATCGTCTCATGTACAGACTGCAAGATCGCCTTTCTCCATGGCTGTTTGGTTTCCTTCCCAAGCGGAGCATACACCACTGCCTAGTCGACCTGTACACTCGCCTTAGCAGGGACAGTGTGGTGGCCTTCATTGACCTTCGAAGTGCCTTCGATGTTGCTAATAGAGACGTCATTTTGGATCAACTGGTTGACTTTGGGATAAAGGGTAATCTATTACGGTGGATTCGGGGCTACCTGAACAACAGGACCTCCCGTGTGTTTTTCAGTGGTGCGCTCAGTCCTTTGCGCAGTTTTCATCTTGGTACGCCTCAAGAGGGTGTTCTCAGCCCATTGTTATTTAATATTCTGATGCATCGGCTGCTCACTTCTCTCCATGATATACCTGGAACTACAATTACGTGCTATGCTGATGACATCTGTGTTCATTCTACCTCACCAAGGGATCTCCAGCGGTTTCTTGACTCCTTCTCTGTGGCCTCCTCTCACTGTGGCATTATTGTCTCCCCAGATAAGAGCAGAATATTCACCTGCCGACTTCCTCAAGCTCGGCCAGTGTTCACCATTGGAGGGACTGTCATTCCCATGTGTTCCCAGTATCGCTACCTGGGCGCACCAGTCAATATTTGGCCGATTGTCCCTGCCAGACCTCAAGACCATCCCATTGTCCAGGACTTATTGGGTCGTCTCCAGCGCCGACTTACGCCACTTCAATGGCTCACTAACAACTCCTCGGGCATCTCCATCCCAGTAGCCAGGACTATCTATATTGCTTTTATCCATTCAGTTGTTGATTACCTCTCCCCTGCTCTGATTCAACTTCCCAGGGCTACTCTTGAAACTTTAGAAAAACTTCAGAATTGAGCAATGAGAATAATTCTCGGCTGTCCAATGTCGACCAGGATAGTGAACATGCAGCGTGAGTTGCGTCTTCCCCCGTTAGTGGAGAGAATTTATTCTAATGTTACTTGCTTCACTGTCAAGTGCCTCCATTTCCCACATCTTTCATCCCATTACTCTCAGTTAGTCAGGGCTTCTCTTAGACCAAACTACCCGGTTCCTCCCATACTGCCTGCTGGACGTACTCTTATAAGGTCTGTTTCCTCTATGCTCTGTAGTCTTAATATAGATATAATGGTGGCCGACGTCCCCCCAGGACCCCCTCCGTGGATGCTACCAACACCTGATGTGAGCTTCACACCTACTTCCAAATCGGAACTGCCTTCTCTACAGCGGCAGTTGGCTCTGGAACACATAGAAACAGTGACGTCCCCCATCACAGATCCATACTGCCTCTACACTGATGGCTCATTGCAAGTGGATGGTGCAGCAGGTTGTGCCGTTTTCTCACCTGACATGGAGTCACCTCCAGGGGGCTGGGTTGGCCGTCGTCTCTGTAACCACTCTAGCTCAACATTGTGTGAACTGTATGCCATTCTGGATGCTGTTAGTCTTGTTTGTCAACGTGGAGTGAATGCTGCCATTTTTTGTGACTCCAGACCTGCCCTTCATTCTCTCTCTAGTGTTCAGCCCACACACTCTACTGTTGTTCAGCAGATTTTATCGTTTTTGTCCTTATTGCGTCATCGTAACTTGACTGTCAAATTTTTATGGGTGCCATCCCATGTAGGTTTACGTCACAATGGTACAGTTGACAGACTCGCAAAGGAAGCCTGCCATCTGCCTCATCGTGGTGTTGGACGTCCTCTCTCCCTGACATGTTACCTCTCTAAAGTCCGCTCCGCCGCTCTCCTCCCTGTACGGCAACGCAGGGATGCAGAGAGGCCCTTCAGCATCTCCATCACACATTATGAGTCTGTCTGCACTCACAAATTTTCCTACCGTCGTCGAGGCCTCATGGTTCGGAGGCACAATGTAGTCTCTGCTCGTTTGAGGCTTGGCTACCGGCCACCGTGGCAGGTTGCTGGGATGCAGGGTGAGCCTCCCTTCACTGAGTGTTGCTTGTGTCGAGCACCTCGTGCTAACACTGTAGAGCACTATTGCCTGGCCTGCCCCACTGTCCGACACTTGCTGCCCCGGGGCCTGCCACTTGATGTGGTTTGTCGACACCTGCTGAACCACCAGGTTCTGGAGGAACTTCTGGTACGCCACCCTCGTTTTTGTGGATTTAAATAGGTCATAGCGTAAATATTTGTCTGTATGCTTGTGCTCCATTCTGTTATGTTTTCGTGATGTGTGTGTGTGATGTGTGTGTGTTTGTGTGCGTGCGTGTGTATGTGTGGTTGTAGTCATTGTATTCTCATGGGTCCCGCCTACCCGTATGTATTGTTGCCTGCCTGTTGATTGACGCTACGGCGCAATTAATTAAAAAAAAAAAAAAAAAAAAAAAAAAACATGTTTGTTTATACACGTCACTTTCTGGAGGGGGCAATGTCTGTTTGTGTTTCTTTATTGTCAAAACCTTATTTAGAAGTATGAGAAGAAAAAGCATAAGCCTACTTGATCCTACCCTATGCTATAACTGCATTATATTTAAGACAAAATACTACAGTTACAGCGAATCTACTCAAAGATTCCTTTTTGGTTATAATCCGATTTGGTAACTTAATTCTCTGGGTTATCATTCTCATTATATTCAATAATTCAGTAAATTCCCCCTCCCCCAAAACCATCAATCATTAAAATCACATAATGTATATCTGTAAAAATGAAG
Source organism: Petrolisthes cinctipes (assembly GCA_033782935.1). Taxonomy (NCBI): domain Eukaryota; kingdom Metazoa; phylum Arthropoda; class Malacostraca; order Decapoda; family Porcellanidae; genus Petrolisthes; species Petrolisthes cinctipes. The sequence goes on from JAWQEG010000040.1 coordinate 2,388,035, forward strand.
TCACAACTCTTACTCCACGACTTACCTAATGCATGAATTATATATGCTAGAGGATTTCAAGTTAGTACAGAAATGAGAGTCAACTCATTGCCAGCAGGAATACCAACCCCACAATACAGTCATACATGTAGCTTCGATCTTTTCTCAGTAGGATCTAGCCAGCATTGCCGATACTTTTTTGGGAGAGTGTACAGTCACCACCACTGCAACGTGGTATAGGGGCTCACATGTTTAAGAGATTTTATTGCGCTAGTGTATCGAGGATACTCCATCTCACACACGTGGATTGTTTTGAGCAAAATAATCACAGTGTTGCTACATCTCTGAATATGTGTGAGCCCCTGTACCACGCGGCAGTGCTGGTGAGTGTACAGTTGGCTCCACTTCCGCGTTTGGCAGCGCTGCCAGAAATTTGAATTCCGAACCACGTGTGGTTATGATGCGAGCCACTCACTGCCGAGTAAGATGGCAAGAGTGGTTGGGTTGGGGAGGGAGACTCTGATACATTGTGGGTACATAAAATAATCTCGTTTTCTCGGACACTGCTCACTTCAACACAGGTTCACCCATGTTTACGTCTGTAAATTTGGCCTAGACATTAATCTCGGATGACTTTATTAGGGCAATAATTAGTCCTGCTTTATCGCATGGATTGAATTTATATATAAAATGTAAAATAATTTCCTTTCAGGTCATGTTTTCATAATATTGAATTGATCATTTTCGGAGCATCATGCACAATGATTATAAAGGTGGTAAAAAGGAGAGTGAAGTGGAAAACTGGAGGAGTGCTGGGGCGTGGAGGGGAAGTGGTGAGAGAAGCCGAATGGAGTGAGGACATGGTGGGGCAGAAAAGACAGAGTGATCGTTGAGTACTGTAGTTAGGACTTCACTACAGAACATTATCCTTTGTATCCAGTATAAGACAAAATAATTAATCAGAAAATAACTCGACAGTTGCTGAGGAGCAAAATTAACTCTATTTGTAATATCTTATAATACTAAGTGGTGGAATGATTGAATATAAAATATACTATTTTACTGTGTGCTAAATGGTTTGGCGCCCCAGCGGACTCAAACCATTACCATTAAATTCTTCAATTGTCCTTTCTTTCCTTTAATTTTCCCCATGCATGCTGTTACTCCTCTGCATCTCTTTCTTTCTCGTATTAGTGTCTTCCTAGACTACTGTGGTTTTCTCTCTTCCTCTTCATTTACTTCAAGATTCTCAACCCCGTAGGGGGGTTATTGCCTGTAGTGATGTGGGCAATACTTTAAGGATTTTGGCGCCCCTTCGGCCCCAGCCACTCCCTTTCAGTTCTTCATCTATCCCTCTTTTTTTCCATTTCCTTCCAGCTTGCTGTCTCGCCTCTCTATCACCTTCTCCTGCCGCTACAGGACCTTGCTATTGCGGTTCACGCCTAATATGTATCGATCAATCAAGCAAGCAAGATTCTCAAACTTATCCATTACGTTATATACAGGCATATCATACTTATAAGTGAAATTCACTCCTTTTCTTCCCAAATTAGGAGAGCTGACTACAGTATTCGAGGAAAGAAATCCTCTCAATTTGTGGAGGAGGCCAGCCTCCTCCACATAGGAGTCGGTGTTCCCTCCCACACTACAAGCCTCCTCCCCGAGCACAAGGGAGAGACTGTAAGAACAGTCACCCACCCGGTACTCGAAGAGGTGCCTACTACGAAGGTCCCCAAGGCTGGAACACTCGGCAATATGATGCCGCACTGTCAGAGGTACCAGACAATCATGACAGTAGGGAGGGGGAGCCCTCTCCATTAAAAAGCCATGAGTCAATAGTGTGTGAATAATGTGGAGATGGACAAGAGCCATCTCCCACCAACGGGACAGACCGCTGTAGCTCCACAAACCAAGGTGTTGGCGGATGCCGCGAAACTTGTTAGCCCTGATGGCGCCCATCCGTCCTGCCCGCGTGAACGAATGGCAGCATCCATGTAGGGTCGAAGGTCCACTGCAGGAACAGGATGATGCCCGGCAAGAGGCAGAGAACTGGAGACTGCAGCCTTAGCCAGGGCATCAGCCCGCTCATTTCCATCGACACCCATATGAGCCGGGACCCAACAAAATGAAACTATGCGGCTACAACGTCCCAGAAGGACAAGCCACTCGAGAATGGCCAACACCAGGGGATGGGAAGTCAAAATTGTACAATGCCTGCAAGGCACTACAGGACCTGCTAAAAATAGTAAAAGAAGGCTGAGGGAAAGTAAAAATAACTTGGAGGGCATATAAAATGGCCAAGAGCTTGGCGGTAAAAATTGACATGACAAAAGGGAGCCTGCCGCCTCTACAAAACTCAGGAAAGACAACTCCAAAACTAACTCCAGCATCAGTCTTTGACCCATCAATGTACACAGGGAGGGACTCCCTATGCGAGGAGGCATGTTCTAAAAGAGGGAACGAGCCACTGGAGGAGGAAGAGATTCCTTCTTGTCTGAAAAGTAGGTGCAGGTGTAAATTTCTGGAAGATGCCATGGAGCCACCCTGGGGACCCGCACAGGACAACTCTGGAAGTCATCAATGCCCATCTCTTCCATAGCCTTCCTGACCCGGAAGCCAAAGGGCCATGGTGTGCAAGGATGTGAAAGGTAGTACTGAGACATGATATTAGATGATACCATCAAGCAGGGAAGGGAGTCAGGAAGTCGATGTAATCTATGCCCAACAACGAACCATCAAGGACTGGCAACGGAGATGAAGAGGTGGCTCATTAGCATCCACCAGGAGACTGGGGATTGTGGACGACCTGAAGGCTTCAGTCGCCAGACGTACTCCAGCATGATGAACAGGGTCTAAAACGGGCATCGGTGGCAGAAGAGTACACCTCACACCCATAGTCAACTTTTGACCTAATAAGAACATGGTATAGGCGGAGGAGGTTGGCCCAATCAGCCCCCCACGACGTATGGCCAGGACTCTCAACAGGTTAAGAGCCTGGAGGCAAGAGACCTTAAGTGATCGTAAGTGGGGAACCAAGGTCAAACATTTGTCGAAAATGAGACCCCAAAAGCAAGTCTCCTCGACACAACGTATCCGATGACAATTAATGAATAAGTCCGGATCTGGCTGGACGCCTCGGATGCGGCAGATGTGTATAGCAACTGTATGGCATGAGAAAATCGAAATCCATGAGAACCAGCCTAGTGCAACACCTGTCGAGGGCAAGCTGCATGCGCTGCCCCGCCACTGACATTTGGGAAGCAGCAAACCAGACTGCCAGGTCGTCAACGTACATCGAGTTGGCTATACCGTCCGGAAGGGATGAGGCAATGGCATTAATTGCTACTGCAAACAATATGACACTGAGAACGCTTCCCATGGGGATGCCCTCCTCCTATGGAACGGATGTTGAGGGGGCTATACCAACCCTCACAGACAAACTGCGACAACTGAGAAACTCCTTAAGAAAGCGTGAAAGGTATCCCCACAGGCCATATACATGAAGTTGCTGTAGGATGCCATATTGCTATGTAGTGTCATAGGCTCTCTCTAAATCAAAGAATACACAGATAAGGTGTTGATGTCGTGCAAAAGCCTCACATGCAGCAGCTTCCAACCTGACCAGAGCATCTGTAGTGGAACTCTGTTTATGAAAGTCAGACTGGGACAGAGACAGAAAAAGATCCCGTTCGACGAAGTAGACCAGTCTGACATTCACCATTTTCTCAAATAGTTTACAGAGACAGGAGGTCAAGGCAATTTGTTGGTAATTGATGGCAACACTAGAGTCCTTGTCTGGCTTGGGGAAGGAGAGGATGGTAGCAACGCTCCACCCAGAAGGGAAGACACCCTCCAGCCAGATTTTGCTATATAATGCTAGAAGAAATGAGATAGCCTTCTCACCCAAGTGTAGCAACATTGCATATGAGATGCTGTCTGGCCCAGGAGAAGTGTTGCCACAGAGAGAGACAGCAGAGTGCAGGTCCCTCATGGAGATTATATTGTTATAAGTTTCATTCTCCTTCCCCGTGAAATCAAGGACAGTGCGCTCCTGGACTCCCAACTCATGCCTGACAGCCAGAGGTCGAGAGTCACGGCTGTAGACTCTAGCAAAAGCGTCCGCCATGGTGATGGCCACTGTTAAACCATCCATGATCTTAATTCCATTGACCTTAAGAACGGGTGGAGAACTAGGAGAAATCTTCTCCGCCATCTTACGGACTCTTCTGAACACTTGGATGAGTAGGGTGTTAGTATTATTGAAGACGCATAGGCCTTCCACGATGCACGTCGTGCCTCTTATAAAACTCGTCTAACCCGAGCCCTTGCCCATTGGAAGTCTTCTAAAAGAGTTGGGTCCCCAGGATTGCGACGAAGGTGAGAGAAAGCAGCGCGCTTCTCCCGCACAGCAGTGGTGCAGACTGGTGACCACCAAGGTACAGGACGTTTGGGAAAGAGGCCAGAAGTTTTAGGGATAGAGTTGAGAGCAGCAGAGTGGAGCATTTCAGTGAAATATGATACAGCCTCGTCAGAGCTACCAAAATCTGCTACAGAAGAGACCAACGAAGTTAGCTCTCTAAAAAACTGCCAGTCAGCCTACTCTAACCTCCACCTAGGAAGACGAGACAGTGGTTCGTACCTGTTATTTTCTAAAAGTTTAGGGAAGCGGTCACTGCCATATAAATCAGGCAACACATTCCAAGTAAAATCCAACAGAGAACTGGGTGAGCAGAGTGAAATGTCAGTGGCAGTAAAAGTCCCAGTAGGGCTATTAAAATGTGTCACATCTCCCGTATTTAAAACCCCTAATCCCTCATCCTCAATAAAAGAAGCCAATAAAACACCCCTGGGGTTGACCAAACTGTCACCCCACAAAGGATGAAGACCATTAAAATCACCCAATAAAATAAAGAGAGAGGGAAGGTCCCGTACAAGACGATTGAGATCACTCTCCTCTACTGTAACACTGGGAGGAAGGTATAGACTGCACACAGTGTAGGGGCAGTCCATATAAACCTTAGCTGCAACAGCCTGGAGCGGAGTGTCAAGCTCCAGGCTCGTGCATGGAACATCTCGCCGAACTAGGATGGCAGAGCCACCATGGTGACCCTGCCCTTCAAATGAATTAGAATAAAATGCAGAGTATGCTGGAGGACTGGCAGAAATGTAGTCCCCAAGCATTGTCTCTTGGAGAGAAACACATGCAGGAGGGAAGCTAGAGAGAAGAACACGCAGTTCCTCCCAAGAGGTATGCAAGCCACGGCAATTCCACTGTCCACTGATGGACATTGAACAGTGTTACTTTAGTACTGATTTTTTGGGAAGCATCACGGAGGGACTTCCCACTAGCACCTTGACCTGAGAGTTTACTCAAACAATAAGTTTTGTCTAATCCTGGGCCACTAGAAGAAGAGCAAACCCGAGTAGTAGTGCTTGGGGCAGTAATTGGGACCCGTAGATGAGTCCCTTAAGCATCTGATATGTTAGAAGAAGGTGAAGGTAGATGAGCAGGGATATTCTTAGAAACAATTAAATTAGTATTGTCCTGTAAAGCAGTGGTATCACTGACACAGGCAGATATACATACATCCATAATACAGGTGGAAGAATCACTCCACTGGGCAAGCGAAAGAGAAACTGAATCTTCTGAAGTCACAACATCCGAGGCAACCACATTCACTTCATGCCCCTCTGATGATCCCGAAGGAAGCTTGCGAGGGGGAACATCTGTTGAGTCAAGAGATTCATCAGAGCCATGAGAACGCTTTAAGTGAAATTGAGAGGAGACCATGGATGAGTCCACAGAGACGGTTGCCTTGCAAGGAGGAACATCTATGGAGTCAAATGTCTCAGAGGAACCACGAAGACATCCCTGTTGCAGTTTAGGTGATTTAAGTTTCCTTTTTGGAGAGCGTGTGGCAGCGTGAACCTCTACCACATGGACACATTTAGCTAAAGTCCGAGAATTGTCATCAGTTGAAGGGTCACCAGAATAAGTGTCTGGTACAGTTTCCAAGACAGAGAAACTATTATTAAGTGAAACCTTAGAAACGTTCTCACTAGAGCCTTCTTGAGAGAGTTGAGAGGGTGCTGCAACCAATTTAGGTAGAAGGGAGGAGGCGTATGTCTTCACACCACCATCCTTCTGTCACCTGAAGTTGAGTTGCCGTCTGACACTACAAATGCTGATGAATTGGGTGTTAGCCAAGTGGAGGATATCCTGCTCAAGGAGGTACATCTTACATTGGCGAGCACATAAGGGGTGAGCATCCATGCAGTTACTCTCTGACTGACACTCAGAAGTAAGATGCGAGTCAAGAGCAGAACAATCACCACACCGGGAACGGTTGTTGCAGTTCCTCCTCCCATGACCAAACTCATAACAACAGAAACACTGCAAAGGACACTCAACAAAAGGCTTCACCTCAAAAGAGGTGGGGTTAATGTTGATGCGATCTGGGATATGCGAGCCATAGAAAGTGAGGATGATCATATTTTTACTGCCGTTCATCTTTGTTACTCGTTGGACACTATCTGGGCAAATAGCGAGAATGTCCGCTTCTGAGAATTCATACAAGTCTTCATTGTATATACGCCCCTTGCTATAATTAAATGTTTTTATGGTTTGATGGATTCAAGAAGGACAGGGGAGATTGAGGAGGATCATGGCCTGTGTAATATCTTTGGCTCTATTACCGTATTTTTTCCTGTGGCCCATCGGTAGTAATCCAATTTCTTTCTCCAGATACCTAGAAGCATGGATAAGGTTACCACGCCCCTCCCTGTAGTAAGCCACAAACCAAAAGGGTGTAGGAACCAGAAGCTCCTTGTGTACATGCTCTACAGAGTCATCGAAGATGTTAGAGTAGTAGTCATTGTCACTGCCAACTACATTTGTTGACCGGATCATCTGAACTTTGCAGTGAGTATTCTTTCATAGTCTCTGGTTGAAGAATCGAGTCGAAGGAGAATATTTAACGGTTTACCGTCGAACAACTTCATAAATTCGAGCCTTTTTATCGCTTCATCTAAATTATATGTGTCCGCAACCATTTCAAAACGCTCGATGTCGTTACCCTCAACGTATTTTGAAAGCTGAAGTCGGGGGGCTACTGCTGGGCTTGCAACATTGCTATCATTAAGGCCCTCGCCATTATTCGCTTGCAGTTTCAATTGCAACATTTCTTTTTCATGTTTCCTCTGTTGTTTTTCATTTTCTAATTTTCCTTTTTCGAGTTCCAATTTTTCTCTCGAGTACCCTCTGTTCTTTCTCATGTTCCCTCTGTTCTTTTTCATTTTTTCTGTTCTACTTTCTTCAAATACTCATTTTCTTTTTCTGCCTCTCTTTGTCTAACTTGTTACATACGCCTATATTTCCTCCTTCTCAACATACCCCAAGTCACGTGCTTCGTGTATTAGTTCTTAAACACTAGCCATTTTTACGTATATTTCGGTTATTTCTAATGCCTTAATTTCTTGGCTATTTTAGCCTAGCTATCTCGTGAGAGTGAGAGCATGTGGGACTGAAGTTAATGCAACCGATGAAGTCCCACTGTTTGGGTGCCAATGTGACGGGAAATTAAGATTTAGATTGTTATTTATTAGGATGTAAAAATTACTTACTATAAATTCTTACCTTCTCCCGGACTTATCTTGGACTTTCGTTGTGTTGGCTTCAACATTTGTCAGCAGAGGTTAACTAACCTCTTTTTATCCCAACTTCCGTCAACATAAATTTATTTGTACCGGGTATGGGTTTTTTCGTTATATATGCATTTATTATAGTATTCGCAGAATTGTAAAGGTGTACGAAAACAACCAATTTACAATTACTTTACTATATTTATTAATCTCAGTCGTGCACCAACAATGAAATTAATTAACAATTAATAAATTAATTACCACACGTATACACTTTCACACGAATTTTGAATAGCTTGTTAATATCGCAATAATCAATAATTACGGCACTCGTTTTCTTTCACGGTGTCATAATGTCTTCGCTTAACTCGCTAATTCTCCTTGAATATTTGCTTTTGATTGTTCTCCAGTCGATTTTCTTACGATAATCCTAGGTTATGTTAACTTGTTGGTGGGTGGTGAGTGTTGCACAACTATAAGTTGTGCTGCTACCTAAAGAAGGACTCCTGTGTAAGGGCCGCTGTCAGGGTTTCTCCACTACAACTTCTCAGCCTAAGGAGCTAGTGTCTATAACTCTCTTTTAGAAGTGCTAGTGTCTATAACTCTCTTGTTGAAGGGCTCAAGGAAGAGAGAGATGCGGTGAATAGTTCCCAATAATTTAATGTAAAAATAAGTTAACACTATATACAATTTACTGCGGACCTGACGTTAACAAAGCTAAGAGTATTTGGTTATGGTATTAAATGTATAATACATATGTTGTAAACAGGAAATTCTGCAAGAGTATGCAGACAATGATATTGCACAAAATGGCAAAGAGAACATGCTGAAAGAAATTGCATAGGCTATCTGCATGAAGGAATGTAATAGTAAATGAATCACAATACAGGGCAGGCAGATAATTAGAGAATGGTTACACCTCAATAAAAGAAAATGGACCTATTTTATAGTACACTACAAACTCACTGACTAACACTGTGATTAACTATTTATTAGGTGCTATTTCAAGACCTTCCTACTCAATTACTTTAATTAATATTCAAATGCAAACTAACACTGATGAGTTCGAAAAATCTAAAACCAAGATATGCTACATAGACTCAGTTAAAGATTATGTCCTTGCACCTGTTTCAATGTCATTACACAACGTATCACTCGTTACTTATCATAGGTACGAGAGACTTTAGGCAAGTCCTTCTACTGTCCTCATGAGAAGCTGGCCTCCATTCTTACCTTATTTACCAATCAATTGTCTGTTGGAATCGATTGATAATATAACCATGAAGCTTTGGGAATACTGGTAGTCTTACCGAACTATTCAACTACTGGTTATATCTTCGTCACGAGAGACAAAGGGCGAGATAAGAGAGATCAAGGACGAGCAACTAGGTACGTGTGCACTCGTGCAGATGCAAGATCGAACTGATTCAAAAGCGGCTACCAGGGGTAGCTTGGCGTTGGCGGGGTGGTAACGTTACGTCCCTCCGCCACTCTACAGTTGGTAGTGTGTCTGCGATCGATATCCTGGCGCCATTTTGTTTCAATACGTCTATGCTGACTAATTTACATCTTATACTACCATACACATCAGTTATACATACAATTTTAATTAACATCGTATAAATAATTCCCTATGATTTTCCCACTTCACGATATCATATGCAAGCACGCAATCAAGCTGTTCTTGGTACGATAATTTCCCTCGGTAATGATACGAGCGAGAATTACGGACGAGTCGACAGCCGAGGAGGGGACGCCGTGGTCAGTACCTTCAAATCTTGTACTAACATGTATCTCGATATGGTACAACGACTAGCTACAATAATACCAGTGGAATATCACTCCGTCTGGTTTAATAAGCCCTATTCTCTATGCTACGATATTATTATAATGATTAATATTATGCCACGTGAATCAACTCGTGACAGAAGTCTGCCAGCTAAGTGAGGCTGTAGCGGCAAGCACCTGACGGGCTAAGGCAGGTTTAAAGGGCTCGCGCACCAGCGAGACAAGTGAAGCCTAAGATGCGCGCGTAATGACAGAGAATGGGAAATATCTATGCTTTGTTCACTACACTATCATCTTAGATAAGGCGTTGTTAGAAGTTCGTCATTCATTTCAAATGGTACTGTTCCGAAAGGATTGTTGACTGAACATGATAATGTAGCCTAAATATAGTATAACAATACTTTCAAATTATGATAAAACTGGAAAGGAAAAGCAAAATAGCAAGAATGCTCAGGGTCAATTCCACACTCGTATTCGTATGCTACCTTTCTAACCAACCACACATGTAAGGCTTCATTATTTTCCAAAAGCAGAGTATCCACATTCACACAATCTATCGAACAGTTATATAATGATGATCACTGCATAGTTTACTCACTAAATTCATTAAATAATTCAGCCATAAGTCATTTACACGACTAAGATTTTTTCGTTTGCGCGCTCACAAACCACTATGAAGTTACGAACGATTGTGGAATCGACCCTAAAACACTGTCGTAACTTAAAGTTACAACATCGTTTAGTGAATCGAGCTCTCGTGGGTACAAAATTAGCCTACATGACAACTTTCACAGTCATAAATGTTTTAAAGACATGTTCCTGAACTTACAAAACCAGAAAATTACTAAAACTTTCTGTTTTCATATATATTTATTTCCCATTGACATTCACAATCAGTAAGCAATATAGAGGGAATAATTTTTGCTTCTATACAAGACTTATGCCCGGTTCACATTAGCCCGTTTGGACAGATCCGACATCCGTTAATGACGTCACGAACCGTACGCTCGGCCTGTTTTGATTTGCATCACGGAGTCGTTTGTTTACAACAAAAAGAAAGCATGACTTCTGCTTTTCATACGAAACTGCTCAACAAAAGTGCCATTTGCTGTATGTACAAGCTTTTAAATTTACTGGTTGTTTAACCTTGTTAAAAATTAGGGTTTCAATGAAAGTGTCTTCCTCTTCCAGAGAAAATGGCGTTATAACATTGATTTTTTTTTTTTTTTTTTATGGTCGTCACCTGTGTGAGAACTGTTTGCACGTCTATTATTCACCTGCATTTAACGTTACTCCATATTCTTCTGTATTGTGAGTTGCACTATTATGAATAATGCAATATTGTTATTGTGTTTGCTATCACATTAATTCGTTACTTGACTGTTAAAGTAACACTTATGTGGGTTGTGTCCAAAATTCTTGCAAAGTTTACAGTAAAGTTTCTTTTCTTTGAGCTCTGATTTGTGAAAGTTGTGACTTGACTCTAAGTAGTGTTCTTATGGGTGTCTATATTGGTTATAAGGGCTATAGGAATGGTTCTAGGTACATTTAAAGGTTCATTGTGACTAATCTATCTTAGTTGCATATAAAACCCCTTAAACCAGGGCGAGTTTTCTCTGGCCTGGCCCCACAGCCGGGTAGAATGGTCAAGAGTCTGCCACTGTGTTCGGGTGATTTTGCGAAAAACGCTTTATTTCACTTCATCCTTACTCCTAAACTACAATGACTAAAAACTTAAATTTGAATCCATACTCACCATCAACTCTTCCTCTTTCCAATGAAACCAACCCAGGTCTCCACACCTCTTGGTTATGGAGAGAGGAGGTGATAAAGAGGAGTCACTTTCATCGCGAGAGTGGGGTTCAACACCGTGTAACTTTTTTTCTTTTCTTTGTTGTTTGGCTTAATGCCTATCACCCTATATGGGGTATTTAGGCAACCATTCTTTTTATTTTCTTGTCTTTTTTTTTTGTTGGAAAAGGCATCTTGTTAGTGACTGTTGATGTAGATAGGGCGAAGCTGGTCCTCGGTGTTGTTCTGCTTGACCATAGTTCCCTATTCTGGAAGATATCGGGGTCATGGTGAGGAAGGATGTGTTGGCAGAACAGGTTGAGGTGAGGAGAGTTAGACATCCACCAGTCCACTGTGACAGTGGGTGATGGGTTGGTCGGTGGGCTGACAGTCCTCCTCTTCCTTTTCCTCACCGTCTGCTATTCCCCTTCATCTTCCATTTCCATGATGTCAGAGTTGGAGCAGGCATTGGTGTCGGTGTCCTCCTCCGTTTCATAGTCTAATTGGGAAGGCTCACGTGATGGTGGTGGTGATGCGTCCCGCTGTTCACCCGAGTTGAGTGGGCGAGACAGTCAGACAGCATTAACTGCCTCGTTTCTTGGTGGTGGTGGTGTTTGTTGTAGTGGTGGTGGGTGGTTGTAGATCAAGAGAAATGGCTAATGGTGGCAAGCCATTTCTCCTGAAGATGTCCATCAGGAGGTCAGAGAGACGACCTAGCCCTTCTGCAGCTAAGACAGCAGTCTTGGTACAGACGGTGACAATGTCTGCCTGCTGCTGCCGTCACTGTGGTGGTTGGGCGTTGATTGTTGATTAATTGATTGATATTAGGCATGGAGTGTGCCAAGAATCTATCCACCATCAGGTCCGGCTACGCCAGGGTTGGGCAACATTTTGATGTCTCGGTCCAGATGAGATCATTACGATAATGCAGCGGGCCACAGGTTAAGTGAAATGCCCAATATGCAATATATATATATATATTTATTTCCTTTCCAAAAACAAACAACTGTATAAAAAATAAGGAATTCCTATTAAAATATGTCATACATGTAATTACTTCCTTATATAGCAAAGAATAGATTAATAAATTAAGCAGTACAAAACTTGAAATCGCCCGTCAGCCTTTAACTCCTACGAAACGCACGAATTCCTTCTGAAGAGAAACACTAAACACAAGTTACCCAAGTTGAAAAAAAAAATGTAACAATAATACAGTTAACGAGACATGTACTGTATTTCGTAATGTTGGTAATGTAACTAAACAGAACCTAGTAGGGGCATCACTGAATGATAAGGTAACGGCACTTAACGGTAGTGTGTGTGGCTCAATGCATCTGGCGGGCCAGATTCAACTGTATTGTGGCTTCGCGGGTCGGAGGTTGCCTGCGCCTGCTCTACACCCTATCTCCACAGTGATGGTGGCGAGGTAGTGGCGGCAAAGAGAAGGATGCCCTTCCTGTGGACGAAGTAGTCCTGCTTGTCGCAGGAGTGGAAGTAACTTGTTGTACGATGGGGGGCGGGGGCACAGAATCGGACACAGCGGAAAAATTGCCTCAAGGTCTAGTCACCACAGTGGTAGTGCTGCTTTAGCAGGGTTGGTTATAGCCCGAAAGAAACAAATCCCGCCGAAATCGGCGGTTTTGGTGCGCAATTGGTATGGGGAATTTCTGGAACTAATCCGCTAGATGTCACTGCTGTGCAGTCAGTTCATGAGACATGAGCTAAAATATTGTTTTTTAAAATCCCATCAGCATACAAATGCATAGAACCTTGATCATTATGATACTTTCGAAATCCTGCATCGACTTTTTAATACCCTGTATGGATAATTTTGAGATAAGTTGGTTAAATTAGATATTTTTGTTTCGTGATTATCGACCTTCTTCTGTCGATATTTAAAGTAAGGCATATGCCAAGGCTAAAATCTATTTATTTGGACAATACAAATAAATATGATTAAGACTGTAGTACATATTATGACGTAACATACCCAGTAACATGGTAATATATTGATATAGTTATTTTTGTGGAGATATTAGCATCTCCTTCACCAAGTGAGCGACAAGGCAAAACTAGCCGAGCGAGACTCGTTTCCTCAGCTCCTCCTTCAGCTGTTGCAACGTCCAGCTACAGTAGTCCATTGTTCTTATAAAAGAACCAAACCAAACACGTAACAATAACCAAAGCGTGCGCCAGTCGGACAAACACGTTTATTTTGTTTTGATTCCTTCCACGATTCGACTACTTCGCCAGCACATTCGAGTTGCCTATTCTCAATTGAAATATGTATTTCAATAAACCAGGAAGTTGATCTATGTAATTCGGAGTTTTAACTATCACCTGCATGTTCTTTTTATGTTTAATGTATTTTCATTTACTTTGTTTCCAATCAATGGTGTACCTGTTTGGTAATCCCGAGATGGCCAAATAATCTGAATGCCAATTTCACCAGAAAATCAACTTAACTCCTTTTGATCACGAATAGTACTATTTTACCTGTGTTTTACTACTTAGAAAGAATTGTGTAGAAATATGTATCATTTAAGCTCGATGCATTTTTTTTGTGTATAGAATGACTCTGAAGGAATATTTTATTTTGCTTGTGTGCGCGATGAACCGCCGATTGTGATGCCACCTGGTGGCAACCACGAGTTTAGAAAATTCCCCATTAGAGAGAAAACCCGCCGCCCGAAGTCCCCTACACAATTGGGATATTCCGCCACTTGAAGTCCCCTAGGCAAGCGGTATATCATGCCACCCGAAGGTAAGTGATTAACCAATTTGTCCTGTGGTTTGTACTCTACTTTAGTAACTTCAAATTTGGATTCTTCTGTTAAGAGTAAAACATACTGTATGTGTTCAGGGATTTGGTATACATGTTACTATTTCCATCAAACCATTCAGACCCTTTTAAGAGTTGCTTAGCGCCGCTAATGGTTGAACTTGCTAACGCTAGAGCCGTACTCGATGTACAGTCTGCACAAATATTTTGGAACCACCCTTACATTAATTTTAACATGGGTAAGCGGTGTAGTGTTGGTACTCCACTGACTGAGCAGCTGGTGCCTCGTGTCATCCGAGACGGGTATCATCTTTGCCGGCCTATAATATGAGGGCTGCGGCAGTGACAACTTTTTTATATCAAAAGTTTAGCTGATTTTAAATTAAATTTTGAGTGCTCAAGAACTCTCACTATTTGACTATTCATTATTAAACATAAGGAAATGTGTTTGAGTATTTTAGAACAAAAATAACCGTGAATTACACGGAAAAAATAGCACTGGGTGAAACAAGGTCGTCTCTATTTGAATGCCCATGATACACTGAGGAATAGTTGCCTGGGGCACATAGGCTGGAGGGACCGGGAGGGTGATGGAGGTATGACACTCGCCAGTCAGGCGTACCAACATTACATCACATTGTCAAAGGGGTGGTTCCAAAAATTTTTTTGCAGACTGTACCTGTCCCAACATTGTCTAGAGTTTTCCTAACCATTCTGTGTACCCATGCTAGTGGACCCAAAAATTAACTTCCTCTAAAAACATCTATGAGTGCTCCACAAAATTTCTTATATTCAGTTGTCTGGATCAGTGAATGCAGTCACGGTCAACAGTGCACTAGAAGCTGAATCTGGTTTAAAATGACCACGAACAAACCTTTTTTGTCTTGATCCGCTGTGATTCCCGCTGACCTCACAAACCTATAAAAATATAATAATGTTATAACTGACATCTTCCCCAATGAACTCCTTAACTGTGTGTGCTTGTGGTAAAAGGTTAATTGTTGGCGGTGGGTTTTTGCAATTGTGTGTGATATGAGAGTATATAAAGAGTATGTTACCCCTGACCTTGTCTTCATAGGTGACATTTTAGTAGTAAAGGAGAAAGTATGAGGTTCTTTTGTGATGATATGCACATATGTCCGTGTGTTTTTCCTCCTCACATTTAGTAAGCTCGTGCAAGTCAGTCAATGAACTACATTTTATATGAAAAGAAGTACGTTTTATCATTCGATCGTCTTCTATTCCCATATTTAAAGCAAAGATGCTTCTGCTCATAGGAGAGTTTGAGCTGTCTACTGTATTAAACTTAAATTTGTGATATCAGTTGTATGAACTATGTTTGGACCCCATAATTGAAGTATTGCCTGAAGTGATGTGGGCAGTATCTAAATAGTTTTGGCGTCCCTTCGGCCCCAGCCAATCCTTTTCAGTTCTTCAACTATCCTTCCGTTCCTTCTCTTTTCTTCGTACTTGCTGTCCCACCTCTCTATCATCTTTTCCCACTGGTGAGGGCTGGTTCTATCCAGAATTGAGGAATTTGGCATCCTCTACCACACCCTGGCCTGTTCTGTATGTCTCTTTTACTATTACTTATTCCTATTGGGTAGCTGGCGAGATCGTCCGATTGGGTGGCACAGCACGGAAGGCTACTGATTGTGGGTTTGTTGGCTCGTGGTTACATGCCTGTGAGTCAGCAGTTCCCTCTTTCGTTGCCTTCGAAGAAACATATCTCACTATCACCCTGGCTCCCTTTTGGGGTTTCTGAGCATTTGTGCGGCTTCGGTCAACCAGACAGTCTGCGGAACTACAGCTTTTAAATATTGCTAAACTATGTTTAATAACCCTGTGATCATGTATGAAAATTGGAGGCTTCTGATTTCTTCTGCTTATAAAACGAAACAAGCTCCCTTCCTATAGGTTGTGTTTCGTGGCAGTATTTAAAGGGCTTATTTACATCCAATTTTCTGACTATATCACAGGGTCCATTAAGTTTGCCTAGTGAATTGATTGATATATCGTAATTTCTCCTATTCATTACCTATCACCTTGCCACGGGAATTCACAAGGGACAATAAATTGTGTTATATACGTGAAGGCGTACACATATTAGTACTCTAGTTAAGAATACTTAAATACAGATGTTGCCATATACAGCCATTTTTTTCTTGTACTTTCTACTTGCTCAACTGTATATACAGGATTACATGTGATAAAGAGATATATTCTGGGTATACATATGTAGTTAACCTGTACAAACACACACACACTGTTACCACATGTACGATATATCGATACTGGGAGGCCCAGTCGGATATATAAGAGACTGTGTATGCAAGAGCTCATTTAATGCTCCTTCATGCTATTTGAAGTAGACCTGGATATCTATTTTGGCTTGTGACTGTACATACTTTTTACTTTTTACTCTACATGACCTTCACAACTTAACTAATTTGGGTTTACCCAGAAATGAGGGTTAGTGACAACAACATAGTTTTTCCTTTTTCTGATCTTTGCAAATGAATTTTTCATTTCTCATTTTTCCAAAATAGGTTACACGTTATTCGTCAACACTGAAATTCATATTCACCTTCTACTTCATTCATACTCTTTGTAATATCAGCTTGTAACTCTCTGCATTATTAGTTATATATGGTAATTATGTTAAATGTCTTTTCATCATCTTCTGTTGTTTGTAAAATCAATTTCTCTTTTACTACACTATGAACATTAGAGTGAAATTATGTATTTGCTTGGCAAAATCGATAAGGAACAACACCTTATGAGGAAGAGTTTAAAATATTGACGACCTTTAGCTATGTTGTCTATGAATGGTCCTTCTCATACGGTGCTGTTTCCTAATCTCTACAATGTGTGTGTTTTTGTGTTCTTTGCATCTCACTGTGATCATGATGTGTTTTTTTTATGGCTTGGCCTCTTGATTGGGACCTAAGATACAATATAATTATGATAAATTACCCACTATACTATATCTATTACAGGTTATATGTTTAATTATAAGGATTTGTAACAAATATCCTACGGTCCTAATATAACTGTCTCAGGTGTGGTTGCTGGTGTTGATATCAGCCGCGAGTATTATGATAATGATGGTGTTCCTGGTGAAAGGTGAAGGTCACCTTTTTGGCTACAACCCCAAGATGGTGGTGGGTCAGGCTGCAATGTGGACACTACAGACATTGACCCAGGAAAGTGAGTACAATACACAATCCACTTGTGTACTCTATAAGCCTAGGAAAGTGAGAACCGTATAGTACATGTCCCACTATTATACCAATCAAAGTGATGTCAATCCATTTCCCACTATTATACATATGTATACACATACTGTATTATTATATATAGGAAAGTGAGTACAGTACAATATCCACTACTTAACTACTTAATATCCACTACTTAACAGGGGCTTGATGGTGTAATGGTTATCATACTCGCCTAGTAAGCGAGTGATCCCGGGTTCTATTCCCGAGTGAGTGGAATTGTTGGACAATTTTCCCAGCCCCTATGTCCCTGTTCACCTAGCGTACCCAGCTGTACACGTGAGGATTGCAACCTTGTAGGCTGGGGGAAGATGTGTTGATGTCACAAGACTGACTGCCTTAATGACCAACATCATGAGTTGATAGTTAGAAAGCCCAAACATATTCTTCTTTTGCTTGCCTCTATCACAAGGGGAGAGCGATACTAATGTGCTACCCAGCCCATTATATACAGTATATTGAGTGAGAGAAGTAAAATAAGCACACATTGAGAAAGTGTTTTGATGTATGCAGTCACAGTTCACAGAATATATAAATCTAATATGACAGTATTCAGTTATCTCCGGTGTTTCTGAACACGGATTCATACGATTTCATAATAATAAAAAACTCAGATGGAATGGAATTGATCTCAAAACTCAAAGATGCAACGTGACTAAAATAGGCACTGATCTCTTGCGAAAAAAAGTTCAATACTCATCTTAGTTATCTTACCAATGCTGTTAGATTTAAGTGTATTGGCCAAATTTTCATATGAATATTATATAGTGCGAAGAGAAATACATTAAGAACGCAAGGATAATTTTACATTTTCTTCAGTAACTTTGTGGTCACTTGTCTGCCAGCCTGAATGCCAAGATTTAGTTTTATTATTTCTTCCTTGATGCTTTTTATTTTTATTCTTATTCAGATTAATATGTTATTAAAATCATATGTTAGCTACACATATCCGTTTATGTAATTAATAACAATCACAGCCATTTTGCCTTACTGCATTTTTTATTATGTATGTGTTTATTATAACTATCTCGGTATATTTTCAATAATGAT
This sequence comes from Petrolisthes cinctipes, assembly GCA_033782935.1. Classification (NCBI taxonomy): domain Eukaryota; kingdom Metazoa; phylum Arthropoda; class Malacostraca; order Decapoda; family Porcellanidae; genus Petrolisthes; species Petrolisthes cinctipes. The sequence goes on from JAWQEG010000040.1 coordinate 2,406,344, forward strand.
ATAAATATGAAATGCTTCAGTTGTTACCTTGACAGTTCACCATAAGCCTTCACTCTGAAATATATTTTGTATATGAAATAAATATAGCTTTAATGCTATTCCATACTATTTCCCTCATATTCCTTCCTATTTCTTTTACCCCTCACACAGCCTCCAATATAGCTTGCATTGGACCACATGTCAACTGATATTTTTAACCAACTTTAATTCATTGTTCAGGACCATTTTTGTTTGACAGAAATAATAATAAAAAAAATAGGAAAATAAATAACATTCCACTTAAAAACAAAAACAAAATAACCTTCGACTAATGATCCCCTAAAGGTTGAATCTGACTTCACTTCCTGTTGCTAGTGTTTTCTTTTATTAAATTAAGGGGTGAATTGGGTGAAATATCGTATCTCAGAGGTTGCAATTAATACTAGGAAATGTATATTTAGTATGAATATTTGCACCAATTATGTTGCAAGTTTGTTCTTTAAAATAACAAGTGTTAGCGGGAAAACTGTTTCGCATAGGACACTAATGTTATCAGTGCTTCAATCATTTACACATTTACATAGTTGTCATGGAAAAAATATATGTTTTTTCATGTTATAGTCAAGTTATGGAGGATATATTAAACGGACTCCATTTATCATAAAACTTCTAAAGACAGCTAGAAAACAACGGTTTATTGCCTACCCATTCAATCAAGAGTGTTCGAACCTCTTCTGCTCGGAGCGCTGTGCCCTGTCGGGGGGTCTTGCTTGCATTAATGATTTGGACAATACCTTTAGGGTTTTGGCACCCCTTCGGCCCCTGACACTAGTTTTTATTTTCTTACTGCTTGCTCTCATCTCTCTATCACCTTTTTCTGACGCTATATGACCTCGCTGTTGCGGCGCCTAAGTCAGAGAGCTTTGGGTTCGTTGGTATCCGAGGATACCACAGACCCTAGCCCACCTGAGTCTAAGCCCGAGATCTGAAGCAGGTGGTTTCTGGATGACAGTCCATCCAAAGCCTCCATTGGTTCGAAATGTTTGTGTAGCCTTGTGGTGGCTTGGGTGTGCTGTCGTCCAGAAACTCCCTGCTTCAGATCCCAAGCTTCGACTCAGGTGGGCTAGGGAGTGTGGTATCCGAGTGTACACTCGCGGTCAGAAATTGTGTCCCGATCCCCTGGCAAGATGAATCGCAAACAGCCTGGCTTTGAACAACAACTGTGAGTCTCCCTACAACACACATTTGTTCGAATCATCAAAGCTTGGCTAGTTGCAATTCATCGTGCCAAGGGATCAGGACACAATTTCTGACCGCGATTGTACAGCTCCGGACAGATCAAGGGTCCACACTTCTTCCACCAGCGACTTGGTTTGGGCCTCGTCGGATCTGGCAACAGTTGCAGGTGGAGGGAGGGAGGATGTTAGTGGGAGAGGAGGAAAGAAATGTGGGCGGGGCTATATAGGAGGTAATGTGGGAGGGTAACGAATGATCAGGTAGAGAAGACGTGTGTCAGGAGGAATGAATGAAGCATACTTTGTGAACGGTATCGAATCACCAATAGTTTAAGGCAGGGTTCTTCAGAATTTTTCAATCGTGACCCAGTTTTTACTATGACATCATTCTCGCGATTTATACAGAAAGATCTTTTACAAATGACCAGAATTATCAACCTAAGAAAATACAAGGCCAGAAACTGAAACGTCAATCAATCAATCAATCATTTCCTGTAGCACCCACGGGGATGCATAGGGCCTCAATGAACTCGTGCCACCACACCTTATCCTGAGCTAACTCCTCCATATCTCCCCAAATTCATCTCCCGCTTCCCGCCTCATTGTTCTCACCCACGTCTCCCTAGGCCTTCCTCTTCTTCTTGTACCATGTGCTACCCACCCTAGTGTATCTCGTACTATCCCATGTCTTCTATACACATGACCTAACCACTTCCAACGTGACATCCTAACATATTCATCAACTGGCTGCACCCCTGTTATTTCTCTAATTCTGCTATTCGATATCCTATCCCACCACTTAATTCCTAATATTCTTCTAAGTACCTTATTTTCAAACACCAAGAATTTACGGTCCATATTCGCTGTACTGTACCACGATTCGTGACCGTAGGTTAGTAAATTTTGATTTTTGTATGCACAGAAAATTTTTTATTCTTCCAAACAGTTTTAAGCATTCCCATTGCCTGATTTGCCTTTCTTAACCTTTCTTCGTATTCTAAGGTCAAAGAACCATCCTTCGTTAAACAGGTGCCTAAATATTTAAACGTTTCAACCTGCTTTACCACCACACCTCCAATCATACAGTCCTGTGCATTTTCCATGTTCATATTAATAATTTCAGTTTTTACACAATTAATAACCAAACCCACCCTTAAGCCCTCTCTCACTAAACAATCCAACACCCTCTGCATCTCCTCCGGCCCATCACACATCAAAACTATATCATCTGCATAATCCAGGTCCAAGAGCTTCCCATTCTCTCCCCAGAGTATACCTGCACCAGTTTCTGTACCAACCCTTTTCATTACGTAATCTATGACCAATACGAACAACAAAGGCGACAAGATGCCACCCTGAATCACACCTGACATGACTTCAATTAATACAAATTTTGTTTATAAAAAAAAAAAAAAAAAAATATATATATAAAAAAAATTATAATTTTATTTTTATAATTTTTTTTTATAAAAAAAATTAAAAAAAAAATTATAAAAAAATATTTTTATAAAAAAAAATTATATATATTTTTTGTTTTTATAAAAATAGTTTTATAAAAAAAAACTATAAAAAAATTATAATTTTTTTTTATAATTTGTTTTTTAAATAGTTTTATAAAAAAAATAAAAAAAAAATTTGATAATTTTTTTTTTATAAAAATAAAAAAAAAGGTTTAAAAAAAATAGAAATTATAAAAAAAGGTAAAAAAAATTTTTATATATAAAATAACTGAAACGTAATATTTATTATTAAAAGGCATTCTCACCAGAATTATAAACACTGCCTCACCTACCCCTCCCTCTCTCTATCTCATTCTCTCTCAAGAGGGATAATATTTGTGCAATGATTTTGTTTTATTGATAATTAAATATATGAATATTCTAGTATAAAAATATGTTAGATGGATTCATGTATGAACTTCATATTTATTTTATTGTCACGAACATTATTATTCTATTTTATTCATGTATTTATTTTTGTGAGCCTGCGACCCAGTTTGGAGGAATTCGGGACACGTAGTTTGAAGAACCCGGATATAAAGAAGTGCATACTGCATATAAAAATTGTTCGTACCTTAAAGAAAAAAAAAATTATAACCTTTTTTTTTTATTAAAAAAATTATAAAAAAATAATTTTATAAAAAATAATTTATAATTTTTTTGTTATAAAAAAAAGTATATTTAAAAAAATTGTATAAAAAGATTATAATTTTTTTTTTATAAATTTTTTTTTTATAAAAAAAACAATTTATAAAAAGAAAAATTATAAGAAAAAATTTATAAAAAAATAAATTTATAATTTTTTTTTTTATAAAAACAAATTTATAAAACAAAATGGATAAAATTTTTATTTATAAAAAAAAATTATAAATAAAATTTTGTATAATGTTTTTTATTTATAAAAAGAATATATAAAAAAATTCGAATTTTTTTAGAACATTTTTTTATAAAAAAAAATAAAAAAAATAAAAAAAAATTATATAATTTTTGTTTATGTATAAAAAAATTAATACAAATTTTGTTTATAAAAAAATTAATAAAAAAAAATATAAAAAAAATTATAATTTTTTTTTTATAATTTTTTTTTATAAAAAAAATATAAAAAATTATAAAAAAAAAATTTATAAAAAAAAAATTATAAATTTGTTTTATAATTTTTTTTATAAAACAGTTTTATAAAAAAACTATAAAAAAAATTATAATTTTTTTTTTATAATTTTTTTTATAAAAAAAGTTTTATAAAAAAATAAAATAAAATTTTTGATAATTTTTTTATATAAAAAAAAAAATTTATAAAAAAATTAAAAAATATAAATTATAAAAAAAAATATAAAAAATTTTATATATAAAATAAATGTATATGATTTTTTTTTTCTTATATAATTATTTTATATATAATTTTTTTTGTTTATATAATTTTGTTTTTTTTATATAATTTTGTATTTTTTATTATAATGTTAGAACAACTGTGTGTCTCCCTACAACACACATTTGTTCGAATTATCAAAGCTTGGCTAGTTGTGATTCATCGTGCCAAGGGATCAGGACACAATTTCTGACAACGAGTGTACATTGCCTCTCTTGGCCTGTCATCTAGAAATACCCCTGAGTCCATAGTCCCTGCTACTGAGGTGGGTTAGAGTTTAGAAATTGAGAGTGTACGCTTAGTCATAGTAAAAAAAAATATATCAAATAAAATGATGCTGGTATTATATACTTTGGTTACCGAAGCAAATCTTAGGTTGATGTGACCAGAGCACACATGACTAGGGAGTCTGGGTGACTTCGACCGCCCAGGAGACTGGGGGGAAAGTCTTTGATGTATGCCTAAGCCCACATAACCATAAAAAGTACAAGTGGGGCCTCACCATCCATGAGACCAGTCCTGACCGAACTAAAAGGAGAACGGAAGAACGTTGTGTGCTATGGGAAATAGCACCTCCGTGTGCTGGGGGTCCACACAGAAGTTATAACAATATCAAACAAATAAACAAAGTCACCGGTTGCAGTACCTCTAGCGTGGGCGATAATGTCATGCATATGGGCTGATCTTGTTAGATAATTGATTAATCAAAGGAAGCGTTCGGATATACGGTAACAAAATTGTATTTTTCAAAATTTGTGTGTGGTTTCCTTGACTTCTGCCACGCCCTGGTCGCTCGGTTGCCAGGCGCATAACGCAATCCTTTCCACGTAATGGCGGCTAAAATAAATGGCTTGGATATTTAAATGCTCGCGCCCTGCCACACCCCCTTTTGCTTCATGCTTTGTTTTACTTGTATTTCCAGCGCTTTTTCGGCTGCTTTTACGAAATTTATTTGTCTGATAATGGTGTACGATAGTTTAGGCTGCGTTTAGCGGCAGCAGGCACAGACAGCAAGCACGTGGGGAGGACACAGTTACAGTGTTATCGATAAAATGCATGGGAGACAGGGAGTATACAAGCATTGATTTCAACCCGTTACTTTCATTATTTATCCGTGTATGTGCTGTTTTGAATTATATGGTGTGATTATGATATGTGTTAGCGTGAAGGGAAAGGCATTCCTTGAATCCAAGAGACAGAATACCCAGAAAAGGTGGAAGTAAGATGAAGAAATTAAGCCAGGTGTGGTGAAGGAGCCTCACACAGCTGCACCCTCCTCTCCACCACGTGCAACCAACGTGTCTTTGGCTGGATTTAGGATGTGGAATCAGGTGTCTGGACATCTGAAGGTATACTAGGCAAGGAATATCACCCACCACCGGGGCCGCACGGGTGTCATCAAAATGACCTGAACCGACTTGATTCTCTATTACTGGCCTCCCAGTAATGGCCAATGAATTATTTAAGTAGATATTCGCATTTGGTAACTGTTGGTATGATCTTTATGGTGTAATGAAGATGAATTACAAAAAATGCCATTTTCTCAAAAAAAAAAAAAAAAAAAATCATATATGAAAGTAAGAATAACTCCGTATGTAATCGTGCAAGTTTAATCATTATTCTTGCAAAATGATCGTCAAGTTCGTATCTACTAAACGTAGCGTTGCCATACATTATTTCTACCAAATAAATTTATTACCGATTTTTAATGACGGTTTTCTGATGAATAATAAGAAGCTTTTTTGCAATGTAACTGAAACATTGTAATTTCAGACAGATTTACAATATAGCTACGATTGGTACTCCTAGGTGTTGACTATCTCTGGCCAAAAAGAAACTGCAATACTATTCATATATATTGAAGCTATTACATAATTTATCATCTCGCTACTTTTTTTTATTTTTAGCACAAACACTTCAGCAACTTTTATTAATCAGATTACATTTACAAAAGCATCACAGATCTATACATATTGTGTAAAACTTTTATTGACCTAGCTAAGAAACTAAATTTAGGAGGACCGGAAAACGAATTTCGTGACCGAAAATCCGAACGCTTCTCTTTATTAGTTAACTCCACTAGGAAGCAAAAATTTGTACCAACACCCAGAGAGTATTCTAGCTAGAACCTCACGTCACCAACCGAGACCCCTTTCCTCTCGAGCTTTTTTTTTTTTTTTTTACCTCAACTTCGGGACTGTAGGCTGTCAGCAGTCTGTGACTCTGCCAGGCCCCGAGATTATTGGGTGTCGCACCAGATGAGACAGTGGAGCTTCGTGGTGATGTTAATACCGTAGCTTCTCTTATGTCCCACTAGATGACCACATCTTGTTTATACACGTCACTATCAGGAGAGAGCAGCTACACCGTCACTCACAGCATCTTGGAATATGGTCGGGCATCTTACATGTTGTGAGTTGACGATGTAGGGGGTATTTTCTTGACGTGTCGGCGTAGACAGGATCAAGGTAAAGAGAAGAGTATACTGCAGTGCTTCCCAAACTATTTTTGTCGTGACCCTGGACACAAATTTATTTTGTCCTGGCGACCCTCAAGGATGAAATATTATTTCAGTATTAGTTTAGTTTTATCCATTTGAGAAAGGTTAATAAATTTTACCCAAGTTACAAATTAATAAATACTCGTAAATGTTTTGTTCTACCTTCATTTATCGTACTTTATTATTCACAACTATTTTCTTGTCCCAGTTTGAATGACGATTTACATTCCACAATTATGATGTTACTAATAATGTTTGAATTAGATTCACTTCTAATCTCTCTCTCTCTCTCTCTCTCTCTCTCTCTCTCTCTCTCTCTCTCTCTCTCTCTCATTTATTTATTTATTTTTATGTTTTATTAATTTTGTAGCCATCCCGCGACCCTCAGGAACACCCATGCGACCCTCATTTGGGTCGCGACCATGGGTTTGGGAACCACTGGTATACTGAGAGGTATGTAGGTTCACTTCCCCCGACCCACGCAGATTCTGTGACGTCGACGTTTATCAGAGAGAGAGAGAGAGACAACAAAATACCGGTATTGCCATAGTCACTCTGAAAAACAAAATAAAACGGAGCTCTTATCCTGTGTGTGACTGGCGTGTGTCGGGCAGGATAACCTACAGTCTGTACTAGCCGTGACGTCATGCGCAGACAAGATTCATTTTGGCTCCCCCTCACCCTCCCGTGAATCTACCTTACATTCCTTTTACCTTGGCCAGGATAATCATATAAAAAATTTTGACGAACAGCTAGACCCAGTTCACCTTTGAAAAATCCTGGAGGTTTTCTCATGGAATCGAACCCGGGCCATTGACATTCTCAGTCCGTTTCTTTATCCACTGCCACCGCCTCCCCACACGGAGCTACTCAGCACACTTCTGCTAGGAAGTGGCAAAATTCTACAATCTACAGTAATCTTTGTTTTAGCCCTGTGTGGATAACTGAAATTAACTGTGAATAAAGTCAATCTCACAGGGAAATCCTGCTCGTATTTTGAGTTTGGTGGCCTTAGTTTGTAACAATCAATAGATGCCGGGGATGGATAGTGGCTGCCTGCTGGCTATGACGTGGCTGCTGGCATCCTTGGTATTTATGACGATAAACCATACCAGTTCACATTTCCAGTACATGTCTTTAGGTTCACACTGGCTGCCGAGGATGGATAGTGGCCGCCTGCTTGTGCTGACGTGGCTACTGGCGTCCTTAGTGTTTATGACATCCTACAGCGGTATCCTCACTTCCATGTTGACTGTTCCTCGGGTAACCATTCCCATAGACTCCATCTCTGACCTCGTGGCCCAGTCTGACTTGTCCTGGAGACTGGAGGCGGGCACCATGATGTTTAATATATTAGGTGTAAGTTGAAGGTTGAACGAGACGTGTAGACGGGTGAGTTTGTGTTTTTCCATCTGAGTAGCCTACATTACTATAATATTATTTTAAATGCACGTTTGGCGTACATTCCATTCCGCAATGGCTTTTTCTTAGGTGGTGTTTGTTTTATGTAATATATCTATGCATTCTATATTAGAGGAAAAAAAAAAATACAAATTACCTATTAATTAAGGGTGATTCAAAACTTTACCAACAAATTTACAGGGTGATTTCCTGACATGAAATTGAACATATTACCTGTATGATTTTTCCAAACTCATTAGATAGAGGAATTAATTATTGAAGTTAATATTAATATAATTCATAGCCAAAGCCATTCCTTTCATATTATGGCCGATAAACAGAACAATTTAAACCTCGAAGCCTAGCGAGCAGTTCTATGCCTAGGGATCAGTCTCGTAATAATAATATTTGTTCAGTGTTCGTACACTGGGTAAGCTGTTAACTACGTCACAGCCTGTAATATCTCTGTTTATCTTTTCATAGCAGCAAGTTGAGTTAAGAATACCAACAAATTGCTATGTTCCACTGGACAATAATTTTCAATTTGCTATGCCTTCCATAATATTAGTTTTAACTTGAAATTGATATTTTGTCAGATTTCTGTTAGAAACCTAGAATATCTTGGAATTTTTAAGTGTGTTTTTATTTACTTAGATATTTTTACTAACAATCTGTTCATTTATTAACTCGCAAAGTTTGTCGGTAGAGTTTTCAACCACCCTCTATATATATCTATGCATTTCACCACAACCTACTAACGCTTTCAGGGCCCGTGTCGCACTGTTTTTCGGGAATAACTCTGTAACTAAAGGTTGGATCAGTATGATGTTTTGCCACGGGTTGTTTCACACCTTCCGCTAATTTTTGGTACTATATACCACGTCAGTCCACAGGCTCCACCCATCCCCTTCTTTCTCTCCCCCACCCTACTCTCTCTCTCTCTATCTCTGGTCTCGAAATTTTGTTCGAAAATACAACACGGTCACAAGCTTTAGTCCTAAAAATATGTATAGGTATATAATGCTAGCAGGCATTATGTTTTAATGTTATTGTTATCACTTCTTTTTATCATATAGTTATACATAACAGCGAGGATATATATATATGGTAGAGTTGTGTACGATAACGCCAGTGCTTCACGGGATAGCAATGCTTTGTTGGAATTCAGGAGTGGTGTGTTTCATTTGTGTGACATGGGTACACATGGACGAAGTGCTTTACACACAGTCAGATGCTGTGTGAGAGCCAACGGTGTTACATTGTCCACGTGGCTGTAGGAACGCTTTTATCATGCGGCTGTACTCTATGTACTGTTGCACACAGATGACTGGAGGCCACCTCATCCACCAATATGCTGGTGTTGTATCTGGTAACAGTGGCAACTATGAATTAAACCAAAATTCAATCGTCTGCTCGGGCGAAACAAACCCAATTATAATTTGTCAATATGCTAGTTTAACTGTTCTCTAACAAATATCATGTAAGTAAACGTATTATATTGATAATGAGTAACATGTTATAAACATTATGGACATATTACAACAACAATATTACAACATATATATCCAAATAATGATACATTCATTCTCGTGAGAAACACGATTTTCGAATACTGCATCAGTACCGAAACCAGTTTGCCTCACATGAATTAAGCTTCAGTAATTAATTATATGTGTTGTAATAATAGTTAACCCTACGTCCGCCCTGATCTGTCAGTGACACCATCAGATAATAGTTTACCAATACACATAATAAATGCTTCCAATATATATATATATATATATATATATATATATATATATATATATATATTCAAAACTACATTTACAAAATGACAGGGTAAAGTCCTGACATGATGTTAAACATATTTCCATATGTATTTTTCAAAAATTTACAAAGTTAATGACAGACATGAAAGCCAAATCCATTACCGTGGGCGAATGATCGAACACTTCTAAAATTAATTCCCCCCCCCCCCCCCACAGCACCCCGTGTTCTCTCTCGGGTAGACGAGGGAACTTAATACAACGTATGAAACAATAAACCCTTATCGATCACGGGATTCAAACAGATCCTTAGGCTTCGAATTGATCCCAAGTATTCGTGTTTCTTGTAATGTCAGATAGGCTAAGAGAGTAGTAACCATTAATAGTTTCAACATAATTTTTTATTACAGGGCGTACACTAACAGTGTATTAAGTGAGTGTCACATACAACCACAACAGAAAATCCCATACTTTTATTTACACTGCATTGTACACCCTATAAAAAATTATTCGGCACTTTAACTCACGATACAATATGCGACACCGCACCGGATCTGTTTGAATCCCATGATCGATAAGGGTTTCATTGCTTCATACGTTTTAAAACTTGCCTTGTCCACTTAAGAGAAAGCATGGGATGAGGTGAGGGTAGGAGTTAATATTAAAGCGTTCGATCGTTCGCCCACGGTAATGGATTTGGCTTTCATGTGTGTAATTAACTTTTTACAATTTTGAAAAATATATATGGAACTATGTTTAATATCATGTCAGGAATTTACCTGTCATTTTGTAAATGTAGTTTTGAATAACCCTGTATATATATATATATATATATATATATATATATATATATATATATATATATATATATATATATATATATATATATGACAAAGCTTGTGGCTGTGGTGTATTTTCGAACAAAATTTCGAGACCAGAGAGAGAGGGAGAGTAGTAGGGCGGGGGAGAGAAAGAAGGGGATGGGAGGAGCCTGTGGACTGACGTGTTATATACGTCACACTATGATCGTTCGTATCCCAGTGTTAAACTTCATAAAAATGACGCATTTCTCGGGGACAAGTGCCTTAATTATTCACTTTTGGTAATCCATTATAGTGCCAAAAATTAGCGGGTGTGAAATAACCCGTGGCAAAACATCATACTGATCCAACCTTTAGTTACAGAGTTATTCCCGAAAAAACAGTGCGACACGTACGGGCCCTGAAAGCGTTAGTAACTGTATATCTGTTTATTCTAATCTACAACTCTCTAGGAGAAAGAAATATCTTAGCTTTTAATCAATGTGTTTTACTTTACAGCATTCTCTGAATAAGAAATACAATTTACATTTTTGTTCCTACATTCTACTTTACAGGACTCTGTAAGAAAGAAAGACAACTTAGCTCTATGTTTATGCATTTCACTTTACAAAACTCAATGATATAGAAATACCACTTAGCTTTATGTTTATGCTTTCTACTTTACAGGACTCTAAGAAAAAAAATTACAACTTGGCTCTGTCTGAGATGGATGGAACGATCTATACTTGCTGGGCTACGAGGGAGGAACTGGTGGCGGGCGAGTTCGCTGCCATATGCGATTACACTTCTCAGAGAAAGGTCATGTCGTGGGATTTCAGGTTAGTTGGTAAGAGTTTCAGGCTCTTTCATATGCTTGGTTAATTACCTCCTCCATCGGCACTCCTCTCTGTGTCTGGCCAACCAAAATATCTCTCTTTACCAGCTCATTAATACTGGAATTTCGTCTGACCAAACTTTAATTGCTGGTCACACGAGCACAAATTTTTGACGGACGGGGGGACGAAACCTAGCTGAATATCGGCTGAATATTAGCAATATACAAGCGACACGAGCACGACTGTTCATTTTCCAGCAGCAGCGGGCTCGCCAGCAAATACTATTGCTCAACTGAAGGGTTTACTGAGGCTGTACAATATGATATAATATGTCAACTGAGTTGATTATTTTTTATTTAATATGATTTTTAGGAGTGGGAGACGTAGTTCGTAAAATCTTCACCTCCAAAAACACAGTATGATTCAAGTATTGAAAACCTGTATATGTGGAGATGAAATTTATAATTTTAAGATATATTTTGATTTAGTAATAGTTATGTAGTTCAAGACATACTATAAAAAATAATCAGTAAATTCGTAATACAGTTCTTGACATATTATTGACATAGTTCCTGGCATATTTCTTATGCCTAAATAGGCAGACACCTCTGTAGTGATCAAAGCACGAGGATTTCCCACTCTCTACCGGCACACGCATCATTAGCTTCACTTGTTTGCCTGCGCGTGGGCGCTTACCAAGCCCAGCCGCTGACTGTCCTTGCCAATGCTCGGCCACTACTCTTCAGGACTCCAGCCAGCAAGGGTCTTCCTCTCTCCCGCTCCTGCCGCACCTTCCACACACTCTGCCACACTAAGCCCAAGACACCAAGCGTCCTACGCTACACCAAGACTCTCTCCAAGCAACACCAAGACTCTCTACAAGCAACACAAGACCCCAGGCAGACGGGACGACTCTACACAGGTGCTTGGCCACTACCATAGCTATATATATTCTGTCGTGCATTACTTTATAATAAAACTGTACCTAGTATTTAAGTCTGCTGTACACTTTCCGGTAGTAACGAGCTTCCCTGCCGTTATACCCCACGTAGGTCTGTGTGACCAGAGTTATTTTATGAGAGGGGAAGTGGGAGAATGACCATCTGACTAACAAGAATAAATACTATAAAGAAAAAACAAGAAATATTAATAATCCCCTCTTGCAACAAACCAGGTTCTATATTTCTAGGTGTAGAGCCAAACACAAAGAAAACAATTAACAATTATTATTAAAACTAAGAAGTAGGACAAACACAATACAATAAATTAAAATTTTATCTGGTATTCCCGTACTGACTCGCCCTCCACAAAAGAGAGAGTGCTGCCTTCCACATTACACGCCTACTCCCCGAGCACCTAGGAGAGACTGTAAAGCCTCGTTTACACATACCCGAATAAGCTCCGGACTGCAACCCAATAAACGGAAATTTTGGAAAACAAGCTTATTTGGGTCCTTATTCAGGTAATTCGCCGGCGATTCTGGTGGTTCGCCGGCAGTTCGGGTCGTATCACAAAAAGTTGGTGCCCCTCCCAACTTTTCGTGGCGCAACCCGAATAAAAATAAGTTGCAGGTGCACCGTAGGAACACCTGCAACTTGCCCCCAACATTCTTGTTCACTGCCGGCAACACAACCGTTGCGAAACCCCCCCGACATTTCCACGACTCTGGGAAACACCGCGGATGCAACGCCAGTGAATCGCCGGTGTGTCAGGGATATAAACATTCATATACGGTACATTGTAAAATATGTGCATATTTTTATGTCTGGGGTGGAGCAGGGATAAGTCGCTGGCAAGTCTTGGAGGTGCCACCGGTTTACCTATGGGAAAGTCATGGAGCATCCCTGGGGATTTGTGACTGATGCTTACGACCACCAGTGTACACCAGGGACCTTCCTACGGCCTCCCGAGGGGACAGCGGTGGCGCAACCCCTGACTAATCTGACAGGTTGACTAGATGAGGCATAAACCGCAGGTAGTGGTTATTGCGGGAGGTAGTGGTGGTGATATAAATTATCATATTATAAAATCCATAGAATTATGTTGGGTGGTATTTGACCCTAGCTGTTGCGTTGCTTTGACCTAGTGGCATCTATCAATCAATCAATCAATCGGAAGTTCTCCAAAAGAATAGGGACCCTACGATTGAGTCAAAGGCAAGAAAAAGCAGCTCGCTTCTCCGGCACAGCAGTGGTGCAGACTGGTGACCACCAAGGGATAGGACATTTGAAAAAGTGGCCAGAAGTTTTGGGGACAGAGTTGAGAGCAACCATGGTGACCTTGCCCTTCAGAGTAATTGGATTAAATGCAGGGTATACAGGAGAACTGGGAGGAATACAGTCCCCAAGCATTGTCTCTTGGAGTCAAACACGCGCAGGGGAGAAGTGAGAGAGAAGAACCTGCAGTTCCTCCCTAAAGGCACGCAAGCCACTGCAGCTCCACGGAAGGACTTTGAACGGTGTTACTTTAAAACAACATCTCCCGGCCTAGACACCCAACCATCAAACACAGGACGGCCCCTAGAAGGCGATCCCTCTGGCGTACAGCACTGTTGGCTCGTTCGGGCAGCCTATTGCATGGGAACCATTTAGTCTGGTCTCTCACTGGCGACCTTTCGAAATCGGGACAGAGCAGGGGCCGGAGCTCCCTCTAGTTTAGCTCGCCAGGTCTCAGAGACACGCAAGCCCCCCAACCACGACAAGGCGGCTCCGTTTGAGGGGGATCAGTGGAGGGGATTCACCCCATGTGAACAAGCACAGTTTTTGTGAATTATTAGGCACATAAACCTACTATGCCTAACTAAGGACAGGGAGGAAAATGACAACTATCTTAAATAGAGTGCTAAAACTCTTGCCAACGGGCACCAAGGCTAGCTATAGTCAAAGAATACGTCCGCTGAACATGAGTGCTACTCTCTGTCTCTGACTAGCCGTGTCCCTCTGGTACCTGGGTATGGACGGGAATTCAAGTGTCCACGACGCGGGAGTCCCTATCACCACGTCGACATGGGAAACTCACTAGGCTCCACTTGTACAACAAATAATAAAGACAAAAATAAAGACATATCAGGCTCACATAACACCAGACACATCTACACATTACTAAAATTTGCCTGGGACAATAAATTGCCAGGGCCATCTAATGTCAAACCTTAGCTTTTGTGACTCGCGTTTTAGGAGGTCATCTCTTGCGGTCAAATTGGAGGGCTGCTGAATTCACCAACAAATTTCTCAATTTGTTAGTTCCATCAAGCCTTAAAATTCGCTTGACTAACCTTAAGCCCTTTCTATCAGTTCTATTAATTCTGAAATTTCGCCTGACTCACTTTAAGTTCTTATTTTGTCAGGAACACGGGTCAATGTCACCTCTACATCACTCGAGAAACCATCTACTTCAGTCAGTTGAGCATGTTGTTTAGAATCAACTCGTCCTACCTCGAGGGAGCAAATAAAATGTATGTAATCATGATAATGCATTAAAAGTATGAAGATGATGATGATGTGAATGATTATTATTGTTGGTTTTAAATAAGAACTATTATCATATCTAATAATACAGTATTATTATTATTATTATTATTATTATTATTATCATAATTATTGGTACACGAACTGAAGACCATACAATCTCACCATGACTATTGATACACACACCTTGAAAGATACACACACAGAGGTCAGACAATTTCACCTTCACTTATATGCACATCGAAGGTCAGACAATAGGTAGTAGGCAAGAACACTGGTGGTATTGACGATGTGGTAGCTTACATGTACAATACTCCAAAGACCATCCACCGTACCTCTTCACGTGATTGTCAAAACCACGGATATTCTTGCCTACGGCCTACATTCACCTTAAGTCCATAGGCAAGATTATCTGTGGTGTGGAAGGTGGAGTGGTACCGGTACAATAGATAGCTTTTTAGTGTGTGTGTCTTTGGAAACATCGTACCTGTACCACACCATCGTCAACACCACCAATGTTCTTGTCTACAAACTCTAGACCGACTTGCAAACACCGCAGGTCATATTATCTCATCTAGACCGTATCTCCTCTATAACAGTGTCCAGAGACTAGTAGAGGGCGGGTTGCTGGACCACTGGCTGAGTCAAGACCTGAGATACGCCACCCAGTGCCTACGGCCTCCCACCTCGGACCCTTACCTTCTCAAACAATCTCTGCCATTTGAAGCCTTACTCGGTCCTGCATTCATGGTTTTCGCTGGTAAACTATAGTCGGAATGCATTGAACACTGAATCACTAATTACTTTTGGCACTTTACATAAGAATCTTACCGTTGTTCCATCTTCAATTCTGACCACCCATTTTCACTCAATCTTCCTCTTCAGGAAGCTGAAGACACCAGCCAAAGAGAGCAGTACTCCTAGGGTGGATGCTGGACTGATGATAGGAAGGGATGGAACTCCCATTTCACCTGTCTGCCTATCTTTGCTGATCCTTTTCGTGCCTCACATACTGTACACTGAGAGTAGTCCAACATACTCCAAAAGACATCAATCTCTTCCGATTTTCACAGTATAAACAAACACACTACACACCACACCCTTTGCCCAAAATATATCACCCCCCCTCCCCCTCAAAAAAAAAAAAAAAACTCATTTTCAACCAAACTAACAAAAAAGCCTCGGAGGTCTGTGGGAATGGGCCAGTAAACTCCCCTCGGTTTGGACCCTCTGTTAAGCACCCTCGAGATGCCCAGGACCATCATCTGACTTACTCTCCATTAATTTTTGCAACATTCGTGGCCTTCCTTCCAACTTCTTCTTTGTTGAGCACTACCTCTTCTCCACTAAACATCATCTTCTCTTCCTCATCGAAACTCAGATCTCAGCATCAACCGACAGTAACCCCTACTCAGTCTCCTCTTACTTTCTTTACCCTTAGTTTCGTGCCAAAGGTGGCTGTTGCGTATACATATGCAATGACCTCACTTGTTCTCATGTCCCCCAATCTTGACTCTTCCTTATTCTCAACCCTGCATGGGGAGTACGACCCCCAGTCTTCTGAAAACTACCACGACCAGAGAGTGAGGTCTCGAGGCCTGGTCGACCACCACTCGAGGAAGAGAAGGAGGCTTATTGTTATCCATATGCCATGTGTTTATGATGTAATGGCCCCAGGAGTCAAGAGAACCTACACACCGGGCAGATGAGAACCACTTGCGACTTTTCCAGCATGGGAAGCCCTCTCTCTCTGATATTGGGGCAGAGCAGGGGCCGGAGCCCCCTCTAGTCTAGCTCGCCAGGTCTCCGAGACACGCAAGCCCCCCCACGACAAGGAGGTTCCTGCTGAGGTGGTTGAGGAATAAAAATGAGGGTTTGTTCACCAGGTGGATCAGTAAAGGGAGATGTGAGCCAAAGGCGGTGGTGAATGTTGAAGTCTCGTAAAATGGAGATTCCTGAGAATGGAGAATGTGTTCCACTTTTGAGTATCGATAGTCAATTAATGTTGATAATCAGTAGATTTAGGAGAGAGAGATATACAGCACAGACGTATTTAACCTGAGAGTAACAGGTAAGCAGAAGCCAGAGGGTTGAGAATAAGCAGCTTTTGGGGCAAAAGATTTTTTGTCTGTGGGGGATACTCACTGTGAGGTTCAAATGATGCGGTCCATAAATGTAGTTGGCAGTGACAATGACTACAGCCCCAACATCTTCGATGACCTTGTAGAGCATCGATGTCCCTAAAAAGCGCCGCATTCCTACACCCTTTTGGTTTGTGGCTTACTACAGGGAGGAGCGTTGTAATCTCAACCATGCTTCTCGGTATCTAGAAAGAGAAATTGGATTACTACTGATGGGCCACATAAAAAATTATGGTAAGGGTGTTTTAATCAGAGCCAAAGATCTTACACAAGCCATGATGCTCCCCAATCTCCCCTGCCCTTCTGATGGCATGTTTGTATCCATCAAACCTCATCGAACATTTAATTATAGCAAAGTGCGTGTATACAATGAGGACCTGTATGAATTCTCAGAAGAAGACATTCTTGCTATGTGCCCTGATACTGTCCAATGGGGAACAAAGATGAAAGGCAGTAAAAACATGATTATCCGTACTTCCTATGGCCCTCACATCCCAGATCGAATTAATATCAATCCTACTTCCTTTTAGGTGAAGCCATTTGTTGAGCGTCCTTTACAGCGTTTTTGCTGTTATGAGTTTGGTCATGGGAGGAGGAACTGTACAAACTGCTCCGAGTGTGGTAATTGTTCTACTCTCGACTCGCATCCTACTTCTGAGTGTCAGTCAGAGAGTTACTGCTTTTACTGCAGTGTTGCTCACCCCCTACATTCTCACCAATGAAAGACGTACCTCCTTGAACAGGATATCCTCCACTTGGCAAACATACAATTCATCAGCATTGGTAGTGCCAGACGGCAACTCAACTTCAGGCGACAGAAGGATGGTAGAGTGATGACATATATATTCTCCCTTCGCCCTCATCATTCCAAGTCGACAACATCTATTTCGATTGCAGCACCCTCTCACCTCTCCCAAGAAACAGCTGCTTCTTACTCTGGTGAGAACGTTTTCCACCAGAAGCGTTCTCGTGGTTCCGATGAGTTTCTTGATTCAACAGATGTTCCCCCTTACAAGCTTTCTTTGGGAACATCAGAAGGGCATGAAATGAATGTGAATACCTCGGTTGTTGTGACTTCAAAACATACGGTTTCTATTCCGCTCAAGCAACGGAGTGATTCTTCCACCTGCATTATGGATGTTGATGTCTCTGCCAATGTGATAGTTTCCTAGAATTTCCCTGCACATCTCCCTTCACCTTCTCCTAACATATCAGGTGCTTCGGGGACTCGTGTACGGGTCCCAATTACTGCCCCGAGTACTGCTCCTCGGGTTCGCTTTTCTTCTAGTGGCCCAGGATTTGAGAAAACTTGTCGATTGAGTAAGACCTCTGGTGAAGGTGGTAGTGGGAAGCCCATCTGGATGGCTTCCCAAAAATATGTTTTAATGTAACACTGTTCAAGGTCCTTCAGTGGAAATGCTCTGGTTTGCGTACCTCTTGGGAAGAACTGCGGGTTTTTCTCTCTCGCTTCTCCCCTGTGTCTGTTTGTCATCAAGTGACAATGTTTGGGGACTCCATTCCTGCCAGTACTCCTGTATACACTGCATTTTCTTCCAATTTCTTTTAAGGGCAGGGTCACCATGATGGCTCTGCTATCCTAGTTCGAAGTGATGTTCAATGCACGAGCCTGGAGCCTGACACTCCGTTCCAGGCTGTTGCAGTTCAGTTTTTTTTTATACGATGTGCATTTTAAATCTTCCTCCCAGTGTTGCAGTTGAGAGGGTTGATCTCTTCCATCTTGTACAAGACCTTCCCTCTCACTGTATTTTATCGGGTGATTTTATTGGTCGTCATCTTCTGTGGGGTGACGTACGGTCAATCCCAGGGATGTTTTATTAACTTTTTTTGTATTGAGGACGAAGGGTTAGGGGTCTTAAATACGGGAAATGTGACACATTTCCATACCCTACTGGGACTTTTACCGCATTGACATTTCCCTCTGCTCACCAAGTGCACTGTTGAATTTTACTTGGAGTGTGTTGCCCGACTTATATGGTAGTGATCAGTTCCCTATACTCCTGAAAAAAAAAAAAGGTAAAAACCACACTCGTCTTCCTCGGTGGAGATTAAAGAATGCTGAATGGCAGTTTTTTAAAGAGCTTACTTCTCCTGTCTCATCTGTTGCACATTTTAGTAGCTCTGACGAGGCTGTGACCTATTTCATTGATATGCTCCACTCTGCTGCACACAACTGTTTCCTTAATATTCTGGCCACTTTCCCTATGTATATATATATATATATATATATATATATATATATATATATATATATATATATATATATATATATATATATATATATATATATATATATATATATATATATATATATATATATATATATATATATATATTTCCCCAGGAAGCAGCGTCTGTGGCACTACAGCAATACAACCCTGGATAATCCCAGGCAGTACTTTTAGAATTTCCCATGGAATGAATTTTGCTTTCGTGGCTGGGGTCATTCTGAGTGGGCTATGTGCATCACAGTGGCATACATTCCATATTCTTTCCCTTTGTCTAACACAAATACTCAAGCTTGTTCTTCTGCTGTTCACAACAATGAGGAAACTTTCATACTGTGCCGACGCCTGCAAACTGATGAATCTCATGCTCTGTATATTTATGCCCGGGATCGTGGAAAATCTATTCTGAGAATAGCCAGAAAATCCAACATCCGTGCCAAGTATACAATGACTTGTTCAACTTTTCCCCCTCTCATTCTTTCAGGCTTCTTGCCAAAGTTTTCTCCAGCAACTTTTCTTCTTCCTCTTTCCCTCCTCTAATCCTTCTTGAAGGAAATGTTGCCATCTCTTCACCTGATAAAGCTGAACTCCACTTTAGATTAATTCAGCTCTGTTCCTCCAACTCCGCCCCCCTTCTGACTTATTTATGGCTGCCATTAAAATCTCTTCAAAGAAAGTATTTTCTGCCTTCTCTCGGGTTAACACTCGGTAGGCATATGTACCAGATGGGATTCTTCCAATTGTTCTCAAGAACTGTGCTTCCGTGCTGACACCCTGTCTAGGCAAACTGTTCCATTTGCTACTCTAGTCCAACCTGTTCCAATGAAAGGTGACAACTCACAAGCCTCCAACTACCGCCTCATTGAATATATTTTAAACTCCAAAATTCATGAGCACTTTACACGTCATGACCCTCTTTCAAATGATTACAACCTATA
This sequence comes from Petrolisthes cinctipes, assembly GCA_033782935.1. Taxonomy (NCBI): domain Eukaryota; kingdom Metazoa; phylum Arthropoda; class Malacostraca; order Decapoda; family Porcellanidae; genus Petrolisthes; species Petrolisthes cinctipes. The sequence continues at coordinate 2,426,518 of JAWQEG010000040.1, forward strand.
CTATTCCACACAGTTTGACAATTGCCCATCCAACTACTCTGCACATCGCGTGATGATGCAGTGGCACGCCTGACTTTGGATGTTTCCCTCATCTCCGACTGGGGCAGAGAACACCTTGCGGTTTTCAATACCTCGAAAGCACAGTTCCTTCACCGTTCAACTCGCACTAACTTTTCAAATGACTATCCCCTTTACTTCAACGACATACAGCTTGATCTTCCTCCTTCCCGTAATATTTGTGGTGTTTCTTTTTCTCACAAATTCTCTTGGAGAGATCATATTACTTCTCTAGCTAATACCGCCTCAAAAAAGTTGGGTGTACTGCACAGATTTCTTGAATACTCTCCACCCGAGCAGTTGCTGTCTGTCTCTGTACAGGGGTCTTATTAGCTCCAGTATGGAGTATGGCTCTCATGCGTTGAGTGACTCAATCTTTACAACACTCCTGGACAAGGTGGAATCAAAGGTCTTTCGTCTCATCAACTTTCTTCCTCTTACTGATTCACTACAACCTCTTTCTCTTTGACGGAAAGTTGCATCACTCTCTCTCTTCTTCTGCTAGTACACTGGACATTGCTCTTTTGAGCTCTCTCAGTGTATGCTTCCTCCCCTCAGGAGAGAATGCAACACTCGCCAAGCCTCTCATTCTAGCTCCTTTTCTGTCCAACTCCTTTATGCAAGAGGTTACCTGTATTCTCAGTCTTTCATATACGGTACACAATTGGTAAACTCTGGAAAACGCTATCTCCCTCCATCTTTCCACTTTACTACGACGTATGTTCCTTCAAACGAAATGTGTCTAGGCATCTCGAACGAAATTGAATATGATTTTGTTCCACTTTCACTTTGATTACACAGATGAGGACGACAAGCGTGCTCACAGCATTTAGTTCTCATCTTTTTCCATATAGAAATTATTATTCTGCGATTCCTTCCAAGAATGTGTATTCTCTCTCTCTCTCTCTCTTTCTCTCTCTCTCTGGCCTAGAACAAGTACAGTTTGCTTTATTCCCCTTTATAGTCTACGCTACTTTTTTTGTTTTGAGATCATGATTTGCACTCTTATCCTGTTTGCTAGTTATTTAGTTTTTCACATAGTTTGTATGGAATCTATGCAATTAATGCGAAAGTTTGTCTTGCGCACCAGTGTTGCCAGTTATCAATAAAAAATTACCATAATTGGCACTGGGATCTATATGCATTGCAGAAATTACATAAACAGAGTAAGCCCTGGTCCAAGCTGCCCCTGTGGCCTGCGAAGAAGACCAGGGAATATTCCTTCTAAATATTTGAATTATTTAATGATATCCAAAGGTGTAATAAGATAAATACAGTGGATTTACAGATAATCAGTAAGTCTTTTACCATGCATCTACTCAAAGCTAATGTTCATAGTACATTAGTGCTGTAATAATTGTATTTGATATTTAGCTAAATACAACGTATGATGTACTCGTATATATGTGTTGATGATTGTCACTGCAAGTATTTTGGTTACGTAATGAGAATATTTGTTTTAACAGGGTGGTCGGTGGGTGTGTACCTCTTCATAATGGAACATTTGGTCACTTTCCTCTCCTATTGCAAGTAAGGTCGCCGTTATGTCACTTCTCTTCACTATATGGGTCTTCTGTATGGTAATCGGGACCCACACCAAGCTCCAACATCAATCTTGAATTCCTGATAAACTTGTCTTGAAAAGTAGACACCGGGATATCCTTACATATCACGGCTAATCACGATAGAACGATTATTTCATCCTGGCGATAATGCACCGATTCTCTCCCATATAATACAGTATGACCTTCGATACAAGTTTCATGTACCTTCCAGTGTTTGTAAGTAGCAGATTAATTCCAAATTGTACAATTTGTTTGCAAAATTTGCAAAATTTATCTTAAATTGCTGTGTACATTTGCCATATAAGCCAAGAAATAGAATGAGGAAACCGGTATATTTTCGCCTCTAGTGCAGGAAGAATGAACACAGTTCTCAGCTCTCCTTAAATCTAAATAACGTAATCATTGCCTGTAGTGTTGTGGGCAGTACTTTTAGATTTTAGGCGCTACTCCCGAGGTACATATCTTGATATGTCGCTCCTTTCATTTTCTACCATTGTGCTTGCTGTCTCTATCACATTCTCCTTCATGTGTCAGTATCATCCAGGCCTATGGGGATCTTATTTCATCCTCAAAGGAAATTAGTTCCTTCTTATTCCTTTGTGCTTGTTGTCCCACCTCCATATCACATTCTCCCTCTTCCTACAGAATCTTCTAGGCCTAAAGCAGTTTTTTTCATATACTTCAGTTTATCCATCCCCAAATGAGCATCTCACAATATGGAGATCAGTGCATTCAAATTGGCTAAATTCTGACACCCAGTCACCAAAAATGGCATCAGTGTCACACTTACCATAGGCTGTTTCTATGCCCACTGTCCCAAATCCTCTCTAGTTATTGCAGAATTAGAAAATGAATATTTAATTTTCATTATTAAACATGTATTGTACGGTGCGAGATCATCAGTAGTCGTGTCGCTGTTTTGTTGGAAGATAAATATTCATGACACAGTATGAACGGCTGAATATATCAGAAATTTGCCCCGTCAGCATATTGTTTTCACCATATTTTCATTAAACAACTATCGATGCTCACTGTACAGACATTTATGCCTCTTGTATTCTTACAATCAGTAAAGGCAAGACTGCTTCATATTTTATTCATTCACGCTACCTTATTATCTATATTTAGTGTAACATAGATTATGTGCTAGACTCCTGGACACCTCTCAGCCAGAAGACTAGTGCCCGGTTGCATATTCGCGTTCTGTAACCCATGTCAGTCGCCTCAGCCCCTCCTCCTCCTTCTCGTGGCCTTTCATCAAATCACCCAGCAGCGCGCCATATAGGATGCCAGCTGTACAAAAATATTTCATCACATTTGATGCATGAATAGATAAATAAAATATATATGACTATCTACATTGTACATGGATTGAAAAAATTGATTAACAAAATGATGATGACATAGAGGTAATTTTGTTTTCTTTTATTTACCTAAAAGAGAGAGAGAGAGAGAGCGTGGCAACACCGTCTGTTTACATCATCAGCTGTTTTTCGGATTTTTTTCCTGCAGAATCCCGTTTTCCAACTTCCAACTCCGAATAAGTTCCAACAGAAGTTACAGCTCTGTTAAACTCTTATAATGTGCGCCTGTACTGTAGATATAAAGGGCTTCTCATGCCTTGTAATTAAACAAAAACATAATTACACTCACGTAAGGATGACAAACGTCACCTTGGAAAAAGATATAGATATACTTGGTAAGCAGTCTGTGTGTTAATCCCATGCCTTCTGTTCATTACATTATCGGTACAGTACAGATACCAACTAACTTATGATAACCTCCATGCTGTTTACCTACGGTTATCTAGTGCTTCCAATTTAGGGTAAAATACCCTAAACTAGGGTAATCAGACTCTTTTTGGGTAGTGTTTAGGTTAATGCCTTATTTGGGGTAATTATAGGGTAATTCATTATTTTAGGCAAATTATCGTTTATAAACATGTCAATCTTTCGAAAATTAAGAATAGTACACAAAGCTATTGTATACATGTACAAAAAAGTCGGAAGTTAATTAACACGGAGGTTACTTGTTTACATTGCTTTGCAATTTTGCCAAACCCATCAATTTATCTTTAATCCAGTGTATTGGGGTGTAGCGGCTCCATATATAGCCACTCCTATATCCCTTTGTCTACTCATAGCTAGCCAAGCACGAAGTGGCGAGTACATTAATCTCCTTCCCACACACGACTACTCCCCCTTGGGATACCAGCCGCCAGTCCTCTCTCTTGGGATACGAGCCGCCTCTCTCTAGGGACGCCAGCTGCCAGACTCCACTCCTTGTCTCGGCAGTGATTCATCCCTGGGAGAGAAATACTTGCCTACGTGCTGGGTCAGGAGATCACGTGGGGACGCTACACCCGGGACCGTAGTGTTACAACCCCAGTTATGGCTTATTTATGTCTAGGGGAAGATCCGAGGTTGTAAACAAGCTCGAGTTTTAACTCTGGTAGATATGTTACTGTAGTCAGTGGAGTTACATCTAATGAAATGAAAAAGGGAATCTCACTCCAATCCCTCAATGGATGTTTGCCCAGAAAAGAGTAATGAAAACGAATAACGAATGAATTTAACATGTATATTATTACCATCACCAAAAGTTAACACAATATCTCTTTTACAATTACAATATTTACAATAAGAAAGACATAATATGACGTTAAAGAGACACTGAATGACACCAGTTAGAACACCAAATAATAGAACACAATCAGAGTATAGTAAAGCAAAACAGAGCACAATAAAACAGAGGTGAGCAAAGCAAAGCAGAGCTGGTATGAAGTGACAGAGTGAAGCCTGAGTTTTCACTGCCTTGGAAACCTTGCTTGCTTGTTGGATTTATTGGCTATCAACCAGTGGCATATAGCCAAAGGTCATTAAGCCAATGGTTCCATTTTATTATATCAGTCTATATAAGGTCATAAAGTTTTGTCTCCCTCGGAAAACTCATTAGTTTGTTTATAATATTTTTGTCATCTGCTAGAATATTTTCGATGGTGAATGCTTTATTTTTCAGTTGAAAGTACTGTTTAATTTTAGTTCTTTGATTTTTATATTCATTACAAAAAATTAGCAAATGACTTATTGATTTTATGGAGTTACATTCTTGGCACTCAGGGGGGAAGTTTCTGTTAATATGGGGTTCATGGTGGGTTACCCATGTGGCATTGACCCTGAGACGGGCCAACACCACCTCGTCCCTACGGTTACGCCATGATGACGTAACCCAGGGTTCTATGACTTTTTTTTACTTTATTGTTGATGTTTAATCTGGTCCACTGCCTTTGCCACAGGAGATGAATTCAAGACCTAACAAGGGAAACAAAACACAAAAAGCCACACTGCTCGTCAACCAGCAAATTCCTGGAATTAAAAAATGCAATAGCCTACGAATAACAATTCGTTCCATGACCTTGCATAAGCAATTTGTGAGCGCAATAGGGCGATACGATGAAGTCGATCTGGGGCCCCCCCTCCTTTCGGTATGGGAATGACATGTGCAAAGGGCCACGAGTTTGGAAAAGTGTGACCCCTCCAAATCTCGTCGAACACCTGTAACATCTTGATCATGGAATCATGATCAAGATGCTTTATCATCTCTTACCGAATCTCATCGGGTACTGGGGATGTCCCACTACAGGCTCCTAGGGCTTGGACAAGCTCTTGCATTGTTAGATCACTGTTGTAATCTAATTCATCTCCTTTGGCAAAGTCAATATGCTGCAGCTCTGATCCTTCCTTGATAGGCAGGAAAGCTGGATGGTAATTTTCAGAGCTGCTAGCAAAAGAGAACTGCCTGGCGAGGGTGTTAGCAATGTCTCTAGGTTCATCATAGTTGATGTTATTAAAACAGATGTTGGTAATTTTATTAGATAATTTTTTTTTTTTTCTTACAATGGACCATACTTGGGAAATTGATGTTTCACTGTTTATACTAGAGACAAAGCATCGCCAGGAGTCTCGTTTGGCTTGTCTGATGGTTCGACGAGCCCTAGCTCTCATACGTTTATACTTGCGAAAGTTCTCATCACTAATGTGATTTTTGAAAAGCCTGTAGGCTCTATTCCTCTCACACAGTACCCTGCGGCAATCTGGTGTCCACCATGGAACTCTATGCTTTGCGCTATCTATCGAAGTCTTAGGAATTGTTGCCATTGCGGCTTTGAGGATATTATCTTGAATATTATTTACTTTATCATCAATGGTTTCTCCAACAATTTCAATATTGACACTCTTTGTGAAGGACACCCAGTCTGCTTTTTTACTTTAAATTTAGGTGCTGAAGGCTCTTTAAGGGGAAACAATCATCTTGTCCTTTTAGTTCCGAGGACACCCATGGACTTTGACCTTAATACGGTTCATAAACATTAGCAAATGGATTCTCTAATAAATGTAATAAGATATTCATTAAAAACTGAGGATGAAAATAAATGGACCATAATTACCCAGTCACTTAAATATCTTTTCCCTTCATGGTGATATTATTTACAGAAAACTAAGGAAATGTGACGTACAAACCAATCAAATAGTGATACAACAAATAATAATTCCCTCAGTATTAATTACCCTTATATCATAATGCAGAAGGACATCCTGGGAGAGGTAGGTAACTAACCACTCTCCATATAATATACTATTAGCATAAACTAAGGGTAGATGATGAAACACATATATCGCTCACTGCGAAACATACAATGCAAATAAAGGCCATACATTTGGACCTTTGTTCCATGACGGGAATCCCTAATCCTGGACGAATCATGGGACATAGTAGGAATAGATCTACTTTCCTTACCAATTTCGAGTCAGGACACAAATAAGTTATTACCTATGGTTAACTATTTTCTAGATATTTGGTGGCGGCACCACTACGATAAAAACCGCAAAGGTAAGTGCACATATATTTAAAACCATATCAAAATGTCCATATACATGTCCCAATATTATAAAAGGTATCTGACTTCTACTATATTAAGCAAACGTTTGTATTAACATATCTCCCAGCAGTTCCTGGGTCAACAAAACGGCAAAACCGTAAAATACTAGAAGTACTTCGTGGCACAGAAACAATGAAAATCCCTCCACATGGGAAGACTGCATCAATATGACGGTCAATAAACACTACAAAACACGGAAATAAAGGGAAAAACTCCACATGACATACTATATGGCGTATGAATACGTCTTTCATATGATATACAATTGCCACGAAGAAGCCATACTACAACATGGACAACTATGCTGAACAACAGTGAGTTGCATTTCAACAATTTCATCATGATGAACAAAGCAATTTATCGGCTTGCAGGGAAATAATGCGTGATCGCCGACATAACAAAGCAATTTATCGGCTTGCAGGGAAATAATGCGTGATCGCCGACATAACAAAGCAATTTATCGGCTTGCAGGGAAATAATGCGTGATCGCCGACATAACATAATAATAATACGGGTACCCGATCGAAACTTCACACAGTCATATCTTTAGTGGGTCATATCTCTAATACAGCATAATTTTACCAGGCGGGTGATATTGTTTATGTAAAGAGAATAAAGAGATTGGTAAAAAGCGCGCAAAATCCCAACATCCAAAATAAAACCAATCAAAATCTCTGAAACATCAACAATTTCCTCTTCCTAGTAATATTATCCCTACTATTGATGGTAATAATATAAACAATTACAAACAAAAACTCCGATCGGTTTCCAATGAAATATAATATTTTTTCTTACAGATGTGGCTCAAATCAACCTATATAATGGTTTTCATGTCTATACTCGCGGCGGCTACAAGCTCCGACGAAGTACACGCCGCAAAAGATGACATCTTGAATCCGAGAGCTCTCGTTTACAATTTTATCAAACAGTTGAAAAGAAAAGGAAAATAAATAAAATATTGGTGACGAACGATATGATCACTATTTCTTACTCTTTACAGGCTATATGAATTATTACCAAAAATTTCTGCCATTGAGCAGTGGGTACAGATACGGTATTTAATGATACACTAGTTTTGTTTGACAGGTATCACACGAATGAATTTACCAATTTAAATGCATTATATTCTATAGTGTCCTTTCACTATTGGGCGCCCTAGAAATGGGTTCAGCGACTCAGGTAATATTGCTCGCTTATTTATACAAAAAATATAATGGCTTGGAGCCATCATCATTTTTAAGTTAAATTTCATAAGCACTATTTGGTACTGCTTAGAAAGTGGTATACAAGCATTATTCCATACGTAAAAGGTTGCAGGACAAGCCGTTGCCAATCAAGGTAAGATAGAGTAACAGGTATATACTGTATTAGTGTGCAAATCATTGCACGGAAATTACATACGATTTATATAACTTTACATGACCAACAAAAGAAAGGACCACATATATGGAATAATCACATCATATTTTTAGGCTTCTATTTATTTCTGTGAGTTAGCAGGAAAATGAATTGCAGGTAAAGGAACTTAGAGAGGAATGACAACCATTTATTAATTAAGTGAGTATTTACTGCCAGTAAGGTAAGAAAAACTCACAATTATTACCACTCCAACAACTACGAGATGCAATGGTACAATCATTGATGAAATCCCATCTTACCTATTATCTTTCAAGAAATATTATTATACAGTCATGCGTAGTATTTTAATACAAAATCATATACTCATTATTATTCCCATAAAAGGTAAAATGTTATTCACAAGCTACGCACTTCAACAATTCCCAATGAAAATGGAAGTAATCCTTTAATATTCGATTTTCATCCAATAAGTATTATACTTAGTGATGATGTCATCAGTGACACACAACACTTCAAGTGCCATGTTGCATATCTTCATATATGTTTGTCTTGCATATTTAAGTTGCATTTAAATCTCCAAATGATGCAAAATCTCCACTTGCTTGGAATCACAGTATTACTAATCAAACACTATATGCATGTACATTCATATCTATTACTAATCAAACTCTCTTTCATCATCGTTTTTAATTTCCGCTATCTATACTTACCTGCTGATACACAATTAACATTAAGTTGCCCTAATCACCCTACACATGGTATGGTTCAAGGCAACTATAAAGAAGCAGACTCATAGGAAATACGATCCAATGGAATCGTTACCTTGCCTAATAAACATAAACTTGCTTAAAAACATGACACACTGAGTCTCTTCCACCTTTCAACATATTTCATTTAATGTCGACATATTTAACATCTCCTAATTAATTATCAGTTGTTTCAGAAAAAATGAAACTATTAAGTTACTCAAGGAGGATAGGATTCAAACATCCTTATTATATCATTTGATTCCTCCAAATATTGATCACAATAAAACTTGGTACCAATGTTTATTATCCCATGTCTTATCTTTCTGGCATGTACTATAATATTTATGTATTGTATAAGACAGTCTACTATACTATTTTTGAATTGTATAAGAAAGAACTATCGAGGTATACTGAATTATCTTGTATTGGAAAGAATAAGACTGTTATTTCACAGCCCCCCCAACGGGAACCGCCTTGACGTGGTGGGGGGGCTTGCGTGTCTCTATGACCTGGCGAGCTAGACTAGAGGGGGCTCCGGCCCCTGCTCTGCCCCGATTTCGGGGAGAGAGGGCTTCCCATGCTAGTAAGGTCGCCAGTGAGAGACCAGACTAAATGGTTCCCATGCATTAGGCTGCCAGTACGGGCCAACAGCGCTGCCCTCCGGAGGGACTGCCCTCTAGGGGCCGTCCTATGTTGGATGGTTGGGTGTCTGGGCCGGGAGATGTTAGGGAAGGGGGTCTCAGCACCGTCGTGGGCAAACTTTCGAGCCATTGGGGCTGCTTTTTTAAACGAGTGGCCCCGTGGGGGAAGAGGTACCCCGCCCACGGCGACCAGCGCTCGGTCCCCTCATCTGCCCGGTAGGTAGTAGCTCTTGGCTCCTGGGGCCAAAAACACTAAACCAATGATATATGGATACAGAAAAGCCCCAATCTCTTCCTCGAGCGGTGGTCGACCAGGCCCTCGAGACGTCACTCTCTGGTCGTGGTAAGATGCAGAAAGCTGCAAATAAGAGTAGACCTAGCAGGTCGGGTCTTGTGTCGAAGAACCCTGTTAACGATTTGGACACGTTAATGTTAACGAATGTACTCGCATCCTTTACCTATGGCGCTATCCACTCCATGTTAAAGTGCTTTGGAGTAGTCCTCCAAATCCGAATCACATATGACAGTGATTGTAGGTCTAATCGGTGCTATATTACTTTCAATACAAATGCTGCTGCCAAAGCAGCATTTGAGTCAAAAGATTCTCTGACGGTGGGGGATACTCATTGTAAAGTTCAGATGATACGGTCCATCAATGTAGTTGACAGTGACAATGATTACTGCCCTAATATATTTGATGATTCTGCAGAGCATGTCCCAAAGGAACGTCAGGTTCCTACACCCTTTTGGTTTGTGGCTTACTACAGGGAGGGACGTGGTAACATTATCCATGCTTCCCGGTATCTTGAGAAAGAAATTGGATTATTACCAATGGGCCACATAAAGAAATATGGTAAGGGAGTTTTAATAAGAGCCAAAGATCTTACACAGACCATGATGCTCCTCAATCTCCCCTGTCCTCTGATAGCATGTTTGAATCTATTAAACCACATCGAACATTTAATTATAGCAAGGGGCGTATATATAATGAGGACCTGTATGAATTCTCTGAAGAGGACATTCTCGCTATGTGCCCAGACAGTGTCCAACGAGTAACGAAGATGAAAGGCAGTAAAAATATGATCATCCTCACTTTCTATGGCTCGCATATCCCAGATCGCATTAACATTAACCCCACCTCATTTGAGGTGAAGCCTTTTGTTGAGCGTCCACTACAGTGTTTCTGTTGTTATGAGTTTGGTCATGGGAAAAGGAACTGCAACAACCGTTCCCGGTGTGGTAATTGTTCTGCTCTTGACTCACATCTTACTTCTGAGTGTCGGTCAGAGAGTTACTGCTTTTACTGCAGAGATTCTCACCCCTTGCGTTCTCGCCAATGTAAGATGTACCTACTTGAGCAGGATATCCTCCACTTAGCTAATACTCAATTCATTAGCATAGGTAGTGCCAGACGGCAACTCAACTTCAGGCGACAGAAGGATGATGGTGTGAAGACATACGCCTCCTCCCTTCGCCCTAACTTGGTTGCAGCACCCTCTCAACCCTCTCAAGAGGCAGCTGCTTCTTGCTCTAGTGAGAACGTTTCTAAGGTTACTCTACATAATAGTTTCTCTGTCTTGGAAACTTTATCAGACACTCATTCTGGTGACCCTTCAACTGATGACAATTCTCAGACTTTAGCTAAAGGTGTCCATGTGGTAGAGGTTCACGCTGCCTCACGCTCTCCCAAAAGGAAATTTAAGTCACCTAAACTGCCACAGAGACGCCTTCGTGTTTCCTCTGAGGCACTTGACTCTATAGATGTTCCACCTTGTGAGGCAACCATCTCTGTGGACTCATCCATAGTTTCCTCTCAATTTCACCAGAAGCGTTCTCGTGGCTCTGATGAATCTCTTGATTCAACAGAAGTTCCTCCTCGCAAGCTTCCTTCGGGATCATCAGAGGGGTGTGAAGTTAATGTGGATGCCACGGATGTTGTGACTTCAAAAGATTCACTTTCTCTTCCGCTTGAGCAGCGGAGTGATTCTACCACCTGTATTATGGATGTTGATGTATCTGCCTGTGTCAGTGATACCACTGCTGTACAGGACAGAACCAATGTAATTGTTTCAAAGAATATCCCAGCTCATATACCTTCATCTTCTTCTAACATATCAGATGCTTCAGGGACTCGTCTACGGGTCCCAATTACTGCCCCAAGTACTACTCCTCGGGTTCGCTCTTCTTCTAGTGGCCCAGGATTAGACAAATCTTATTGTTTGAATAAACCCTCAGGTCGAGGTGGTAGTGGGAAGTACCTCCGTGAGGCTTCCCAAAAATCAGTACTAAAGTAACACCGTTCAAGGTCCTTCAGTGGAATTGCCGTGGCTTGCGTGCTTCTTGGGAGGAACTGCGCGTTCTTCTCTCTAGCTTCTCTCCTGCATGTGTTTCTCTCCAAGAGACAATGCTTGGGGACTACATTCCTGCCAGTCCTCCAGCATACTCAGCATTTTATTCCAATTCATTTGAAAGGCAGGGTCATCATGGTGGCTCTGCCATCCTAGTTCGCCGAGATATTCCATGCACGAGCCTGGAGCTTGACACTCCGCTCCAGGCTGTTGCAGTTAAGGTTTTTATGGACCGCCCGTACACTGTATTCAGTCTATACCTTCCTCCCAGTGTTACAGTTGAGAGGGGTGATCTCAACCATCTTGTACCGGACCTTCCATCTCCCTTTATTTTATTGGGTGATTTTAATGGTCGTCATCCTCTGTGGGGTGACAGTTCGGTCAACCCCAGGGGTGTTTTATTGGCTTCTTTTATTGAGGATGAGGGATTAGGGGTTTTAAATACGGGAGATGTGACACATTTTAATAGCCCTACTGGGACTTTTACCGTCATTGACATTTCCCTTTGCTCACCCAGTGCTCTGTTGGATTTTACTTGGAGAGTGTTGCCTGACTTATATGGCAGTGACCATTTCCCTATACTTTTAGAAGGTAACAGGTACGAACCACAGTCTCGTCTTCCTAGGTGGAAATTAGAGAAGGCTGACTGGCAGTTTTTTAAAGAGCTAACTTCTTCGGTCTCTTCTGAAGTCGATTTCGGTAGCTCTGACGAGGCTATAACATATTTCACTGATATGCTCCACTCTGCTGCTCTCAACTCTATCCCTAGAACTTCTGGCTACTTTCCCAAACGTCCTGTCCCTTGGTGGTCACCAGTCTGCACCACTGTTGTGCGGGAGAAGCGCGCTGCTTTCTCTCGCCTTCGTCGCAATCGTGGGGACCCAACTCTTTTAGAGGACTTCCGACGGGCAAGGGCTCGGGCTAGACGAGTTTTAAAAGAGGCCCGACGTGCATCTTGGAAGGCCTATGTGTCTTCAATTAATACTAAAACTCCACTCACCCAAGTGTTCAGGAGAGCCCGTAAGATGGCGGGGAAGTTTTCTCCTAGTTCTCCACCTGTACTTAAGGTCAATGGAATTAAGATCATGGATGGTTTGACAGTGGCCAATACCATGGCAGAGGCTTTTGCAAAGGTCTCCAGCCGTGACTCTCGACCTCTGGCTGTCCGGCATGAGTTAAGAGCCAAGGAGCATATAGTCCTGGATTTCACAGGGAACGAGAATGAAAGTTATATCCATATATTCACCCTGAGAGACCTGCATTCTGCTCTCTCTCTCTGCGGCGACACTTCTCCTGGGCCAGACAACATCCCATATGCAATGTTACGACACTTGGGTGAGGAAGCGATCTCATTTCTTTTAGCTGTATATAACAGAATCTGGCTGGAGGGTGTCTTCCCTTCTGGGTGGAGGGTTGCTACCATCCTTCCTTTTCTCAAGCCGGGCAAGGACTCTGGTGTTGCCCTCAATTATCGACCAATTGCCTTGACCCTCTGTCTCTGTAAACTATTTGAAAAGATGGTGAATGTCAGACTGGTATACTTCTTGGAACGGGGTGATTTTCTGTCTCCGTCCCAGTCTGGCTTTCGTAAATACCGTTCCACTACAGATGCTCTGGTCAGGTTGGAAGCTGCTGCATGTGAGGCTTTTGCACGACATCAACACCTTGTCTGTGTATTCTTTGATTTAGAGAAAGCCTATGACACTACATGGCAATATGGCATCCTGCAGCAACTCCATTTATATGGCCTGCGGGGTCGCCTTCCACGCTTTCTTAAGGAGTTTCTCAGTGGTCGCAGTTTTTCTGTGAGGGTTGGTACAACCCACTCAGCATCTGTTGCACAGGAGGAGGGCGTCCCCCAGGGAAGCGTCCTCAGTGTCACATTGTTTGCAGTAGCAATTAATGCCATTGCCTCATCCCTTCCAGACGGTATAGCTAACTCGATGTACGTTGACGACCTAGCAGTCTGGTTTGCTGCTTCCCGTATGTCAGTGGCGGAGCGGCGCATGCAGCTTGCCCTTGACAGGGTGTCACGTTGGACTGATTCTCATGGGTTTCGATTTTCTCCTTCCAAGACAGTTGCTATGCACTTCTGCCGCATCCGAGGCGTCCACCCGGATCCGGACTTATTCATGTATGGTCATCGGATACGATGTGTCGAGGAGACTCGCTTTTTGGGTCTCCTTTTTGACAAACGTTTGACTTGGGTTCCCCACTTACGTACACTTAAGGTCTCTTGCCTCAAGGCTCTTAACCTGTTGAGGGTCTTGAGCCATACTTCCTGGGTGGCTGATCGGGCCACCCTCCTCCGCCTATACCATGTTCTTATTAGGTCAAAACTCGACTATGGGTGTGAGGTGTACTCTTCTGCCACCGATGCCCGTCTCAGAGTTTTAGACCCTGTTCATCATGCTGGAGTACGTCTGGCGACCGGAGCCTTCATGTCGTCCCCAATCCCCAGTCTCCTGGTGGACGCTAATGAGCCACCTCTTGATCTCCGTCGTCAGTCCTTGATGGTTCGTTGTTGGCATCGATTACATCGACATCCTGACTCCCTACCTTGCTTAGCGGTGTCATCTGATATCATGTCTCAGTACTACCTTTTACATTCTCATGCACCATGGCCCTTTGGCTTCCGGGTCAGGAAGGCTATGGAGGAGATGGGCTTAGATGACTACCAGATTTGTCCTGTGAGGGTCCCCAGGGTGGCTCCATGGCTTCTTCCAGAAGTTTTCCCCTGCACCTGCTTTACAGACAAGAAGGAATCTCTTCCTCCTCCAGTGGCTCGTTCCCTCTTTTTAGAACATGCCTTCACTCACAGGGAGTCCTTCCCTGTGTACACTGATGGGTCAAAGTCTGATGCTGGAGTTGGCTTTGGAGTTGTCTTTCCTGACTTTTGCCGTGGAGGCAGGCTCCCTTCTGTCATGTCCATTTTTACTGCTGAGCTCTCGGCCATTTTATATGCCCTCCAAGTGATTTTTACTCTCCCTCAGCCTTCGTTTACTATTTTTAGCGATTCCTGTAGTGCCTTGCAGGCCTTGTGCAATTTTAACTCTACCCATCCCCTGGTGTTGGCCATTCTTGAGTGGCTTGTCCTCCTGGGTCGTCGTGGCCGGAAAGTCACTTTTTGTTGGGTCCCGGCCCATGTGGGTGTTGATGGGAATGAGCGGGCTGACGCCCTGGCTAAGGCTGTGGTCTCCAATTCCCGGCCTCCTGCCAGGCATCATCCTGTTCCTGCAGTGGACCTTCGACCCTACATAGATGCTACCGTTCTTTCCTGCTGGCAGGACAGATGGGACGCCATCGGGGCTAACAAGCTCCGCGACATCCGCCAGCGCCTTGGATTGTGGAGCTACAGTGGCCTGTCTCGCCGGTGGGAGACGGCTCTTGTCCGTCTCCGCATTGGCCACACATTATTGACTCATGGCTTTTTAATGGAGAGGGCTCACCCTCCCTACTGTGATGATTGTCTGGTCCCTTTGACAGTACGGCATCTTATTGTCGAATGTCCCAGCCTTGGGGACCTTCGTCGTAGGCACCTCTCCGAGTACCGGAAGGGTGACGGTTCTTACAGTCTCTTCCAGGTGCTCGGGGAGGAGGCTTGTTGTGTGGGAGGGAACACCCTCTCCTATGTGGAGGAGGCTGGCCTTCTCCACAAATTGTGAATTTTATTGTATTTATGGCTATTTATTTTTAGGTAGTTAAAGTTTAATGTTTCTTTCGTTAATATTTCAATTCTTGTATATATCTAACTTAAATAGGTTATTTCATTAATATATGATCTTTTGGAAGACGTGGGTTTTATTTATGCTGCTTCTCCCTTTTGAGGTAGTGAAAATTATTTAATTTTTGTACATATTTTATTAATGATGTAGATGACCTTTATATGTTGGGCGGTATATGACCATTGTTGTTGCGCTGCCAGATGCCTAATGGCATCGATAAATCAATCAATCAATACCTTAATATTATCCTTACTTTTGGCATTTGAGCGATTATTCTTATTAAAGTAACACTTATCTGGGCTGTGTCCATATTTTCTACAGATTTTACAATAAGGCTTCTTCTTCGCGCTCTGTGGTGTGAAGTTTGTAGTGTGTGGTGTCTGTGTGCTGTGGTGAGTGTTTGTGTCAGTGATCACGGCTACAGGTAGGGCTCTAGGTACATTTAGAGGTTCTTTTTGACTAACCTTTGCTGCATATTTGACTAATCTGTCACTTGGTTTATATTCTATTTTAGCAGCTTCAAGCCTGGATTCCTCTGTTAATAGTAAAGTATACTGTATGTACTCAATTAGCTTGTACACATTGTTCCCTGTCATGTTACCCTGTGCGTTCAACCACTCTGACCCTTTTAAGAGTTGCTTAGCATCGCTAATGGTCGAACCTGCTAATGCTAGAGCCGTACTTGAATTAACGGTTCCACAGTTACTCACTGTCCTTCTAACCATTCTATGAATCCATGTTAGTGGACCGCCAAACTGCCCCCCACCGAAAACATCTATCATGTCTTCACTAAACTGCTTAAAATTATTTAGATTATCTGGATCGGTGAAGGCAGTTGCAGTCAGTAATGTACTAGCTTGAGAATCTGGTTTAATGTGTCCACGTACGAACCTTATCTTTCCTTTGTCATCTGTAATTCCTGCAGTAAGCATATTATCTTCACAAACCCTTAGAAAAGTATGGATAATATAGTTAACATCTTCCCCAGTGAATTCTTTCACAGTATGTGCTTGAGGCGAGACATTAATAGTAGGTGTAGTGTTAGTTGCCATTGTCGTTGAAGTATTAGTTAGTTGCCATTGTGTATGATGAAGTGTTAGTAGGGAAAGCCGTAGAGTAAGTACTTACGTCCTGAGCGAGTTTTACTGAGTGAAATGTTTGTAGTAACAGTAGTAAACAATTCAGTTAGTGAGGTAGATCTAGTTAGAGAAGGAGTATTAGTTGTTACTCTGTCTTCTTTTATGTCTAAATCTAGTGCAAGAATATTTTTACTCAAGGGAGAACTTACACTTTCTATAGTACTTACGCTTAAATTAGTGATTTATGTTGTATCGACTAAGCTTTCACTACTTTTAAATATTGATAAACTATGTTTAAGTTTACGAAGTGCATCCAGTGCGGTACCGTATTTTCTCACATTCATTACCTGTCACTCTGATTGAAGAATAACAAAGGACACTCTTCTGTTTATATACGTGAAGGCGTACGCATATAATACCCACAATTATGAATACATAGAATGTGTAATGAGAAAATATATTGTTAATACGTTTACATTTAATATTATATCCTAATGTGATGATGTTAGGATTGTGTTATATATTTGTAATATATAATTATATGTACCTAGCTACTGACCATGGATCGTTGTTGTGGCGTTGATAATTAATTGGATTGTATTCCAGTACTTCCGTGTGTCCGACGTGGTACCATTACCAAGCCATCGTCCTTCCGAGTCGTATGGTTGCACTTCGTTGAGTTTTTAATAATCCCGTCTAGATGAAGTTTGAAGTTAATCACTTCCCTCAACTATACTGCATGATTGAGTATAGAAGGTATAGTGGTGGTGTAGTGATGTCGTACCAGACCACGCCCACGTCCTTCCTTGTGACTGGAGTGTGGTATGGGGTAGCTGGTGGTGAGTGATGAGTAGAGCGGTGACGTAATAACCCCTCCGTGTGTGAGGTGGTAAGTTCGATGACGTCACCACTGTCTGATACAGTGAGCTCGGGAGAGGCTAGAGTTTTGTTTTGAGTTGTGAAATGCTGAGTTAGCTGCTCAGACACTTTCCTTTCCTCTCCTCTCTCTCTCTCTCTTTCTCTCTCTCTTCTTCACTGAACTTCACTTAATCTTCACTTCTCTATCGTTTCTCTTTTTTAACCCTTTTATTATTTTGTGTTTATTTCTCGGTTATCACTTGCTTTTTAACTGTTGTATTTCTCCTTTGTTTTACACCATTTATTTCGTATCCACACCACTGTTCACCATATGTTCTGGGGCAAGAAAGACCTGACTTACTCCAGACATGTGATTGTTGATGATGTGGTAGCTGGCGACGAACCGGTAGCTGGCGACTGGTTCGTAGTCTTTGTCTTTTTATTAGTCTTTGTAGTATTATTAGTCTTTGGCGTCTCTTCGGAGTTTGATTTTAATTATATGGTTTTCTATAATTATATGGTGTAGGAGAGGTAGCAAGCTTCTGTAGTTTACACAATTTATTGATAACCCGAGTGAGTACAGTTTCACAAATATGTTTGGGGTTAGGTTAGACTTGAGCTAACTTTAGAGAGATTATATGCTAAGGTAACCTGAGTGTATGGTTATCAATAGCTAACTGAGGCTTGTGGTGCGGGAACAAGGCGTCGCTATGACCTGTGACGTCACTATCTGCAAACGTGTTAATGGTTCCCACAGTGAGCTAGGGTTTGTATCCAAGCCTACGCTAGCAGTTTCGCGGCATCATGCGATGTGTGACTCACTCTTGTAAGTGAGTATAAGTGATTATAAGTAGCCTCTTAAATGTAGGTTTAACCGGAACATGCTGACTCACACAAAACCACACAAAGCCCCACAGCACAAACAAACACACACACATACATAGACCAATAGGGCGTCCCCCAACTTGTAATTATTGTGGTAAACTTGGTCACATAATTGACAAATGCTGGAAGAAGTCTGGGGTTGTTAGGCCTATGCACTATGTGAATAGTAGGAATGTTCCTGTTGTAACTTTGGAATCGAACCCCACGAGGTGATCCTAGTTATGTTTCTTCTTCTCATGATGCTACCTCTTCAGGGGCCGGGAGAAGTTTGTCGTCTTATGATGACATGCATCCTACTGATCCGGGTGCTGTAAGTTCAGGCGGTGTTTACTGACGTCGTACCTAATAGTAATTATGCTCCTTATTTGTCTTCTGGTAGTGTTCGGGTGTGTGGTGAGACGTACCCCGTTAACATTTTGCATGATACAGGTGCCTCAGTTTCATTATGGGTGAAACCACCTCAATCCGACATCACGGGAGAGGAGTTCATCCTGATCAAAGGGGTGACTGGTGCTTAGACTGTTCGTTTGGTTGAATGTAAAGTTATGTGTAATTCTTTCAGGGGTGTGGCACGGTTGGGAGCTATTGAGAGTTTGCCCGAGAGCGGGGTCGACCTAATTCTAAGGAATGATCTGCTGCGGGGTGAAGTTTTAACTGCTCCAGTGTTGACCGCCATGCCATCCACTGATGTTAAGGTAGGAGTTGATCCTGAGACCTTTCCTTTTTGTGCGGTGACACGATCCATGTCCCGAAATGATCAGAATTCACAGGAGACTATCGACAGCGGGAGGCAAAAACCCCACCCTGTGGAGCTTCACGAACCCGATGGTTCTGAGACAGAGGACGATATAGATACATTCATGGGATCACTTGAGGACATAAATGCAGTTGCCTTAGAAACAGTAGACTCACAGAAGTTAAAGCAAATGCAGTCTGAGGATCCTGAAATTGAGAAACTAAAATCGTTAGCTGTAGACAGTTTTGAGAAGGAGAAATGTGTTTGTTTTTACATGAAACAGGGAGTTTTGTGGAGACGTTGGAGACCACCTTATGTAGAAATTGATAATGGTGCTTGGGATTATCATCAGATAGTGGTTCCAAAGGGATGTAGGCAGGAGTTGTTGCACCTTGCTCATTCCACTCCTTTTGCAGGTCACATGTGGGTGAACAAGACATTACAACTTTGGGCGGAGTTCTATTGGCCGCGCATGCAAGATGACGTGGCACATGTTGTCAGGAGTTGTCATTCTTGCCAACTGGTTGGCAGCCTTAACCAGACTATACAGAAGTCCCCTATCATTCCCATTCCTGTATTTGAATCCCCATTTACTAATTTAGTCATTGACGTGGTTGGTCCTCTTCCTCCTTCTTCAAGTCAACATCAATATTTATTAATCATAATGAACACTTCCACCCGTTATCCAGAGGCAATTCCATTGTGTAACGTAAAGGCCAGGACAGTTGTCAGAACTTTACTTGAATTCTTCACTAAGTTTGGGTTGCCCCGGGAAGTACAGTCAGACCAGGGGAGTAATTTTATGTCCAATATTTTCCAGCAAGCTTTGGCAGAGTTGGGCATTAAACACATCACCTCTTCTGCATATCACCCGGAGTCTCAAGGAGCACTGGAGCGTTACCACCAGACGCTGAAAAATATGCTCCACAAGTACTGGGACCGTGGGGTACCTTTCCTTCTCTTTGCCACCAGGGAGGTCCCACAGGAAAGTCTGGGATATTCCCCCTAATGAGCTTGTGCTTGCCCACCGTGTGCGGGGACCACTCAGTGTTGTCAAGGACTCGTGGTGTTGTAGGGTGGAGGAGAGCAAGAACATGTTAAGCAATGTGATCGAGTTCAAGACACGAATGAGAGACACGTGGGAGGTGGTTCGATAGAATCTGAAGACAGCCCAGGGAAAAATGAAGAGCTGGTATGACAAGAACACCAAGGTGCAAGAGTTCGAAGAGGGATGTGAGATATTGGTGTTAATCCCCCTGCTGGGTCCGCCCTTGTCTGCAAAGTTCAGCGGCCCGTATTTAGTTGAAAGAAGACAGACAGTTGAAGACAGTTGAAAGATTGGGGAGACAGACTACCTTTTGAGGACACCGGACCGCCACAAGAAGCATCAATTGTGCCATATAAACATGCTGAAACCGTACTACAGAGAAGAGGGAACCCAACAAGCTCCAGTGGTGCGAGTTGCAGCCACGGTCACCGCTGTAAAGAAGGAGTGTAGGAATAGCTTTGACCTGGCGAAACAGACCCTAATTACTTTCCCAGTCATGCTTGCTCCCAAGCATTCAGAAAGAATTTCTCGCTCGCAGTAAACGCCAGTAATGTAGACGCGGATGCTGTACTGTTGCAGGATGACGATCAGGGGATTGAGCATCCTATCTGTTATTTTAGTAAGAAGTTCTCTACTGTGTAGAGAAATTATTCAGTCATTGAGTAGGAGTTGCTGGCCCTGATCCTCGCCCTGCAACATTTTTCCGTGTATATTCCCCCTTTTGGGCCTGATGTGAAAGTATATACTGACCATCACCCTTTGAAGTATTTAAGAAGTTTGAAGACAAAGAATCAGCGACTGACGAGATGGAGTCTGTTCCTTCAGCAATACCACTTGTCCTTGCACCAAGTCAAAGGAACTGCTAACATCTTCACTGATTGTTTGTCACGTGGTTAGGGGTATGTTCAAGAAAAGTCGAATTTTCTAAGGAAAATTCTTTCTTTGGTGGGGGCATGTTACGACAGCCTCATAAAAGACTTGAAATAATTATCATGTTGCGAGTAGCCTAATGAGCTTTTGTTCCCACACTTCAAGCCAAGGGGGAAGTGACACAATAGGCGCCTGTGTCTATAGAACATTCGAGAAGTTCCCCTTTTCGCGGGCCTTGTGACGTCATAGGCGTGGTGGTGTTGTGTATGGGAGAGCGTGGGAGTCAGTTAGCAGAGGGGGTGGGAACTGTGAGAACGTTTGTTTTGAGTGGGGACTACTCTTCACTCTTATTTGTATCTAAGTATAATTATAAGTTTGTCTGTATATATACTGTATATATAAGTATTCTCACTCTTGTGCCATTAATAATAGTATATTCTGTGCCTGTGTATGAGTTTAATTACGTGGTGTGTTTGCCCACCGAAGCTGTAGCCATTGTTTATCGAATGTTATTATCAAGCTAATCGCTTCTGCCATTACTATTTGAACACTATCTTGAATTGTTTGTGATGGATATTAACATGTATTGTATTTTCAGGGATTAATAATTGATCGGTGCTTACTTTAACTATAACTTGGTTGTGTGTGTGATTAATTAATTATTGCTTATATTGGGATAACGTATTTTTGGGTGAGTGTTTGTTTAGATTGTTGTAGCATATCAAATCAGGCATTATTGTTTTGTTCTTAATAGTAACTTGTGTGTATTAAATATTTTCAGTGAAATTATAGTAACTTAAATTTTCCTTGAGTTTATTCTCTACTCCTAAGTAGAACCTGGGTTACGAAACTCGACGTGTTTTTATACCTCTTATATTCAACTACAGGCTCAAACTTGCCCATAGTTTCTCCATTTAATTCCGCAGTCAGATCAAAGTCTGTTGTTCTCATATCTAGCGTCGGGTCCGTAGCAGTATTGTATCATAACACCCCTCATGTGACGTCACCATCTTTCTCTCTCTCTCATCCGTTTGAGCTTCTGTTTGAGCGGTACATTTGGCGCGTGATTTTAGCCCGGAAATTTTCTGTTCGAGCACTTCTTTATGTTTTTAATCGATAAATATAGTATTTAAAATTTTAACGTAATTTTTATGTTAAGTTATGTCATGCTACGTCATAAAAACCTTTACCAGTGGTGTTGATTCAGAATATATAGTTTTGGGAGTGTAACCGTTTTTTTTAGCGGATTTATAGTAGATGAGGTAATTTTTACGTCGAGTTACATCATGTTATGTCATACCAAAACCTTCGCCTGGTGATGGTGATTCAGAATATATTTGGGTTTTGGATGTAGGTGTAACCGTTTTCAAGTTATGAGCGGACAATCAGTATAGATGAGGGTTTAGGGGTTTTATATACGGGAGTGTGTTACCCGATTTATATGGCAGTGACCACTTCCTTATACTTTTAGAAAATAACAGGTACGAACCACAGTCTCGTCCTCCTAGGTGGAGATTAGAGAAGGCTGACTGGCAGTTTTTTAGAGAGCTAACTTCTTCCGTTTCTTCTGTAGCAGATTTTGGTAGCTTTGACGAGGCTGTAACATATTTCACTAATATGCTCCACTCTGCTGCTCTTAACTCTACCCATATAACTTCTGGCCACTTTCCCAAACG
The DNA here is from genome assembly GCA_033782935.1 of Petrolisthes cinctipes. Lineage (NCBI taxonomy): Eukaryota > Metazoa > Arthropoda > Malacostraca > Decapoda > Porcellanidae > Petrolisthes > Petrolisthes cinctipes. Next base: position 2,449,053 of record JAWQEG010000040.1, read on the forward strand.
TCGCAATCTAGGGGACCCAACTCTTTTAGAGGACTTTCGACAGGCAAGGGCTCGGGCTAGACGAGTCTTAAAAGAAGCAGGAGAGTTCGTAAGATGGCGGGGAAGTTTTCTCCTAGTTCTCCACCTAATCTTTAGGTCAATGGAATTAAGATCATGGATGGTTTAACAGTGGCCAACACGATGTTGGAGGCTTTTGCTAGAGTCTCCAGCCATGTCTCTCGACCTCTGGTTGTCAGGCATGAGTTGAGAGCCCAGTAGCGCACTGTCCTGGATTTCTAGTCGAAGGAAAATGAAAGTTTTAACAATATATTCACCCTGAGAGACCTGCGCTATGCTCTCTCTCTCTCTCTGTGGCGACACTTCTCCTGGGCCAGAAAACATCCCATATGCAATGTTGCGACACTTGGGTGAAAAGGCAATCTCATTTCTTTTAGCTTTATATAACAGAATCAGGCTGGAGGGTGTCTTCCCTTCTGGTTGGTGGGTTGCTACCATCCTTCCTTTCCTCAAGCCGGGCAAGGACTCTAATGTTGCCCTCAATTACCGACCAATTGCCCCCTTATTTTTTATATATGTTCCGACACTGGACATAGGCTTAATCAAGCCCGTTACCGTGGCCCAGGTCAACTGCTGCTCACACACACACACACACACACACACACACGTCACGACTTAAGAACTGGTACCCAACCACAGAGGGAGAGAAGTGAGGGTAATTTTCAATTATTGGTATAGTAAAACCAGCACAGCTGGATTGCTATAGAATACGCCCCTTCACAAGCCCAGGCCCTGTATAGGCATAATCTGGGTTGGAAGGGTCAATTCCGTGACGTTCATCAGAAGTAAATAAAATTCAAATCTGGCGCTGTACTGATAGTGGAGCCACCTGGTGGTGGCGCGGTGAGGTATTAAGCTCCTCCGCTGAATACCGCTCGCTCACTCTGTCGCGGAACACGTCTCAGTCAACATCCACGCTCCTCGCTGCTACGCTATGGTATTGTGTCACGTGTTCCTGCTATTGTTTCTTTTGTGTTCTAGTGGCTAGCCTGCTTTGCAGATGTATCGTGTGTGTATTCTAGGAGGGTTTTAGGTGTTTATGGGGTTTTTTTCTTCGTTAGGACTGAGTTCTCTTTTCCTTAGCGAAGGGGGGCTTTTCAGCCCCTTTGTTCGGAGTTTTTCTCCGTCTTTCCCCCCCTTTCACCTTTCCTCCTGCCACTAGTACATTCTTCGTGTGTATTTTATCGGGGTTTCTGGGGTTTTTAGCGAGGTTAGTGGGCGCCACGTGGGACTTCACCTCCCCACGTGGTGAGCACATGGGGTCTTTGCAGCCCTTCCTCTTGCCTTCCCCGATTATTATGTGTCCCCTCTCGGTAAAGGGGAGTGAGAATTGTGCCCTGGTTCTCTCTTCCTCTCCCGGGCGGGGGTTTTTTATTTGATTTTTGGTGTTTTTCCATTATTTTTAGCCTGGAGTGTTTCTTCTCAGGCTACCGGGTCCCCTCCTCCCCCTCCTTCTGGATCCTTCTGTCCGGGGGGCCCTCTTTTACCCGCTCCATGTGGCGGGCTGTTTTGGTTTTACGGGGTTTTTCCCTGGTCGGGTGCGCGAGTGTGGGGGATCGTGTCCTGGTCCCCGGGTACAGCGGGCGTGTCCCGCGCTTCTTTCCTTCGGGGAGGATGGGTTTCGTGTCTTCTGTGTTCCAGTGTTTGCACGTGTTAACCCATGTTTGTGTATTCTTTTCTCCCTCAGCCTACTCGTGCCCTTTGTGCTGCTTCGGGATGTACCGTGCGGGTCTCGCCTGACGGACACCTGCACTGTTCGCCTCACGCACCCTGCTTCACTCCCTTGGGTTACGACCCTTTGGCGTGTGGTGTGTGCCGCCCCTGGGCTGAGTTGTGTCGGGTTACCTCCCCTTCTGCCCGCTCCAAGCTCCCCGCCCTTGCTTCTCTTTGTATGGCGTGGACGAGGGCTAGGAGAATGGCCCACAAACGAGACGGTTCTTCTTTGGCGTGGGTGGACCCGATTTTGGGAACGGACCTGGGTTTATTCAGGACCCGTTACCCTTCTTCCTGTCTCTCGGAGTCTCAGGGGCTAGAACCTCCTGAGGCCCGAGAGATTGAGCCTCCTTCCCTAGACGGTACTACGACTCCTTCTCGGGGCTTAACCACCCGGGAAACGAGCGAGTCTGTCGCGCTGGTTCCCCCGACTACCTCACCGGTACAAGGGCCCAGCAGGGAACCCCCAGCTTCGCCTCCTGCTAGAGCTGGCTCCTCAGGCCTCTCTAGAGGACGCAAACGTTCAGCTAAGAGGTCCCGCCACTCCAGGAAGTCCCGTGCTCGTCGCCGATCTCCTTCCTCCTCTTCTTCGTCGTCCTCTTCCTCTTCTTCGTCGTCGGGGAGCTCTCCTTCACCCACCCGCAAATCCCGCAAGGGTAAGCGGGGGGGGGACAGCCCCTCGTCGAGGAAGATAGTTAAGATCTTCCACACCCTTATTCCTCACGCTTTTCCTGGGGCGTCCGTCGCGCAGCCTCCGGCTGTCGCTACGGAACCCGCTCTTTTTCCCCCGCCTCCCGCTGCTGCTCCCGTCGAGGGCGCGAGTCCTCCCAGGGATGGGGGAGTCCTTTTCGTGCCTCACGTTTCCCCGGGACTCGAGTCTCCGTCGGGGGACGTAGCTGAGGAGTTGGTTACCTCCGCACCTCCGTCCCCGTCACCCCCTCCTTCGGGAGACGGATACCTTCCCTACTCTTGGTCTCTTCTCCCTCCTACCTGGACCCACTCTTCGGAGGAGGGCAGACTGGTGGCTTGGTCTCCGGACACGGCTCAACCAGACGTGTGGATCCGGAGGGATGACGTCCTGGTGAAGTGGGGGGCGGATGAGAAGGGCGAGGCTATTCCCTTCTACAAGGTCCGTCCTATCTCAGCGCCCGTACCCACTTCATCTAGGGTGTCCTCTGCGGCGACCCTGGACGCGATGGGTTTTCTGGTGGAGTACAGCCAGCTACACTTGTCCGGGGCTTGGAGGATTGACCGCTCCCACGGTAACACGGCACTCCTCCTTTCCCCGGACGCGTACTTCCCGGGGGATAAGGGCGAAGGGGACCTGGACATTCCAGCCCTTCTCCTTAAGTCCCTGGACCACCAGAGAAACAACGCGCCCAGGAAGCCCCCTCCTCCGTCTTTCCCCGTCATCCTCCCTCATTCCCGGGCCCCCCCGGGCTTGAGGGAGTGCCTGTGGAAGACGGAGAAGGAGCCCCCGGTCCCCTATCAGCTGAAGGAGCCCGATGGCAAGTTGCGACAGGTGGAGTCTGCTACCCGTCTAGAGTTGGCCCACACCATCTCCACGGGGGCAGCCGCCTCGTTGATAAGGGACTGCCTCAACGCCCTTACCAACTCCTACCACGAGATGTCGGGTGTACAGCTAGCGTGAGTACCTTACTCGTGTGTCATGTTTATTAGGGATACTGGGTAGAGGGTCTCTCTGTTACTCCCGGGTACTTATCCCCGGGTTCGCTCGGTTTTTTCCTTGTTTACCCCTTACAGTGACACCCTCTCTTCCATGGCCACCGTGATGGAGGGTGTGGCGGCGATGGTGACCCACTTCATGCGGGAGGAGGCGAAGGCTTTCGCCGAGGCGAGACTGGCAGCCCGCCAGGCGGCGGCTAAATCTGCGCCGGAGATGGCACAGAGGGGAGTGGTGCGAGCTGCCCCCCTGTCCCCTGCCCTCTTTGATCAACCAGCGACAGACACAATCTTCGCCTCCCTCCCAGCGGTAATCAATTTACCAAAACCCTCTACCTCCAAGTAAGTACCTCTCGTGTTCGTCTTACCCGAGTTTTCACGGGGGTGAAATGGAAGGATTTTCGGGTCTACTTTGGTTCATAATCATTCTGTTTGTCCGTAGGCCACGTGCCCCACAGCCATCCAGACCAGCCTACCAGCCCCGGAGGCCCTCCCAGCCCTCCAGGCTACCGAGGCCCTCCTATCCCACTCCCCCGAAAGCACACAACAGGCCCTCCCAGAGGGGCCAGCAGCCGTTTCGGGGAAGGGGACAGGGCTCCAAGTCCTACTCCAAGCCCAAGTCCTCCTTCAACCACCCCTCCCAGAAGGACCGCTCCACTTGAGGGTCCCACTCTGGGCTGTCTCACAGGGTGGTCAGCAGCCTGGCCCGCCCACGGCTGGGCAGCAAGGATAATTCGCCAGGGCCTGTCATGGCCCTGGATTACTGTTCCGGTGAGTAACTGTCATCTTTCCTATTCTGACATATGAATTATGCCTAATCCCGTCCTTGGGTTACCGTTAGGTCAAAATCAGAATTTCCCTTGCGGTCAAAATCTCTGCCTCTCCCGTCATTTACCCTCCAACCACCCCGGGTCCCTCGGGCCCCGGGGGATTAGGATTAACGGTACTCTCACTGACACCTGTCTCTTCCCGTTACAGCCACTACGTCTACCTCCTGCCTCAACCAAAGTGTCACTTTCGGTCGTCCCGCATGTGTTAGAAATGCGGGAAAAAGGGGTAGTGGAGCGGGCGACGGGAAGGGTCTTTCTTTCTCGTTTATTCACGGTCCCCAAAAAGGACCAGGGAAAAACGAGATTGGTGATGGACCTGAGCAAGCTAAACAAATTCGTGAAAACATTACATTTCAGGATGGTTTCGGTTGCTCAGGTCCGCACAGTTCTGAGGAAGGGAGACTGGTTAGCATCCCTGGATCTGGCACGTCCCGATCCACCCCAGGTTTCGCCGTTTTCTGGCCTTCCAGGTGGAGATCGAGACGTTCCAGTTTACCAGGCTCCCTTTCGGTCTTTCTCTAGCTCCGCGAGTCTTCACAAAGCTCGTGAGGGTGGTGGCATCCCGTCTGGCAGAGGCGGGTGTTCCCACCCTCATGTACCTGGACGATTGGTTGCTTCACGCCCCTTCCAAGGAGCAGGTAGCAAACAACGTCCGGGTAGCGAGGGGAGTGCTAGAGGAAATGGGGTTCTTGTTGAACATCCCCAAGTCCTCTCTCACCCCCACTCGCAAACTGTGTTGGCTAGGAATAGAGTGGGACTCTCTTTCGGCCACCCTCTCTCTCGCTCCAGACAACGCCCGCCGGACCCTCCGCCACGTCCGCCAGGCGCATTTTTCCCGTACTTTCTCTCGCCGCCAGTAGGAATCATTGCTCGGGTCCCTAAATTTTGCGGCCCCTGCAATGCCCCTGGGACGATTGAAACACAGGAGGCTGATGCGGGAGGTAAACCTCCACCTGTCCCCCGCACACAGGGACCTTCCCAGGCAAGTGTCCCCCTCTCTCCACCGCCTCCTTCGCCCCTGGCTACGTCTCGGTGCCCTGCGTCAGCGGGTCCCCTGGGTGTTCCCTCCCCCGGGGATCACGGTGGCGACAGACGCATCGGACGTAGGCTGGGGATACCAGTCTTGCCTGGGACATCAACGTTGCGGGGGATGGAAGGAAGGGGAAAGGCTACTGCACATCAACGCCCGGGAGTTGATGGTAGCGAAGGAATGGCTCAACAGACACCCTCAGTTTGCCAGGATAGGCGTCCGCTTCGATATGGACAACGTTGCGGCCGTGCAGTGCCTACAGAAACAGGGCACCGCACGGTCGGAAATTCTCCTGTCCCTGTCAGAACAGATTTTCGCAATAGCGGCCAAGAGGGACATTCACCTCTCGGCCCGCTACGTGCCAGGGCGGGAGAACGATTGGGCGGACGCCCTATCCAGCTTCAGGGGGACGTCAGTCGAGTGGCAACTGCGTCCCCTTGTGTTCGAGTCTCTCTGCCTTCGCTACGGGACACCGGAGGTGGACCTATTCGCCTCCCCATCCACGGCCCTACTCCCTCTGTTCCTGACATTCTCATCCAGAACAGAGGCGGGAGGCCCGGACGCCTTCACAGAGGACTGGAACAGGCGGGGGCATCTCTACCTCTTCCCACCCCCAGCCACTTCAGTCCTCCTGAAGGCGATCCTCAAGCTGCGCACGTTCAGGGGGAGGGTTCTCCTCATAGCCCCCCTCTGGCCAGCACAGCCGTGGTTCGGAGAGTTGTCCCGGTGGTGCCCTCATCCCCTTCAGTTGGGATCGGCGTGCCTCTCCAGCACCCTGTCTGCACCACTCCAAGCGTCACTGAAACTACACGCTTGGAGTTTCTACGGGGAGTCCTCAGCAAAAGGTTCACTAAGGAGACAGTGGACAAGATGTTGAGGGCTCATCGTCAGTCGTCGGTGCGACAATACGAATCGTGCTGGAAAAGATTCCAGGACTTCTTGCGAAGACACCCCTCCAGGGTCATCTCGGAGGACACAGTCCTGGAATTCCTCACGTGGCTCGCCGATTCCACCAACAGGGCCCCGGCGACGGTGCTTGCGCATCACGCAGCCCTGTCTGATCCCCTCCTCCTGGGTTTTAACATTAAGGTTTCGGAGAGGCCTCTCTCTCTCCTGAGGATGGGGATTCGGGAGGGGACCGCACCTCACCGGGCCCAGACACCCTCCTGGTCCCTTCACCGCGTCCTTTCCTACCTGACCTTCGAGGGGGTCCCTCTGGAGGTTTGTCACCTCCTCCAGAAAGCTCTCTTCCTGCTCGCCTTAGCTACAGGTTACAGGGCATCTCAGTTGGCAGCCCTGACCCGTCACACAGCCTTTTCTTCCGTAACCCCTAACCTTACTTCCTTAACCATTTCCCCCTCTCCTGCTTTTCTAGCTAAGAACGAGCAGGCTGACGACAGAATTGGCCCTCTCGCAGTACCCTCGTTCCTGAGGGATGGAAATTTCCACCCCCTCTGCCCAGTCCACGCCTTTGTAGCATACGTGGAGGCGACGAGAGGGGCTTCTCCGGACCACCTCTTCTACAACTCTAGGTCCGGTAACCCTCTCTTCCCTAGGTCAATCGCTCGCCTTCTCTGCCAAGTGATAGAGAACGGGGATCCCGGACACGCCCCGAGGGCTCACAGCGTTAGGGGCGTGGCCGCCTCCCTCGCCTTCCTCAGGACTCACTCGGTGGAGAGGGTCAGGGATTTGGGGGGCTGGGCTTCCACTTCCTCCTTCAGGACGAGGTACCTGTTCCACTCGCTCTCCCCTACCCCCTGTGTGGCTATGGGTACTCCACCCTCCATTCCCCAGGGTCCCCGCGGGAGACACATGGGGGGGAGGGGCCGCCCGAAGAGAAAAGGTCGGGTGATTTAAGTCCCGTCACTATCATCCCATACCTCATCCACATCTTGTACAGCTTCATGCTCATCCCCATTCTTTACGTGTACATATGGTGAGGGAGACAAAAATAAATTACATTGTTACGGAATTCTTGTGTATTCATTTTCCAAACAATTACTTTACTATGATGAGTGACAGGAGATATTATTACACAGGATATCTGGATCCTAGTGTCCTCCTTCATCCCCTCGGGATCACATTACCTGAGCGAGGGCCATAGCCCTAACTCAGAAGACTTGAATAAAGGGGGGGGGGAAGGGGGGGGGGTTGCCATGGTCACCTCCCCCCTCCTCTCCTAGACCCGAACCCTCGAGTCTGCCTATAAAGACTTTATGTGTAACAATTCTGGTCTATAACAGAATGGTCTACGGGTATATGGTATAAGCTACTACTGCCCCACCACGGCTACTCACCTAGCCAGTGTCGGGAGGGGCGTTAGCTTCTGCCTCACCGGGCTCGGTTACCTTTCCTGCCCTCCGCTCTCAACCACTCTTAACTAGCACGTGATTGCCTCCACCTCACCTCCCACCTACCGCATCGCATGCATAGCAATCCAGCTGTGCTGGTTTCACTATACCAATAATAGTGCATTTGTCGCGGCTTCTAGCAGCTTAAATTGTATTTATTGGTTGTGAAACCAGCACAGCTTTTACTGTCCCACCCACCTCCCGATGCGGCAGGCACTCACTTCTTTCTCATTGGAGTGAGCGAGCGGTATTCAGCGGAGGAGGAGCTTAATACCTCACCGCGCCACCACCAGGTGGCTCCACTATCAGTACAGCGCCAGATTTGAATTTTATTTACTTCTGATGAACGTCACGGAATTGACCCTTCCAACCCATATTATGCCTATACGGGGCCTGGGCTTGTGAAGGGGCGTATTCTATAGCAATCCAGCTGTGCTGGTTTCACAACCAATAAATACAATTTAAGCGGCTAGAAGCCGCGACAAATGCACTAATATTGCAGCTGTTATGGTACCAGTGAGGGTGTTTTACGACGTTCGGTGGCCTTATAGTTAGTGACTGAAACTCAAATCGGAAGAGTAAATATTCTCAGGCCCTCACCTGAGAGGATCGATCTCCCGACCTCTAGGTTATGAGTCCAGAGCACTAACCACTTGGCCACCTCCTGTCTTTGTAAACTATTTGAGAAGATGGTGAATGTCAGACTAGTATACTTCCTCGAACGGAGTCTCTTTCTATCTCTCTATCTCCGTCCCAGTCTGGCTTTCGTAAACACCGTTCCACTACAGACGCTCTGGTCAGGTTGGAAGGTACTGCATGTGAGGCTTTTGCACGACATCAACACCTTGTCTGTGTATTCTTTGTTTTAGAGAAAGTCTATGACACTACATGGCAATATGGCATCCTGCAGCAACTACATTCAAATGGCCTGCGGGGTCGCCATCCACGCTTTCTTAAGTTTCTCAGTGGTCGCAGTTTTTTTGTGAGGGTTAGTACAGCCAATGCCATCTTGATCTTAAGGCCTGGGTGTGGGATTGATGACGTCACAGCCGCGGGTGGGCTGGTGCGCGGGAATTTCTCGCGATTTGATTTCCTTACCATTGTTTCCTTAATTTTATCAGTGCCTCTTACTTTCCCTACATCTGTTATTGTTTTTTCTTAGTATCACTTTCCAAGTATATTATTTATGTAGTTAATTATGTGTACTTGGGCAGAACATTCAGTCTCAACACCATGTGAAATAATAATAATAACGGGTAAAAATACACACTGGAGTACAACATATATTTTATTTTTAACTACTATCAAGCACAAAGTGGTCAGGTTTCTCTTGATATTCACAAGTCTTTTCACTTCAGCGGAACTAAACATGCATTCTGTTCTCAGATTTTAAATGATTCCTGTTTTAAACAATTAAAATGAGAATACAGTATACTGTACTACAATAAATTATACCTAACCTAGTAGGCTAGTACCGAGTACTCCATTCTCTGACTCCCAGATATAAGTCAACAAGTAAGAAAACTACCATGATTGTGGCTCAGGTCAGAATGTACAGTACAGACTATAGGTCTATCTATACCTTCAGTTTTGGAGTGTTGATAGTTTTCTCTTCATGTTTTTTCCTTGACTATTGTGTTGTTATATGTCTTTGTGAAATTATTCAACAGAATATTAGTTAGAGGCCATATGCACATTGAAATTAGGTTCTTCACTGATGTTTTGCAGGGGCAACATTCATTTACATCAAAATCCCTCCCCAGAAAGTTTAGGGCTAACTGAACTAGCACTTTTCTTTGACAGCTGCAGTGCACAAAATCTTTCTTAAATTTACCAATGAGAGCTTGGAATACTTGGTAGGTTGAAATACATACAGAAAGTGTAAAATCTGTTGGCCATTTCAGGCCACCTCGATCAAGGATCTTTATATACTGGTAACTGTCAGGAATTTCAGCTTCAAGTTTCTTCTCCAGAGAGACTCTACTCACACATACTGAACATTTCAACTTTTTCTTAACACTGTGAGCAACATAACCAGCAATAAAAATCATCACACTTTCATCATCCTTTGACAGTGTTTCCTCTTCCACATATTCCTCAACTCCCTTGAATTTTTCCAGGTGGTCAACAGAACTACATTTTGAGTCTGGGACCTGTCTTGGATGAAGCCATGGAGAGAACATCCATGATTTTTAGTTTTTTTTCTGATTCCATCACCTGAGCAACAGCAACATTATAATTTGTACCACTCATCCTCCTATACAGTCCAAATCTATCTTCCAACCAGTCTGTTTGAAATTTCCCAAGTAGTACATACTGAAAGTCTTGGTGTTTTAGTAGATAATCACACAACTTTATCATTGTTGATGTTGTGTGTCTGAGAGCAAAGAATGTTTCCCTTGACAATTTACCAACCCTACCTTGTTGAGGCATTTCTAACTCTACCCAGGACTTAAGCCAAAGACCAAAATTGCTAAGAAACTTGAGGCTTGGATCAGTAGATGAATCATTCCTAATCGGGTTACATTCCTGCTGACGTAAATGGATACCTTTATCTGGAGTTTTAACATTTACAATATGCCACCAACTTATTATATGTTCCAAGAAAACAACAGTACCTGACACATCAGAACTATTCACAGTTTTTAGTGCAGCCACAGGTTTTTCAACAAACAGTCGTACAACATACTGAACATTCTGTCGTTCCAAATTAGTAGGGAAAAGGACCTTCTCTGACAAACCTGGAGCTAGCTTTACATACTGATTACGTTCTTTTATAAACAATTCTTTTAATGGCCGAAGGCTTGCTTGCTTATGAATTTGAATGTTAGAAGGTGAAGGGACTACAAAAGTCTGTATGGGATTTTTCTGACTGAACCAATTATTCCTTATACATTTAAATAGATGAACTGAATCAAAAAGGAAGAAAAGTGGCACACCTGAATCATAGGGATTTGAAATGGAGGAAACAAGACTACCTCCACACATCTTCTCAAACATATTTCTGTTTACCCTGTTGTTGTCAGATATTAATGATACTACTTTGTACCCTATGTCATGTAGGAATGCCAAAACCTTGTGTGTCAACTCAAGGAGTGTGTCTGCTGTCAGATTGCTTACTGGACACAGAGCAGCAACATGTCTGCTTTTGGATAAGAGGGAAGAAATCATAAAAGCCTGAATGGTTGTTGCAGGTTCACATGAATTTATAGAAGCACCATAAATCTTACCACCTGTATATGTGAGATTTTTTTTCACATGTATCTCATCAAGCAGGACATTCACTTTAATTTTCCCTCAAAAACTGTTCATGAGAATTTTCTGTCAACACTGAATTTGCACTGGTTACATCAAACTTCCTTAGATAATCAGGATGAGGGAGAATAATTACTTTTGTGTCACGTAGGTCTGTGTACAGTGAGTGGCTTGATAAATAAATGTTATAAGCCCAAACCAAAAACTCACAGCTGTATCTCATTTTTTCTTTACAAAACATGTTTAGCTGTTCACCACAGAACCACAACACACCACACTCTGAATTCCTGTCAATTTCCGATTCACTCTCCATTTCTGATTTAGTTTCCAACACCTCCCTAATAACTTGAATACAGTGAGAGATTTTGTCAACATCACTGACTGCAGATTTAGAGTAAGAACTCAAGTGACTCATTAAATTTTCAAATTTTGTCCACCGATCACATTTGTTTTCTGATCCAAGAAGCCACTCAAATTTCTTTGAATTTAATGCAATGTTTTCATACCAGATAAAAACCTTTAAGTCTTTCATCACTTTAAATGATGCAGTTATATTTGGCTGGCCATCACAATTGGGTTTTAAAAGACACACACAACAATCACTTGAAACAAACAGCCAATCTTTAGAAAGCTTACCAACAAATGTATCACCAAACTCCTCAAAACTGTTTATCATGTCATTTTCCATCCATACTTGAAATTGTACTTCATCTCTTGCAAGCATCTTGTCTTTTCTTTCTTGTGGGTTTGTGCGAGCAGGTGGTGCTTCCTTTGACAAGTACTTCGGCTGGTTAGGAAAGATGGTTGGGAATGCATCCTTCGCTAGAGCTGGTGTCCCACTCTTGGCTGTAATTACAGTTTCATCCGGACGTGTAATACTATCTTCCGTAATGATGAAATGCTCTTCAAAATGTTTGGCGCAGACCACTGAAGTACTGGATGGTGTGAAGTCTTCCCTATGGATAGCCTTTACCCATTGCAGCCGTCATCTTTCATCAGAAGGGAACCGGAATGCTGACACCTCAAAGGTCTTATAATTGGCCTTGCATCCAGGAACACAACATGCCCTTGGCATCTGCAATAATATTTTACAATGAAATAAACAAGAAATTACAATGTAAAGTTAAAAAAAGGGAGAGACATTTAAAGAATATGGGTACAAAAATAAAAATGTTTAAGTTGGCCTCATAGGCTATGGGATTTATACTGTAGGAACAATATTCAGCATTTCAGTGGATAAAGATCTGTTCATGTTTAGATAGGAAATCATACATAAAGCTTGGTACAAAAATACAAAGGCATTTTAAAAAACGTGGGTACAAAAATATAAATACTGTACATAAATGGGCCTCCTATATGAAATGTCATTAGATTTATACTGTAGGAAGAATGTACTGTACTGTACAATATATAATTTAAAGAATACAGATCTGTTCATGTATAGTACAGTGCTGACTGTACTGTAGGCTGTACACAAAATAACATAAAAAAACAATAAAATTATTCTACCAGTACTGCAGCATCATATATAGGCAACTTTACTGTACAGTATTATATTTCCTTTATACATCTCAACAGGCCTACTGTACTTGTAATAAATCAGTACTGGTATCCTTGCATATGGTTTCCTCTCCTTCCCTTACACTATATCATAATAAATATAGGGTGTCCCAAAGAAATTTACAGTACTTTTTAACTGGACATTACTCATAGATACATAGATTAAAATATCTATATAGACCTATGTATATATTAGTTATGTTATTTTCTCTAACTCATTAGACTTGTATCTATGTCAATAAACACCAAAATCAAAACAAAATACTTGTATATGAGTAATGGCCAGTCAAAGAGTGAGCACATTTTTGGGGGACATCCTGTACTCTATAGTGTAAGGTAAGGAGATGAAACTTTGGTAGGATACTTATTGATGATAAGTACTGAGGTATATTAAGAAAATATAATAACGTACAGCACAAAATGTATCACATAATGTATAGGCTTGTGTCACACACCATAATTCTGAAAACCAGTTCCACTTGGAGTCTTCCAACTTACTTAACTTGTTCATAGGCACTCATAATATAGTGTAACTGTGTAAGGTAAGGAGATGAAACTTTGGCAGGATAATAACTGATGACAGGTACTGAGGTATACAGTATTAAGAAAATATAATAACGTACAGCACAAAATGTATAATATAATTTGTAGGCTTGTGTCACACACCATAATTCTAAAGAACAGGTCCACTTGGATTTTTACAATTTAATTAACTTTTTCATAGGCACTCATAATTGTTCTAATAATTTTTGGCCAAAGTATTGTGAGGAAAGAACTTTTAAGTTACCATACCTAACCTAACCTGGGATTTAAGATTTGCCCACGTCAGCACCATATTTCATACTACAGCTATATTATAACAGATATACCTTATCCTCCTGTTTCGTTATAGCAGCTCCACAGTATAATCGAAACTATTCCAAGCAACAGGACACCATTATTATTGTTAACCTGGTCCCGTTTCTTGACATACCGGTACCGTACTTTGGAGGAATCATGGCACTATAAAGGACCAAAAGACACATTCCCCTTAAAACCACTATGGAATAGGTGAACTGCCACAACAAATAACTCAGTGTTTCTCCCAAGATATTCAAATATACGGATCTGGGATAACAGTTTACCAGTTATGGCTTGTCTGTTTTAATTACAGCAACTACTCAAAGATAAAATGCTCACCTTGTATTGTATTTAATCCAGTTGAAGTTAAACAAACAAGAAACCCCAAAAGCACATGCAAAACACATTCGGGACCCCTTGGCCTTGGAAAAGGGTAAAAATGGACGCTGACTGAGCTGCCAGTTGCCTTGGCAAGTTGGCGAGCTGTATAATCTGTCCCTCTGGCGGCCACCTGCGTTTGTGACGTCACGTCTGTATCGCTGCCGAACACCCAGGCCTTCTTTAGAGACGGCATTGGTACAGCCCTCTCAGCATCCGTTGCACAGGAGGAGGGCATCCCACATGGAAGCATCCTCAGTGTCATGTTGTTTGCAGTAGCAATTAATGCCATTGCCTCATCCCTTCCGGACGGTAAAGCCAACTCGATGTACTTTGAAGACCTGGCAATCTGGTTTGCTGCTCCCGTATGTCAGTGGCGAAGCGGCGCATGCTGCAGCTTGCCCTCGACAGGGTGTCGCGTTGGGCTGGTTCTCATGGGTTTCGATTTACTCCTGCCAAGACAATTGCTATGCACTTCTGCCACATCCAAGGCGTCCACCCCGATCCGGACTTATTCATGTATCGTCATCTGATACGTTGTGTCGAGGAGACTCGCTTTTTAGGTCTCCTTTTTGACATACGTTTGACTTGGGATCCCCACTTATGTTCACTTAAAGTCTCTTGCCTCCAGGCTCTTATCCTGTTGAGGGTCCTGGGCCATACATCCTGGGGGGCTGATCGGGCCACCCTCCTCCGCTTATACCATAATCTTTTTAGGTCAAAACTCGACTATGGGTGTGAGGTGTACTCCTCTGCCACAGATGCCCGGGCATCTCAGAGTCTTAGACTTTGTTCATCATGCTGTGGTACGTCTGGCGACCGGAGCCTTCAGGTCATTCCCAATCCCCAGTCTCCTGGTGGATACTGATGAGCCACCTCTTGATCTCCGTCGCCAGTCCTTGATGGTTCATTGTTGTCATCAATTACATCGACTTCCTGACTCCCTTTCCTGCTTGGCGGTGTCATCTGATATCATGTCTCAGTACTACCTTTCTCATCCTCGCTCACCATGGCTCTTTGGCTTTCGGATCAGGAAGGCTATGGAGGAGATGGGCATTGATGACTAACAGATTTGTCTTACGCGGGTCCCCAGGGTGGCTCCATGAATTCTTCCAGAAGTATTCCTCTGCACCTGCTTTACAGACAAGAAGGGATCTCTTCCTCCTCCAGTGGCTACTTCCCTCTTTTTAGAACATGCCTCCTCTCACATGGAGTCCCTCCCTGTGTACACTGATGGTTCAAAGTCTGATGCTGGAGTTGGTTTTGGAGTTGTCTTTTTTTTTAGTTTGTAGAGGCGGCAGGCTCCCTTCTGTTATGTCAATTTTTACTGCCAAGCTCTCGGCCATTTTGTATGCCCTACAAATGATTTTTACTCTCCTTCAGCCTTCTTTTACTATTTTTAGTGATTCCCTAGTGCCTTGCAGGCCTTGTGCAGTTTTAACTCTTCCCATCCCCTGGTGTTGGCCATTCTCGAGTGGCTTGTCCTTCTGGTATGTCATGGCCGCAAAGTCAAACAAAATTCGGTCCTTGTCCATGTGAGTGTCGATGGGAATGAGCAGGCTGACGCTCTGGCTAAGGCTGCAGTCTCCAGTTCTCGGCCTCATGCCAGGCATCATCCCGTTTCTGTAGTGGACCTTCGACCCTACATAGATTCTTCCGTTCGTTCCTGCTGGCAGGCCAGATGGTACACCGTTGGGGCTAACAAGCTCCACGACATCTGCCAGCGCCTTGGTTTGTGGAGCTACAGTTGCCTGCCCCGCCGGTAGGAGACGGCTCTTGTCCGTCTCCGCATTGGCCACACACTATTGACCTATGGATTTTTAATGGAGAGGGCTCCCCCTCCCAATTGTGATGATTGTCTGGTCCCTCTGACAGTGCGGCATCTTATTGCCGAGTGTCCCAGCCTTGGGGACCTTCATCGTAGGCACCTCTCCGAGTACCGGGTGGGTGACAGTACTTACAGTCTCTCCCAGGTGCTCGGGAGGAGGCTTGTAGAGTGGGAGGGAACATCCTCCCTTATATGGAGGAGGCTGGCCTCCTCCACAAATTGTGAATTTTATGATATTTATGATTTTTATATAGTTCATTGTTTTTTTATTTTGATTTATTTATATATTTTATTTGAGTTGACAGTTCTCTTAGTAAAAATGTGCTTTTTAGTTTGTGTGTCCTTTTAATCATGCTGCCTATCCTTTTCGGAGTGGTGAAGCCTGTTTGGTGTGTGTACATATTTTATTAAAGATGTAGATTACCATTTTATGTTGGGCGGTATATGACCCTAGCTGTTGAACCTTTTGCCTAGTATCGAATCCAATATTGCTTCAGTTTTCTCCACTCGTTTTGCACCATTTTGCCCCTTTATGGTCTTTTATAAGTGCTGCAAGGTCTTATCAGGTATGATGCTAGTCCTTTTCATAATATAATAATAATTATGATGATAATGATTATAATGATGATGATGATGATGATTAATAAACACCACATGAGGAGGAGCCTTTTATTGACGACGTTTAGCTACTGTTTCTTCAGGTCAAAGATACAGCTCTGGACAGATCAATGGTCCACACTCCTTCCACCAGCTACTTGGTTTGGGTCTCATCTGATCTGGTAACAGTTGCAGGTGGAGGGAGGGGGGATGTTAGTGGGAGAGGATGAGAGAAATGTGGGCGGAGCTATATAGGAGGGTAACGAATGATCAGGTAGAGAAGACATGTGTCAGGAGGAATGAATGAAGCATACACTGTGAACAGTATCGAATCACCAATAGTTTAATGCAGGGTTCTTCAAACTTTTTCAGTCGTGACCCAGTTTTTACTATGATATCATTCTCGCTACCCATACAGAAAGATCTTTTACAAATGACCAGAATTATCAACTTAAGAATATACAAGGCCAGAAACTGAAACTCAATAATTATTATTAAAAGGCATTCTAACCAGAATTATAAATAAAATTATAAGCACTGTCTCACCTACTCCTCCCTGGTTGCCGCTCAGGCTGCCAATGACTCTAAACTCTCCACCTTGTTCGAGGCTCAGCAGGCCATCATCTCAACTGTCACTACCCTTACCGAAAAGATGGATACTGTTGCATCTCGCCTTGAAAAGCTTTTCGAGTCAGTCCCTTCTCCTGGTCCATCTTCTTCTCCAGGTCGCTCATCTGCCCCCACTCACCCGACTTCTACCTCCAAGTACAGAGTTCGCTAGTGATTGCCGGCTGGATGTCATCTCCTGGAATGTATGTGGTATCACCAGTTATGCTAAGCTCATTCAACTTAAGGCCTATGTTTTTCGTCATCATCCCAGTGTTATTTTTCTCCAGGAAGCACTTCCAGGACAGCTGCTCACTGCTGGGCAAGCTCCTCCCCTCTCAAGTTATGTGCCATATGTTCATCTGGTAAGGAATGGTCTCCTGACTTACATACATAGCTCCTTGCCAAATCGCCTTCTCCGTACCTCCACTGATCCTGACATGACCTTTCAGCTATTTGAGGTTCTACCTGGGAATGGAGTACTCCAATTATGTAATGTCTATTCTGCCCCAGCTAGACTGACTCTTGAGGCTCTTCCTTCTCCAACAGTGCGTGGTATGGTGTATATGGGAGATTTTAATGCTCGGCATTCTGATTTGGGTGATGGTACTGGCTCTATTAATCGTAATGGTTTTCGTCTCCTTTCATACATCCTCAAGCATCATCTGACACACTGGGACACTGGCGGTGCCACTCATTGCCGGGGAGGTACACTGGATTACATCCTCTCGTCTGGCCTGATAGCATCTCAGGTCCAGTGCTCCTCTGTGCCAGACTTATTCTCTGATCACATTGCTCTTCGGTTTCATTATTCTCAAACTGCTGGGTCAGGTGCTTCAGCCACTCGTTTGCGTATTGCTGTGCCCCCTAAATATTGCCCGACTTACATCTTATTTATTGCCCATGTATTCCCTACATTTGACATATCATCAGCTGAACAGTTGTACTCTGATCTTGTATCTGCTACTCATGACTTTTATAGGCTATACGTCTCCCGGCCACACCTCCAGCATCGCCATACTGCCCACTCCTGGACGCTGGATGCACGTATACAGGAGGCAAAGGAGGAGGCTGAACGTGATGGCCTATTGTTTCAAGCAAACCCAACCCCTGACCTACTCCATCGTTACCAGATGTCTAGGGACGCTTTAGTTGCCCTGCAGGATTGTGCTCACACTGAGTCTTGGCAGCTGTTCACGGACAGCATCAACCAGCAAACAAGTGTGGCTTCTATGTGGCACCTCATCCATCGGGTTGTTAAAAAGACACCGGCCACTGCTCGTCATCACACTCCTGCCGACTATGCCAAACAACATGTCGATGCCTGGCCAGAACAATCTACCCCAGCCAGTCTACCCATCCACATACAAGATGCATTCGCTTCCCGTTCTGCTGTCCATCGGCTACGTCTAATGTCTGCTCTGTTGCAAGATGATGACGATGATGCAGAGGAGATAACTGAGGAGGAGTTGCGACGTGCTCTCTCCCGGGGTAGAGCTTCTTCCCCTGGTGATGATGGTATTACTTATGCTGTGCTGCGCCTACTTCAACAAGTTCCTGGGAACCCTCTACTTCTACTGTACAATCTTTGTCTTCGTGATGGTTGTGTACCACGAGCCTGGACCAGCAGCACAATAATACCCATCGCTAAGCCCGGCACTGCGAAGTTCAGGCCTATTTCACTGACTTCCTGTTTTTGTAAAGTTATGGAGAGAATCTTACTCAATCGTCTCATGTACAGACTGCAAGATCGCCTTTCTCCATGACTGTTTGGTTTCCTTCCCCAGCGGAGCACACATCACTGCCTAGTCGACCTGTACTCTCGCCTTTCCAGGGACAGTGGTGTGGCCTTCATTGACCTTCGAAGTGCCTTCGATGTTGCTAATAGAGATGTCATTTTGGATCAACTGGTTGACTTTGGGATAAAGGGTAATCTACTACGGTGGATTTAGAGCTACCTGAGTAACAGGACCTCCCGTGTGTTTTTCAGTGGTGCACTCAGTCCTTTGCGCAGTTTTTATCTTGGTACGCCTCAAGGTGGTGTATTCAGCCCATTGTTATTCAATATTCTGATGCATCGGTTGCTCACTTCTCTCCCTGATATTCCTGGAACTACAATTACATGCTATGCTGATGATATCTGTGTTCATTCTATCTCACCAAGGGATCTCCAGCGGTTTCTCGACTCCTTCTCTGTGTCCTCCTCTCACTGTGGCATTATTGTCTCCCCAGATAAGAGCAGAATATTCACCTGCCACCTTCCTCAAGCTCAGCCAGTGTTCACCATTGGAGGGACTGTCATTCCCATGTGTTCCCAGTACTGCTACCTGGGTGCGCCAGTCAATATTTGGCCGATTGTCCCTGCCAGACCTCAAGACCATCCCATTGTCCAGGACTTATTGGGTCATATCCAGCGCCGACTTACACCACTTCAATGGCTATCTAACAACTCCTCGGGCATCTCCATCCCTGTAGCCAAGACCATCTATATTGCTTTTATCCGTTCAATTGTTGATTACCTTTCCCCAGCTTTGATTTAACTTCCTAGGGCTACTCTGGAAACTTTAGAAAAATTTCAGAATAGAGCAATGAGAATAATTCTCGGCTGTCCAATGTCGACCAGGATAGTGAACATGCAGCGTGAGTTGCGTCTTCCCCCATTAATCGAGAGAATTTATTGTAATGTTACTTGCTTCACTGTCAAGTGCCTCCATTTCCCACATCTTTCACACCATTACTCTCAGTTAGTCAGGACTTCTCTTAGACCAAACTACCCTGTCCCTCCCATACTGCCTGCTGGACGTACTCTTATAAGGTCTCTTTCCTCTGTGCTCCGTGGTCTTAATATAGATATAATGGTTGCAGACGTCCCCCCAGGGCCCCCTCCATGGATGCTACCAACACCTGATGTGAGCTTTACACCTACTTCCAAGTCGGAGCTGCCTTCTCTACAGCGGCAGTTGGCTCTGGAACACATATAAACAGTGACTTCCTCCATCACAGATCAATACTGCCTCTACACAGATGGCTCATTGCAGGTGGATGGTGCAGCAGGTTGTGCCGTATTCTCGCCTGACCTGGAGTTACCTCCAGGGGGCTGGGTTGGCCGTCGTCTCCGTAACCACTCTAGCTCAACATTGTGTGAACTGTATGCCATTCTGGATGCTGTTAGTGTTGTTGGTCAACGTGGAGTGAATGCTGCCATTTTTTGTGACTCCAAACCTGCCCTTCATTCCCTCTCTAGTGTTCAGCCCACACACTCTACTGTTATTCAGCAGATTTTATCGTTTTTGTCCTTATTGCGTCATCGTAAATTGACTGTCAAATTTTTATTGGTGCCATCCCATGTAGGTTTACGTCACAATGGTACAGTTAACAGACTCGCAAAGGAAGCCTGCCATCTGCCTCCTCGTGGTGCTGGACGTCCTCTCTCCCTGACATGTTACCTCTCTAAAGTCCGCTCCGCCGCTCTTCTCACTGTACGGCGACGCAGGGATGCCGAGAGGCCCTTCAGCATCTCTATCACCCATTACGAGTCTGTATGCCGTCACAAATATTCCTACCGTCGTCGAGGCCTCATGGTTCGGAGGCACAATGTAGTCTCTGCTCGTTTGAGGCTTGGCTACCGGCCACCGTGGCAGGTTGCTGGGATGCAGGGTGAGCCTCCCTTCACTGAGTGTCGCTTGTGTCGAGCGCCTCGTGCTAACACTATGGAGCACTATTGCCTAGCCTGCCCCACTGTCTGACACTTGCTGCCCCAGGGCCTGCCACTTGATGTGGTTTGTCGAAACCTGCTGAACCATCAGGTTCTGGAGGAACTTCTGGTGCGCCACCCTCGTTTTGGTGGATTTAAGTAGGTCATGATGTAAATATTTGTCTGTATACTTGTGCTTCATTCTGTTATGTTTTCGTGATGTGTGTGTGTGTGCGCATGTGTGTGTGCTTGTGTGTGTGTGTGGTCATTGGGTTCTCGTGAGTCCCGCCTACCCTTGTGTACTGTTGTCTGCCTATTGACTGACGCTGCGGCGCAATGAATAAAAAAAAATAAAAAAAATAAAATAAAAAAGACTCCAAAACTCAAAGTTCCACTTCTATATCGGGGACGAACATCCCACCTTTTTTCAGGCCGATAATTCTACCTTTCAGAGTTAATTAGTCTCGAAGTCTGCCCATTTGGAATGCTGATATAGTTACTGCTGCTGCTGACTGTTTGGAGCCCTGGTTACTTTGCCGCCAAGCCATGAAGGTCATACTTTCATACCTCGGTTTCGAAGTTGGTATGGACAACACTGTTTCAACTATGATTTGAAACCGAAGCGAAAACCCTCGATGTGGGAAGAGTTTGAGTTAGCGGTCAGGGCATACACGTGAGTTTACATATAACAATTAGAAAAGTTTTTATGGGTGATAAGGCCGTTCCTATTACCTTATTTACGTATATATCAGTGAGTACTGCAGATATAATTAGCACTGATATTTAGTACTGTGGAGATGATAATTGGTTTTATTAACCAGGTTATCGTTATACAAAATTATCTGGTCTGGCCTGATACCATAGTTACTTACTCAATCAGAACCCATCAGTTAATTGTATTATGTTCTGAATACAGCTCCATTCAACCGTTTCCGTGTTTCTCTCCGCCTTATATATCTTTTGGTCTCTCTCCTTCACTCCCCGTAGGGCCGCGGACAAAATGATAAGAGATCCTTCGGTCACCAACCATCTTCTTTTTTTTTTCTGTCCCTCTGTTCCACCAAGCTATTCCCTTCGTGCTTGCTGTTTCACCTCTCTTTCACTTTTCCACCTACAGCGTCTTACAGACAAAGGTCGATTTTTCTTTCAATATCTTTCATCAATCCCTCCCTCATTTGTAACAGCAACCAGTAATAAACTCAGTATGGAATTATTTTGTGTTAAACTAACCTTTCTTCAGGTATATTGTTAACCTCGCAGCGTCTCATACTGTGCAGTGTTACCAACTTATAGAGGCCTCTGCAAACTTATTCTGCTGGTTGTACAATGTCGGTATTATGATAATTTTTTGGGCAATTTCCTTGTGGAGGGAACAGTGAAGGTGTCCATCAATAGACACCCTCATTGTACAACCCTTGAGGGCGCACAGGACATGGGAGGCCTGTGGAAGAAATGGAAGTGAAACAGGAAAAGTACACTAATTATGAATACATAGAATTTGTAATGAGGAGATAAATATATTATGATTATAGAGTTACCCTTGTGTGGTGGGTTTTAATGTATGTGTTACTAGCAAAGGTACTCAGCGATGCCCGGGAAAGATGCCTATATGAATAAGGAATAAGGAGACATTTTATAGTTTAACGAGCAACTTTATTAAATTATTATCTTAGTGAGAGGTGTTTTCATTCATATACAGTCAGGACCATTATAACAGTTAGACGTTTGCTTTTATTAAAAGTTTTTACTGAGACACGTCATGACCATGTCATGGTGTCATGCATATGGGTGTCATGTCAACTGTAACCGGCGTTCTGCAGTGTGAAACACAGGCCAGCCGGCGTGTGCACGAATATGTCAGCCGTAGCTTGCAGCTGTCCACACTAAAAGGATCGCCACACTCTGGAATTTAGAAATAGTCAATATAAACTTTTTAATATGTGAAAGCATTTCAGTCGTGTTGTTTTAGTTAAAAAAATTCCGCAATCTCATGCCGCTTGCCAGTTGCCATACGTACAGTCGCGGTCAAATATAACCATCCATATAGGGGTAACTCAAGTAAGAGTTTGATAGCTTCCCTCTGTTCCTTAGATGATAAACTTTCCAATAAATAGGTTAACTGCCATCTTTTAATTTAATACAATTGATTGATTAATTGATTTTTACATTCCATTAGGCATATGGTGGCGCGACAGCTAGGGTCATATACCGCCCAACATAAAATGGTCATTTAAATCATGAATAAAATATGTGCTAGTTATTCTACATATACAGGACAGGAACTAAGTCACATGTAACACACACAAGGAACCAGGATATATGCTATACATTACAACCAAACACAAAGGGGTACATGTTCAGAGCTCGTGATGCTGCCCTACATTGCCTAAGAGATGTAAGTCAGACTCAACAGCTAGTCAGCATTATTGCATTGACGTCACTGATCACATGGTCACCAGTGGGTCACGGGTCACCAAGCCAACTCCGGAAGTGTCATAGATTAGTCAGCAGTGTCACAGGGGGTTCAACCAGGCCTCCGACAGAGACAGACACTCTAACATCACTCACTCTGTAATTAGACCCCAATCTAGTAGGTCTCTCTAGCTAGCTCTCCAGTCTAGCTAAGACTCTTGTAATATCCAACTTGGTTCTCAATAAATTTCTTGTTAAACATAAGAAGTCTCTACTTGCTATAACTCCACTTTACAACTCCGAAGAGACAAACAAACCAGCAACTACAAACCACCATCAATTACTTCATCACGCTACCAGTCACCTCGTGTTATCAACTTCATTTTTCTTACCCTCTTCCACCTCACCCTCGCCTCAAATCATCACAATTCTTCTCTCCTATATCCACTTACGCTAATGCAGTATGCACTTCTTTAAACCCGGTTCTTCAAACTACGGGTCCCGAATTCCTCCAAACTGGGTCGCAGGCTCACAAAAATAAATACATGAATAAAATAGAATAATATTGTTCGTGACAATAAAATACATATGAAGTTCATACATGAATCCATCAAACATTTTATAATCGAATATTCGTATATTTAATTATCAATAAAACAAAATCATTGCACAAATATTAGCCTTCTTGAGAGAGAATGAGAGAGAGAGAGGTCGCAGGCTCACAAAAACAAATACATGAATAAAATAGAATAATAATATTCGTGACAATAAAATAAATATGAAGTTCGTACATGAATCCATCTAACATATTTTTATAATCGAATATTCGTATATTTAATTATCAATAAAACAAAATCATTGCACAAATATTACCCTTCTTGAGAGAAAATGAGAGAGAGAGAGGGAGGGGTAGGTGAGGCAGTGCTTATAATTCTGTTTATAATTCTGGTTAGAATGCCATTTAATCATAATTATTTCCATTTCAGTTTCTGGCCTTGTATTTTCTTAGGTTGATAATTCTGGTCATTTGTAAAAGATGGGTCGCGAGAATGATGTCATAGTAAAAACTGGGTCACGACTGAAAAAGTTTGAAGAACCCTGCTTTAAACTATTGGTGATTCGATACCGTTCACAGTGTATGTTCTATTCATTCCTCCTGACACACGTCTTCTCTACCTAATCATTCGTTACCCTATATAGCTCCGCCCACATTTCTCTCCTCACACTAACATCCCCCCTCCCTCCACCTGGGTTTGTTTCGCCCGAGCAGACGACTGAATTTCGGTTCAATTCATAGCTGCCACTGTTACCAGATACAACACCAGCACAATGGTGGATGAGGTGGCCTTGAGTCATCTGTGCACAACTATATATACTCCCAAATAACTTCCTCGCCATTATAAATTACTGCAAAAATCCGGTTGGTGTTGCCTCAGGTGATGCGGCCAATGGCTGTGGCTCCCCTTCAGACCCAAGACACTCCTGAGAAAAACCCATTTTTTTTAGACAGAAAGTATTTATTCTGGACGTTTCGGAGGCAACTGCCTCCCTCTTCAGCAGTACAGAGTTGAATGAAACATGAAAAGAAATAAGTAGCTGACAGGACCCGGGAACGGATGGGGGAGGGAAGGACAAGGCGTGTCTACTGATAACAGGCCACACTTCACCCAACCGACATGACCTCTCCTACGACACTCGACCTCACATCTGGGAGGGATTTGACTACTAATGTTCTTATTAATGGATCTAGTTTGAACATACCTTCATTTAAGTTAAAGTTTTTATACTACTGTATACATACTGATTCTAATATTCTACGTTTTTGAAATTGTTGCACTTGATTATCATTTTACCAGAATTACAATCAATACAGAGGTTGTTGTCATATGTATGGACAAAGTTAGCATTATTTGTGTTACAATTCGTCATATCACGTTTATGTTCTTTCATTCTAACATCTAAAGATCTCCCAGTTTCACCTATATAAACTAAATCACAGTCTTCACAAGGAATTTTGTATACTCCTGTTTGGGGTTGAACTGTGGCATTATTTCTTACAAGAATAGTGTTGATACTAGAAGTATATTTGAAGGCTGCTAAAGGACTGAATTTTTTCAAGACTTTTTACATAAGGAAGACATAAGTAATTTTTTTTTTTTTTTTTTTTTTTTATCAAACTCACACTTTTTTTTTTTTTTTTTTACATATAGTGAGTGGAGGAAAGGAAAAAACAAATAAATAAATGGTTCCATTTGCCTATTGGCATCCTCCACTCATAAAATATTTAAAACAGCGGATTTAAATTGCTGCGGGTTATAACTTGCTGGAAAACATTCCCTTGGTAGAGAATTCCACAGGGTAGTAGTACGGGGAGTACATGAATTTTTGTAAGCAGTTGTCCTGCAACGTATAGGAGTCAGTGTGAACTCATGCGCATTCTCAGCTGCCCTAGTCCTCCGTGGGAAGACGCGAAGGGGTGGTATAATCAGGGCAAGTTCATCCGAACATTTCTTATAAAAGTATCTATAAAATAGTGCAAGGGAAGCAACATTTCTACGTACTGATAAGGGAGGGAATTCATTAGTGATCATAGTATTATTGATCAGTCTGATAGCTCTGTTTTGAATTTTATCTAATTGTCTTAACACCACCGATCCACAACCAGCCCACAGAGGTGAACAATATTCCATCTGGGAACGCACATGACTCTTATATATTACTGCTAACTGCTCGTCAGTCAAATAATTACAAGCTCTGTATAAAAGTCCCATCTTCCTAGATACAGTTTTGGCAATGGATTTTACATAGGGAGTCCAACTGAGGTTTTCATTTAAAGTTACACCAAGGAGATCAATGCTGTGGGACTTGGGGATATTTGTATTATTGAAAATAATGTGAGAATCTTGATTATCTGATCTATTTGAGAACGGGATGTATTTAGTTTTATTTGCATTGAAAGAAACTAGGTTGTTTTGTCCCCATTCAAAGATCTTCGTTAAGTCTCCATTTAATGAAATTGAAGTGGCAAGTTTGTATTCTAAAATATTGTGTTGAGTATAACTATCATTAAATGAGAAGGAACTGTGAATAGTTGAATCATCAGCATAGGAGTGAATTGAATTCTGAGTAACTGACAAAAGATCATTAATATGAATGAGGAACAAAGTTGGAGCCAAGACCGCTCCTTGAGGAACACCAGCATTAATGGGATGAAAGTCGGAATACAGACCATCTACCATCACACGTAATTTTCTGTTACTAAGATATGAATTTATTAGGGGAACAAAAGATTGAAGGCCATAATGTGGAAGCTTAGACAGTAATGATCTGTGCCATACTCTGTCAAAGGCTTTAGATATATCAAGGCAAATTGTGTGAGTCTCTCCATATTTATCAGTTGATTGGAATATGTTATCTGTGAAATAACAAAGCAGGTCCACAGTAGATCGTCTCTGTCTAAAGCCATATTGCTTATCATTTAGCAGATGATTTTCCTCAAGGTGCTTTACAAAGTGATTGTTAAGAACTATTTCAAATATTTTACCGAGAGTAGACGTGATGGCAATTGGTCTGTAATTTGATGGATTTGCGGTAGCTCCTTTTTTGGGAATTGGTTGTACATTGGCTTCTTTCCAGGCGGCTGGGAAGGACGAGGTATGGAGACATACACGAAATAATTTTGAGAGAATTGGAGCTAATTCTTTTGAGCAATTTTTTAATACAGTGGGAGGAATTTCATCTGGCCCTGGAGCTTTGTCGATAGATAGATTCTCCAAAATGGTCCGCACTTGTCTTGTATGAATTATTAAGGGTGGACTTTCTGGGGAGTTAAAATTCAAAATGGGAGTGTTTTGAGCAGTGTCATTGAGGTTTGAATTTGTGGCGAAGATATTGGCCAAAAGATTTGCTTTTCCACGTGGATCACATATGAGATTTCCATTGCTATTCTTTAAAGGGGGAATAGATGAACCATGGTTGAAGTTAGATTTGAATGAGTTTACTGTTGACCAAAAGATCTTATTATCATTAGGATTATTCAGTAATTTATTGATTTGTTTATGTATGAAGTTAGATTTGGCTAAATTAGTTACAGCTTTAGCATGGCATCTGACAATTTTGAAATAATTGTATGACTGAAGAGTTTTCGACTTTGTATAGGCTATTGATTTTTGTTCTGTAACTCTGGCACAGCTGTGATCAAACCATTTTGGAGAGTTAGATCTTTTTGAGTATTGATGGTGAGGGATATATGTTTCCATTCCTACTTTTATAAAGTCAGTAATATGGTTCAGGAAGCTATCTGGGTCAGTAGAGTAAAATGATGACCAAGGAATGTTAATTAAAAAGTCACGGAACCCCACCCAATCTGCAGCATCATAGTGCCATTTGGTCACTCGGATGGGTTCAGAGTGGATGGGTAGGGAGGAGTGGGAACAGGAGACTGCAATGAGGCAATGGTCTGAGGATCCAAGAGGGGACTTCACTTCAACACTATATGTTTCGGGATTGGTAGTAAGAAACAAATCAAGTAGGTGCGGTCTATGTTCTGGATTATCAGGTATGCGAGTAGGGTGCTTGATTAGTTGGGTGAGATTGAATGAGTCTGCGAATAACTCGCATTCAAGCCCAGGTTCATCAGTTCTGGCCGAATGAGTGAGCCACTCAACATTGTGGACATTAAAATCACCCAGTAAGGATATATCAGATGCAGCATTAATGTTTAAATCAGAAAGAATGGAGGTCAGGGAATCAAAGAGGCTATTATCTGGGGAGGCATTTGGTGATCGGTAAATACAACAATAATATTTAACTGAGCCTGAAGAATTTAGCTTGTAAATTGAGTAATCAAAATCTGGTGATGTGAGATTGAAAATGTTCTCCAAGGATATTGTTGATCTAGCAAAACAGCAAACGCCTCCCTTTGATCTAAAATTTGACATTAAAATATAGCCTGGAAAGTTGTAGTTAGTCAGGTCAGAAGAGGGAGTAACCTGACATTCAGTGAGGAAAAGAATGTTAGGGGTTTCGGTTTGAAGAAGTAAGTGTACCGAGTTAATGTTGGAGTGAAGCCCCCGAATATTTGCAAACATAATTAATTCATTGTGCTGACGAGCAGTTGTTTTATGCATCATGGCTGGTGCTGACACAGTCGCGTGATGACGACCGGGAGGGCCCTGTGTCAAAGACCCCGCCCTGCCGGTGGTGGTCATCCGAGAAACCACCGCGCTTGCTCTAAGAGTTGCATCAGCCATGGTATGAAGTTTTAAAATGTGTTTGCGCTTGTATTGTTTTTCATGTTGAGTTGTGAGAAGTTGGTATGTTAATGTCATGGATAGGAGTGTAAATGAATGTAGTTTGTATGGATGTGTGTGTAGTGTAAGGGATTACCTGGCTCCCCATAGATGTGTGAGGCAGAAGATGTGTAACCAGCAACTGAGGCCTGGGGGAAAAAATGGAATCAGGTACTTCCTTGAATCTCCCGTTGCCTCAGCGGTAGTACCTCCCTGGGTGGGGCTACCTAACCCCTACTACCTATTAACATAGAAGGTTTTCCTAGCCTTGAAATAAGCTTCTCTGATAAACCAATCAGGATATATCAAGTTACGGAATATAATCCAAATTTTGTTGTTTTCTACCTCTAAATTTTGTGGGCTACAAATTCTTAATGCTCTGAGAAACAAGGTAGATATGACAGACAATTTGATAGAATTATTATGATAAGAGAAAAAGTGAATGTACATATCACAGTGAGTGGGTTTCCTGTAGACAGTGAAAGTAGGGAAATCATTAATTTTAATAACCAAAGCATCAAGGAAAGGTAGGGACCTATCAATCTCCCATTCAAGTTTGAAATTGATGGATGGAACCAAGTCATTTAATTTGCAAAAGAAATCTTCAAAATTATTGAGACTGTTGGGCCAAAAGGAGAAAATGTCATCTACACACCTAGTTGACTTTTGCATTGTTATCTATTAGAAGTTAGAACATAAACTCATAGAATCCAGTGTGGGTTGGTGAATCGTATAAACCAAAAATAACTAAACAAACCTAACCTGGGTATCGAAGTACTAATATTAATTAAGGTGTTAAGGTATTGTTATTCTCTGTTTTTATATGTTGAAATGATATTTGAAAGGCTGCCAGTATCCAATATTTTGACGTTGTTTTACCCCCAAAATGCTCCACACAAACAGAGCAATGCTTGTATCAATGTCAAATGTAGATGAATGTAAAAGGAGTTGTCCATGAACAGGAAAAAAAGTGAAATTAATCCATAACTACTGTGGTTTGTGTGCTTCAGGTACACACGTGTTTGTTTTGTTTACCACTAGGCTATGCGGCGGTGCCGTGCTTTCAGTACTCATGAACAATTTTTTTTATCCACACTTAAATTGACGTATTTTTAACAAATACAATTTAAAAATCATAATATTTGAATCAATTTACACCTTTATTTGTGCACAAATACTTCAATTTCATATTTTTATGATATGATGAAAGGTCAACAACATTATACACGGACATCACCGCCGCCGTGCTTCCGTAAAAGATGACTTGAGTTCATCTTTGCTGGATCCGTTCCATGTCTTGCCCGGGATGGTAGACGAGCCCCGGTTCACATATACACGGCCGTTCGTGACGTCATTGACGGATGTCGGATCCATACAAACGGCTAATGTGAACCGGGCATAACAGGCTTTCCGAAGTACGGATTCCAACAATTCATCATGAAGGTATTCTTTGAGAAGTCATAGGTTACGTCGAAGAAGCCAATACGATTAATCAATTTCTCGTTTTATGAATGCAAAAGGCGCAAGTAGAGTGGCACGGTCAACATCAGGAAACGGTGTAGTAGGAAACGGATGGAGACAAGAGCTCACTCATCATGGGGTCGTTCCTACCTGACGAGTTATGGAGGAGAGAGAGAGAGGAAGAGATGGGGGGAGGTTGTGGAGGGGTTGGTGGAGTGTTGCCACTTCTGACTGATATAGAACTATCGCACCATCCACTGAAAGTTTCATTCGAAACATTCACTGGTGGGAGGGAGAGACGGGAAGGAAACATGATAGTGGTTGGGGATGACTGTGGGTCGATTCCACAGTGGTATTGGTTTGTTAGTTTCACAACCAACCACAATTATAAAGCTTCATTATTTTCCCAAAACTGAGTATCCACATTCAAAAAATGTATCCAACAGTTAGATAATGATGATCACTGTATAGTTTACTCACCAAATTCATTAAATAATTCAGCCATAAGTAATTTTTGTTGTTTTCGTGTTTACAAACCACTACCAACCACTGTGGAATCAACCCTGTATGAGAGTCTCGCCCCAACCTTGCTAGTGTGAAGACGTTCTCCTGGCGCTCTGCCTACATTGTTGTTTGTGTTCTTGTTTGTGTGTTGTTTCTGTTGTGTTGCTGGTGTTGTTTGTTTGTTGTGGTTGTGTGTATTGTTTTGTTGTGATTGTGTGTGTGTGTGTCCCTGGCTGATTGAGTGTTTAGTTGTTGTTGTTGTTGAAGTTCCTCAAGCTGTCTGGCCGAACAGCCCCGAGCTCTTGAGGAAGGCTATGGCTTGAACCGGGCTTTCCCACAGTGCCCTCAGTGAGTGTATGTTGTGTTGTCGGCGAGTGTCGTTGTGTGAGTTGCAGTCTTCCATAATGTGTTTAATAGAATGGGGTGCGGTGTTGCATCCTGGGCAGGTATCTGTGATGGCTCCACCTAGTTTCTTTTGATATGTCAGAAGGGCCGGGTGGTGGCCGCTTCTCAACCTGGCCAGGTGGACTCTGTCCTAGCGGGGAAGGGAGGATTCTGATGGGTGGATGTCATGGGGTCGTGCATGCAGCAAGGTGTTGTTTTTAAGATTTTTGATGGATTGGTGGGTGATTTGAGTGTGGATGTGTGTTTGGAGACTTGTTTGGGGTGGGCAGGGTGTAAGGGATGATAGTATTTGTGTATGGTATCGTGTACTGGGAGTTGTTTTGATGTTTCTTGGCATCTTTGTTGAGTGTTCAATTGTTCGTGTTGTTTGCTTGCCATCTAGGCCTTGCCTGGCCTGATGGAGAGTGCAGATTCCTGCTTGGAGGCCGACTTGGCAATGTCGGAGGAAAACGAGTCTCCAATTGAGGATCACTGACCTGAGCTGCCTTCTCGCAACCCTCCCCTCCTCTCCTCAGTCACTCCGCAGCTCAGGCTGCAGCCTTCCACCTCCCCAACCTCTACCAAGCGACCCGTTGATGCCTCGTCCGACTCCTTGCAGGATTCTGATGGTGTGGACTGTTTGCCTCCAGCTGCAAAGACTGCCAAGGGTGCTTCAGCTGTGCATGACATACCTTCTCTGACTCACCCTGGTGCTTCTTCTTTGTATACCAACTCCTTGCCCTCGTCTAACTTTCCTGCTTTTGCACCGAGAAATGCCTATGTCAAGCTCTAATTCTCTGGAAACCCATCTACGGACACAAAGCTGCGTTGGTTGCCTGATTTTAACAGGGCATTCCAGCTGGAGTGTGAACTGGCTGAAGTCAAGATGGCTGCTGTCACCTCCCGGTTTGTCTACATCTCTAGGAAGCGTCAGGACATCATTCATAGAGTCAAGGCTGGTGAATTTTTGTCTCTGCCTCTCATTCTTGAAGACTCAACCGACAGGCCTCGTAAGTTCCCTAGCTATATCCTCACCCGTTTTCCTATTGATGTTGACCCGAAACTTACCAAAGGATACCCTGGTGTGTACTCTGCCCGTCATTTTTTCAAAGATGGTTCCCCCATTAGCCGTATTGTTGTTGTCTGGAGTCAACCCGATCCACCTCCAAATGAGATTTCCTTCGATTACCTCCCCTGTTTTCCACCGTGTGAGGTGAGGAAACTTCATTATGACCAGCTTTGGTGCTACAGGTACTGGGGAGTTGGGCATGTCTCCCGGTACTGTTCTGCCAGGCCGAAGTGTGCATGGTGTGCCACCGACCATGATTCCAAGATGTGTCCTGTCAAGGGTGAACCATCACGTCCTGCTGCCTCCACCTCCTGTGGATATGTCTCGATGGAAGTGTCCACAATGCCTTCAGCCATGGGTTAACGTGTGGCATGGATGTACGTGACGTCAGGTCCAGGCTGATGTCTCTACTATTGCTCCGCCTCCATTACCTCCACCACCACCTCCCCAGACTGCTCCACTAACCAGCCCTGCCTCAGCTCAAGACCAGTACCTCTGCAAGACTGTTGCTACCTTCATGGCACAATGTACGGCTCTCGAGAACTGCTTTTCTGCCCTTGAAGCCGGGATTGATAGGCTTGTTGCCGCTCAGGTTGCTAATGACTCCAAACTCTCCACCTTGGTCGAGGCTCAGCAGACCATCATCTCAACTATCACTACCCTTACCGAAAAGATGGATACTGTTGCACCTCGCCTTGAAAAGCTTTTCGAGTCAGTCCCTACTCCTGGTCCATCTTCTTCTCCAGGTCGCTCATCTGCCCCCACTCACCGGACTTCTACCTCCAAATACAGAGTTCGCTAGTGATTGCCGGCTGGATGTCATCTCCTGGAATGTATGTGGTATCACCAATTATGCTAAGCTCACTCAACTCAAGACCTATGTTTTTTGTCATCATCCCAGTGTTATTTTTCTCCAGAAAGCATTTCCAGGATGGCCGCTTGCAACTGGGCAAGCTCCTTCTCTCTCAGGTTATGTGCCATATGTTCATCTGGTAAGGAATGGTCTCCTGACTTACATACATAGCTCATTGCCACATCGCCTTCTCCGTACCTCCGCTGATCCTGACAAGACCTTTCAGCTATTTGAGGTTCTACCTGGGAATGGAGTACGCCAATTATGCAATGTCTATTCTGCCCCAGCTAGACTGACTCTTGAGGCTCTTCCTTCTCCAACAGGGCGTGGTATGGTGTATATGGGAGATTTTAATGCTCGGCATTCTGATTTGGGTGATGGTTCTGGCTCTATTAATCGTAATGGTGTTCGTCTCCTTTCATACATCCGCAAGCATCATCTGACACACTGTGTCAGTGGCGGTGCCACTCATTGCTGGGGAGGTACTCTGGATTGCATCCTCTCGTCTGGCCTGATAGCGTCTCAGGTCCAGTGCTCCTCAGTGCCAGACTTATTCTCTGATCACATCGCTCTTCAGTTTGGGTATTGCTGTGCCTCCTAAATATTGCCCAACTTACATCTTATTTATTGCCCATGTATTCCCTACATTTGACATATCATCAGCTGAACAGTTGTACTCTGATCTTGTATCTGCCACTTATGACTTTTATAGGCTATACGTCTCCCGGCCACATCTCCAGCATCGCCATACTGCCCACTCCTGGACACTGGATGCACTTATACAGGAGGCAAAGGAGGAGGCTGAACGTGATAGCCTATTGTTTCAAGCCAACCCAACCCCTGACCTATTCCATCGTTACCAGATGTCTAGAGACACTTTAGTCGCCCTGCAGGAGTGTGCTCACACTGAGTCTTGGCAGCGGTTCATGGACAGCATCAACCAGCAAACAAGTGTGGCTTCTATGTAGCACCTCAACGGTCAGGTTGTTATAAAGACACCGGCCACTGCTCGTCATCACACTCCCGCCGACTTTGCCAACAACTTGTCGATGCCTGGTCAGAACAATCTACCTCAGCCAGTCTACCCATCCACATACAAGATGCACTCGCTTCCCATGCTGCTGTCCATCTGCTTCTTCTAATGTCTGCTCTGTTGCAAGATAATGACGATGATGCAGAGGAGATAACTGAGGAGGAGTTGCGCCATGCTCTCTCTCGGGGTAGAGCTTCTTCCCCTGGTGATGATGGTGTTACTTATGCTGTGCTGCGCCTACTTCAACAAGTTCCTGGCAACCCTCTACTTCGACTCTACAATCTTTGTCTTCTTGACGGTTCTGTACCACGAGCCTGGACCAGCAGCACAATAATACCCATCCCTAAGCCCGGCACTGCGAAGTTCAGGCCTATTTCCCTCACTTCCTGTTTATGTAAAGTTATGGAGAGAATCATACTCAATCGTCTCATGTACAGACTGCAGGATTGCCTTTCTCCATGGCTGTTTAGTTTCCTTCCCCAACAGAGCACACACCACTGCCTAGTCGACCTGTACTCTCGCCTTTCCAGGGACAGTGTGGTGGCCTTCATTGACCTTCGAAGTGCCTTCGATGTTGCTAATAGAGATGTCATTTTGGGTCAACTGGTTGACTTTGGGATAAACGGTAATCTACTACGGTGGATTCAGGGCTACCTGAGTAACAGGACTTCCCGTGTGTTGTTCAGTGGTGCGCTCAGTCCTTTGCGCAGTTTACATCTTGGGTGTTCTCAGCCCATTGTTCCCCCCCAACGGGAACCGCCTTGACGTGGTGGGGGGGCTTGCGTGTCTCTGAGACCTGGCGAGCTAGACTAGAGGGGGCTCCGGCCCCTGCTCTGCCCCGATTTCGGGGAGAGAGGGCTTCCAATGCTAGTAAGGTCGCCAGTGAGAGACCAGACTAAATGGTTCCCATGCATTTGGCTGCCAGTACGGGCCAACAGCGCTGCCCTCCGGAGGGACTGCCCTCTAGGGGCCGTCCTATGTTGGATGGTTGGGTGTCTGGGCCGGGAGATGTTGGGGAGGGGGGTCTCAGCACCGTCGTGGGCAAACTTTCGAGCCATTGGGGCTGCTTTTTAAAACGAGTGGCCCCGTGGGGGAAGAGGTACCCCGCCCACGGCGACCAGCGCTCGGTCCCCTCATCTGCCCGGAAGGTAGTAGCTCTTGGCTCCTGAGGCCAAAATCAACAAATCAATGATATATGGATACAGAAAAGCCTCAATCTCTTCCTCGAGCGGTGGTCCACCAGGCCCTCGAGACGTCACTCTCTGGTCATGGTAATATGCAGAAAGCTGCAAATAAGAGTAGACCTAGCAGGTCGGGTGTTGTGTCGAAGAACCCTGTTAGCGACCTGGACACGTTAATGTTAACGAATGTACTTGCATCCTTTTCCTATGGCGCTATCCACTCCATTTTTAAGTGCTTTGGAGTAGTCCTTCGAATCCGAATCACATATGACAGTGATTGTAGGTCTAATCGGTGCTATATTACTTTCAATACAAATGCTGCTGCCAAAGTAACATTTGAGGCAAAAGATTCTCTGACGGTGGGGGATACTCATTGTAAAACTCAGATGATGCGGTCCATCAATGTAGTTGACAGTGACAATGATTACTGCCCTAATATATTTGATGACTCTGTAGAGCATGTCCCAAAGGAACGTCGGGTTCCTACACCCTTTTGGTTTGTGGCTTACTACAGGGAGGGAAGTGGTAACATTATCCATGCTTCCCGGTATCTTGAGAAAGAAATTGGATTATTACCAATGGGCCACATAAAGAAATATGGTAAGGGAGTTTTAATCAGAGCCAAAGATCTTACACAGGCCATGATGCTCCTCAATCTCCCCTGTCCTTCTGATAGCATGTTTGAATCTATTAAACCACATCGAACATTTAATTATAGCAAGGGGCGTATATATAATGAGGACCTGTATGAATTCTCTGAAGAGGACATTCTCGCTATGTGCCCAGACAGTGTCCAACGAGTAACGAAGATGAAAGGCAGTAAAAATATGATCATCCTCACTTTCTATGCCTCGCATATCCCAGATCACATTAACATTAACCCCACCTCATTTGAGGTGAAGCCTTTTGTTGAGCGTCCCCTACAGTGTTTCTGTTGTTATGAGTTTGGTCATGGGAAAAGGAACTGCAACAACCGTTCCCGGTGTGGTAATTGTTCTGCTCTTGACTCACATCTTACTTCTGAGTGTCGGTCAGAGAGTTACTGCTTTTACTGCAGAGATTCTCACCCCTTGCGTTCTCGCCAATGTAAGATGTACCTACTTGAGCAGGATATCCTCCACTTGGCTAATACTCAATTCATTAGCATAGGTAGTGCCAGACGGCAACTCAACTTCAGGCGACAGTAGGATGGTGGTGTGAAGACATACGCCTCCTCCCTTCGCCCTAAATTGGTTGCAGCACCCTCTCAACCCTCTCAAGAGGCAGCTGCTTCTTGCTCTAGTGAGAACGTTTCTAAGGTTACTCTACATAATAGTTTCTCTGTCTTGGAAACTTTATCAGACACTCATTCTGGTGACCCTTCAACTGATGACAATTCTCAGACTTTAGCTAAAGGTGTCCATGTGGTAGAGGTTCACGCTGCCACACGCTCTCCCAAAAGGAAACTTAAGTCACCTAAACTGCCACAGAGACGCTTTTGTGGTTCCTCTGAGGCACTTGACTCTATAGATGTTCCACCTTGTGAGGCAACCATCTCTGTGGACTCATCCATAGTTTCCTCTCAATTTCACCAGAAGCGTTCTCGTGGCTCTGATGAATCTCTTGATTCCACAGAAGTTCCTCCTCGCAAGCTTCCTTCGGGATCATCAGAGGGGCGTGAAGTTAATGTGGATGCCACGGATGTTGTGACTTCAAAAGATTCACTTTCTCTTCCGCTTGAGCAGCGGAGTGATTCTACCACCTGTATTATGGATGTTGATGTATCTGCCTGTGTCAGTGATACCACTGCTGTACAGGACAGAACCAATGTAATTGTTTCAAAGAATATCCCATCTCATATACCTTCATCTTCTTCTAACATATCAGATGCTTCAGGGACTCGTCTACGGGTCCCAATTACTGCCCCAAGTACTACTCCTCGGGTTCGCTCTTCTTCTAGTGGCCCAGGATTAGACAAATCTTATTGTTTGAATAAACCCTCAGGTCGAGGTGGTAGTGAGAAGTACCTCCGTGAGGCTTCCCAAAAATCAGTACTAAAGTAACACCGTTCAAGGTCCTTCAGTGGAATTGCCGTGGCTTGCGTGCTTCTTGGGAGGAACTGCGCGTTCTTCTCTCTAGCTTCTCTCCTGCATGTGTTTCTCTCCAAGAGACAATGCTTGGGGACTACATTCCTGCCAGTCCTCCAGCATACTCAGCATTTTATTCCAGTTCATTTGAAGGGCAGGATCATCAAGGTGGCTCTGCCATCCTAGTTCACCGAGATATTCCATGCACGAGCCTGGAGCTTGACACTCCACTCCAGGCTGTTGCAGTTAAGGCTTTTATGGACCGCCCGTACACTGTATGCAGTCTATACCTTCCTCCCAGTGTTACAGTTGAGAGGGGTGATCTCAACCATCTTGTACAGGACCTTCCATCTCCCTTTATTTTATTGGGTGATTTTAATGGTCGTCATTCTCTGTGGGGTGACAGTTCGGTCAACCCCAGGGGTGTTTTATTGGCTTCTTTTATTGAGGATGAGGGATTAGGGGTTTTAAATACGGGAGATGTGACACATTTTAATAGCCCTACTGGGACTTTTACCGCCATTGACATTTCCCTTTGCTCACCCAGTGCTCTGTTGGATTATACTTGGAGAGTGTTGCCTGACTTATATGGCAGTGACCATTTCCCTATAATTTTAGAAGGTAACAGGTACGAACAACAGTCTCGTCTTCCTAGGTGGAAATTAGAGAAGGCTGACTGGCAGTTTTTTAGAGAGCTAACTTCTTCGGTCTCTTCTGTAGCCGATTTCGGTAGCTCTGACGAGGCTGTAACATATTTCACTGATATGCTCCACTCTGCTGCTCTCAACTCTATCCCTACAACTTCTGGCTACTTTTCCAAACGTCCTGTCCCTTGGTGGTCACCAGTCTGCACCACTGCTGTGCGGGAGAAGCGAGCTGCTTTCTCTCGCCTTCGTCGCAATCGTGGGGACCCAACTCTTTTAGAGGACTTCCGACTGGCAAGGGCTCGGGCTAGACGAGTTTTAAAAGAGGCCCGACGTGCATCTTGGAAGGCCTATGTGTCTTCAATTAATACTAAAACTCCACTCACCCAAGTGTTCAGGAGAGTCCGTAAGATGGCGGGGAAGTTTTCTCCTAGTTCTCCACCTGTACTTAAGGCCAATGGAATTAAGATCATGGATGGTTTGACAGTGGCCAATACCATGGCGGAGGCTTTTGCAAAGGTCTCCAGCTGTGACTCTCGACCTCTGGTTGTCAGGCATGAGTTAAGAGCCAAGGAGAGTACAGTCCTGGATTTCACAGGGAACGAGAATGAAAGTTATAACCATATATTCACCCTGAGAGACCTGCATTCTGCTCTCTCTCTCTGCGGCGACACTTCTCCTGGGCCAGACAACATCCCATATGCAATGTTACGACACTTGGGTGAGGAAGCGATCTCATTTCTTTTAGCTGTATATAACAGAATCTGGCTGGAGGGTGTCTTCCCTTCTGGGTGGAAGGTTGCTACCATCCTTCCTTTTCTCAAGCCGGGCAAGGACTCTGGTGTTGCCCTCAATTATCGACCAATTGCCTTGACCTCCTGTCTCTGTAAACTATTTGAAAAGATGGTGAATGTCAGACTGGTATACTTCTTGGAACGGGGTGATTTTCTGTCTCCGTCCCAGTCTGGCTTTCGTAAATACCGTTCCACTACAGATGCTCTGGTCAGGTTGGAAGCTGCTGCATGTGAGGCCTTTGCACGACATCAACACCTTGTCTGTGTATTCTTTGATTTAGAGAAAGCCTATGACACTATATGGCAATATGGCATCCTGCAGCAACTCCATGTATATGGCCTGCGGGGTCGCCTTCCACGCTTCCTTAAGGAGTTTCTCAGTGGTCGCAGTTTTTCTGTGAGGGTTGGTACAACCCACTCAGCATCTGTTGCACAGGAGGAGGGCGTCCCCCAGGGAAGCGTCCTCAGTGTCACATTGTTTGCAGTAGCAATTAATGCCATTGCCTCATCCCTTCCAGACGGTATAGCTAACTCGATATACGTTGACGACCTAGCAGTCTGGTTTGCTGCTTCCCGTATGTCAGTGGCGGAGCGGCGCATGCAGCTTGCCCTTGACAGGGTGTCACGTTGGACTGGTTCTCATGGGTTTCGATTTTCTCCTTCCAAGACAGTTGCTATGCACTTCTGCCGCATCCGAGGCGTCCACCCGGATCCGGACTTATTCATGTATGGTCATCGGATACGATGTGTCGAGGAGACTCGCTTTTTGGGTCTCCTTTTTGACAAACGTTTGACTTGGGTTCCCCACTTACGTACACTTAAGGTCTCTTGCCTCAAGGCTCTTAACCTGTTGAGGGTCCTGAGCCATACATCCTGGGGGGCTGATCGGGCCACCCTCCTCCGCCTATACCATGTTCTTATTAGGTCAAAACTCGACTATGGGTGTGAGGTGTACTCTTCTGCCACCGATGCCCGTCTCAGAGTTTTAGACCCTGTTCATCATGCTGGAGTACGTCTGGCGACCAGAGCCTTTAGGTCGTCCCCAATCCCCAGTCTCCTGGTGGACGCTAATGAGCCACCTCTTGATCTCCGTCGTCAGTCCTTGATGGTTCGTTGTTGGCATCGATTACATCGACTTCCTGACTCCCTACCTTGCTTGGCGGTGTCATCTGATATCATGTCTCAGTACTACCTTTTACATTCTCGTGCACCATGGCCCTTTGGCTTCCGGGTCAGGAAAGCTATAGAGGAAATGGGCATAGATAACTACCAGATTTGTCCTGTGAGGGTCCCCAGGGTGGCTCCATGGCTTTTTCCAGAAGTTTTCCCCTGCACCTGCTTTACAGACAAGAAGGAATCTCTTCCTCCTCCAGTGGCTCGTTCCCTCCCTGTGTACACTGATGCGTCAAAGTCTGATGCTGGAGTTGGCTTTGGAGTTATCTTTCCTGACTTTTGCCGTAGAGGCAGGCTCCCTTCTGTCATGTCCATTTTTACTGCTGAGCTCTCGGCCATTTTATATGCCCTCCAAGTGATTTTTACTCTCCCTCAGCCTTCGTTTACTATTTTTAGCGATTCCTGTAGTGCCTTGCAGGCCTTGTGCAATTTTAACTCTTCCCATCCCCTGGTGTTGGCCATTCTCGAGTGGCTTGTCCTCCTGGGTCGTCGTGGCCAGAAAGTCACTTTTTGTTGGGTCCCGGCCCATGTGGGTGTTGATGGGAATGAGCAGGCTGACGCCCTGGCTAAGGCTGTGGTCTCCAATTCCCGGCCTTCTGCCAGGCGTCATCCTGTTCCTGCAGTGGACCTTCGACCCTACATAGATGCTACTGTTCGTTCCTGCTGGCAGGACAGATGGGACGCCGTCGGGGCTAACAAGCTCCGCGACATCCGCCAGCGTCTTGGTTTGTGGAGCTATAGTGGCCTGTCCCGCCGGTGGGAGACAGCTCTTGTCCGTCTCCGCATTGGCCACACATTATTGACTCATGGCCTTTTAATGGAGAGGGCTCACCCTCCCTACTGTAATGATTGTCTTGTCCCTTTGACAGTACGGCATCTTATTGTCGAGTGTCCCAGCCTTGGGGACCTTCGTCGTAGGCACCTCTCCGAGTACCGGAAGGGTGACGGTTCTTACAGTCTCTCCCAGGTGCTCGGGGAGGAGGCTTGTAGTGTGGGAGGGAACACCCTCTCCTATGTGGAGGAGGCTGGCCTCCTCCAAAAGTTGTGAATTTTATTATATTTATGGCTTTTTAGATAGTTCAACGTTTTCTTATCTTTTATATATTTTACTTGAATTAGTCAGGTTTTTTTTTTTTAGTATAAATGTGCCTTTTAGTTTGTAT
Organism: Petrolisthes cinctipes; assembly: GCA_033782935.1. Lineage (NCBI taxonomy): Eukaryota > Metazoa > Arthropoda > Malacostraca > Decapoda > Porcellanidae > Petrolisthes > Petrolisthes cinctipes. Next base: position 2,489,503 of record JAWQEG010000040.1, read on the forward strand.
GTTCTTTTATTCATGCTGCCTATCCCTTTCGGGGTGGAGAAGTCTGTTTAGTTTGTGTAAATATTTTATTAATGATGTACAGTAGATGACTACTTTGTGTTGGGCGGTATATGACCATAGCTGTTGCACCGCCAAATGTCTCATGGCATTTCTAAATGTTATTTAATAATCTAATGCATCGGCTGCTCACTTCTCTCCCTGATATTCCTGGAACTACAATTACGTGTTATACTGATGATATCTGTGTTCATTCTACCTCACCAAGGGATTTCCAGTGGTTTCTTGACTCCTTCTCTGTGGCCTCCTCTCACTGTGGCATTATTGTCTCCCCAGATAAGAGCAGAATATTCACCTGCCGCCTTCCTCAAGCTCGACCAGTGTTGACCATTGGAGTGACTGTCATTCCCATATGTTCCCAGTACCGCTACCTGGGCGCACCAGTCAATATTTGGCCGATTGTCCCTGCCAGACCTCAAGACCATCCCATTGTCCAGGATTTATTGGGTCGTCTCCAGCGCCGACTTACGCCACTTCAATGGCTCTCTAACAACTCCTCGGGCATCTCCATCCCTGTAGCCAGAACCATCTATATTGGTTTTCTCCGTTCAGTTGTTGATTACCTCTCCCTGCTTTAATTCAACTTCTTAGGGCTACTGTGAAAACTTTAGAAAAAATTAAGAATAGAGCAATGAGAATAATTCTCGGCTATCCAATGTCGACCAGGATAGTGAACATACAGCGTGAGTTGCGTCTTCCCCCATTAATCGAGAGAATTTATTGTAATATTACTTGCTTCACAGTCAAGTGCCTCCATTTCCCACATCTTTTACCCCATTACTCTCAGTTAGTCAGGACTTCTCTTAGACCAAACTCCCCTGTCCCTCCCATACTGCCTGCTGCACGTACTTTTATAAGGTTTGTGTCCTCTATGCTCCGTAGTCTTAATATAGATATAATGAATGCAGACGTCCCCCCAGGGCCCCCACCATGGATGCTACCAACACCTGATGTGAGCTTCACACCTACTTCCAAGTCGGAACTGCCTTCTCTACAGCAGCAGTTGGCTCTGGAACACATAGAAATAGTGACGTCCTCCATCACAGATCCATACTGCCTCTACACTGATGGCTCATTGCAAGCGGATGGTCAAGCAGGTTGTGCCGTATTCTCGCCTGACCTGGAGTCACCTCCAGGGGGCTGGGTTGGCCGTCGTCTCTGAAACCCCTCTAGCTCAACATTGTGTGAACTGTATGCCATTCTGGATGCTGTTAGTCTTGTTTGTCAACATGGAGTGAATACTGCCATTTCTTGTGACTCCAAACCTGCCCTTCATTCCCACTCTAGTGTTCAGCCCACTCACTCTACTGTTCAGCAGATTTTATCGTTTTTGGCCTTATTGCTTCATCGTAACTTGACTGTCAAATTTTTATGGGTGCCATCCCATGTAGGTTTACGTCACAATTGTACAATTGACAGACTCGCAAAGGAAGCCTGCCATCTGCCTCCTCGTGGTGTTGGACGTCCTCTCTCCCTGACATGTTACCTTTCTAGAGTTCGCTCTGCCGATCTCCTCCCTGTACAGCGACCAATTACGAGACTGTCTGGCATCACAAATATTCCTACCGTCGTCGAGGCCTCATGGTTCGGAGGCACAATGTAGTCTCTGCTCGTTTGAGGCTTGGCTACCGGCCACCGTGGCAGGTTGCTGGGATACAGGGTGAGGCTACCTTTACTGAGTGTCGCTTGTGTCGAGCACCTCGTGCTAACACTATAGAGCACTATTGCCTTGCCTGCCCCACTGTCCGACACTTGCTGCCCCAGGGCCTGCCACTTGATGTGGTTTGTCGACACCTGCTGAACCATCAGGTTCTGGAGGAACTTCTGGTACACCACCCTCGTTTTGGTGGATTTAAGTAGGTCATAATGTAAATATTTGTCGTTATGCTTGTGCTTCATTCTGTTATGTTTTCGTGATGTGTGTGTGTGTGTGTGTGTGGTTGTAGTAATTGAATTCTCATGAGTTCCGCCTACCCTTGCGTATTGTTGTCTGCCTGTTGACTGATGCTATGGCGTAATGAATTAAAAAAAAAAAAAAAAACTGTATAAGCGACGTGAGTGAAGATATGGCAGGATGAATTGAATTAGTCGTGTATACGAGTTAGACGGACATAGGGATTGTAATAACTAAATAATGTTTTCGAATTGGATGTATAACTGATATTTCGCCACACTAAACTCGCCATTGTGAACTGTGAGATAGTTAGCTTAAAAGTTTCAAGTAATAAAACATATTATCCATCGCAACATAATATTCATCAATAATTACAATACCAAATGATTAAGTTGAAGGGGAAGTTTTGTGTTGGTAAATCTGGAGCAATTGAATCCTCCAAGCTATTCCTGTTTCCTAGCATACTTCGAAGAAATCAAGGCACTCCAATGTAACAAAAAATAATTACCACCTTAAATTTTATCTTAAATCCACGGTTTCGATTAAACTTGGACGAATCAGAGGTATCAAACATAAAATATTATTCTCTTTGTCTTGAGAATAATGTTACAGTTCTGCTGGACCCTCAGAATGCATTGGACGCAGGGTTGCCAGACGTACGATAATTATCGTACATGTACGATTATTTACCCCTCTGTACGATGTACGATAATGTTTCTCATTATCGTACAGTTTGTAACATAATTTTCTATATTTCGTACGGTTTGTACAATAATTTTCTATGTTTATTATATAGTTCTATAGAATATTGTAAGAGTTGAAAAAAACGCAACGGTCATACTGTAAAAACTTTATCCCAACAAATAATATTATGTATTCTCTCTTTGCAGCCAAGAAACTATACAGTAACACATCAGATTCTGACTCTGAGTAAAGTGATAAGCAATGAGGTATAGCTTATTATGTCTAAAATATGAATGGTTATTATTAATTACATACAAATATGCAATGTTTTTTTTTTTTTAGATATTATATTTTATTCAACTGATGATGAGGCCTACTATATGTTATTTGCTATTGAGGTATGGTATGTGGTAAAATGTGATTATTTGATTTATTTCCAATAAAACACTAATCTTTGAAAGATAATTTAGTTGAATTTACTGAATATTAATAAAATTTAGAAATGATGCATAAAGTGTACGTTTTATTTATCTCAAGGGATAGATATTAGATCTCAAAATGTACGATCATTTGTATGATATTTATTTGATAACAGTACCATTATTTTGTCCTGAAAACAATAATTTTGAGGTACGATAATTTTGTGTTCAGATTCTGGCAACCCTGATTGGACGGACCATTTGATATATTGTCAACATTAATTATGAAGGGTCGATCCCACGTGGTATTCGTTTGTTAGCTTCACAACTAACCACACTTGTAAGGCTTCATTATTTTCCAAAAGCTGAGTATCCACATTCACAAAATCTATCAAACAGTTAGATAATAATGATCACTGCATAGTTTACTCACCAAATTCATTAAATAATTCACCCATAAGTCATTTAAACTGCTAACATTCTTTTGTTTGAGTGCTTACAAACCACAACAAACGACTGTGGAATCGACCCATAGTATCTAGAACACTTTGTTGGACATGTAATAACTTTTTGAGTCATAACTTTGTCATGAAGGCTGCCACCTCAAAGATTGTCAGCACTGATTATTATATGTTTCACAAGTAGTAACTAGCTTTATTCTACTATGTCTACATGTTAATGATTTCCTTGTTATGGGCAGAAATTTACTTGTAATCCAATAATACACTGTATGTAACGTAGAACAAGCCATTTTTTTTTCCCGTGTGTTAAGTTGGTAAACCTGCAAAAGCTTCAAAGTGTGGGATCAAGCTCCTGTAATGTGTGTGTGTAAAGGGAACTGTGGTTCACATGACTCGAACACTCACTTCACCAGAAATAAGCCTATATTCTGCAGGACGGATTCGATTGTCTCATTCCGTTTTACAGAATATTTTTTTCACATAAAAAATATGGATACTTGTGGTTCTCATAATTTTGTATAATATTAATTATTGTTGAAACACATTTATCATTGAGTATAGAAATTCCATTAAATAAGTCAAGTTTTATGGACACCCATCCCATCTGATGTCATTACAGTTCTGCTGATATCGAACAATACTTAGCCTACATATGAGAGTAGCCTACTCTTAAAAGTATGATGACAATGCTAAAATCCAATACATATATAGGTTTGTTAATGCGAACTCCATCTCCATTAGTCCCTTCGCCCAAAGTCAACCATAAATCCTCAAGATACAGAAAAACGTCTCAACAGCCACGGTTATTGGCGTCTCTCTTGTTCTTTCTCCCTCCACCAGCCCCTCCATACCCTCCCTTCTTCCTCTCACTCCTCCATAACTCGTCAGGTAGAAGCGACCCCATGATGAGTGTGCTCGTGTCTCCATCCCATCAGCTCGCGACTGTACACTAAACCAAAGGCACAAGCTTTTATTTCCATACTATGAGCATTTTCATATAATAAATTTAAAACCAACTCTGCCTCCTCTCACCAACTGCCTTCCTCCTTCCCTCACACTGAAGCAGTGGCTGCGGATCAAGGAGAAGGGCGTCGCTATTGTCGTTGAATGTACAGTACAACTGTGTGTGTGTGTGTGTTCTTGTTCTGGTTAATTAATATTCATGGCTTCATTTCTTCTCGCATGAATTATTGAGTGAACGGAGACACACTCGCGGTGAAGGAAGGAGACTCAGACAAAGGAATAACATTTTATTTTTACACACACACACCCAGAGTGAGAGAGAGAGAATTGATTACAAAGAAGGCAAAGAGCATAAAAGAGCAAGTAAAATGAAGAAAGTGAAGAGGTGCGGCAAAGAAATTGATTACACCTTTCCCACTACTCTTACTCTCTTTTCGTTCAATTAGTCTCTTAGTAGAAACAAACCCATACACATTTCCCACTACTCTTACTCTCTGTTCCTGAAAGCAATCTCTAAGTAGGAAAAAAACATACATTATTCTCGATCACTACTTTTACTCTCGAGTAAAGAACAACAATGTATGAGGAGGAGCCTCATTACTGACGACGTTTTGTTAATTCTTCTTCTGGTCAAAGGCACACACAAATTTTGCTTATTCTTACACTCTGTTCCTTCAATCAATCATACAGTGGTAACCATCCCATACATCTTTCCTGGCACTCGAAGAACGCTTTTATTCCCATTACGTCCACAATGACGCACTATAATGCACAAACGTCTTTCGAACTCCAGGTGATTCAGCTATATAGTATTTTAGCTAGCTGAGGGAATAAACATTTTAGCATCATAATAAATCTCCTACAACTCCTTGCACCACTATTTTAGGCTACGACGAGTAAATAGCACAAAGTTGCATATCCATTTTAAATCAATTTCATCTGAATTTTTTCCTACCTGTAATATATTTGCAACTATATTAGATTTAAGTATGAAAGAAAACCATCCTAGTCATGGAAGACCTTGTAGAAGAGGAAGAAGGTTATAGTGAGGTGGGACAGTAAGTATGACGAAAATAAAAGGAAAGAAGTGACAGTGGAAGAGAAAAATCGGAGTGGCTCAGCCATGAAGGGGCGTCAAAACCCCTCATCTAAGCATTGCCCACATAACGTCAGACTATACCAGCCTACGGAAATATCTCAGTACTGTTAAATGCGAGGAAAATTATTTAGGAGTTGGTACGGTCGGCACCAGGAATTCTGACACGACTTTATGTAAAGGGAGGTAATTATTCTGGAAGGTCTGCAATGATTGGTCTACCAAATTCCTCGGTGACTGCTAAACAACAAAGCAAATAAGAATGGTTGCGTAGTCTTACATTTTCTATATGATGTAAACCCTCGAAAACAACAGCGTGCGTCCGAATTCATGTGGCCAATAGTACGTACTGTACAAGAGAATGGAGAATTTGCTGTGTATGTGGAGAACTTGTTCTATGTGTGTGTGTGTGTAATATGATTTGAGAGTAGATTCAACAGAATAGAGGATTTGATGTGTGTGCGTGTGTTTGTGTGTGATTTAGTTTTAGAGAGCAGTACGTATACTTAACAATGTCATTGCCAGAGGTGTTTGTCAGTGATTATTACGCTTGTGAGTCATGGTGAAGACGAAAGGTACTGCGATTCCTACCTCTCCTGAAATTTCTTTCCCCCCTCCCTCAAGACACCACCTCATTGTCCTTTGGCTTTACAGTTCGACGGTGAAAAAGTAATGAGTGTGTCTTGGGTAGGAGCTCGAATCGGAAATAAAGGTTTTTGCCTTTTGGTGCCTAGTCGTTTTCCCAGCCACTGACTCCTTTCAATTCTTCCAGTGCTTTCTCTCTATCGCCTTCTCCCCTCCTTTCAATTCTTCCAGTGTGTGTCTCTCTCTTTTTCACCGTGCTTGCTGTCCCACCTTTTTATTTATTTCAGGGGGTTATGGAATAGAGCAACAGCGTTCCTTCCTTTAAGGGGAGACTCTCTTGTTGGTGAATTGGTGGGCTATTGGTTTCTCCATTTCTTGGCAGGAACCAGACGACATGAATGTTACTTATAAGGAATCTGTTCCATGGCATAGTTTGGAAGAATCATTAACCCTTCAATTATCAACAAGAGTTCCCATTATACAACCAATGAAAGCCTGTACACACGTACCCGCTTTATCTTCAAATAATCAGTCATCCTCCTCCATGAGTCAATTTTCCATCATAAATGAAGAATAAATGGTGTAATTTTTTTGTGGGCATTTTGGAGTTCAACAAAATTGTCTCTAGTACTCTTACAATGAGGTTACCTGTTTTCTGGCATAGGTATCAGAAGCATTCCAAGTATAAATTATCCCCTTATTAAAGCATATGTCAGTTGTACAGTCGCGGCAGATAGTCCTTGACTAGTCTGAGATGGAAAAGCGCTACCAAAGCCAGCTGTTTCGAACTGTGAACACGTGGATTCATTGCTTCAGGCAACCTCCTGATGATAGTTTGGGTATATAAGTTTAGTGTTTTCTGACTAATCTGTATCACACAGCTATGGCTCAGAGACTTCATCACAAGACATGAGCCCATCAACACCTCCACCAGCTTGTATCCGTGGTGTCGTCCACTGCTGCGTTGGCGTACCTGTGAAAATACCTGCCGGACTCTCACTTACTCAGATGGAGTGGTGTCAATTACCGCCCATAGTCTGCCTGGGGAGCTAAGGGCAATTACTCAAGGTTTAGAGTAAAAACTTGGACTTGTCTCTATTTATTGAGGTACATCAGGGTTACAAGATTACAGATTATATAAGACACCTAATTCGTGTCATCCCAAAAATATGTACAAGAGAGGAAGACCTCTCTCTGTCAAACACCCCCCAACGGGAACCGCCTTGACGTGGTGGGGGGGGGCTTGTGTGTCTCTGAGAGGGGGCAAGCTAGACTAGAGGGGGCTCCGGCCCCTGCTCTGCCCCGATTTCGGGGAGAGAGGGCTTCCATGGTTTCCATGCATTAGGCTGCCAGTACGGGCCAACAGCGCTGCCCTCCAGAGGGACTGCCCTCTAGGGGCTGTCCGATGTTGGATGGTTGGGTGTCTGGGCCGGGAGATGTTGGGGAGGGGGGTCTCAGGACCGTCGTGGGCAAACTTTCGAGCCATTGGGGCTGCTTTTTAAAACGAGTGGCCCCGTGGGGGAAGAGGTACCCCGCCCACGGCGACCAGCGCTCGGTCCCCTCATCTGCCCGGTAGGTAGTAGCTCTTGGCTCCTGGGGCCAAAAACCCCAAATCAATGATATATGGATAAAGAAAAGCCCCAATCTCTTCCTCGAGCGGTGGTCGACCAGGCCCTCGAGACGTCACTCTCTGGTCGTGGTAATATGCAGAAAGCTGCAAATAAGACTAGACCTAGCAGGTCGGGTGTTGTGTCGAAGAACCCTGTTAGCGATTTGGACACGTTAATGTTAACAAATGTACTTGCATCCCTTTCCTATGGCGCTATCCACTCCATTTTTAAGTGTTTTGGAGTAGTTCTTTGAATCCGAATCACATATGACAGTGATTGTAGGTCTAATCGGTGCTATATTACTTTCAATACAAATGCTGCTGCCAAAGCAGCATTTGAGGCAAAAGATTCTCTGACGGTGGGGGATACTCATTGTAAAGTTTAGATGATGCGGTCCATCAATGTATTTGACAGTGACAATGACTACTGCCCTAATATATTTGATGACTCTGTAAAGCATGTCCCAAAGGAACGTCGGGTTCCTACACCCTTTTGGTTTGTGGCTTACTACAGGGAGGGACGTGGTAACATTATCCATGCTTCCCGGTATCTTGAGAAAGAAATTGGATTATTACCAATGGGCCACATAAAGAAATATGGTAAGGGAGTTTTAATCAGAGCCAAAGATCTTACACAGGCCATGATGCTCCTCAATCTCCCCTGTCCTTCTGATAGCATGTTTGAATCTATTAAACCACATCGAACATTTAATTATAGCAAGGGGCGTATATATAATGAGGACCTGTATGAATTCTCAGAAGAGGACATTCTCGCTATGTGCCCAGACAGTGTCCAACGAGTAACGAAGATGAAAGGCAGTAAAAATATGATCATCCTCACTTTCTATGGCTCGCATATCCCAGATCACATTAACATTAACCCCACCTCATTTGAGGTGAAGCCTTTTGTTGAGCGTCCCCTACAGTGTTTCTGTTGTTATGAGATTGGTCATGGGAAAAGGAACTGCAACAACCGTTCCCGGTGTGGTAATTGTTCTGCTCTTGACTCACATCTTACTTCTGAGTGTCGGTCAGAGAGTTACAGCTTTTACTGCAAAGATGCTCACCCCTTGCGTTCTCGCCAATGTAAGATGTACCTACTTGAGCAGGATATCCTCCACTTGGCTAATACTCAATTCATTAGCATAGGTAGTGCCAGACGGCAACTCAACTTCAGGCGACAGAAGGATGGTGGTGTGAAGACATACGCCTCCTCCCTTCGCCCTAAATTGGTTGCAGCACCCTCTCAACCCTCTCAAGAGGCAGCTGCTTCTTGCTCTAGTGAGAACGTTTCTAAGGTTACTCTACATAATAGTTTCTCTGTCTTGGAAACTTTATCAGACACTCATTCTGGTGACCCTTCAACTGATGACAATTCTCAGACTTTAGCTAAAGGTGTCCATGTGGTAGAGGTTCACGCTGCCACACGCTCTCCCAAAAGGAAACTTAAGTCACCTAAACTGCCACAGAGACGCCTTCGTGGTTCCTCTGAGGCACTTGACTCTATAGATGTTCCACCTTGTGAGGCAACCATCTCTGTGGACTCATCCATAGTTTCCTCTCAATTTCACCAGAAGCGTTCTCGTGGCTCTGATGAATCTCTTGATTCAACAGAAGTTCCTCCTCGCAAGCTTCCTTCGGGATCATCAGAGGGGCGTGAAGTTAATGTGGATGCCACGGATGTTGTGACTTCAAAAGATTCACTTTCTCTTCCGCTTGAGCAGCGGAGTGATTCTACCACCTGTATTATGGATGTTGATGTATCTGCCTGTGTCAGTGATACCACTGCTGTACAGGACAGAACCAATGTAATTGTTTCAAAGAATATCCCATCTCATATACCTTCATCTTCTTCTAACATATCAGATGCTTCAGGGACTCGTCTACGGGTCCCAATTACTGCCCCAAGTACTACTCCTCGGGTTCGCTCTTCTTCTAGTGGCCCAGGATTAGACAAATCTTATTGTTTGAATAAACCCTCAGGTCGAGGTGGTAGTGGGAAGTACCTCCGTGAGGCTTCCCAAAAATCAGTACTAAAGTAACACCGTTCAAGGTCCTTCAGTGGAATTGCCGTGGCTTGCGTGCTTCTTGGGAGGAACTGCGCGTTCTTCTCTCTAGCTTCTCTCCTGCATGTGTTTCTCTCCAAGAGACAATGCTTGGGGACTACATTCCTGCCAGTCCTCCAGCATACTCAGCATTTTATTCCAATTCATTTGAAGGGCAGGGTCATCATGGTGGCTCTGCCATCCTAGTTCGCCGAGATATTCCATGCACGAGCCTGGAGCTTGACACTCCGCTCCAGGCTGTTGCAGTTAAGGTTTTTATGGACCGCCCGTACACTGTATTCAGTCTATACCTTCCTCCCAGTGTTACAGTTGAGAGGGGTGATCTCAACCATCTTGTACGGGACCTTCCATCTCCCTTTATTTTATTGGGTGATTTTAATGGTCGTCATCCTCTGTGGGTGACAGTTCGGTCAACCCCAGGGGTGTTTTATTTGCTTCTTTTATTGAGGATGAGGGATTAGGGGTTTTAAATACGGGAGATGTGACACATTTTAATAGCCCTACTGGGACTTTTACCGCCATTGACATTTCCCTTTGCTCACCCAGTGCTCTGTTGGATTTTACTTGGAGAGTGTTGCCTGACTTATATGGCAGTGACCATTTCCCTATACTTTTAGAAGGTAACAGGTACGAACCACAGTCTCGTCTTCCTAGGTGGAAATTAGAGAAGGCTGACTGGCAGTTTTTTAGAGAGCTAACTTCTTCGGTCTCTTCTGTAGCCGATTTCGGTAGCTCTGACGAGGCTGTAACATATTTCACTGATATGCTCCACTCTGCTGCTCTCAACTCTATCCCTACAACTTCTGGCTACTTTCCCAAACGCCCTGTCCCTTGGTGGTCACCAGTCTGCACCACTGCTGTGCGGGAGAAGCGCGCTGCTTTCTCTTGCCTTCGTCGCAATCGTGGGGACCCAACTCTTTTAGAGGACTTCCGACGGGCAAGGGCTCGGGCTAGACGAGTTTTAAAAGAGGCCCGACGTGCATCTTGGAAGGCCTATGTGTCTTCAATTAATACTAAAACTCCACTCACTCAAGTGTTCAGGAGAGTCCGTAAGATGGCGGGGAAGTTTTCTCCTAGTTCTCCACCTGTACTTAAGGCCAATGGAATTAAGATCATGGATGGTTTGACAGTGGCAAATGCCATGGCGGAGGCTTTTACAAGAGTCTCCAGCCGTGACTCTCGACCCCAGGCATGAGTTAAAATCCAAGGAGCGCACTCTCCTGGATTTCTCAGGGAACGTGAATGAAAGTTATAATCATATATTCACCCTGAGAGACCTGCATTCTGCTCTCTCTCTCTGCGGCGACACTTCTCCTGGGCCAGACAACATCCCATATGCAATGTTGCGACACTTGGGTGAGGAGGCGATCTCATTTCTTTTAGCTTTATGTAACAGAATCTGGCTGGAGGGTGTCTTCCCTTCTGGGTGGAGAGTTGCTACCATCCTTCCTTTTCTCAAGCCGGGCAAGGACTCTGGTGTTGCCCTCAATTATCGACCAATTGCCTTGACCTGTCTCTGTAAACTATTTGAAAAGATGGTAAATGTCAGACTGGTATACTTCTTGGAACGGGGTGATTTTCTGTCTCCGTCCCAGTCTGGCTTTCGTAAACACCGTTCCACTACAGATGCTCTGGTCAGGTTGGAAGCTGCTGCATGTGAGGCCTTTGCACGACAACAACACCTTGTCTGTGTATTCTTTGATTTAGAGAAAGCGCATGACACGACATGGCAATATGGCATCCTGCAGCAACTCCATATATATGGCCTGCGGGGTCGCCTTCAACGCTTTCTTAAATAGTTTCTGTGAGGGTTGGTACAACCCACTCAGCATCTGTTGCACAGGAGGAGGGCGTCCCCCAGGGAAGCGTCCTCAGTGTCACATTGTTTGCAGTAGCAATTAATGCCATTGCTTCATTCTTTGTGGATGGTATAGCCAAATCGATGTACATTGTACGATGTACTTAGTAGTTTGGTTTACTGCTTCCCGTATGTCAGTGGCAGAGCGGCACATGCAGCTTGCCCTTGACAGGGTGTCACGTTGGATTGGTTCTTATGGGTTTCGATTTTCTCCTTCTAAGACAGTTGCTATGCACTTCTGCCGCATCCTAGGCGTCCACCCCGATCCGGACTTATTCATGTATGGTCATCGGATACGTTGTGTCGAGGAGACTCACTTTTTGGGTTTCTTTTTTGACAAACGTTTGACTTGGGTTCCCCACTTACTTACACTTAAGGTCTCTTGCCTTAAGGCTCTTAACCTGTTGAGGGTCCTGGGCCATACGTCCTGGGGGGCTGATCGGGCCACCCTCCTCTGCCTATACCATGTTCTTATTAGGTCAAAACTCGACTATGGGTGTGAGGTGTACTCTTCTGCCACCGATGCCTGTCTCAGAGTTTTAGACCCTGTTCATCATGCTGGAGTACGTCTGGCGACCGGAGCCTTCAGGTCGGCCCCAATCCTCTTGGTGGACGCTAATGGGCCACCTCTTGATCTCCGTCGCCAGTCCATGATGGTTCGTTGTTGGCATTGATTACATCGACTTCTTGACTCCGTTCCCTGCTTGGCGGTGTCATCTGATATCATGTCTCAGTACTACCTTTCTCATTCTCGTACACCATGGCCCTTTGGCTTCCGGGTCAGGAAGGCTATGGAGGAGATGGGCATTGATGACTTCCAGATTTGTCCTGTGAGGGTCCCCAGGGTGGATCCATGGTTTCTTCCAGAAGTTTTCCCCTGCACCTGCTGTACAGACAAGAAAGAATCTCTTCCTCCTCCAGTGGCTCGTTCCCTCTTTTTAGAACATGCCTTCACTCACAGGGAGTCCCTCCCTGTGTACACTGATGGGTCAAAGTCTGATACTGGAGTTGGCTTTGGAGTTGTCTTTCCTGACTTTTGCCGTGGCGGCAGGCTCCCTTCTGTCATGTCCATTTTTACTGCTGAGCTCTCAGCCATTTTATATGCCCTCCAAGTGATTTTTACTCTCCCTCAGCCTTCGTTTACTATTTTTAGCGATTCCTGTAGTGCCTTGCAGGCCTTGTGCAATTATAACTCTTCCCATCTCCTGGTGTTGGCCATTCTTGAGGCGCTTGTCCTCTTGGGTCGTCGTGGCTGCAAAGTACCTTTTTGTTGGGTCCCGGCCCATGTGGGTGTCGATGGGAATGAGTGGGCTGACGCCCTGGCTAAGGCTGTGGTCTCCAATTCTCAGCCTCCTGCCAGGCGCCATCCTGTTCCTGCAGTGGACCTTCGACCCTACATAGATACTACCATTCGTTCCTGCTGGCAGGACAGATGGGACGCCGTTGGGGCTAACAAGCTCCGCGACATCCGCCAGCGCCTTGGTTTGTGGAGCTACAGTGGCCTGTTCCGCCGGTGGGAGACGGCTCTTGTCCGTCTCCTCATTTGCCACACATTATTGACTCATGGCTTTTTAATGGAGAGGGCTCACCCTCCCTTTTGTGATGATTGTCTGGTCCCTTTGACAGTACGTCATCTTATTGTTGAGTATCCCAGCTTTGGGGACCTTCATCTTAGGCACCTCTCCGAGTACCGGGTGGGTGACGGTTCTTACAGTCTCTCCCAGGTGCTCGGGGAGGATGCTTGTAGTGTGGGAGGGAACACCCTCTCCTATGTGGAGGAGGCTGGCCTTTTCCACAAAATCTGATTTTATGATATTTATGGTTTTTAAATGATTTTATGTCGACGGGTTCTTTTAGTAATAATGTGCTTTTTAGTTTGTGTTTTTTTTAATAATGGTGACTATCCCTTTCGTGTGTTGATGTTTTATTAATTATGTAGATGACAATTTTATGCTGGGCAGTATATGACCTTAGCTGTTGCCCGCCAGATGCTTAGTTGCATTAAATATCAATCAATCAATCAAATTCTGATTTGGGTGATGGTTCTGGCTCTATTAATAGTAATGGTGTTCGTCTCCTTTCATACATCCTCAAGCATCATCTGACACGCTGGAACACTGGCGGTGCCACATATTGCCGGGGAGGTACTCTGGATTACATCCTCTCGTCCGGCCTGATAGTATCTCAGGTCCAGTGCTCCTCCTTGCCAGATTTATTCTCTGATCACATCACTCTTCGGTTTTATTATTCTCTACCTGCTGGGTCAAGTGCTTCAGCCACTAGTTTATGTATTGCTGTGTCCCCTAAATATTGCCCAACTTACATCTTATTTATGGCCCATGTATTCCCTACATTTGACATATCATCAGCCTAACAGTTGTACTCTGATCTTGTATCTGTTGCTCATGACTTTTATAGGCTATACGTCTCCCGGCCACACCTCCAGCATCACCATACTGCCCACTCCTGGACACTGGATGTACGTATACAGGAGGCAAAGAAGGAGGCTGATCATGATGGCCTATTGTTTCAAGCCAACCCAACCCCTGACCTACTCCATCGTTACCAGATGTCTAGGGACACTTTAGTCGCCCTGCAGGAGTGTGCACTCACTGAGTCTTGGCAGCGGTTCACAGACAGCATCAAAAAGTGTGCTATGTGGCACCTCATCCATCGGGTTGTTAAAAAGGCAGTGGCAACTGCTCGTTGTCACACTCCCACCGACTATGCCCAACAACTTGTTGATGCCTGGTCAGAACAAACTACCCCAGCCAGTCTACCCATCCATCGGCTACGTCTAATGTCTGCTCTGTTGCAAGATGATGACGATGATGCAGAGGAGGTAACTGAGAAGAAAATGCGCCATGCTCTCTTTCAACAAGTTCCTGGCAACCCTCTACTTCGACTGTACAATCTTTGTCTTCGTGACGGTTGTGTACCACGAGTCTGGACCAACAGCACAATAATAGCCATCCCTAAGCCTGGCACTGCGAAGTTCTGGCCTATTTCCCTTACTTCCTATTTTTGTAAGGTTATGGAGAGAATCTTACTCAATCGTCTCGTGTACAGACTGCAGGATCACCTTTCTCTATGGCTGTTTGGTTTTCTTCCCCAGCAGAGCACACACCAATGCCTAGTCGACGAGTACTCTCGCCTTTCCAGGGACAGTGTGGTGGCCTTCATTGACCTTCGAAGTGCCTTCGATGTTTCTAATAGAGACGTCATTTTGGATCAACTGGTTGACTTTGGGATAAAGGGTAATCTATTACGGTGGATTCGGGGCTACCTGAGTAAAAGGACCTCCCGTGTGCTGATATTCCTGGAACTACAATTACGTGCTATGCTGATGATATCTGTGTTCATTCTACCTCACCAAGGGATCTCCAGCGGTTTCTTGTCTCCTTCCAGATAAGAGCAGAATATTCACCTACCGCCTTCCTCAAGCTCGGCTAGTGTTCACCATTGGAGGGACTGTCATTCCCATATTTCCCAGTACCGCTACCTGGGCGCGCCAGTCAATTTTTGGCTGATTGTCCCTGCCAGACCTCAAGATCATCCCATTGTCCAGGATTTATTGGGTCGTCTCCAGCGCCGACTTACACCACTTCAATGGCTCTCTAACAACTCCTCGGGCATCTCCATCCCAGTAGCCAGAACCATCTATTTTGCTTTTATCCGTTCAGTTGTTGATTACCTCTCCCATGCTTTGATTCAACTTCCTAGGGCTACTCTGGAAACTTTAGAAAAATTTCAGAATAGAACAATGAGAATATTTCTAGGCAGTCCAATGTCGACCAGGATAGTGAACATGCAGCGTGAGTCTTCCCCCATTAATCGAGAGAATTTATTGTAATGTTACTTGCTTCACTGTCAAGTGCCTTCATTTCCCACATCTTTCACCCCATTACTCTCAGTTAGTCAGGACTTCTCTTAGACCAAACTCCCCTGTCCCTCCCATACTGCCTGCTGGACGTACTCTTATAAGGTCTGTTTCCTCTATGCTCCGTGGTCTTAATATAGATATAATGGTTGCAGACGTCCCCCCAGGGCCCCCTCCGTGGATGCTACCAACACCTGATGTGAGCTTCACACCTACTTCCATGTTGGAACTGCCTTCTCTACAGCGTCAGTTGGCTTTGGAACACATAGAAACAGTGACGTCCTACATCACAGATCCATACTGCCTCTACACTGATGGCTCATTGTGGGTGGATGGTACAGCAGGTTGTGCCGATTTCTCACCTGACATGGAGTCACCTCCATGGGGCTGGGTTGGCCGTTGTCTCTGTAACCCCTCTAGCTCAACATTGTGTGAACTGTATGCCATTCTGGATGCTGTTAGTCTTGTTTGTCAACGTGGAGTGAATGCTGCCATTTTTTGTGACTCCAAACCTGCCCTTCATTCCCTCTCTATTGTTTAGCCACACACTCTTCTGTTATTCAGCAGATTTTATCATTTTTGGCCTTATTGCGCCATCGTAACTTGACTGTCAAATTTTTATAGGTGCCATCTTATGTATGTTTACGTCACAATGGTACAGTTGAAAGACTCGCAAAGGAAGCCTGCCATCTGCCTCCTCATGGTGTTGAACGTCCTCTCTCCCTGACATTTTACCTTTCTAGAGTTCGCTCCGCCGCTCTCCTCTCTGTACAGCGGGATGCAGAGAGGCCCTTCAGCATCTCCATCACCCATTACGAGTCTTTCTGGTGTCACAAATATTCCTACCGTCGTCGAGGCCTCATGGTTCGGAGGCACAATGTAGTCTCTGCTCGTTTGAGGCTTGGCTACCGGCCACCGTGGCAGGTTGTTGGGATGCAGGTGAGCCTTCCTGCACTGAGTGTCGCTTGTGTCGAGCGCCTCGTGCTAACACTATAGAGCTCTATTGCCTGGCCTGCCCCATTGTCCGACACTTGCCGCCCCGGGGCCTGCCACTTAATGTGGTTTGTCGATACTTGCTGAACCATCAGGTTCTGGAGGAACTTCTGGTAAGCCACCCTCGTTTTGGTGGATTTAAATTAAGTAGGTCATAATGTAAATATTTGTGCTCCATTCTGTTATGTTTTCGTTATATGTGTGTGTGTGTGTGTGTGTGTGTGTGTGGTTGTAGTCATTGAATTCTCATGAGTCCCTCTTACCCTTGTGCATTGTTGTCTGCCTGTTGACTGACGCTACGGCGCAATGAATTATAAAAAAAAAAAAAAAAAAGCGTAATCACTGACCAGAGACGAACGGCAAGCACCATACATAACCTGCATTCGAACTTGGCCTTTATAGGTGTATTGGGTGGGGAAATGAACAATACCAGGCGATTCGAAGCTTTCTGCTCCTCACACTCTGATCAGAAATTATGTATCACGAGTGTACTGTACATGCAATTATCATATTTAAAGGAATATTAATGGCGTAGCAAAGGGTTGGGGAGTCCTACTTAGGTGCTTCCCTGGAAAAGTAAAAAGAAGCATTTCCACAGTAATTATTTTTTGTTTGGTCCCATCTACAAGCATTTATTAAGTAGGTCGATAATGATAATGACCAATATTAATTCACTAACTCCATTACTGGTCAGAAACACGGTTCGGTTTCTTTCGGTTGGATGTATACAAATCACAACTAACAACTGTTAAATCGGCCCTTAGTGACTGAGTGACTTTCCTATACTTTACAGGAGATGCGTAGATGATATTTTTATATAATTTCGATTCCATTATCATTTGCCTTTATCTTTGGTTTACCTTAACTCAAAGAGTAAAATATTGTTTTTACAGAATAATCAATCACTCGGGTTATTCATTTCATATGTAACTTTCTTGCTCTTCCTGTGTGTGTGTGTGTGTGTGTGAAGATGGAGACAGTTCGTAATATCACGTGTGTTTGTGTAAGTGTACTTGTGTGATGTTATAACAAAAAGAAAATCCTTTCTTTCACGCCCTTGATGTGACCCGACACGTATAGTACAGGCTCTCAAATAACATCCCTCCCGTTTTGCTCTGATACTCTTCACAACGATTATTGTAACAGACCGTGTATGTAAATATGTTATTGATTCAGAATGCCTCGTGTGGTGTGGCGAAATGCATGTTTATCCAGAAATAGAAGGTTTGATTTTTGCGCAAACTTCCCCCAGCCCTCGCAACCTCAACCACCAATCCCCAGTCACCTCTTGATTAACAGAGTGATGTATAATTAATTCATTTTTATTTCACTATAGCATTCAGTTTTAGAAATATATGGAGGGAGATGTGGCCAGTGAATGAGGAGAAAGCGTTTCCTTCAAACTGTACTATGAAACAGTTCGCCTCGGTATAGGCGGAAAGTTTTGTAGTATATGCTGTAGTAAGCAGATACCTCGAATTCGCCGACTTGTCTTAAGGGTCTTGTGGTGAATTGGAGCACTATTGTTTCCTGCAAACTATGCCAGAATACATACCACCTCAGTAAACAAGTAAGGGATGAGTTTTCTTGCATTGTTCAGAGGGCTACGTAGACTACATTTTCCCCATAACAAGCGACACCCCAAAGAGGATAGTATACATATGGTACATTAGAGTTCCCTAATTCCTGCAAAGTATGCCATGAAACAGGACCATTTTAACAAATATAATTGTATCTTGTTACTTTGAATACTCTGGAGGAATCATTCCTTCCAGATTTGCCAACACTATTTTATCCCATTAAGGAACTAATCAGGAAGGGGTCAAAGCTGTGACCACCAAGTGTATACTATAGTTTGTGGAAGCTCTAACAAAAGGGAGGAAAGGTTGCCGTGCATAAATGAATCTTTGCAGACAAAGCCACGTCACCGGCAGTCATTAAGGCGGAGTCAAGCATTCGTTCCTTTTATAACCGAGGTGAGGGAAGGAGACCTTCACTCTCATGCTATTGCTGTCGCGAACACCACAGCTGTCACTGTCCTGCTGTTGCTGTCGCTATCACTGCTGCTGTCACTATCCTGTTGTTGCTCTCATTGCGTCGTCAGGTCAGTGTTGTGTTTGGTTATCAATTATCTCTTTATTTTTGCTGGCCATGTTCCACTACAACTTTTTCAGGCCGTTCCTATGCCCTGAAGAAGCAGTAGAGAAACGTGGTCAGTAAAGGCTCCTCCTCATACGGTGTTGTTCAATAAAAGTGTGTATGGTACAGTATTAATTGGTAAATCTGGAGCAACTGATTCTTTCAAACTCACCGTATTTCATGTAGCAGACCATTATTATTTTCATTAAACTAATCTTGTTTCCTGGCATACTTCGTTGGAGTCAAGGCGCTCTAATGAACCTAATGTTGCGGTCTCAAGTTCTGTCACCTCTCTGATATAATGATGTTGAACTTAGTGAGTGATATTGTATTAAATGAGATGTGACAGTTTCTTCAGTTTGACTCCATACTGTGAAAATATCTCTTTAAAAGCATTTCCATAATTCATTCCCCACTGTCCCTTATAAGTCCCCATCGTTCTTTTGATAAACATTTGTTGAAGCTTTTAACGTTGTTCCCTCGTGGCATAGTATTCATCCATATGAAAATAAATACCTCTTTAAAAGCATATCTTTTATATGTTTCCCACTATCCCTTATACACCCCCATCGTTAATTGTTATATCTTTTATCTTTGTTTCTTCTTGGTATTGTAAAATTCCAATGTTAAAATAAATATATTTTTTAAAAACAAATACTATGTTGTAATTAATGAGGAGGTGAAACGAACAGTTGAAAAGAAAAAAGAAAGCATACAGAGAGTGGTTGGATAGTAGAGGAAATGAAGAGTTGGAGGGACAGAAAAGGGAGATGTATGTGGAGAAAGAGAGTGGTGAGAGAGAGTAAGATAAGAGTAGACGAGGAATTTGGAAGGAATTTAAGTGAGATGTGGATGGAGTGTAAGAAATTGTTCTGCAAAGAGGTCAAGAAAGTCAGGGAGGGTGACAAAGGAAGTAGTAAGGTTGTGAAAGACAAGAATGGGCAGGTGATTGTAGAGAAGCATGGTAGAGTTGAGAGGTGGAGAGAACACTTTGATGAATTGTTGAATGAAGGAAGTGGAAAGCCGGCGAACATAGTTGGGTGGGTTATGGGAGGGAGAAGAAGAGAGGTAGTGGAGGAGGAGGTGGGGATCAGAAGGTTAGAAGTGAGTGAGGCTTTGAAGGAGGAATAAATGAAGTGTGTGGTGAGATGCTGAAGTGTGATAGTGAGATAGTGGTTGAGTGGGTGTGGAAAATGTGTGGACTGGCATGGGAGAATGGAAGTGTGCCTGAAGGCTAGAAATCAGGATTTAAGAGTAAAAGGGGAGAGAGGAGTATGTGGTATTCACAGAGGAATATGCCTCCTTAGTGTAGTAGGGAAGGTGCACTGTACTGTAATGATAGAAAGAGTGAGAACAAAGGAAAGGGTGTGTGAGGAGCAGTGTGGGTTTAGGAAAGGAAGTTTGTGTGTAAACGAGATTTTCTCCTTGAGGTGTACTGTGGAGAAATATCTAGAGAAGGGCAAGATTTTGTATGCTGCATTTATGGATTTGGAGAAGACATATGACAAAGTCGATAGTGAAAGTCTGCGGAAGGTACTGAGAATATATGGAGTGGTTGGAAAGTTGTTTGGGGCAGTGAAGAGCTTGTATGAGGGTGTAAGAGGGGCAGTCTGGGTGGAGAATGAGCAGAGTGAGTTCTTTAATTAATTTGAATGTTGGGTTAAAGCAAGGGTGTGTGATGTCCCCATGGTTGTTAAGTGTATATATGGATGGAGTCATGAAGGAAATACAGGGAAGAGTAGTGAATGTTTGTGTACCTCTAATAAGGGAAGGGAGTGAGTGGAAGTTGCCTGTGTTGCTGTTTGCTGACGATACAATTCTGTTGAGTGATGCTGAGTGGGAGTTGCAGGGTTTTGTAGATATGTTTGGAGATTTGTGTGAGAAACGGAACCTGAAGGTAAATGTGACAAAGAACAAAGTTATGGTCTGAGAGGTGAGGTTGAATGGTCAGGTTATGGAGAACGTCAGCTCATTTAAGTATTTGGGGAGTGTGATGAGTAAAGATGGGAGTTTAGAGGATGAGGTGTGGGAGAGGATACAACATGGGAAGTGGGTTGTAGGAACGCTGAAAGCAGTGACAAGGAATAGGGCGATGAATATGGAAGTGAAGAAGACTCTACATGATAGTGTGGTAATCCCGACACTGACATACGGGAGCGAAGCGTGGACGATGACGGAGAAACATAAATCAGTTACCTGAGAAGTTCGTGTGGAGTAACATGGAGAGATAGACTGACGAATGAAGGAGTACGTGAGCGATGTAGTGTGGATGTGGATGTGCTAGAGAGTGTGAAAAGAAACCCCTTAAGATGGTTCAGTCATGTGGAGCATATGGGGAGCGAGAGGGTCGTTAGAAAGTGTACGAGAGTCAGGGGGAAGGATTGAGTTGAGAGGTATATGAGTTAGAGTGGCGTTGGCTGGGAGGAGGGACGCCAGTTGGTGGGGGACACGGGTGCATGGAGGCGATTCATTTGTGGCCATCCCCGTTGGGGACTGAGGCGTCTGGCAATAGATAGATAGAATTAAATACTTACCCCACACTACTGTGCCTCATACGTCCCTTCGTTAAATCTTTTCCTTTGGCTTAGTATGTTTCTATAGAGCAATAAATATCTCTTCAAAAGCATTTCTATATTACATGTCTCAAATAAAGTATTTCTATGATACATTCCCTACTATTCCAAAATTATATCCCAGTCATTCCTTTATAAGTTCCTTTGTAAATCTTCCCTTCGTATGCAAAAACATCCGTGTTGTTGACGATGGTGTGGTACCAGTTCGATATCTTTGTAGTGCATCTATTGAGTCATCGTACCGGAACCATGCCAACGTCAACACCATCAAGGTTTTTGCATACGGCCTTTGTTTACAGTATGTGTGCTCTTTTGGCATTGTATCCTTACTTGGAAGCGACGGTTAGGAGAATATATAACCACATCTCATTCACAGTATTGAACAATATTCTATTTCATGAAAACTAATGAAATTTTCTTTAAGTTAAACTTCATTTTGGTAAAGTAGGGAGTTTGAAATCGTAAACTTTGGGTTTGCATCTCGTAAATTTTAGACTCATAATCTTTGGTTTAGAAAGTCGTAAATTTTTGTTTTGAAACGTGTAAAATTTGGTTTGCAATTCAAATATCGTGATTTTGAGAGCCATATATTATTTTTGCAACTCGTAAATTCTGGTCTCCATGTCGTAAATCTTGGTTTTGAAACTC
This sequence comes from Petrolisthes cinctipes, assembly GCA_033782935.1. Lineage (NCBI taxonomy): Eukaryota > Metazoa > Arthropoda > Malacostraca > Decapoda > Porcellanidae > Petrolisthes > Petrolisthes cinctipes. The sequence goes on from JAWQEG010000040.1 coordinate 2,511,428, forward strand.
GCAAACTTTGGTTTTGAAACTCGTAAATTTCGATTCGCAACTAATAAGTTTTTGTTTTAAAACTCGTAAATTTTATTTTGAATTTCATCAATTCTAATTATAAACCTCGTATATCATTATTTTGAAATTGGTAAATACTGGTTGTGCAATTGATAAACTTTGTCCCATTTCAGACAGGCGGACGGAAGGAACTGAGGGACGTGAGATAATATGAATTTGTCTTGGCCACTGATTCAGATTGCTTGTGGATCAGTAAGTGTGCATAATTATAATCATCATTGCTATTAGTAGTAGTAGTAGTAGTAGTAGTAGTAGTAGTAGTAGCTTTAGTAGCAGTAATGTAATTGTTTTTGTTTTTGTTATTTTAATTATTATTATCATCACCACCACCATCGTCATCTAAGTATCGTTCGTCCGAAAATTTTCTAAATGTCTTAATTAAGCATAAACTTCTTTTATAGCATTTCTTTATTGCAATACATTCCCAACTTGACCATATATATTCATCATACCTCTGGTGCTAGTTCCTATCCTAATGAAAATATAATATCACATCTTATTCGTTCCTTTGTAAATCTTCTATGCGGGTTCCCTTGTGGTATTATAATCTTCCATAAAATAAGTAACACTTCAAAAACAATTATATAATACATATCTCTTTAATTAAAGACACTTCTATGATACATAACCAACCCACGCCCGCATCGCTTAATTTTCCCTCTAGAAATATGTCATGAACATACACTAGAACGTTTTCACGATTGCTGTGCTATGCGTAGATTATAAGTGACATACAAAAAAACCAGAAGCATAAAATAAATACTGTTTTATATAAATAGATTTCCCGCTAACCTATTTATATATACCCACTCGTTGGTTGGTTGGTTATTGGGGTTTAAAGCTTATCGACTTCGTAAACGTCATTAAAGCGATGTAATTGTAAAGTCATAGAGAGTGTGTCTATAGGGTGCATGTAGAAAAGTGTACGTATGTTGTATGACGTCTGGAGTTTTGTTTCATGATACTTGTTCTTTTTGTTTCCTTGTTAAATCTTGTATATGTATTCCCTTGTGGCAGTGAATCCTTCCAAAAAAACAACCAATATATCTTCAAAAGCATTTCTCTAATATACCTGTATTTCTTTAATTAAAAGTATTTTCATAATACATTTCCACTATATTTTATATAAAATATCCCTTAGTTAATTTTTGTATATGTTTTCCTTTGTGGCGTTGCATTGTATCATAAAACAACAAATATATCTTGAAAATTATTCCCATAATATAATTCGGTGACAACAGTGGACTCCCTTCGTGATGGTGACGGAGCTGGCTGATGGAGGAGGGATTAAGGCGGAGGGTCCTCTTAGCCTGCTCCTCGACCTTCTCTCGAAACAGCTCAAGTTCAGGTTGGTCTAAGTAGTGTTTAGTGAGATTAGGTTTGGTTAGGTGCGGTGAGGTGAGGTTAGGTTAAGTTAGGTGATCGGAGATGTTTTAGGAAAATTGGAGTGCTACTCATCCGTCCTATCTATCCCAGGAAACAAAACACCTCATTGTTACTATGCTTAATGGTTGCACACTTTGTTGCAATTAACTCACCCCTCATCCCTACGGTACTTTAGAGAAAAGGATGCACTCTAGATATCACCAATTTAAAATGCTATATTCTTTCCATTTATTTGCCTTGCATTTGCAATAGTAACATACAGATCAATTTTACAAGTAGTTCCAGCATGGATAAAATTTGAACATATATATATATATATATATATATATATATATATATATATATATATATGTAATCTTCAAATCTATCTACAATTTCTTTCAATATCTCCATTCACTGACTAGACTAAGATGATGTTGTCAGGTACACTCTGGTCCCACCAATTGACGGAACTTGGGGTGTGAAGACGACTGATGGCAACTTTACCGGTATGGTTGGCATGCTACAACGAAACGTAAGTACGTTTGTCAGTTCAACTGACATACTTATTAATTATGAGGGACTTTGCATAACACACGGTTTTCGTATTTTTGGCAAAGTGACCAGACATTTTTGCATAATATACCATTTGCGTGTGTGTGTGTGTTTTTTTTTTTTTTACAAAGAAACCCGACATTTAAAGTGATTTTGCAAACATACCATGATTTTGGTTTATTTGCAAAATGACCGGGTACTTTGCAAAATCACCGGATTCGCAAAAAATTACGTAATATATATATACTAGTGTAGATACCTGGCGTTGCCCGGGAAAGATGCCTATATGAATAAGGCATAAGGAAACATTTTATAGTTTAGCGAGCAACTATATTAAATTATTATCATAGTGAGAGGTGTTTTCATTGATATACAGTCAGGACCATTATAACAGTTAGACGTTTCCTCTTATTAAAACTTTTTACAGAGACATATTATGACCATGTCATGGTGTCATGCATATGGGTGTCATGTCCAGGCTATTCAACCATGACATCAGTTATGGGCCTAGCCCAGGCATTGGGGTAGCAGTAGTATGGCTTAAGAAAATTGGTGCCATTTTCAAAAAATATTTGCTTCATACACGCTTTGAAGCAAAAAAGTTAAAAAACTTGAAAAATCTCAACCCGATTTTGTAAGCCTTACTACGGGTACCCCAACGTCTGGACCAGGAAATAATACATAAGTGTTTTATAAGTGTTTCATAAGTGTTTTATATATATATATATATATATATATATATATATATATATATATATATATATATATATATATATATATATATATATATATATGTATATATATATATATATATATATATATATATATATATATATATATATATATATATATATATATATATATATATATATATATATATATATATATATATATATATATATATATATATATATGTATATATTTATTTATTTATTTATATATAAGACACTTAAACGTGAACGGAGATTGTGACAGGTCCAAGGTCTTTATTCCCATGTACAACTTTCGGTTCTCACTACGATATCTCCCCATGTATCTGTACAACTGAAAGTGAAAAAATCCTAATTACCCGGTGCTTCACTGTTATGCACAAAACTCAAATATAAGTTAATAAATATTAAGTAAAAATGAACAGATATACGCTACACACCAAAAGATATCGTATATGAACTAAGTGTCTCAAGAAAACTGTTAACTTAAATCCGTGCTCCACACAAAAACACGGACAGTCAAAGGCAGTCTTCACTATAGGACTCCCAAAAGACGTACTACTACTACTACTACTTGTTGGATTTATTGGCTATCAACCAGTGGCATATAGCCAAAGGTCATTAAGCCAATAGTTCCATTGTATTATATCAATTTATAGGTCATAAATTTTGTCTCCCTCAGAAAACTCATCAGTTTATTTATTATATTTTTATTATCCGATAGAATATTATCTATGGTTAGAGCCATATACTTATGTTTGAAATATTGTTTGAGTTGGTTTCTTTGCCCCTCATATTTTTTGCAAAATACCAAAATGCGTGGTATTGATAAAATAGTTTTGCATGAGGGGCACTTTGGGGATTTTTTTTTTTTTTTTAATATAAGGTTCTAGATGGGTTATTCTGGTAGCACTGACCCTGAGACGGGCCAACACCACCTCGTCCCTATTGCTACGCCATGATGGCGTAGCCCAGGGTTCAATTATTTTTAAACTTTATTATTGATGTCTAATCTGGTCCACTGCCTCTGCCACAGGAGATGAATTCGAAATTTAATGAGGGACACAAAACACCTGAGATCCGTACGGACTATGCTAAGGTTCAGACCAACAGTTGATCCGGCTAATATATCAGCCTGTTCATTACCATAAATACCATAATGTGAAGGTACCCATATTAGCTTGATTGATTTATTGGCACTAAACAGCTTACTAATGATATTACCCTCTACTTCATTGTTAGTTGTATTCAAGGATTTAATAGCTTTAAGTGAACTTAGAGAATCAGTAAAGATAACTATCCTATCGTGGGTCGTCGATAGGGCAAAATCCAAAGCTTTATCGATAGCAAAAAGTTCAGCAAGAAAAATCGATGTATGATTCAGCAGTTTGAATCTCAACTGGCATTCGATCGACCACAAACCTGTACCCACACATTCATCCGTCTTGGAGCCGTCGGTATACAGATGGAAATATGGAAGATGTTTAACAATTATTTCTCAAAACCTCTGGTGTACCTCCTCTTCCGGCCCCGGGATTTAACCCCTGGCAACCAGGAATCCACAATAGTGAAAGGGGGTTTGACCAAAGATGCAATGTTTACTAAGACCAGGGAATCTATTGGCCCTTCCTGGGGCCTAACACCATGGCCCCCTGGGTGCAGCTGTCCCACCATGGCATTCCCGGGAGGATGACTCGGCTCCCTGGGTATATGTTCTTGGGGCATGGTTCCCCTTGGCCTCACGCCAGTGCCCCCTGGGGACCAGTGGTTCCCAGACGGATGACTCGGTCCCTCTGCCAGGGGCCTCTCTCCATGGCCCCCTGGGTGCAGTCGTCGAAGCAAGGCATTCCCGGGAAGATAACTCGGCTCCCTGGATTTTTTAGTGCAATATACTAGCAGTTGTTGGTCTCGTCTCAGACGGAGGGGAGGCACTCGTGACTCCACTTCTAGACGCTCGATTCGAGTGCAACGTAGGGCTCCAAGACACACACGCAAACACGGATTTTGCACTACATCCAAACCTTTCAACACAGAATCAGATGCCGAATTATACAATATTGACCCATAATCTACTCTAGATCTAATCAGGGCTTTATATAGCATTATCAATGACTTCCTATCTGCTCCCCATTTGGTACCAGAAATGAACTTCAACAAATTAAGTGCTTGTAGACATTTAATTTTACACTGACTGACATGGACTCGCATGTATGCTTCATGGAAGTTACCTGAGCGAGAACATGAGACTTAGAAACTGATTCGGTGTCATCAGCCTTGTTGTGCTTCTTTTGCTGGGTTGATACAACAATTTCTTCCATTTTCTTTGTCATTTTCTTCTACTTGAACCTTTAATTTGTTAACTTGATCCTTTAATTCTTTTATTTCCTTATCTTTAGCCTTGATAACCACGCTAACATCAGTTGCATCAGCAGTGGTGCCAGTCATTGCTGCAGCATAAGAAACTGTGGGAGTTTGGTTAACCCCCTCCACCTTCCTCTTTGCCTCACCATAACTGACATCATGAGCCCTCATGTATGCCATTGCCTCAGTCTCCAACTTTAAGGCTCCTGCAGTCACCTGCATTTGCCTGGAGGGGGCCGCCACACTTAGCACAATTGAGAACTGTCTCAGAACACAAAGATGTCTCGTGACTACCGGCACATTTTCCACAAGTGAATGAATCTGAATCCTTACCAAAGCACCTCAATGCTGTGTGTCCGAATATCTGGCAACGGAAACAACGCATAGGTTTCTGTACATATGGTTTGACATGAACTATTTCGTATCCAATCTTAACTGTGTCCGGAATCTGAGCTGAAGCAAAAGCCAAGAAACATAAGCCAGAATTCTCTCTCATGTTCTCTCTCATCTTGGTCATGCTTCGAACATCAACAACACCTTGGTCCTTCATGCCCTCTAGAATGTCTGCCTTGTCCATAGCTTCCAAATTACTATGGAAAATGATGCCCTTACAGGTATTTGGGCATACTGGAATTGTGGTTTTCACTCGGAGGTCATGAATTTGCGTTAGTTTAAGGAGATCCTTAACCTGGGATGCATTCAGCACTTTAACCAGGAGACTACCATCACGCAACTTCTTAACATAATCAAGACTGCCACCCACCTAACCATCAAGGACCTTTTTGATGATAATGGGGTTAATAGTCTTGAGAGACTGACCTACGTTCACACATCGAACATTTACATAACGAGCATTCATGGGAGGAATTTCAATATCAAATTGTCGTTGTCTGTCTGCCGTTGGGGTTCCATTATTGTCTGCCATTGTCCTAGTTTGGTCCTTAATCGTTAACCTCCCTCTTTGAGGAGGAGGGAGGCTATTCGGGGAAACATCCATCCTGGGCATCGGACTACATTCGACCCCTCTCCCTATCACACCAACCTAACTCCCTTAAATAACTATTGTATCAACCCCCAAAAAATAGACAATAATTTAGGGAAGAGAAAAAGTTTCAGTTACTCGCCCCCCCCCCCCTAGTGGAAGCCTAGCGGTGTTTTCCAGTACCAGCTAGAGGGTCGGAGTTTGTGCGGAAGGAACTTCCCCACCACCGAACCTGCCTAATGCAAGGGGTGGTGTAGTAGGTACCTACCCCCAAGGCGAATACTGGCGCTCACACAAGAGACACACGTAGGTCCAGGAGGTCACATCACTCAGAAAATATGGAAGAAAAAGTAGATTGAGAAAATGAGGCGCCCAAATGACGTACCAGACTACTGGGCCCCACTACTACAGGGTTTCCCCTGGGGCAGCGAGTGCTGCGGGTCTGGTGTGGGGAGCAACTAACTACTTTACTACACTACTGGTGGTCCTCCAGCAAAACCAAAACACTGAAGGTGCACCAAAGCAGTGCAGCAAACTGCTGCAAATTTACTTTAATTTATACTTTACTAAGGCAGAGAGACAACAGAGTACTGCTGGTGAGAGGCCCCGGAAAACCAGGGTAACTTCAAGGACAGTACGTTGTAACTGTTGTCACTGTGCTCAGAGAGGACGAGGTCTGACCGCTGCAAAGGCAAGACCGAGACTGCAAAAGATGTCTGCTTGAGGTTATGATTATGATGATGTGTTGGATTTGTTCGCTATCAACCAGTGGTACAGTGCCAAAGGTCATTAAGCCAATGTTTCCTTTTTATTATATCAATCTATATAAGGTCATAAAGTTTTGTCTTCCTCAGAAAACTTAACAGTTTATTTATAATACTCTTATCATATGATAAAATATTGTCGATGGTGAAAGCTATATTTTTGTGTTGGAAATATTGTTTAATTTTATTTCTTTGATTTTTATATTTATTACAAATAAATAGCAAATGATTTATGGACATCCTTGATGTGCATGATGGGCACTCAGGGGAAAAAATTCTATTTATATAAGGTTCAAGGTGGGTTAACCTTGTGGCGTTGACCCTGAGACGGGCCAACACCACCTCGTCCCTACGGCTACGCCATGATGACGTAGCCCAGGGTTCTATTATTTTTTTTAAACTTTATTATTGATGTCTAATCTGGTCCACTGCCTTTGCCACAGGAGATGAATTTGAGATTTAATGAGGGACACAAAACACTTGAGATCCTTACGGACTATGCTAAGGTCCAGATCAACAGTTGACCCGGCTAGTATATCAGCCTGTTCATTGCCATAGATACCATAATGTGAAGGTACCCATTATAGCTTGATTGACTTATTAGTACTAAACAGCTTACTAATAATATTACCCTGTATTTCATTGTTAGTAGTATTTAAGGATTTAATAGCTTAAATCAGTAATCAGTAAAGATAACTATCCTATCGTGGGTCGTCAATAGGGCAAAATCCAAAGCTTTATTAATAGCAAAATGTTCAGCAATAAAAATCGATGTATGATTCGGCAGTGTGAATCTCAACTTGCATTCGATCGACCACACACCTGCACCCACACATTCACCCGTCTTGGAGCCGTCGGTATACAGATGGAAATATTGAAGATGTTTAACAATTATCTCTCGAAACCTCTGGTGTACCTCCGGTACCCGGGATTTAACCCTTGACAACCAGAAATCCACAATAGTGAAAGGGGGTGTGACCAAGGGTGCAATGTTTACTAAGACCAGGGAATCTATTGTTGAAAATTCTATACCGACACACTCTACGAGGTTGTGGAGTCTTGCTATGAGGGACCTCACGCCAGTGCCCTCTGGGGCCATGCGACGCCCAGGCGGATAACTCGGCCCTTCCAGGAGTCAATCGCCATGGCCCCCCGGTTGCAAATGCCCCACTAAGGCATTTCCAGGAAGATGACTCGACTCCCCGAGTATATGATCTTGGGGCCTGGTTCCCCTTGGCCTCACGCCAGTGCCCCCTGGGGCCCAGTGGTTCCTGGACGGATGACTCGGTCCCTCTGCCAGGGGTCTATCGCCATGGCCCCCCGGGTGCGGTTGCCGTAGCAAGGCATTCCCGGGAAGATGACTCGGCACCTTGCATTTCTTAGCACAATATACTAAAAGTTGTTGATCTCGCCTCAGACGGAGGGGAGGCACTTGTGACTCCACTTCTAGACGCTCGATTCGAGTGCAACGTAGGGCTCCAAGACACACACACAAACACGCATTCTGCACTACATCCAAACCTTTCAACACAGAATCAGATGTCGAACCATACACTATTGACCCATAATCTACTCTAGATCTAATCAGGGATTTATATAGCATTAGCAATGACTTCCTATCTGCTCCCCATTGGGTACCAGAAATGCACTTCAGCAAATTAAGTGTTTTTAGATATTTATTTTTAAACTGACTGACATGGACTCGCCATGTCAGGCGACTGTCAAAATGCAGTCCAAGAAATTTAGTTGAATTTTGAATAGGTAAGGGGTGGTCACCCATAGTCAGCCGGACGTCTCGCTTCCTCCTATAAGTGAAAATCACCCATACACTCTTTCTTATTGAAAACTTAAAACCCCACTGGAGGCCCCAATTGTGAATCAAATCCAGTGCCAATTGGATCCGAGTTGCCGAAAACTCTGCACTACGGCTGGAGTGCCATATTGCACAGTCATCGGCGTACGGTGAGTATTTAAGATTTCGAGGAGGAGCTTGTAGAATGTCATTGATCATACATAGAAATAAGGTTGGAGACAGAACACTCCCCTGGGGAACCCCGTTTGCCTGGAGAAATATGTCCGAGAAAGTGACTGTGTCCAAAAAAAGCTTGACAGAAAAAGTTCTGTAAGAAATGAAATTTTTAACAAAAAATAGCAGGTTACCGTGTAATCCCATCGCATATAGTTTCCTGAGGAGACCATGTCGCCACGTCATGTCGTAAGCTTTTTCAATGTCTAAAAATACTGCAATCAAAAAAAGTTTTTTGGCAAATGCCTCTTGAATTTCATCTTCCAGGTTTACTAGCTGATCGAGCGACTAGTGACCTTTACGGAAGCCACACTGCTCGTCAACCAGCAAATTCCTGGAATTTAAAAAGTGCAATAGCCTACGATTAACAATTCTTTCCATGACCTTGCATAAGCAACTTGTGAGCGAAATAGGGCGATACGACGTAGTCGATCTGGGGTCCCCCCCTCCTTTCGGTATGGGAATGACATGTGCAAAGTGCCACGAGTTTGGAAAGATGCGACCCCTCCAAATCTCGTTATACACTTGCAACAACTTGATCATGGACCCATATATATATATATATTAAATTTAATCAAAATAGAAAATGGTCGCTTCCCAATGAGTCATCAATGGGTAGCCACTGGCATGAGGCTGAATTTGATGGGGAGACCAGAGATTGGTCAAGGACCATAAAATTACCGGTATTATCGTCAACTCTCGTCGGACTACCGTCGTTCAGAAGAACCAAATTGGAATCACGATTAGCCTAGCCATCTGTTCCCCTGTTCCATCATCCTGCAGGGAACCTCATAACGTATGATGAGCATTAAAATCTCCTAGAATTAATTTTCTACTGGGCAGACTATCCTGTAGATCAAAAACATCATCATAAGTTACCGTGTCAGGAGGACAGTAGACAGAACAGATAGTCAGGTAGGTGCCACTGAATTTCACTCTGCATGCAACACTTTCCCTAGGAAAATTACTGGGCACATCAGAGAAAGGGAGGTTATGGCGGATGTAGATTGCCACTCCACCTCCACCCCTCCCCCCACGATCCCTCCTAATTAAGCTGTAGTGCCGAAGCTGAACAACCTCGTCTTCGACTTAGTCGTTCAGACGAGTTTACTGAAAGACAATAATATCGGCAGCATAAGAAGAGGCCAAAAGTTTGAGTTCATTTAATCTAGCTTTAAGACTTCGACAATTCCATTGAATTATGGTTAGCCCGAAGATTATCGCTGTTTACGGGGGTTTGGGGAGCCTCGTTCATCTGTCCAAACCTTTTTATGCAGGGAGGGGAGACTCTCCTCCTCCTCTGCACTTCCCGGGGACGTCCCTCGGGTTGGTTTCGCGATGGTAGCCTCCATCGCCCGTTCCTCTCCATGAAGGCCTGAGACTGAATGAATTTCCAATTAGCCTTTTTGCCTCCGGACTGAATTTTCTGGAACAGTCCCCACTGCCAACACCTGTTTATTTGGGGTTCAGAGATCGAAAATATTGACTCACTTGTTTGGAGCACAGAGAGAGATATAAATGGGGAGGCGTCGAAGAGACAGAGAGGGGGGGGGGTTATGGAGAGGGAAAGAGAGAGGAGTTATTGGGGGTAGAGATATCTATCTACGGTGATAAACATTCAGATGTGAGTAACTACAGAACAGTGTAGAGGAGGGGAGGAGAAAAAATATTTAATATACCATGTAATTGGAACATTCTTTGTGTGATACTATCTCTTTATATAATACTTTAGTAAAAACATATTCAAAAAATGAACCTCTCTGCAGCACCTCAGTGAAGTGATAATCATATAAGCTCTACTGTCTCATAACTAGTAATGCGGATAATTATTGCATAGTAAGTAACACTCTCTCCAGTTTTCTTTTCAACCGACTGTGTTGAGATGAACTTTATGATATTAGCCTGATCAGCAGAATATTCATTTCTTCTAAAATACACTAACATATGTGAATTTACCAAGTTACATGCCTTTAATGGGTTTATGGCCGATATATATACGAATTTTTGGACATTAAGAAATGTCCACGTGCCGCCCACTAGCCAATCTCTTCGCAACATTATAGCCTAACCATATTACTCATGACAGTCGATGTTGCAGGTCATACTACTTAATAGATGTAGACAGTAATAGTAAAAAGGCATGCCCCATTGGGTTTATGGCTGCTAATAGATGCATTACGTAGAGTATTTTCTCAGAACATCAGTTTCTTACATATTATGATCCATTGTCAGTGTGTCTGTATTACTGTGGTTGGAGAGGTAAATGCTGTTTTTTACATTATCATCATAAAATTATTTACCAAAGTATTTACAAGTATTAGGTAACATGTTAATATCCTGAGGATTTATTTTTATTCTCATGTCAATTACTGCTAAATATTTTTTTCCTCCTTTCCGCTTTGATTAATCATTTTAATAATACAGTGAAATGGAACCCTCCTTAGGCCTAAAAGACTTCATAGAACGAGGGTTGATAGAGAGGTTGGAGAGCAAGCATGGAAAATGCAGATGAGAACAAAAGGGACAGTAGGAGTGACGAAACAGGTCAAACACAATCCAAGGAATATTATGGAATTAAATGTTGGGCAGGAGACTTGTACTAGAGAACAAGGTAGACTCACTGAGGAGGTCTAAAAGGGAGGCGACACAACCGAGAGAGAAGTATGAAGGAAACGTCTGCCTCCGAGCATCATTCTGCTGGGGACAATCAATGAGAAAATGTTGGATTGTAACTTGAATCTGACAGTTCTGACAAAGTAGGGGATGTCCTTCTCCAATAGGTAGGCATGAGTGATTATAGTGTGGCCAAGTCGTAGGCCCGCCAAGGCTGTCTCCCATCGTCTTTTCCGGTGGTTCGGAGAAAGCCATGAGAACACTGACGGCTTAATAGTCCTGCAGAGTTTGTTGTTGTAAGAGATCCCCTAACCTGTAGTTAGTTACACACATCTGAATGGCTATCACCCCCTACCCCCAACGCCTACTCTCTCTCTCTCTCTTTGTGTCTTAGACAAGCGAGTCAACATGCTCGAACTCTGAACGCCAGATAAACAGGGGTTGGCAGTGCGAGAGAAAGACACTCCAAGAATATTAAGAGAAGAAGAAAGATCAAGCTGTATGTCGTTAAAGGAGAGGGGATAATCATTTGGAAGATTAGTGCGAGTTGAAAGATGAAGGAACTGTGTTTTAGAGGCATTGAAAACAACGAGGTTCTCTCTGCCCCAGTTGGATTTGAGGGAAAGGTCAGAAGTCAGGCGTGCTACTGCATCATCACGTGATGTGGAGAGGAGCTGCTGGGATGGGAAGTTGTCAAACTTTGTGGAGTAGTGTAGGGTGGAATCATCAGCATAGGAGTGAATAGACCTATTATTAGTTCTGTGGGATCCATCACCTATAAATTATCAAAGTGGTTAACTTCTTTGCTAAGCCCTTTAGTTGGCACAATTTCGGACTCCAACATAAAAAACAATGTTGACTTAGTAGAAAAACTTAACAATTTACAGGTAACTGGTGCATTTAAGCTTGTGAGTTTTGATGATAAATCTCTATTTATCAAAGTTCCTGTTGACGACCTTTTGGATTATCTTGATGAAATACTTGATAACATCCCTCTCCCTATCACCAAAAATGCTATCTTAAAATTGATTAAGCTATGCATTAAAGACTGCAAATTTGTTTTTCAAGATGAATATTTTGAGCAGAAATTCGGTATGGCAATGGGCAATCCACTCTCCCCAGTTTTGAGTAATTTGTACATGGAGTGTTTTGACAAGAAACTGCTTAATAACATTTTACCCAGTAATGCGGTATGGTACAGGTACGTAGATGACGTACTTTGCCTCTGGCCATGCACTGAAAATCTAGATAACTTTCTGCCATTGCTTAACAACTTAGCCCCTTCCATTAATTTTACCATTGAAATTGAGGAGGATGGAAAATTGCCATTTTTGGATTGCCTGATTCATAGGGAAGGCAACACCTTTAAGTTTAGCATTTACAGGAAACCAACCAATGTTTTGTCATATATTCATTTTTACTCTGCACACCATGATAAAGTCAAACTGTCTGTTTTCTCTTCCATGTACTTACGTGCTCTACGTGTATGTAGTCCTGAATTCATGGATGAGGAATTTGGATTTATTTTTGACATTGGAGCAAAATTAAAATACCCCAAACCATTTTTGGATAAAGCCATAAATTGGCAAGAACATCATTTTATAGGGTTGAACCTCCCCTACCCCGTGACAATAAAAACTTACTGATATTACCCTACAGTCATAAATTTGCCCAAATCCCTCATCTTCTAAGAACATGGAATGTTAATGTTGCCTTTTGCAATGATAACACAGTCAAGAAAATGTTGATCAAAAATTCACCCAATTCCTCATGTGGGAGTATCTACAAAGTACCTTGTAAAGAATGTAATATGTTCTATATAGGACAAACTGGAAAAGACCTTTCAACCAGGGTCAAACAGCATAAATATAGTGTTAGGACCGGACAAGAATCTAATGCTTTATTTATTCATATGAGAGACAATAATCATTGTATTGACTGGGATAATACTTCGTCAATCATGTCTTGTAATTCATCCGTAAATAGAAGCATCATAGAGTCAAGTTTGATTAAACACACAGAAAATATTAATATGAATTTGAACAATGGTATGTACAAGTTGGATAGTTTCATCATAGACAAGATTGTTAATAAGATAAGTCCAACTGCTATTCCTTGATGACTGAGGATAATCTTAGGTTTAGAGGTCATGCCAGGTAAATCCTTGTAGCACCATATGGGTGTATATTGCTTTGAACTCACAGTGGCAACACCTTCAGGTTGCCAGTTAGTTATTAAGTGTATCGGTATATAAGGAGTCTCTCTGCAACCATTCTTCTACATTCTGTATTTCCTCTGAAGATGTGAATACACGAAAGCGCTTGGGACTCCGTGTTTATTTCTCCTTCCTTGTGGATTTACGCATATATATATATATACATATATATATATATACATATATATATATATATATATATATATATATATATATATATATATATATATATATATATATATATATATATATATATATATATATATATATATATATATATATATATATGGTTAGGTTGGTGGAGGATAAACACGGTGGCAGGAGGAAGACTTTATTCTTACGTTTCGACCTCACAGGGTCTTCTTCAGAGAATGACACAGCCAGACAGAGAAGGTCAATATATACACTGCCCATGATCACCTGGCTGGGTGTCTGGGGAACCTAGCACCTGATTGGCTGTTAGCTGGGGGTGGCTCCACCTCCTTAGCTTCAGCTATCACCAACACTCCAGCAGCTTTCGCTAAATTTACAAATCCATCCCTGTTATTAGTGGATGGGTTATTGTGGATATAAGCCGCTTCTATTGTTTTCCTAAGCTTTTTACTCCAGCCCTTGTGCAGAATTTGTGTATCTTTCCAGTTGGGTAAATGTCCATATTTATCTACATGTGTTACTAGCGCATTTGATGTTCTGTGTGCAGTGAATATATTGACCTACTCTGTCTGTCTGTGTCATTCTCTGAAGAAGACCCTGTGAGGTCGAAACGTAAGAATAAAGTCTTCCTCCTGCCACCGTGTTTATCCTCCACCAACCTAACCATTTGCCTTCGTACTTATCAATATATATATATATATATATATATATATATATATATATATATATATATATATATATATATATATATATATATATATATATATATATATATATATATATATATATATATATATATATATATATATATGTATATATATATATTTATATATGCTCAGCTCCTCGCACTATGATATTTCTCTACGACATAATATCAGGAGCAGAAACTCTGATGTGGATGGTTACGATAGACAAGTACCGGACAATAGTCACCTGTGCAGTACAGCGAATTCTTGAGTCCAACTATATATACGGTATATATAATATAGCGTATAGATAAATGCCTGGTATATGCATGTATGTATGTGATGAAGCACCCTTCACTTTATATATATATATATATATATATATATATATATATATATATATATATATATATATATATATATATATATATATATATATATATATATATATATATATATACAGTGGCGGTCAATAATAATCATCCACATATAGGTATCTCAAACAATTTACTGTTTAATGTTTTCACGTTCACATATGATATTATTGTTTTAAGTAGTGCGTAGCTGCTTGTATTAAATTAAAAGATGGTAGTTAACCTATTTATTGGAAAGTTTATCATCTAAGGAACAGAGGGAAGCTGTCAAACTCTTACTTCAGTTACCTCTATAAGGATTTGAACGCGACTGTATATATATATATACCGTATATAATTTTTTTTCATATGTTCCGACACTGGACATAGGCTTCATCAAGCCCGTTATCTTGGCCCAGGTCAACTGCTACTCACACACACACGTCACAACATCCGAACTGGTACCCAGCCACAGAGCGAGGGAAGTGAGGGTAATTCCCAAATACTGGAGCTGTTATGGTACCAGCGAGGGTGTTTTTTGACGTACGGTGGCCTTATAGTTAGTGCCTGAAACTCAAATCTAAAGAGTAAATATTCTCAGGCCCTAACCTGACAGGAATCGATCTCCCGACCGTTAGATTACGAGACCTAAAATGTCCATATCTCATGTTTACATTTTTATCGTATGTACCAGAAATTAGACTAGACTCAATTACATTTCTTTCACAGAAGCATTTTGATTTGGCTAAAGTCTTACATCCTGTCCAATTGATATGATGATCATTATTAGCTTTATGTTGAAATAATCCACTACTCTGCTGACCTACTTTCACGCTATATTTATGTTGTGATACCCTAGTTTTTTTTTCTTTTTTCTCAGACTGTCCTATATAAAAGTGGTCACAATCACGGCAAGGAATCTTATATATTATTCCCGAGTCTCTTTCTGGGCTATTTAGGGATTTCTGAACAGTATTGCCATATTTAAATACTTCCTGTACATTTCGTTTTTTTTAAGATATGAATACAATCAAGAAAATTTTCATGGTATGGGAGAACAAGAATTTTGTTATGCTGTTGTTGACGTGGCGTTTCATCTCTTACAGTATAGTAACGTTTCTTTGCTTTGTTATGACATTAATTGAGGATGGTTACTGGATATTTACGTTTCTGTCCGATATCTACAATAGTTTTCAACTCAGCATCTAAAAACTCCGGGTCTGAAATTCTATAAGCCCTTAGGTACATTGAAATAAAAACTGACTTCTTTACATTAATATGATGGTTAGAAAAATAGTGAACATAGGACAAGATGTTTGTGGGCTTCCTGTACACTTTAGTCTTAAGAACACCGTTATTCTTAACAATTTGTACGTTTAAGAAGGGTAGAGTGTTAGTTTGCTCAATTTCAATTGTGAGTTTAATTGAAGGGGCAAGTGAATTTAAGCTCTGCAAGAATACGTTAACATCCAAGGAATCAGGCCAAAAACATAGTACATCATCGACATACCTTAACTATACTACATTTGAATCTTTAATATTAGTTAACAACATACTCTCGAAATATTCCATGTACAAATTTGCCAAAACGGGAGAGAGGGTGTTACCCATGGCCATATCATACTTTTGGGAGCAGTGTTGACCATCAAATACAAAATGTGAGTTGTTTACACATAGTTTAATCAGCTTAATTATGTTGTTGCAAGGAATTCCATCAATATTGCTGCCAATAATATTTGGGAGAAAATTTAATACATCTTCCAGTGGGACATTAGTGAATAAAGACTTAACATCGAAGCTGACTAACTTGTACGGATACACTATCTGGAGTGACTTTAGTTTGCTTATAAGATCTTCACTGTTCTTGACAAATGAATCTGAAACAGTACGAACAATTGGGGACATCAATGTAACTAACCATTTAGAGAATTTATATGTCACTGATCCAATAGAGCTTCTTATAGGTCTAGGAGGATTGTTTGGCTTATGGGTTTTATTAAGGCCGTACATGTAAGGAGTGGGTGGGTTTGTCACTGAAAACCTTTTAATGAGTTCATCGTTACCTTTAAGCACATTCTTAATTTCTCTGTGAAACGTACGACTTACTTTCTCAGTCGGATCACTGATAAGTTTACTATACGTGTTATTATCACTGAGAAGATCTTGTATCTTTTCTTTGTAGTCTGTTTTGTCCAAAATCACTATGACATTACTTTTATCGGCTTTTGTTATATGCACAGAGTCGTCTTTTTTAAGTTTGTCAATGGCTTTTAAGAATCTGAGTGGCACAGAGTTTTTCATTTGTTTAAAAAGGGCACCATACAACTTACCACGAACCATATCACTATTATCACATGATTTTTTTTCCAGCTGGTAGAGCGATTTTCCAACTTAAATCGGGTTGATTTTTCCTCCATACGCGAATGATATTCCATAACCCAAGGCACAGATTATATCCTGGTCCAGTTCCTTGCTTGACAGGTTCACCACACAGTCACGATTGATGTTCATGTTCCAGCAGCTGTTATTTATTAAACCTTGTAGTTTTTGCTTGTGTTTCAACTTTTTCCTGTTAATTTCGTTAGTTACTCGATTGTAGCAGTGATCCAAAACTATATTCTGGTTCTCGATATTTAGGATACTTAACAGACACTGTTTATTTGTATTGGATTCTATAAACTTCTTTTGTTTTCGCAATACATTTATCTAAAGTTAATTTTTCGTAGTCTCCAAACGGGTCATTTTCTACATTCACCAATCTGTTGGGCAGAAGAGATTTCGGAATGACGTGTTCCTGCAAACATGATCGCAAGAAGCCCAACCTTTCCTTAGCCTTGTGTGCACTGAGTAGAGATGAAAGAAACTTGAAACACAGGTCTCGAAGACTATAGGGTTATCTTCCAGGAAAGCGTTGAAGACGTACGTGGTATCCATATCTGCAGTAACTTCAAGTACACCATGAAGCAAATGTAAGCAAAATATCCACAGGAGAAAGGAAACAGGAACAGTAAGTACTTTCGTATATTACATCTTCAGACAGAATGAATACCAGGGTGTTTTTTTTTATGGTTGCAGGGGAAAGTACCTCTGCTTGGGCCTTAAGCCTGTGCTGGCGGGCCCAACAACAATACAGGGGTGTCAAGTCGGAGTATATATACACACAGAGTACAAAGGGTGGTGGGCATAGCCAATCATATCAGCAGATTACCTGACCTCACCTTACCTAGACCTGTCCGACTAGTCTGGTGGAAATTTCCTCATTATTAATTCTGTTAATACTTTGTCACACCTAAACTGTCCATAGCTTATGTTTACATTTTTATCGTATGTACCAGATATTAGACAAGACTCGATTACATTTCTTTCACAGAAGCATTTTGATTTGGCTAAAGTCTTACATCCTGTCCAATTGATATGATGATCATTATTATAGTCTTTTCAAAATATACTGAGCGCTGAGGCGTTGGCTGTTGGGAGGTTTTTCCCTCCCGCAATGCTGCCAAATCAGACCAATACACTTCACTCACTCTCTCATATCAGCTATTTGCTGATGCTAAATTAATCAAAATTAATACGTATACATTTACTTCACTACTAAGGCCATGTAGGTATATGAAAGTATCATTCACTTCTCATATTAACAATGATAATATATATATGTATCACAACACTGGGCAGAAAATTTTTCCGACGTTGTCAGTGCACCTAGGGTGAGTGTATTCAGGTATAAGTGTATAAGCTCCACCTGTCAACTCAGGTCACTACCGTCACTTTTACTCTGGCTACCACTCAAGATGGAGCAGCACATCTGCTACTCACTATCATGTTTTACATAGTAGAGAAAGAGAGAACTTATTTATAATGTAAATAAGTACTATTTAGAAGAGAAAGCAAATAGAGGACCTATCACTGCACCATCACCAGCAGTGGTGGTGAGGAATAAAAGTCGAAGCAAACGAAAAATTATGTTATATCCTCAGAAAAGTGTCACATTTATAATACAACATAATGTGTCAACAGAAAAGGAAAGATTTACTTCTATATTTTGTTGTTAACGGCAAGCGATATATATAGGCAACAGATGAGAGAGAGAGAAAGAGAGAGAACAGGCCGTGGGTTAGTGAGGGCTGGCTGTCATTTTTAATGAGGATCTAATCCCATAATTGTCCAGACGAGATCTGGCAACGTAGCAGTCAGGTAAATCTCGGAAGTGGCCAACGCCTTAGCGCTCAGTATATTTCAAATAAACTATAGCTTCATGTTTAAATAATCCACTACTCTGCTGACCTACTTTCACGCTATATTTATGCTTTGATACCCTAGTTTTATTTAATTTTTCCCAGATTGTCCTATATAAAAGTGGTCACAATCACGGCAAGGAATCTTATATATTGTTCCTGAGTCACTTTGTGGGCTATTTCTGATTAGGGATTTCTGAACAGTATTGCCATATTTAAATACTACCTGTACATTCAGTTTTTTTAAGACATGATTACAATCAAGAAAATGTTCATGGTATGGGAGAACAAGAATATCTTTAATGCTGTTGTTGATGTGGCCTTTCATCTCTTACAGTATAGTAACGTTTCTTTGCTTTGATATGACATTCATTGAGGATGGTTACTGGATAAATAAGCTTCTGTCCGATATCTACAATAGTTTTCAACTCAGCATCTAAAACCTGCGGGTTTGAAATTCTATAGAACCTCGGTACCAGTCGTAGCGACCCCAGTCTCAGGTGTGTTTGGCGAAATGTGGCAGAATTGGGTTTGTTTACTCGTGGTCAGAGTGAATGGACTTGACTAACCCCCGCTATGGTCTTCATATCGACGCTATATAAGCAAAATTGTCTATCTAAAAATGCATACGTTTCCCACATAAGTTCAAATACAACAGATACTAGAAAATATAGAATATAAAACTCAATTTCCGTTGTTTGGTACGAAAAAACGGCGTAGCGAGGTGTAGCTTGTGAGAGGAAGGAAGGGAGAGGGTATGGGGAAACGGGGGATATGTGGATGTGCGTGTTGGACCTGTTGGTGTTAAGTAGTGGTGCCCCAGTCTCGCTTCAGAACAGGTGGAGTGTGGACGTACTCGTGGTACTCTGCCTCCATTCTCGTTTGTATTGTTGTTTGTGTTGTTTTGGAGCTCTTGTTTGTGTTTTTTGTGTTATTTGTGAGATCTTGTTTGTGTGTTGTTGTTTCTGTGGTGTTGCTGGTGTTGTTTGTCTGTTGTGGTTCTGTGTATAGTTTTGTTGTGATTGTCTGTGTGTGTGTGGGTGTGTGTGTGTCCCTGGCTGATTGAGTGTTTAGTTGTTTGTGTTGTTGTTTCCTTTCCATCTAGGTCTTGCCTGGCCTGATGGAGAGTGCGGATTCCTGCTTGGAGGCCGACTTGGCAATGTCGGAGGATGACGAGTCTCCAATTGAGGATCACTGGCCTGAGCTGCCTTCTCGCAACCCTCCCCCCCTCTCCTCGGTCACTCCGCAGCTCAGGTTGCAGCCGTCCACCTCCTCAACCTCTACCAAGCGACCAGTTGATGCCTCGTCCGACTCCTCGCAGGATTCCGATGGTGTGGACTGTTTGCCTCCGGCTGCCAAGACTGCCAAGGGTGCTTCAGCTGTGCACGACGTACCTTCTCTGCCTCACCCTGGTGTTTCTTCTTTGTATACCAACTCCTTGCCCTCGTCCAACCTTCCTGCTTTTGCCCCGAGAGATGCCTATGTCAAACTCTCCTTCTCTGGAAACCCATCTACGGACACAAAGCTGCGTTGGTTTTCTGATGTCAACAGGGCCTTCCAGTTGCAGCGTGAACTAGCTGAAGTCAAGATGGCTGCTGTCACTTCCCGGTTTGTCTACATCTCTAGGAAGCGTCAGGACATCATTGATAGAGTGAAGGCTGGTGAATTTTTATCTCTGCCTCTCATTCTTGAAGACTCACCCGAGAGGCCTCGTAAGTTTTCCAGCTACATCCTCACCCGTTTTCCTATTGATGTTGACCCGAAACTTGCCAAAGGATACCCTGGTGTGTACTCTGCCCGTTGTTTTTTCCAAGATGGTTCCCCCATTAGCCGTATTGTTGTTGTCTGGAGTCAACCCGATCCACCTCCAAATGAGATTTCCTTTGATTTCCTCCCTTGTCTTCCACCGTGTGAGGTGAGGAAACTTCATAATGACCAGCCTTGGTGCTACAGGTGCTGGGGAGTTGGGCATATCTCCTGGTACTGTTCTGCCAGGCCGAAGTGTGCATGGTGTGCCGCCGACCATGATTCCAAGACGTGTCCTGTCAGGGGTGAACCATCACGACCTGCTGCCTCCACCTCTGAGCCTTCACCTCCTGAAGATACGTCTCGATGGAAGTGTCCACGATGCCTTCAGCCAGGGGTTAACGTGTGGCATGTATGTACTCGACGTCAGGTCCCGGCTCGTGTCTCTACTATTGCTCCGCCTCCACCACCACCACCACCACCTCCCCAGTCTGCTCCTCCTACCAGCCCTGCCTCACCTACAGACCTGGCCTTCCGCAAGTCTGTTGCTACCCTCATGGCACGATGTACGGCTCTCGAAAACCGCTTTTCTGCCCTTGAAGCCAGGATTGATGGGCTAGTTGCCGCTCAGGCTGCCAATGACTCCAAACTCTCCACCTTGGTCGAGGCTCAGCAGGCCATCATCTCAACTGTCACTACCCTTACCGAAAAGATGGATACTGTTGCATCTCGCCTTGAAAAGCTTTTCGAGTCAGTCCCTTCTCCTGGTCCATCTTCTTCTCCAGGTCGCTCATCTGCCCCTACTCACAAGACTTCTACCTCCAAATACAGAGTTCGCTAGTGATTGCCGGCTGGATGTCATCTCCTGGAATATATGTGGTATCACCAGTTATGCTAAGCTCACTCAACTCAAGGCCTATGTTTTTCGTCATCATCCCAGTGTTATTTTTCTCCAGAAAGCATTTCCAGGACGGCCGCTCGCTGCTGGGCAAGCTCCTCCCCTCTCAGGTTATGTGCCATATGTTCATCTGGTAAGGAATGGTCTCCTGACTTACATACATAGCTCCTTGCCACATCACCTTCTCTGTCCCTCCACTGATCCTGACATGACCTTTCAGCTATTTGAGGTTCTACCTGGTAATGGAGTACTCCAACTATGTAATGTCTATTCTGCCCCACCTAGACTCACTCTTGAGGCTCTTCCTTCTCCAACAGTGCGTGGTATGGTGTATATGGGAGATTTTAATGCTCGGCAATCTGATTTGGGTGATGGTTCTGGCTCTATTAATCGTAATGGTGTTCGTCTCCTTTCATACATCCGCAAGCATCATCTGACACACTGGGACACTGGCGGTGCCACTCATTGCCGGGGAGGTACTCTGGATTACATCCTCTCGTCTGGCCTGATAGCATCTCAGGTCCAGTGCTTTTCCGTGCCAGACTTTTTCTCTGATCACATTGCTCTTCGGTTTCATTATTCTCTAACTGCTGGGTCAAGTGCTTCAGCCACTCGTCTGCGTATTGCTGTGCCCCCTAAATATTGCCCGACTTACATCTTATTTATGGCCCATGTATTCCCTACACTTGACATATCATCAGCTGAACAGTTGTACTCTGATCTTGTATCTGCTACTCATGACTTTTATAGGCTATACGTCTCCCGACCACACCTCCAGCATCACCATACTGCCTACTCCTGGAAGCTGGATGCACGTATACAGGAGGCAAAGGAGGAGGCTGAACGTGATAGCCTATTGTTTCAAGCCAACCCAACCCCTGACCTGCTCCATCGTTAACAGATGTCTAGGGACGCTTTAGTTGCCCTGCAAGATTGTGCTCACACTGAGTCTTGGCAGCGGTTCACGGACAGCATCAACCAGCAAACAAGTGTGGCTTTTATGTGGCACCTCATCCGTCGGGTTGTTAAAAAGACACCGGCCACTGCTCGTCATCACACTCCCGCCGACTATGCCAAACAACTTGTCGATGCCTGGTCAGAACAATCTACCCCAGCCAGTCTACCCATCCACATACAAGATGCACTCGCTTCCCGTGCTGCTGTCCATCGGCTACGTCTAATGTCTGCTCTGTTACAAGATGATGATGATGATGCAGAGGAGATAACTGAGGAGGAGTTGCGACGTGCTCTCTCTCGGGGTAGAGCTTCTTCCCCTGGTGATGATGGTATTACTTATGCTGTGCAGCGCCTACTTCAACAAGTTCCTGGGAACCCTCTACTTCGACTGTACAATCTTTGTCTTCGTGACGGTTGTGTACCACGAGCCTGGACCAGCAGCACAATAATACCCATCCCTAAGACCGGCACTGCGAAGTTCAGGCCTATTTCCCTTACTTCCTGTTTCTGTAAGGTTATGGAGAGAATCTTACTCAATCGTCTCATGTACAGACTGCAGGATCGCCTTTCTCCATGGCTGTTTGGTTTCCTTCCCCAGCGGAGCACACATCACTGCCTAGTCGACCTGTACTCTCGCCTTTCCAGGGACAGTGTGGTGGTCTTCATTGACCTTCGAAGTGCCTTCGATGTTGCTAATAGAGACGTCATTTTGGATCAACTGGTTGACATTGGGATAAAGGGTAATCTACTACGGTGGATTCGGGGCTACCTGAGTAACAGGACCTCCCGTGTGTTTTTCAGTGGTGCACTCAGTCCTTTGTGCAGTTTTCATCTTGGTACGCCTCAAGGGGGTGTTCTCAGCCCATTGTTATTTAATATTCTGATGCATCG